>CM035841.1:336235286-337435286 GCA_020510985.1 Pholidichthys leucotaenia
CTTTGTAAGCTTTTCCATTAGGAACTGTAATGGTTTCGGTCCCAATTTTTCGGACCTGGTCCCAAGTGGTTCTTAGTGTTCCGTACTGACCTGAAAATGTGACTTCAAAAGACTGCAGGCCACTGATTGGTCTGGGCGTAACGTCATGAGAGCGGTGTTTTAAGGCTGAATTACAGAATCTCGAGCTGACATTCGCAAAGATTCGTCCGTGAGCCAGCAAGCAAGCGTCAGTAAAAACAACAACAATAGAATGGCTTCACAGAAATCAGACCCACAAAAATCAACACCACGGTCCAGCACAGTTTTCTGTGCCTTTCGGCTGATGAGAGAATCCAGAGGGAACTAGACAGAGCCACCCGAAATGAATTTATGGCCACGGGAGCACCCAGCTTGAGCAATTAAAAGCCATGATATTAGGATATAGAGGATGGTGAGTGATGTGATATGATGTGTTATTATGCATCTTTTACGTTATTTATCCTAGCAGTGGAAAGTTCACGTTTAACAAACAACAACGTTGTCTCCTGTGTGCAGACAATGAGCTAGCTAGTTAGCCGTCAATGCTAACTCTGTGCTCCGTGCTGTCCTTGTATTTTGCGCTTGTGTCAACAACGTCTGGTGAAATAAGCTAGTTGTAATCCTGGTTAAAAAGGTGTTTTGTTTTTTTTTTAATTTAAGTTTTTGTAAAGGGTATACAGGTCATTACAGCATTGCATCGTTAACATTTTCATCGTACGTTCCCTTATATTTTGCTATTTGACAACATTGGTAGAATAGTTATTACAACACCCCCTTTTTTTTAAAGTGAAAGAAAAAGTGAAATTAAAGAGAATTAAATTAAAAAAACAAACAAACAAACAAAAAAACCCCGAATAAACAAACAAACAGAACAGCAAAAAACAAACAAACAGAAAATTAAGTAATTAAAAGTAAAAGAGCATCTGAGTAGTGTTGGAACAAAGAGTGGGACCATCATTGAAATGGTATTTGTCAAAGATTAGATCTAATGGAAGACACATATGCGATCCAGGGTTGCCCAAAGTTCATGAACCCATCCATGTCCTGTCTCAGTGCGAATGTCAACTTTTCCATCGAGTAAATGTCTTGAATCATGTTAATCCAGTCTTCAGGTGTAGGACAGTCCTTCAGCATCCATTTTTTAGTTAGGGCTTTTTTACTTGCCAATATTAAAACATTGAATAAGTATTTATCTCCTCGTCTTTCCAGTGAGTCCGGTAGTAAACCCAGATACAAAGTTATAAAAGAAAAGGGAACTGTTATTTTGAATATTTTCCCCAATATTGTCTGTACATTGGTCCAATATTGGTGGATAACTGGGCATGACCAAAACACATGAAAATGATTTGCAGTCTTTTCACCACACAAGCGCCAACAGTTCAACCCCTTATGGGTAAATTTGTTTTGTGCAGGTGTTCTGAAAAATCTTACCAAATTTTTCCATCCAAATTCTCTCCACTGCAGGGATGAGGTACTTTTCCATTGCTGTCTATTTAGCTTTTCCCATATTTCCAATTGTAAAGTGAAATTCCCCTCTTTTTCCCATCTCTCTTTTATATATGATGTGTTGTCTCCTTTTAAGTCTTGAAGACCTTGGTATATTTTAGAAATGTATCTGATCCCTGGGATCCCTTTATATGCCATTAAGAAGACCTTCAGAACACCTGACTGGGCCCTTTCCAAATCCTCCTTTTTAAGTATATTGTTTATGTGGTGTCTAAGCTGAAAGAACCTGTAAAGGTCTTGATTTATTAGACCTTGTTTTTTCAAGTCTTCAAAACTTCTTAAAGTTTGCCCCTTAAAGAAATCGTAATATTTTATCAGCCCTTTCTCTTTCCACTCTTTAAATCTAGTGTCTGTTTTATTGGGGGTAAAGTCTTGATCATAGGCAATCCATTGCAGAAGTCGATAGGGCTTTTTAGCTTGATTCTCTCTGACTATCTTAAACCAAATTTTTAGCGGGGTCTCTATCCACGGGTTAGTGTTATTCAAGAGTTTAGGTAAGGCATTGTTCCCTATTATCGCCTGTAGGGGGATGTCACTTGTTATTTGGCATTCCATCTCCTTCCATTGTGCAGTGTAGACTGGGTTACATATCTCTACTAAAGTTTTAATTTGTGCAGCTATAAAATAGTCCCTGATATTTGGCAGCGTGAGCCCACCTTTGTCTTTGTTTAGCTGTAGGGTTCTATATCTGATTCTAGGTCTCTTGCCCTGCCATATGAATCTTGAGATCCTTCTGTCTAGCTCCTGCCATGTTTTTTGGGGGGGTTCTAACCGGTATTGTTTGGAAAAGGTATAGAAGACGTGGGAGTATATTCATTTTGACTGCTTCAATTCTTTGTGCAGTACCTAAGAATGGTATCATATTCCATCTTGCTAGGTCAGATTTTATTTTTGTCACCAGTGGATCATAGTTTAGTGTTATAATTTTGTTGAGTTGTTTCGGGATATTGATCCCCAGATATTTCATAGATTCCAGCTCCCAGTTAGTTTTGAGTTCACTTAGTGAATAATGATTTGGGTCATAGTTGAATGTTAAAACTTGGGTTTTATGCATGTTTAATTTGTACCCCGATAAATCTCCATAGTCTGAAAAAACTGAGATTAGTTCTGGTAAAGAAGTGTCTGGTTACCCTAGGTATATTAAAATGTCATCAGCAAAGAGTGCTATTTTATGTTCCTTCGGACCAAGTGTAATACCTTGAATTTTTTGATTTTGTCTTATCCATTGGCTCAGAGGTTCTATGAAGATTGCAAAGAGCAGTGGAGACAGGGGGCAGCCTTGACGACATCCTCTTTCCAGCTCAAAAGATGATGATAAATTACCGTTAATCCTTATTTTAGCTGTTGGTTTTTTATATAATGCCTGTATAGTTCTAATGAAGTTGTTATGAAAATTGAAACTGGATAAGATTCTATATAGAAAAGACCAGTCAACCGAATCAAATGCTTTTTCAGCATCTAATCCCAATATGACTGCATTTAAGTTATATTTTTTTATATGATGAATTATGTGTAAAGTGCGTTGAATGTTGTCTTGTGTCTGTCTTTGTCTTATAAAACCTGTTTGGTCTAGGTGAATTAAGTCTGTCAGTATGTTTTCTAACCTTTTGGCAAAGATAATGGTAAAAAGCTTATAGTCCTGATTTAATACACTGATTGGTCTGTAGTTGGAGCATTCTAGTTTATCCTTTTCAGGTTTAGGTATAACTGCAATGACCCCTTCTCTCCAGGAGGGGGGGATTTCCCCTGTGTGGAGGACATAGTTAAATGTTTTCAGGAGGAGAGGAGATAGTTGCTGTTTAAAGGTTTTGTACCATTCTGCTGTATAGCCATCTGCTCCTGGGGATTTGTTAGCTTTAAGTTTCATAATTGCTTTTTCCAATTCTTTAGGTTGTATTTCTGACAGTAGTGTTTTATTTTGTGATTCCGTAAGTTGGGGAAGGTGTAATGTGTTTAGGAATGTCTCGGATGCGTTTTTATGTTTTTTGTGGGAGTATAAGTTCTTGTAGTAATTCTCGAAGCTTTTAAGAATATTCTGAATTCTGAATTTTATTTCCTTTGATACTGGGTCTCTGATTTTGTAGACTGCTCTTTCTGTTTGTTGTTTCCTCAATTTATAGGCTAGTAATTTTGCCAATTTACTGCCTGCTTCATAGTGTTTTTGTTTCAGAAATGTAAGTTTCTTCTGGATTTCTATTGTGTAGATCTCATTTATTTGATTTTTAATTTCTTTAATCTTAAGCGAGCCATTAGAATGAGTGTTGTCTTTGTGTTCTTTTTCTAGGTTCTTGAGTTCTGACTCTAGTGTGATTAATTTTTCTTGTCTCAGTTTCTTTTGGGTTGCCAGTTTTGCAATAATTTTTCCCCTTATTACAGCTTTGCACGCATCCCACAGTATTAAAGGGGATACTTCTCCATTATCGTTTTCTTCCAAATATTTGAAAATATCTGATTCCAATTCATCTTTCAGTGGTCCTTTCAGGACATTTGAATTCAACCTCCAGGAAAATGTATTATTTGTGTATTTTTGGATGTTTAAGTCCATATAGATCGGACTGTGGTCAGAGAGATCCATCACTCCTATTTTACATGTTTTTACTCTTCCAATGTCTCTATTAAACATAAAAAAGTAATCAATCCTTGAGTAAGATGAATGTGGCGTTGAATAAAAAGTATAATCTTTTACATTGGGGTTGAATTCCCTCCATACGTCACAGATTCCCATTTCTTTTAATAGCATCCGAGTTTTCCTATTTTGAGTGTTATTTTGATGTGAAGAATTACCTGTTGCATCCCAGTATGGATTCAGTCTTAGATTGAAGTCTCCACCACATATCACTAAACCTTGGGCTTTAGTTATCATTAGGTCGAATACATTTTTATAAAATTTCCATTTAGCCCCTGGTGGTGCATATACATTCAGCAGGGTGATATCTTCTCCCTCTAGCCGCCCAATTACCAAACTGTACCTCCCTTCTTTATCTTTGTGTTCTGATTTTTTTTCAAATGTAATTTTGGTTGATATCAATGTCGCTACTCCCCTCCTCCTCCCTGATTTATATGAAGATGAAGAGATCATTTTAAACCCTTGTCTATTGAGTTTAGTGTGTTCCACGTCTGTTAGGTGGGTTTCTTGTAAAAATATTATTTCTGCTTTGTCTTTTTTCATTTTGCGTAGAATCTTGGATCTTTTAACTGGATTCAGGATCCCTTTTACATTATATGAGGCTATTTTGGTTACACCCTGTTTCTCCATTGTATTTTCTTATTTAGTATAACAGTGTGGTGGCCCTCTTTTTTGCTACTCAGAAACTGAAAGAACATTAAGAACATAAAAAACATTAAGAACATAGTGTACGAAACTTTAAAACAAAAAACTGTCAAAAAAACTTCCTGAGCTGGGGTCTCTTTAAAGACCCTGTAAGAGCCCTGATGGAGTGTAGGCTCTGAGGGAAATTCCTCAAACTCTGTTACGTGTTGAGGGCCCTCTCTTACCCCTGTAAGTTGTCCCATGTTTTTAACGTGAATTTCAGATCCCAATCCGAATTTGTAATGATTTTTTTTTTTTTTTATGCCTATACCCTATGAGATTGTGTGCACCCTCCCACCCCCATCACAGCAAACCTTCACTCTAGTACAGTATTTGTTAGTGTGGGGAGAACATGCGGGTCATTGTTACATTTCTATTTTAACAAGATTTTTTTTTTTTTTTCCTTTAAATTAAGAAGACATTTGTTTCTAATGCTATAACTGCTCCATGAAAGGTTTTACCACATGCTGATTCTGCATCTCCTTTAATGTTTGTTACCTTGTAGGAGGGGGGATGGAAGTGCAGAGTGACTGAAAAGAGAGAAAAAAACAAAAAGGTCGCTATTCCTTCCTGGAACTGGAAAGCTTATCTTTGTAGCTCTGGGGCTGGGTTTCCCGCTGCTGGCCCGTGGATTTAGAAGGTCTTTGAGTGGACCACGTTTGAGCTCTGATTTTCTCGCTCAGATTCGCTGCGGGTTTAAACACCGTTACCGGGAGTCCTCTTCTCGCCATGTCAGTTGTTGCTTCTTCCGCTGAATTGTAGAGACATGACTCTTCACCGTAAAAGACCCTTAACTTTGCCGGAAATGGCGTCTGAAAGCGTAGATTCTTTTCCCGTAAAACCTTTTTGGCGTCGTTATATTCCCGTCGCTTTTTAAGAACCTCAGGGGCGTAATCGTGCTCCACGAAGACTTTTCTTTCTTGATGCATAAATCCTTTTTTCTGCCAAGCCCGTCTTACAACCTCTTGTTTTATTTTGAAATCGGAGAATCTTACCAACACTGAACGCGGGTGTGCTTCTGCCGCTGGCTTTGCGGCTAATGTACGATGGGCCTTTTCTATTTTCAAATCGGTGGTTTGTGGAATATCCAACTTCTCTCTCAATAAGGATTCCACGCATTCCGCCACTGTGTTGAAACCATCTTCAGCTCCTTCTTTCAGACCGTGAATTCTGATGTTATCTCGTCTCTGTCTTCCTTCTTGGTCGGCTAGCTTAGCCTCCAGCCTTGACTGTTTTCTGTGTAAATCCAGCATAGAATCTTCAAGCACTTTTACTCTTTCTTCAGCTTCCAAGATTCGGTTTTCGGCCTGGTCCAATCTGCTGTTCGTCCTTATTAGTTCCTCTCTGAATTCGTGAAATTCGGCCTGAAATCGTCGTAATTCGTCATATAGCGATTTCAGGTTAACCTTTTTGTTAGCTAGGCCCAGCTCTTCGTCTCCTGAATGGAGGTCCTCGGGATCAGATTCTGCGGCCGCCGCGCGTCCTGACCTGGGGAATGCCAGTTTCTTCTGTTTGTGGTTAGGCATGGTGTTTTTGTCTTTTGATTTTTATTCTTCCAAAAATCCGTTAAGTCTGATTTTGACGATGTTTTCCTTGGATTGGATCTGGGAGGTTCAGCATTAAGTTGCTATCACCATGGCGTCCAGACCGGAAGTCCAAAAAGGTGGTTTTTAACATGTTGCACTTTCGTGCTGTGCATATACTTAAGTTGTGTGTATTTTCGTTCTAGAGTCCGACCAGCATTTGCTGTGACATTGGCAACATTTAGCACTACACAGAATGTGTTATGACTGGTAAGTTGCACATCCCGTTATTTTTTTTTTAGTAGTGGTGGACAAAGTACTCAAATCCTTTGCTTTTTAAGTTAAAGTATAGGTAAAGTGCCAAAATTAAAGTAGCACAATTTCCACTTAATGTGAAAGGGACTGAACTGAGATTTATTTGATTGTGTGAATATTAATTACAGAATAATTGAAAATGAATGGCACATCCAATATTAGCCACTGTAAAATAAACCGCTTGCTTATTTTATTTTTTATTTTTTGTCAGATTACTTGTGTGTGTGGGGAGACTTGAATAACGAAACCGAATTGTCTTTCATTTCAGTTTATTCAAGAAATCATTCCACTGTCTGCTCTTATTCTTGAGCAGCGAACAAAGAGAGTGAACACACCAAAGTTCTCTCATTTAAACCTTCTCACATCAAACCATTTCCCTCGCGGGGGAAATCACACATCTATATCAAAGTCTCTTTATTCACATTCATTAGCCTTTTATTTACATAACTCCCCCTTCTCTCTTCCCGAGCCTCAGTGGTCAGGAAGTCTTCTGTCCCCTGTCCTCCGCAGGGGGTCCAGGCTCTGTGGCTCCGCACCGCAGGGGGCTGGCTCTCCTTCATCGTGGTTAAATCACATATGCAGTGTCCAACATATACATGTCTCACAACACAGCCATATAACCCCCCCCCCAAACGATGAAGAACAGACTAATTCCCAAAATTTAATAGCACCTTACTCACTACTGAATAATCAACACCAACATTCAGTCTGTGCGCCGCTTGGGCTTCAGCCGTCTGCCGAATCTGCTGTGCGTTGGCCCCGCCTTGCCTGCGGTGCTGTTCTGTTCCGGGTCTGTTGACTGAGGAAGAGAGTGGTTAATTGCCCTCTGCGGGGGCCTGCCTCGTCGAGGCGCCACCGCGACCGGTACAGACACGTCCTTCATGACAAAAGCAGGTTTTAGTCTGTCAATACTGACTGTCTCTTTTCTGTCCCCAAAATCTAGCACAAATTGCTTATCACCTGCCTCCAGCACTCGAAATGGCCCTTCGTAAGGTGGTTTGAGCGTTGCTTTAAGGGCTTCGCGCCTGACAAAAACGAAATCGGCATTTTTCAAAGCCTTGGGGACGAAAACTCGTGGAAAAGCGTGATGAACCGGACCCGGGAGCGTGTCTGCCCCCGTGCCAACTAACGGTCCCAGAGCAGAGAGAGGTGGGGGCTCTGGGTGCTCTGGTAAAAACTCGCCCGGCAGCCTCAGAGTTTGTGCGAATACCAGCTCCGCTGGGGAGGCGTCTAAGTCCTCTTTAGGCGCAGAACGCAACCCTAATAAAACCCATGGGAGTTTATTTACCCAATCTGCATCCGTGAGCGACGCTCTGAGTGCTGCCTTCAAAGACCTATGAAAACGCTCGCATAAACCATTAGCCTGAGGGTGGTAAGCCGTAGTGCGGTGAATTTTGGCTCCTAAGCCGTTGGCCATCGCTGACCACAGCTCAGAGATGAATTGCGGTCCTCTATCGGACGTAATGTCCGACGGAACCCCGAAGCGCGCCACCCAAGCCGTTAAAAAAACGCGAGCCACCTCCGCGGCCGTGGTCGTCGCAAGTGGGACCACTTCCGGCCAACGTGTGGTGCGGTCCACCATTGTCAAAAGATACGTGAACCCCTGTGATGCCGGTAGGGGGCCCACAAGGTCGACGTGCACATGGTCGAACCTTCTGGCCGGAATGCGGAACGGTTCTAACGGGGCTCTTGTGTGCCTGTGAATTTTGGCCCGTTGACAGGAAATGCAGGTTTTTGCCCATTCCTTCACGTGCTTGCGCAGGCACGGCCAAACAAACTTTTCCGCCACTAGTTTCACCGACGCGCGCACCCCCGGGTGCGCCAGTGAGTGGACCGAGTCAAAAACACGGCGGCGCCACGTGGCCGGAACCACCGGACGCGGGCGCCCCGTCGACATGTCGCAGATCAGGGGGGGCATACCGGTTTGTAAACACTTGCTCTCCAGCCTCAACCCTGTTGGTCCAGACTGGAGCGCGCGCACGTCTGCGTCCGCCCCCTGGTCCGCTGCCATGGCTGCGTAATCTATACCCACGTGCACCGGGGCTGCGCGCGCTACCGTGCCGCTCCCTTGCGGCGCGGTCACGGTGGCCCGTTCTGCCTCTGCGCGTTTCGGGGTCGTGAACGCGCGTGAGAGACAATCCGCTACTACATTGAATTTGCCCGCGACGTGCCTAATGTCAGTGGTAAATTCCGAGATTGCGGCCAGCTGCCTCTGCTGCCTGCCGGACCACGGATCTGAAATTTTGGCCATGGCGTATGTGAGCGGCTTGTGGTCCACATAAGCGGTGAAGCACCGTCCTTCCAGCCAGAACTGGAAATGACGAATAGCCAAATGCAGCGCCAACAGTTCTCTGTCAAACGCGCTGTATTTTCGCTCAGCCGCGCTTAAAGATTTGCTAAAGAAAGCCAAAGGCTGCCAAACTCCGGCTACCTGTTGCTCAATAACGGCCCCTATGGCTAAATCTGAAGCGTCTGTCGTCAGCGCGATACGTGCTGCAGGGTCTGGGTGGGCCAGGAGCGCAGCGTCAGCCAAGGCTTTTTTAACCTCTGTGAACGCGCGCTCCCGCTCCGGGGACCATTCGACCGCCTGGGTCGGCTTTTGTTTTTTGAGCGCGGCATATAACGGTTGCATGATTTGAGCTGCGTGGGGCAGGAACCGGTTATAAAAATTCACCATCCCCAAGAATTCCTGTAGTGATTTGACCGTTTGTGGACGGGGAAAATCCGCTACCGCGCGTACTTTCTCTGGTAACGGAACCGCTCCCTCCGGGGAGACGCGGTGACCCAAAAAATCAATCCGCTCAACGCCGAACTGGCACTTGGCTGGGTTAACTATTAAGCCGTGCTCTCCCAGCCTCCTAAAAACTGCTGTGAGGTGCGTTTCGTGTTCGTCCTCTGAAGTACTCGCGACCAAAATGTCGTCGAGGTACACAAACACGAAAGGGAGATCGCGTAACACGGCATCCATCATCCGCTGAAATGTTTGCGCCGCCCCTTTGAGACCAAACGGCATGCGTAAAAATTCGAAAAGTCCGAACGGGGTTATTACCGCTGTTTTAGGAATGTCCTCCGGTT
Source organism: Pholidichthys leucotaenia (assembly GCA_020510985.1). Lineage (NCBI taxonomy): Eukaryota > Metazoa > Chordata > Actinopteri > Cichliformes > Pholidichthyidae > Pholidichthys > Pholidichthys leucotaenia. Next base: position 336,245,034 of record CM035841.1, read on the forward strand.
GGACCGGGACTTGGTGATAGCCGCGAACTAGATCAATCTTTGAAAAAATGCGCGCCCCCGCCAGGTGCACCGAAAAATCCTGAATGTGCGGGATGGGATAACGATCGTGTGCCGTAGCGTTGTTTAGCCTGCGGTAATCCCCGCACGGTCTCCAGGAGCCATCGGCTTTCGGTACCATGTGCAGCGGCGAAGCCCACGGGCTCTTCGACCTACGAACGATGCCCAGCCTCTCCAGGCTGGCGAACTCCTCGCGCGCAATGGCGAGCTTAACTGCATCCAAGCGCCGAGCTTTTGCAAACACGGGAGGACCAGAAGTGGGGATGAAGTGTTTCACCCCGTGCTTCGCGACCGTCGCTGAAAAAGTGGGCACAGTGAGCGCTGGAAATTGGGTGAGGAGTGTGTGAAACTTACCACCTGCTGTAGCGACGTGGGTCTGTACTGGTGGCGGGGACACTCGAGCTGAACAGGGGAGAGAGTAAAAAGAGAGTGCATTTACCAGCCGTCTATTAGCAAGATCAACTAACAGATTGTGTGAACACAAAAAATCCGCGCCCAACATGTTGAAACTCACCGCCGCTACTACAAAAGTCCATTCATATGTGCGGCCATGTAAGCATAAAGGCAAGGTCCTTCTCCCGTAGGTGTTGATGTTCGAGCCATTTGCCGCTGTAGCTCCGTCACCGTGGGGTCCAGCTACCCGGTCCGCGTATGTTGGGGTGATGAAGCTCACTTGTGCTCCGGTGTCAATGAGGAACACTCGTCCGGAGCGCGCATCCGTGATGTAGAGCAGCTTGTTGCGTTCTCCGAGGGTCGAAGCTGCTAGCGACCCCCGGTCTTGCCGTTTCCCGAACTCCTGAAGATGCAGGGCGGCACACACCTGCGTGCCTTCTCTGCGAACCTCCGATGGTAAAAGCAGAGATCTTCTCCTCCGCTGTGTCGTGCCCGCGCCTCTGTCGCCGGGCTATTGGCTCCCCCTCGTCGCGGCCGTGTTGCCGCCATCGTCGGCCAGTCTGGTTCTGCCGCCTCTGGCTCCTCGCTGTCTCGGGTCGCTGCTGTGGTTGCTTGCCCGCCGCAGGCGTCCAGGATCCCGTCTGCCTCCTGGGCCAGCTCCCGGAACTCCTCCAGGGTGTGACACTTTTTGCCGGCCAGCGTGCTTCTCGCATGCGCCGGGAGGTTGGAGAGGAAGATGAACTGAAAAATGAAATCATCGTTGTCCAACCCTCTCAGCTGTATCATCTCCTCCATCAGGGCGCTCGGCCTGTGTCCACCTTGGTCTAGCAAAGACAGGATCCTCCTCGCCCTCACTTCAGCCGAGGGGGTGAAAAACTTGATGAGGGTGGATTTCAGCTTGCTGTACCTGTCGGTCGCGGGTGGCTGCTCCACCAAGCTTTGCACGCACCGAGCTGTGCTGTTGTCCAGTTTAGCGATGACATGGTGGAACTTAGTGTCATCCACCGTTACTCCTGCGAGCGCGAACTGCGACTCTGCTTGCAGAAACCACGACCGTGGGTTATCCTGCCAGAAATCAGGCAGCTTAACGGCCACTGCGCTCGCCAGCTCTGAGTGCTGTGAGTCCGGGACCCTGAGAATTTCTTCGTTCATTCTCAACGTCGTCAGTCACCAATGTGGGGAGACTTGAATAACGAAACCGAATTGTCTTTCATTTCAGTTTATTCAAGAAATCATTCCACTGTCTGCTCTTATTCTTGAGCAGCGAACAAAGAGAGTGAACACACCAAAGTTCTCTCATTTAAACCTTCTCACATCAAACCATTTCCCTCGCGGGGGAAATCACACATCTATATCAAAGTCTCTTTATTCACATTCATTAGCCTTTTATTTACATAACTCCCCCTTCTCTCTTCCCGAGCCTCAGTGGTCAGGAAGTCTTCTGTCCCCTGTCCTCCGCAGGGGGTCCAGGCTCTGTGGCTCCGCACCGCAGGGGGCTGGCTCTCCTTCATCGTGGTTAAATCACATATGCAGTGTCCAACATATACATGTCTCACAACACAGCCATAGTGTGATCCTTTGTGAATGATATTCATAATAGTGTATTTTGCACTTTGGGGAATGGGAGTTGTTCAGTCACCATTATAATTTAGTTTATATGTGTAGTTTATAGTATATCGTCAATAAACTCATGCAGTACTATAATAACAGGACACATTACAAATATTTGAGACCCACTGTAGTGCTTCCTTTTATATTTTAGCAATACAAGTACAAAACACCACCCACACTTGAAGCCAGGGCAAGAAGAGACACAGTGGTGACAGAGCGGTGGCTAAACGTTTATTGATAAAAATCACATATTTTGACTGAGTGACTCCATACTCAGGGATGCACACCCTCAGTTAAAAGTACTAGATTCCATTCAACAGAAGGTATCAACTCATTCTGATTGCTGAGGCAACAGTAAAAACAAATGATTTTAAACGTAACCCAGCCCTTGTAAAATCTACTTTACTGAAGCACAGCTACATGAAAACTGTGGTTAAATACAACAACAAAGTACTTTTTTGTTACATTCCACCACTGGCTTTTAGCAACAAGTGTATTTCCCAAATATGTTTTAAAGTTGCTTTAATTAACCACCACCCATTTCTGTCTTTTGTCAAGGCAAGAGGAAAACAATCCATCCCAAACCGGACCTCGGGTCACTATTTACAGAGATACAGGCTGAAGATCTGGTGAACCGGGACCAGTGTGAGCGGCACATCCAGTTGCTTCTCAGTGAGGCAGAGTGGCCGGCGTGTGTGACCCATTCTAAGTTTTTTGGGATTTTTTACAGTTTGAATTTTCCACATTCTAAATAATCTGGAATTTGCTGCTGATTGTAATAAACAATTTAGTGACTTATGTGTTTGCATCATGATTTTCTATTTTGTCTGTTAAGACACTGGTGGGAAAAGAGTAAACAGCACAAACCATTTATCAGTGATGTTGAAAATAATGGCTCATTTTTAAGAAAAAGTAGCCAAAAACAATTATTTTATTACTGAAGGCTGTATTGTTGGATGTGCCAGTGCAGAAGACACTGCACACTTTAGTCATAGTACCAGTATATGGAGGAATTCTGGGCCATATTAGCATCTGTACTTTCTAATAATGGGTTAGGGCAGGGGTGTCCAATCATGTACCATGGAGGGCCAAGACTCTGTAGGCTTTACCTGTAACCAGTGTCTTCATCAGCAGATTCCACTGAATTTCTTCCACTGACTGCTGATCAGTGAAAACACCTGCTGAAGAGACTGGGTAGAAGAGAGAACCTGCAGAGTCTTGGCCCTCCATGGCACATGATGGGACACCCCTGAGTTAGGGTTTAATGGGATTTAACATTTTAACACAAACTGCTTTATGGCTTATAATTCTGTTGGCAGACTTACACCAAACCAAAAATGATTTCTCAAACTGCTGGATTGTTCTTAGACAGCTTTTCCAATCTTTTAGTATTTAATTTGTGTCACTTGGTGGTAACCTTCACACATAAAATAAAAGTGGAGACAGATCTGCAATAAGTACAAAGGTTTATTGTCAAAATTCCTAGTGCAATACTAAATGAATACATGTATAGTACATTGTTGATGCAGAGAATATATATTTATACAGTATCTACATGTATATATCCAGTAAATCCATGTATTTCTCCATGCAACCTTGTAAGTGCATTATTTTATTTGCTTTTAATCCTAGGTCCAGTTTGTCTTGGCTTAAAATGCATCATAATTGTTAAATATATCTTATTATACCTAACTCAGTACTGTTTACATGTTGAAATATATATTTTACGGCTAATATAACCCCATAACTACAATGTGGCACCTGGTGATCAAGTTTTGGCAGCTGACCACTTTTTGCCACGACACCACCGGCTGGAGCAGGTACATCCCATGATGTCTCAACAGTGTCTCCATGATTTTCACACAGATCAGATCAATTTGTTGCACAGGAAGCTCAACGTTTCTACAGACATTCTGAAGTTCTGTAACCACTGCGCGTTTGTGAAGCTGGGGTGACATTGGGAGCCTGTGTTGAATGCCTAGACCCACGGTTTGAAGTGGTAATTTTGCCACAAGAGAGCCATCTGAAACACCCATACAGAGCATACATATTTTAATACCTAATAGCGATAACTTACTGACATTACAATGTAGTAGGGCGGACTTAAAGCAAAGTAGCATTCGCAATGATTAGCTTACCTTCATATGTGATGTAGTTCATATCCTCATGGCTTCCGCTTTATACTGCTCTACATGGCTTCCTAATTGCTCCAGTACTTTTCCAAAGTGTGTCGTCTCACTGCCTATAACCTTCTCTGGCTCTCCTTTTTTGCCTTTACTCTGGCAAAAAAGCCAGAGACTGCAGTCGCCTCGTAATCTGCCATCTTGTGTTTTGCCTGTGTCACTTGTTTTACGTCACGGGAGGGTTGTGCCACCTCCCTGTAAACAAATCTCACCCACCTTGAGTGGTACTCTGGTGTAATGGAAACAAAACCGTCATCATCATCATCATAGCAGTCTGTCGTGGGCGACAATGACTGTTTCATTTAGGTCTGATCAGATTCCTCCACACAGCTCTGTCCTTAGCCTTCCGCTGCCAGGAACTCCTGTCTATGTCCAACTTCTTCAAGTTTCTTTTTACAGTGTCTTTAAATCTGAGCCTTGGTCTACCCTGATTGCGTTTGCCGTCGCATCACTGTGAGTCGAGTAACTGCCGAGGGAGACGCTGGTGGTCCATCCTCTCAACATGTCCGAGCCACCTCAGGTTTGTCTGTATTAGCATGTCCTCCATTGATGGTAGACCAGCTCTTTCAACACTTCTATGTTGGTTATCTTGTCTTTCCATGAGATGTTCATTATGGCTCGAAGGTGTCTCATCATGTATGCGTGGAGTTTCTTCACCTGCACTCTGTAGACAGTCCAAGTTTCAGCACCATACAATAGAGTAGCCAGTACTGTCGCTCTGTACACTTTGCATTTCACAAGGATAGACACATGTCGATTGTTCCACAGTCTCTCCCTCAAGTTTCCAAACACAGCGCTCGCTCTTCCCATTCTGAGAGATAGTTCATCCTCCAGCCTAGCATTCTGTGAAACAGTACTCCCTAGGTACTTGAAAGTCTTGCACTTGACTAGTGGCTCTGTACCAATGCTGATCTCTTCTGTTAGTGATGTTGATAACTGGAACTTTGGTGGTTGATAAAGGCACTCTGTCTTCTTGATGTTGATTTGGAGGCTGAAATGGCTAGCTGCTCTTGCAAATTTCTCCACTAAAGATTGCATATCTTCCACGCTGTGTGCAACTAGAGCACTGTCGTCGGCAAAGAGCATTTCTCTTACAGTACTACCTTTATCGATGTCTTACTCTTGGCTTTAAACTGTGCCACATTGAACAAGTCTGCTTCTTTCCTTGTTTGAATGTATACTCCTTCTGAAGTGTCTTTGAAGGCCACCTCAAATATGGCTGCCAGATATAGTGAGAAGAGTGTAGGTGCCAGCATACACCCTTGTTTCACCCCGTTGCTTACTGAAAACTCTTTAGATACTGAACCACTCATTGCTATGTTTGCTTGCATACCTGTATGGAGTGCCTCGGTCAGGCTGACAAACTTCTCTGTACAACCATATTTCTTGAGTACCTGCCAAAGTCCTTGTCGCGAAACAGTATTGAAGGCTTTACTGAAGTCTATGAAGACTACATAAAGCGGCATGTTCTGTTCGATACACTTTTCTTGAACCTATTTCAAGCAGAAAATCATGTCCGTTGTGCTTCTTCCACTTCTAAAGCCACACTGGGTTTCCGGTAGTACATTCTGCGAGATGTGTTCACTGAGTCTGTTAAGTAGTACACGTGAGAGAATCTTACCAACAGTGGCTAGCAGTGATATACCTCAGTAATTTCCACAATCTTTCCTGTCACCTTTCTTGAACAAAGGCACAATACTTGCATCCTTCCAGTCTTGAGGTACTTTCTGGGCATCCCATATCTCTTGGATGAGCTTGTGCAGGCAGTTGGTCAGCTGAAAACCACCAAATTTCCACACTTCTGCTGAAATTCCATCCCTTCCTGGAGCTTTACCATCCTGTGTTTTCCTGATAGCTGCCATTAGTTCATCAAAATTTGGTAGTTCATCCAGATTTGATACAGATGGTCGCTGCACTAGAGCTTCTTTAGCCTCTTTAGTGAGATCTCCAGGGTTGTTAAGTAGTTGGTCAAAGTGGTCTGCAAATCTGTCCAGGATCTTGTCTTTCTCCTGCAAAACTGTTTCACCATCCACAGCCTTTTGACATATTGCTGGACCCAGGGAACACACACACAGGCTCAAGTGAATACAATTATCTTTATTTGTACAGTGAGGGTGTGTGGGTGCGTGTATGTGTGGTGTGTATGTGGTGATGGTAGAGATGACGTGGCCGGGGGTGAAGCAGAGCGCCGTTAAGCCTGGCAACCCTATAACAGAGCCAAAGCACAGATGTTAGAGTCTTCCACCACTGAATGAACAAAGTAATGACTGGGGCTTACTTGCAGGTGGAACGATGAGTGCTCAGGTTGGCCCGGAGGCTCCAGCCAGGAAGACAGCATCTGCTATGCATTCCAGAGGTGAGCAGATTGGCCTGTAGAGGTGAGGAGAGGACATTCCACCACCGAGAAGGGCAGGTTCTGCCGCTGGAGGAATCCACCTGTGCACAGGGGAGAAACTGAGAGGAAGGTGAGTAGCACACTGCTTACTTGAGACGAAGAGATGATTTCAATAAAGAGTTAGGAGACCTGGACGTAGACAGTCAGGCGAGAGACGTAACTCTTGGGAGAATGACAGATGACTCCGTGCCAGATCCCAGGCAGAGCAGGCTATAAAGCCTGTGGGCAACTGGAAGCAGGTGTGTGCGCAGCTGAAGCAGGTGATGACCCAGAGTGAGTCATGACAGTACTCCCCCCCGAGCGGCGCCTCCCGGCGCCAGCCTACCTGAGTGCATCTGGTGGAAGTCCCTGATGAGGTGTTTATCCAACACGAAGGATGGACGCACCCATTATCTCCACTCTGGGCCATACCCCTCCCAGTCCACCAGGTACTGCAGGCCGCGACCCCTGCGGCAGATGTCCAGGATGGAGTTGACCACGCCGGGTTGCTGTCGATCAACACTGGCGGAGGTGGAGCCCTGGGAGGGGGACAGAGAGGGCTGGAACAGACGAGCTTGACCTGGGAGATGTGAAACGTAGAACAAACACGGAGAGAGGGGGGGAGAGCCAGGCGCACAGCCACAGGGTTCACAATACGAACAATGGGGAAGGGGCCAATAAAACGTTGAGCCAACTTCCTTTTCTCAGCCTTCAGGGCAATATGCTGAGTCGATAACCACACCTGCTGACCCACCTGGTATTGTGGAGCCGGTCTTCTGCGGCGGTTCACCGTCCTAGAGTTGTGCTCGGCCATGCGCAGAAGGGCCCGACGGGTAGCCATCCAGAGCCGGCGACAGCGCCTCAGTTGGGCGTGGATGGAAGGTATCGCCACATCCCTCTCTCCTCGGGAAAAAGCGGAGGGTTGTAACCCAGAGAGGCTCTGACGGGGGACATGCCAGTCTCCGAGGACACGGTCGAATTGTGGGCATACTCAATCCAGGGGAGATGGCTGCTCCAAGACAAGGGACTAGAGGCGATGACACAACGCAGGGCGGCCTCCAGCTCCTGATTGGCCCGCTCGCACTGCCCATTGCTCTGCAGGTGATGACCAGAGGACAGGCTCACCGTCGCCCCCAGCGTGTTGCAGAAGGCCCTCCAAACCCGGGACATGAATTGGGGACCCCGATAGGAAACAATGTCGATGGGGATCCCGTGAAAACACACAATGTGCTGCACCAACAGGTCCGCCGTTTCCCGTGCCGTAGGGAGCCCTCATAATGGGACAAAGTGGACGGCCTTAGAAAAACGGTCCACGATGGTGAGGACGGTGGAAGGCCAGTCACGAAGTCCAGGGCGATGTGGGACCATGGCCTGCTGGGGACCGGCAACGGGTGGAGGAGACCAGCCGGTGGAGAAGATGATGTCTTCCCGGTGGCACACTGCGGACAGGCGTGGACATAATCGATGACGTCCTTCCAAAGCCCCAGCCACCAGAACGTCCTTTGGAGCATCTCCACCGTGCGAGTAACCCCTGGATGGCAAGCGGGCTTAGAGGAGTGGGCCCAGTGGATCACCTCACCCCGGACAGATGAAGGAACGAACAGCCTCTCCGTAGACCTCCCGCCTGGATCCGGCTCAGCCTCCTGCGCCTTCAGGACCTTCTCTCTGATGCCCCACGAGAGGGTGCCCACGACACAAAAGGCAGGGAAGATGGTGTGCTCACGGCACTCAGAGGCCTCCGAAGAGAACTGCCTGGACAAGGCGTCAGGTCTGGCGTTCTTAGCCCCGGGGCGGTAAGTGATGGTGAACCTGAAGCACCCGAAGAACAGGGACCAACGAGCCTGGCATTCAGATGCTTCACTGTCCTTCAGGCACTCCAAGTTCTTATGATCGGTCCATACAACAAAGGGTTGGGTGGCCCCCTCCGGCCAGTGACGCCACTCCTCCAAAGCGAGTTTCACCGCCAGGAGCTCCCTGTCGCCGATGTCATAATTTCTCTCCGCCGGGGACAGCCGCCGGGAGAAGGCGGCGCAGGGACGGATCACCCCGTCCAATGCAGAACGCTGCGACAGAACTGCCCCCACCCCAGAATCAGAAGCGTTCACCTCGACCAGGCACTGGAGAGAGGGATCCACCTGCGTCAGGACACGAGAGGATGAAAATACGGTCTTAAGAGTGGTGAACGCCACTGCAGCCTCCTCTGTCACCTTGGGGGAGGTGAGACGGGTCAAGGGGAGAGCGATCGTGCTGTAGTTAGGAACAAACCAACGGTAGAAATTGGCAAACTCCAGGAACTGCTGCAGCTGCTTCCTTGATGGGGGGGGCGGGAATCCACCACCGCCTTAACCTTTTCGGGGTCGGGGATGATTTGGTTGTGTGAGATAATGAATCTGAGAAAGGAGGTCTTGTTGGCGTAGAACTCACACTTCTCTGCCTTCACAAACAATTTGTTCTCCAGGAGCCGTTGGAGGACCCGTCTCACGTGGACCTGATGCTCATCCCGCCACTGAGAGAAGATCAGAATATCGTCCAGATATACGAAGACGAAAGACCCAAGGAAGTCCCGGAGAACGTCGTTAATAAGGCGCTGGAAGACGGCCGGAGCGTTGGTCAACCCAAACGGCATCACGAGGTACTCGAAGTGGCCGCTTGGGGTCCGGAATCCCGTCTTCCACTCGTCTCCCTCCCGGATCCACACGAGGTGGTAGGCGTTGCGGAGATCCAACTTAGTGAACCAGGAGGCCCCCTGGAGGGAATCAAATGCCGTGTCCATGAGCGGGAGGGTGTACTTGTCTTTAATAGTAATGTCGTTGAGAGCCCAGAAATCAGTACATGGCCGCAGGGAGCAATCCTTCTTACCCACGAAGAAGAACCCCGCCGCTGTCCCCTGGAAGGGACAGCGCCTGTGATTTACTGAACACAGCCCCTAGGTCATGAAATTCAGGTGGCACCCTGGACAGGTCAGGAGGAGGGGGGCGGGGGGGACAGGGGCACCGAAGGTGAACATGCTACAGACTGTAAACATGCACTCAGGAAAAAGGGGCTCCAAGCGATGGCACTCCCTGTACGCCAATCGAAGGTTGGATTGTGGAGGCGGAGCCAGGGGTAGCCTAGGATGACAGGAGAGACCGAGGTGGCCAAAACAAACAGACGTAGGTCCTCCCGATGGTTGCCGGAGATAATAGCAGACACCGGAACAGTCTGATGTGTCACCGTCTCCAGAGGGGCCTTGGATAGGGCCACGAGTCTCAGGGGGGACGGGAGAGTATGGCAGGGAAGCCCCAGTCGAGTTGCCAGTTCCCCCGAGATGAAGCTCTGCTCAGCCCCCGAGTCTACCAGTGCATGCGTGAGAATTTCAGTATGTTTATAACAAAATCTAATAGGAAGGAGGCACTTTGTGAGGGGATTAGGCCGGGATGAGTCCGCGAGTCCCCCTACTGCGACGCGCGGACCCCTTCTTTTGGCCAAACGGGCAGGACTCTATCTAATGCTGCTCACTCCCACAGTACATACACAGGCCTAACTCCCTGTGACGTTGCCTCTCGACTAACGAGAGCTTTGTCCGCCCCACTACCATTGCCTCGGGTCCATCTGCAGCCTCCAGCGCGGGCAACGCCAGAAGAGGTGACTGAGAGGAGCAATGAAACTGACTGCCCGAGCGGCCGGAAGAATTCCGCTCGGCAGCCCGCTCTCTCAGCCTGTTATCTAGGTTAATAGCCAAAGAAATGAGCTTTGTGAGCTGCTCAGGCTTGTCTAAACGGGCCAGCTCATCCCGCAAACTAGGGCTTAGGCTTCTGATAAAAATGCTACATAACGAGGCATCCTCCCATCCCACCTCCGCTGCCACCACCCGGAAATCGACAGCGTAGTCCGCGACGGACCTTCCCCCTTGTCGAAGATTTAAAAGGAACTCCGATTATATTGGCATGTTAGCTCTATATGCTTTATTTTTATGTTAGTAACATTACTATAATATAATTTTTTTGAAAATAATTCCCAGTTTTATATATTTTTAAAAAACTTTATTACGATGTAAATCGCCATTTTTGTTTACGTCGCAATGCATTCTGGGTAGTGACGTAGAGTGGTTGCAGCCGTTTTTTCTGTCTTATACAAGCCAAGAAGCGAAGCTACGAACTACTGCCATTTGTCAGTGAAAATGCCACATTGCGCGGCTTTTGGATGTAATTTCCAATCAAAGGGAAATAAAGAGAGCGGGGTAAGCCTCCATAGCTTTCCTAAAGAGGGAAAGTTGAGGAAAAAGTGGGGCGGCAGCGGCTCAGGAGGTAGAGCAGGTCGTCTAATAACCCGATGGTTGGCGGTTCGCATCACGCTCTCCCCAGATATCCTGCCGTTGTGTCCCTGGGCAAGACACTTCACCCGCATTGCCTCCAGTGCCCATAACACTGGGTATGAATGTGTAAAAATGCTCGGTGGTGGACAGAGAGGCTGTTGGCGCGGATTGGCAGCCACATTTCCGTCACTCTGAGTGTCTGTGATCACGCGCTATAGCGCACTAATCACGCTATGATAATAGTGTAGCCACTCGTGTGACTTATTTAATGCTTTGCATAAGGCCTCACATATTAGATAAGAACAAAGACAGAGTTTCCTTGGTGATAACAGGATACTGTGAAAGGGTAACCTTTGGTATGCAGAGACTGTGAGGGGGATGCTATGGGATTTAAGAGGAAAGGCATTGTTAATTGTTATTATAATGCAATGTGACTTGTGAGCTGTGAGAGGTGTTACTTGTGATTATAATACAATGTGACTTGTGAGCTGTGAGAGTCCTGGGTATATAAGGGATGAGGTTTTTCTGTGATTTTCTCTTTTCTACTTTGCTCATGTTGGAGCGTGTAATAAACTGCCTTGAGATGAAACTTGCCTCATTATTACACTCTCCACACTGGTGACCCCGACGTGATGGACGCAGTGCTGCGCGATCTCCCTTTCATGTTCGTCTACTTGGACGATATTTTGGTGGCCAGCGCGTCCGAAGACGAACACGAAAACCACCTCACGGCAGTTTTCCGGAGGTTGGGAGAGCACGGGTTAATAATCAACCCAGCGAAATGTCAGTTCGGGGTGACGCAGATCGATTTTTTAGGACACCGAGTTTCCCCCAAAGGAGTGGTTCCGCTGCCCGACAAAGTGCGTGCGGTGGCAGATTTCCCCCGGCCGCAGACGGTCAGGGCGTTACAGGAGTTTTTGGGAATGGTGAATTTTTATAACCGTTTCCTTCCTGGTGCAGCGCAACTCATGCAACTGCTGTATGCTGCACTCAAAAAACAGAAACCCGCGAATAAGATCGAGTGGTCCCCGGAGCGGGAGCGAGCGTTCTCGGAAGTCAAAACAGCCCTGGCAAACGCTGCATTGTTGGCACATCCGGACCCAACGGCCCGCGTAGTGCTCACCACTGACGTGTCTGACGTGGCCATAGGGGCGGTCGTGGGGCAGCAGGTAGCCGGAGTTTGGCAACCGCTCACCTTTTTCAGCAGGACCTTGCGCGATAGTGAGCGTAAATACAGCGCGTTTGACAGAGTTGCTGGCTCTCCATTTGGCCATTCGCCACTTCCAGTTCTGGCTAGAAGGGCGCTGTTTCACCGCGTTCGTCGACCACAAGCTGCTAACATTCGCGATGGCCAAAGTTTCAGAGCCTTGGTCGGGCCGGCAACAGAGGCAGTTAGCCGCGATCTCAGAGTTTACTACCGATATTCAGCACGTGTCGGGTAAACTGAATGTAGTGGCAGACTGCCTCTTGTGCGCTGTGGCTGCCCCCGTCCGCGTGGGGATAGATTACACAGCCATGGCCGCGGAGCAAGGTAGTGACTCGGATGTGCGCGCGCTCCAGTCTGGACCAACAGGGTTAAGGCTGGAGAGCAAGGTGCTGCAAGACGGTATGCCCCCGTTAATTTGCGATGTCTCCACGGGACGACCGCGTCCTGTGGTGCCGGCAGCGTGGCGCCGCCGCGTTTTCGGCTTGATTCATTCTTTGGGGCACCCGGGGGTTGGCGCATCGGTCAAAATGGTAGTGGAAAAATTCGTGTGGCCCGGCCTTCGCAAACAAGTTAAAGAGTGGGCGGCAGCCTGCATGACGTGCCAACGGGCCAAGGTGCACAGACACACGAAGGCTCCATTGGAGCCATTCCTCATTCCTGCCAAGAGGTTCGACCACGTTCACGTGGACCTCGTGGGCCCCCTCTCGCCATCACAGGTGTACACGCACCTTCTGACAATGGTGGACCGCACCATGCGCTGGCCGGAGGCGGTCCCTTTGGCGTCAACCACAGCCGAGGAGGTGGCGCGCATGTTTGTAACGGCATGGGTGGCGCGTTTTGGAGTCCCGTCGGACATTACATCCGACAGAGGCCCGCAATTTGTTTCCGAGCTTTGGTCAACAATGGCCCGCAGCCTAGGTGTCACAATTCACCGTACAACCGTGTATAATCCGCAGGCTAATGGGTTGTGCGAACGTTTTCACAGGTCATTGAAAGCAGCTCTTAGAGCGTCACTGACGGATGCAAATTGGGTGGACAAGCTTCCGTGGGTTTTATTAGGGTTGCGTTCTGCACCTAAAGAAGACTTAGAGGCTTCCCCAGCTGAACTCATTTTTGCGCAGCCACTGCGGCTGCCCGGGGAGTTTCTCCCGGATAACCCTGCGCCAGGCAGCTCCCCGTCCCAGCTGTTGCAGCGTAGCATCGACACAGCTACGCTGCCGGGCCCTGCCCACCACAGTTTTCCGCACGTTTTTGTACCTAAAACTTTGAAGAACGCGGAGTTTGTTTTTGTCAGACATGATGCTCATCGCCCCCCGCTGCGACCGACTTATGATGGACCGTTCAGAGTGTTGGAAACAGGGGACAAGCATTTTTTGCTAGATTTGGGGGGTAGGAGGAAAAAGGTTGGCATAAACAGACTCAAACCCGCTTTTGTGGTGGCGGATGAGCAAGTGCTGTTGGCAAGGGCCCCTCGGCGCAGCAGACCACCACGGGGTGCTTCCCAGAGTAATATTCCCCCAGAACACCTGCAGGGACTAACGAAAGGTTTGCACCCCCAGACAACAGCTCCCCAGCATGACAGCGCCGCTGAGGAGGTGAATCCTGGTTACAGCAGATACGGGAGAAGACTGAAGCCCAAGCAGCATGTGGACTGATGTTTAATGATTCTATCATGGCATGCAGACTATTATTCTCTTGTTCAATCTAAATGTTTGGGGGGGGTTGTAGCCACTCGTGTGACTTATTTAATGCTTTGCATAAGGCCTCGCATATTAGATAAGAACAAAGACAGAGTTTCCTTGGAGATAACAGGATACCGTGAAAGGGTAACCTTTGGTATGCAGAGACTGTGAGGGGGATGCTATGGGATCTAAGAGGAAAGGCATTGTTAATTGTTATTATAATGCAATGTGACTTGTGAGCTGTGAGAGTTGTTACTTGTGATTATAATGCAATGTGACTTGTGAGCTGTGAGAGTCCTGGGTATATAAGGGACGAGGTTTTTCTGTGATTTTCTCTTTTCTACTTTGCTCATGTTGGAGCGTGTAATAAACTGCCTTGAGATGAAACTTGCCTCATTATTACACTCTCCACAATAGCACTATATCGCTCAAAGCGCGCGCATGAGACATATCTATGATCACGCACTATAGTGCACGCTTGATAAAGCTGACATATATATTAATCACGCTATGATAATAGCACTATATCGCTCAAAGCGCGCGCATGAGACATGTCTGTGATCACGCGCTATAGCGCACGCCTGATAAAGCTGACATATGTATTAATCACGCTATGATAAAGCATGATATCGCTCAAAGCGCGCACATGAGACATGTCTGTGATCACGCGCTATAGCACACGCCTGATAAAGCTGACATATGTATTAATCACGCTATGATAAAGCATGATATCGCTCAAAGCGCACGCTTGGCTTGACATGTCGAAGATCTGGCTGGCAGTCATTTGGAACGACTTTGGAACACTGCTTATGGACGTTCAACCCGCAGTCTGAGAAAGCAACAGAGAAATTGCTTTATGTTGCTGAGAGTCCATGTTTATCAGTTCAGTGCCCATCATGCTTGTAGACGATTTTTTGTGTTTGAGCATTCTATTGTAAGTAAATCAACAATATATAAGTTTCACCTTAAAATAATGCTTCCTCAAGCGCACGCTTGAGACACTCAAAGTGGAGAGACACTCGCGGAGCGGAGAGACACTCGAGCGCACGCTATATCGCGCATTTGAGTGATATAGAGCTTTATCATAGTGTGATAAATATATATATATATTGTGGGTGACCCCCACAGCCTACGGGTCAAGCAGAGCGCTCAGCTGGAGCAATTAGCAGAACAGTGAGATGTATGGACTGATATCAATAGGCAGCCTCTCTTTGTCTAATCCTGGCGCCAGGAATCCTGCTATTGATATGTGTGACTCTAATGCAAATGTCCATGCCTTCCTGCTGTTTACTGTGATGCTAATGTGCCATGCATGCATTGTCTAGCTGGGTATATAAGTCAACTGTATATCGCTTGCTCTCTCTCTTATTCTCCCTTTTTGACCACTCTGATGACTTGCTGCTACTAGAGACGGAGGGATCGCTCCAGCGCGCTGCCACAGCGCTGGGGCGACTCTCGTGATGGAGGATGAATAAAACACCCTTTTAAACTTCAGTTCGCCGTGTCCTGCCTGCACTTATTATATCCTCCACATTGGTGACCCCGAATAAAAGAACACCCTGACGACGAACGAACGCAGCCCCCGGCGGTGACTCCGGCGACGAACGAACGCAGCAGCCTGACGCAAATGGACTGCCCTCCCTTCTGCTACACGGGAGACCTCGACTCAGAACCAACACCAGGCCAACTCCCCGGGAGATCATCCACGACAGGGAAAGCTGCAGAAAGTGTCATGGTGCAACCCTCGCCTGAGATCTGGACATCCACGCTGGGACCGGCCGAGGGACAAAGATCGTCTACTCCCTCTCACCGCTCCTCCGCATCCACACGAACGCGCACGCACCTCGTCCTCTCTCCACGACGGCGACCTCCAGGGCCGGACGGAGAACGCAGCATGTGGCCCAGAATGCACCATGACCCGGCACGAGCGAACGACAGCAACAGCCCAAATAGGGAAGACCATCGGCGCCGATGACGCTGATTTCCAGCAAGCTCCCTGATCCTGACCCACCTCGCACCAAACCCCCGCACGCACACCGGGGGGTTACGAGGACAGCGCACCATGCACGGGACAATACCGGCTCCACAGACTGCCATCGTCCTCCGCCGCTGCACACGCCCGAGAAACACGGCCGATCGCCATCCTCGGAACCTTCAGGACTGCTCACACACCTGAAGCAGACACGCAGCACACAGGACTTTGTATGGATCTCAGCCACGGCGCACAATGGGAATTCAGCCGTCAGCTGTCCCCGAGGGCTTTAGGGCTGCGCGCGCACCTAAAGCCAACACGCCAAGTCCCTCACACAGCTTCAGCTCCTGTTTTAATTCATGGCCCCTACGCATCCTCGCAGGACTTAGCCGCGAGAGGAGTCAGAGACAAATGTTTCTTCTCACAGCCGCTGTGGACCTCCGCCATGTTTAACGGGACAGCCCCTCAACATCGTGGATCCACATGCAATTTTTGCGCGGCCTGGACAACTTTGCCGTCCCGGGCCGGCACTTGCTACCCCCACCCCCTTCCTCCCCCTCCTCCGGCACAGAGCTTTTCCCGCAGCTCGCTTCCAAAGCCGGACGATCGACGCCTCAGCCCCCTGCTGAGCCCTCTGGGGGGGAGTGGTGTGGGTGACCCCCACAGCCTACGGGTCAAGCAGAGCGCTCAGCTGGAGCAATTAGCAGAACAGTGAGATGTATGGACTGATATCAATAGGCAGCCTCTCTTTGTCTAATCCCGGCGCCAGTAATCCTGCTATTGATATGTGTGACTCTAATGCAAATATCCATGCCTTCCTGCTGTTTACTGTGATGCTAATGTGCCATGCATGCATTGTCTAGCTGGGTATATAAGTCAACTGTATATTGCTTGCTCTCTCTCTTATTCTCCCTTTTTGACCACTCTGATGACTTGCTGCTACTAGAGACGGAGGGATCGCTCCAGCGCACTGCCACAGCGCTGGGGCGACTCTCGTGATGGAGGATGAATAAAACACCCTTTTAAGCTTCAGTTCGCCGTGTCCTGCCTGCACTTATTATATCCTCCACAATATCAGCTTTATCAAGCGTGCGCTTGATAAAAATTTGAACCGTGACAAAATTCGAACCGTGATTCGCTTGAGCGTGCGCAAAGCGCACACTCGTGCGCTTTGAGCGATATCGTGCTTTATCATAGCGTGATTAATACATATGTCAGCTTTATCAAGTGTGCGATCACAGACATGTCTCATGCGCGCGCTTTGAGCGATATCGTGCTTTATCATAGCGTGATTAATATATATGCCAGCTTTATCAAGCGTTCGCTATAGCGCGTGATCATAGATATGTCTCATGCGCGCGCTTTGAGCGATATAGTGCTATTATCATAGCGTGATTAATATATATGTCAGCTTTATCAAGGGTGCGCTATAACGCGTGATCACAGACACTCAGAGTGACGGAAATGTGGCTGCCAATCTGCACCAACGGCCTCTCCGGCCACCACCGAGCATTTTTACACATTCATATCCAGTGTTATGGGCACTGGAGGCAATGCGGGATGCAGGATATCTGGGGAGAGCGTGATGCGAACCGCCAACCATCGGGTTATTAGACGACCTGCTCTGCCTCCTGAGCCGCTGCCGCCCCACTTTTTCCTCAACTTTCCCTCTTTAGGAAAGCTATGGAGGCTTACCCCGCTCTCTTTATTTCCCTTTGATTGGAAATTGCATCCAAAAGCCGCGCAATGTGGCATTTTCACTGACAAATGGCAGTACAGTGGTACCTCTACTTACGAACGTCTCTACATACGGAATTTTCAGGTTATGACACGCCTCAACGGGAAAATATTGCCTCTTGTTACAAACGAAATTTCAGGATACGAAAGGCAAAAAAGTACACGCTCCTCGCAGCTCCCGTAGTTTCCCGAATGTAAACATACCTGTAGCTGCTCTGCCATTGGCTATCACCTAGCATCTTCCTGGTATCCCATTGGCCACGAAGTTTTTTTTGTTTTTTTTTTTTCTAAAACTTTATTAAGAACAAGGTGAAAGTTTTACGTGTGTGTACAGTACAGAATTAACATTTATTCGCTATGGGCCCCAAGAAAGTGACGGAGATAAGTGGAAAAGGAGAAAAGAAGAAGAGAGGTTTTTTTGTCCATACAAACAAAGAAGGAGATAATCGAAAGGTATGAAAAGGGGATGCGTTTGGTTGATCTCGCCAAAGAATATGGCCGTAATACATCAACGATCAGCACGGTATTAAAACAAAAGGAAGCACTTACAAGCCGACAAAAGCAAACGTCCTTGGATCAGAACATGAACCAAAGAAGGCAAAAGGTGACGACGTCGACGACGATAGCAGTTAAAGGGTAAATGAACATAATTTTTATTATTCTTTCTCTTTTATTATTCTCTTTTATTATTCTTTCTCTCATTTTAAACTCTCATTTTATGTTTATTGTGCAGTAATCTAATTGTAACATGTATTTGTTACATGTTTTGATGCGTTTTTATGATTTATAAAAAAATTATGCCCGAATTTTGGGGGGCTTGGAACGGATTACGGCATTTACATGTAAAACGCGCCTCTACTTACGGAATTTTCACGTTACGAGAATACTTCCGGAACGAATTAATTTCGTAAGTAGAGGTACCACTGTAGTTCGTAGCTTCGCTTCTTGGCTTGTATAAGACAGAAAAAACGGCTGCAACCATTCTACGTCACTACCCAGAATGCATTGCGACGTAAACAAAAATGGCGATTTACATTGTAATAAAGTTTTTTAAAAATATATAAAACTGGGAATTATTTTCAAAAAAATTATATTATAGTTATGTTACTAACATAAAATTAAGCATATAGAGCTAACATGCCAATATAATCGGAGTTCCTTTTAATTGCCGGGTGGTGAGCACACTATCTCGGTCGGAATGATCAAAAACCTTGTGAAAATCATGGATGAACTGAGTGTAGGTTAGGTTAGCATAGCTAGGTTTTGCAATCACGGCATATGCCCATGCTAGGGCTCAACCCTCCAACAGAGTAGCTACGTAACCTATGCGGCTGTGGTCGGTAGGAAAATCCCCCGGGACCCGCTGAAACACGGTCTCACACTGAAAAATAAAGCCCCGGGCCTCCCCAAGTTTTCCGCTGAAACGAGCGGGCGTGGGAACCGGAGTGAGACGGATTAAGGGGGCCTGACTAGCCTGGCTAGGAGGGGAGCTAACGAGAGCTGGCCCACTGCTGGGAACCGGAGGAAACGCCCGCTGTCCTTCCAGGCGATCCAACCGGCTGTTAATTTGGGCTAACTGGTTGAGAATGACCTGCTGTTGGTAAGTTGATTGGTCCACTCGAGCCTCCAAGTTGTTAATCTGATGTGTTAGCACGCTGTTCGCTGGGTCGCTCTGACCGAGCTGTACTGACATATTGCTGGACCCAGGCAACACACACACAGGCTCAAGTGAATACAATTATCTTTATTTGTACAGTGAGGGTGTGTGGGTGCCTGTATGTGTGGTGTGTATGTGGTGATGGTAGAGATGACGTGGCCGGGGGTGAAGAAGAGCGCCGTTCAGCCTGGCAACCCTATAACAGAGCCAAAGCACAGATGTTAGAGTCTTCCACCACTGAATGAACAAAGTAATGACTGGGGCTTACTTGCAGGTGGAACGATGAGCGCTCAGGTTGGCCCGGAGGCTCCAGCCAGGAAGACAGCGTCTGCTATGCACTCCAGAGGTGAGCAGGTTGGCCTGTAGAGGTGAGGAGAGGACGTTTCGCCGCCGAGAAGGGCAGGTTCCGCAGCCGGAGGAATCCACCTGTGCACAGGAGAGAAACTGCTTACTTGAGAAGAAGAAAGGATTTCAATAAAGAGTTAGGAGACCTGGACGTAGACAGTCAGGGGAGAGATGTAACTCTTGGGAGAATGACAGATGGCTCCGTGCTGGATCCCAGGCAGAGCAGGCTATAAAGCCCGTGGGCGATTGGAAGCAGGTGTGCGCGCAGCTGAAGCAGGTGATGGCCCAGAGTGAGTCATGACACCTTTAGTTGGATCAATCCTCTTGGTTTAGGGCCGTAGATTTCTCTCAAACCTGTGATGAATGTTTTCATGTCCTTCCTGTTTGCTGCAGTTTGAAGTTTCTCCGCTTTTTCATCCCACCAGTTGGACTTCATCTCTCTGGTGTACTTCTGTAGCTCACTCTGAGCCTTTGAGTATTTCATCTTCTTCGACCTTGTGTTACACTGTAGGTTTTCCTGCCTAGCTGTATTCCTCGCTTCTAGTAGTTTCTTCAGGTGTTCATCATGCTCATCAAACCAATCTTGATGTTTCCTCTCAGGGTAGCCTAATACATCACTCGCAGTCTGATACACCGTATCCTTCAGTGTTGCCCATTTCTCTTCTATGTCATTCTCTGAGTTGTTGCTGTCCCAGTCTTTCAAGTTTTCATCCATTTCCTGTGCAAGTTCTTCCTGCTTCTTTTGGCCTTTCAGTGCACTAGTGTTTAGCTTCCGTGGTGGCTTCGCACCCGTCCTGCAGTGCTGTTTTCGTCTGCAAATCCTTAATCTAGATCTCAGCATAACATGATCAGTACCACAGTCCGCACCTCTCATTGCTCTGGTGTCCAATACATCCCTTATGTCTCTCTGCCTGACTATGATGTAGTCTAATAAGTGCCAGTGCTTGGATCTTGGGTACATCCATGTCTTCTTGTGTGTGTCTTTGTGCTTAAATAGAGTGTTGGTTATCATAAGGTTGTATTCTGAACATAGTGCAAGTAGAAGTTCTCCATTAGCATTGCACTTGCCTACTCCATGACTGCCTAGCACTCCTTTTCATTTCTCAGTGTCCGAACCAACTCTGGCATTAAAATCTCCAACGAGTATCAGCCTGTCATCAGTTGGTACACACCTGATAGTCTCACGTAAATCACTGTAGAACTCTTCCTTCACCTCCTCTGTGTTGGTCATTGTTGGGGCATATACACTGATGAGTGTGGCATACATCTTCCGCTGTAGTGGGAGTCTCATAGTCATTATCCTGTCATTGATTGGCACTGGTTCCTCATCAAGCATTGCTGCTATCTCCTTTCTAACTGCAAAGCCCACTCCTGCTTCTCTCCTTTCTTGAGTTGCTCTCCCACTCCAAAAGAAGATGTACCCATGGTCTTCCAAGCTGTCATATCCAGGCAATCTTGTTTCACTAAGTGCAGCTATGTCTACATTGTACCTGTTCATTTCCAGGGCCACAAGCGCGGTCTGTCTTTCTGGGCACTGTGATGTTGTTCTGTCCAACAGAGTGTGTACATTCCATTCTGCTACATACAGTGGGGAAAAAAAGTATTTAGTCAGCCACCAATTGTGCAAGTTCTCCCACTTAAAAGATGAGAGAGGTCTCCAATTTTCATCATAGGTATACCTCAACTGTGAGAGACAAAATGAGAAAAAAAAAATTCAGAAAATCACATTGAAGGATTTTTAATGAATTAATTGGTAAATTCCTTGGTAAAAATAAGTATTTGGTCACCTACAAACAAGCAAGATTTCTGGCTCTCACAGACCTGTAACTTCTTCTTTAAGAGGCTCCTCTGTCTTCCACTCGTTACCTGTATTAATGGCACCTGTTTGAACTCATTATCAGTATAAAAGACACCTGTCCACAACCTCAAACAGTCAGACTCCAAACTCCACTATGGCCAAGACCAAAGAGCTGTCAAAGGACACCAGAAACAAAATTGTAGACCTGCACCAGGCTGGGAAGACTGAATCTGCAATAGGTAAGCAGCTTGGTGTGAAAAAATCAACTGTGGGAGCAATTATTAGAAAATGGAAGACATACAAAACCACTGATAGTCTCCCTCCATCTGGGGCTCCACGCAAGATCTCACCCCGTGGGGTCAAAATGATCACGAGAACGGTGAGCAAAAATCCCAGAACCACACGGGGGGACCTAGTGAATGACCTGCAGAGAGCTGGGACCAAAGTAACAAAGGCTACATCAGAAACACACTACGCCGCCAGGGACTCAAATCCTGCAGTGCCAGACGTGTCCCCCTGCTTAAGCCAGTACATGTCCAGGCCCGTCTGAAGTTTGCTAGAGAGCATTTGGATGATCCAGAAGAGGATTGGGAGAATGTCATATGGTCAGATGAAACCAAAATAGAACTTTTTGGTAAAAACTCAACTTGTCGTGTTTGGAGGAGAAAGAACACCATACCTACTGTGAAGCATGGGGGTGAAAACATTATACTTTGGGGCTGTTTTTCTGCAAAGGGACCAGGACGACTGATCCATGTAAAGGAAAGAATGAATGGGGCCATGTATCGTGAGATTTTGAGTGAAAACCTCCTTCCATCAGCAAGGGCATTGAAGATGAAACATGGCTGGGTCTTTCAGCATGACAATGATTCCAAACACACTGCCTGGGCAATGAAGGAGTGGCTTCGTAAGAAGCATTTCAAGGTCCTGGAGTGGCCTAGTCAGTCTCCAGATCTCAACCCCATAGAAAATCTTTGGAGGGAGTTGAAAGTCTGTTTTGCCCAGCAACAGCCCCAAAACATCACTGCTCTAGAGGAGATCTGCGTGGAGGAATGGGCCAAAATACCAGCAACAGTGTGTGAAAACCTTGTGAAGACTTACAGAAAACGTTTGACCTCTGTCATTGCCAACAAAGGGTATATAACAAAGTATTGAGATGAACTTTTGTTATTGACCAAATACTTATTTTACCGAGGAATTTACCAATTAATTCATTAAAAATCCTTCAATGTGATTTTCTGGATTTTTTTTTTCTCATTTTGTCTCTCATAGTTGAGGTATACCTATGATGAAAATTGGAGATCTCTCTCATCTTTTAAGTGGGAGAACTTGCACAATTGGTGGCTGACTAAATACTTTTTTACCCCACTGTACAAGGCTGCTGTTTTCCTCTTCTTTTGTCTTCCTGCTCCTAGCTTACTTTTCACTGCCTGTCGGAGTGTGAACAGATCAGCGCGGACCTTGTAAGCCCGGGCGACGTCTGAGCCGGTATGAGTTGCTTTCTGATTGACCATTTCATGAAACTGCTTGCAAAGTATTTGAGTACTGCTAGCTTTTGCTGGACTAGCAGCACATTCTTGGCAGATAAAGGTATTATCAGTGGCAAGGACAAGCCAAGACAAACTGACTCTAGTATCTGTTGCAGTGACTGACCAGATGATAGGTTTGTTTATCTCTGCTCTTTGTGTAGTGCATGTCACAATACACCGACTGGCACAGTCCACCACAGACCTTCCGACAGACGTGTTTATCTGCCAGGATGTCCAGTCTCACCCTGTGTAATTGGGAGTGGTCGACCACAGACCTGTGGCAGATGTTTTTAGTTCTGCCAGGATGCCCTGTTTCACCCTCCATGCCCTTGGAAGGGGGAGATGCCGGTTGAGTCGCCGACGGCCCGACCCATGAAACAGGTTGTACCAGTTTTCATGGTTATCCGGTAGCAAGCAAGCCACTAACAAACTGTAAACAAAACCGTACTGAACTGAATAAAACTGTACCGTGGTGTTCTGGGCTATATACAGTAGGTACTAGTGGAAAAGGGGCTTAAAACAGGACAGGAAGTCACCATGAGGCATTTCCAGCATTTTTCACAATACTCCGAAGCAGAGGATGCTGGGAGCAGTGGAAACATGTTCTTCCCAACAACAGTTTACACTGTGTGTCTTTCTTTATGTATCCTAGAAGGTATTTTCTTTCTCTAAAGAACCTTGTATGCTGCATGCGTCTTTGATGTCTCTCTACCATGGAGACTTTCAGGCTCTGCTTCTTCAGTTCAAAGCCACGGTCAATTAGATCCTGGTTTAATGCAGTTTGTTGCAGCCTGGCTGTTATTTTGATGGCAGGAGATGCATCAGAGACCAAAACGAGCCTTGATGTTGGTGGAGTCCATTAATCAATTTGCTGATGGTTTAATTTAAGCTGCTGTTAGAAGGTGTACAGGTCCTAAACTAAACTGACACCTTTCTCTTTTTGTGGGTTTGGCTTAACTGGTATACTTGTTACAATCTCCATTGCCAGTGGAATATTTGGAAGTCCTCTTCCCAGCCTGGAGAGCCTGTACAGGGAAAGAACTATGAAAAAAGCCCATGACATTGTGGGTGATCAGAGGCACCCACTGACTTTACCTTTTTTGAATTGCTGCCTTCTGGACGTCGGTATCGGCCCCCTCCATTCATTAAAAGAAGTTCTCTTTTCTCCTTTGTACCCCAGGCTATCAAGTTTTTAAATGCCTAATGTCTGCTGTGAGGTGCGTTACTGTACTGTGTGTTTATGTGTATGTTGTTTTTGTGATGATGCAGCACAATAATTTTCCCATGTGGACAATAAATTATTGATTGATTGATTGATTTGAAATCTCAAGTTTTAACGTTACAATGTTTCTTTTTTTAATACTGCTTTCTAATTATTTAATTTTTGCACTGGTTAAAAAGAGGAAGTAATTTATATTTCACAAAAAATATTTTATTTATTTATTTAGCGAATGCAAAGTCCTTAAGCCAAGCAGTTGCCTCCTGGTTTGCTGTATGGAGGGTGTGTAATCCTCCTTCCAGTCTTTGGAGCGGGCAAGCCTCTATGATGTGTTCCATAGTTTGCTCCTCTCCACATGCGCACAGTGGGCTAGGGCTACTGCCCCATCTGTGAAGGCTGGCCAAGCAGGGGCCATGTCCAGTCCTGAAGCGATTGAGTGTAGACCACTGTCTCCTTGGGAGGTTGGTGCCCGGGACCTGTTGGTTGGGGTTTATCACCAGCTGTTTGTTTGGGACCTCCTTGGTCTCCCATTCCTCTTGCCAAGCTGTCTGGATGGTAAAGTCAGCTGGGGGAGGGTTTTTCCAAATCGGCCGTCTGGATGAAAGTCGGGCAGTGGGTGGGGTGTAGATATCTGCATGGATTGGTAAGTGAGGAAAATCTTTAACTTTTTGGAGCATCCTTTGAGTTAATGCTGCTCGCCGGATGTGTGGAGGGGCTATGTTTGACAGTACAGAGAGCCAGGGGAGTGGTGTTGAGCGGATTGTTCCAGTTATAGTTCTCATGGTTGAGTTGAGCTGGGTGTCTACATGGTGTGTGTAAGATGACCTGGACCAGACAGGGGCACAATATTCTGCTACAGAGTATGAAAGGGCCAGTGCTGAGGTGCGCAGGGTGGAGACTGCCGCCCCCCATTTTGCACCAGCGAGCTTGCAGAGCAGGTTGTTTCGTACTTTCACCTTAGCAGCCGTCCACTTTAGATGTTCCTTGAAGGATAAGGTCCTATCAAGGGTCACTCCAAGATAAGTTGGATTTGGGGCATGCTTAAGCTTGAGTCCGCTCAGGTGGATGTTTAGTTCTCTGGCAGCTTTTGCATTGTGGAGATGAAATACACTGGAGACGGTTTTTGCTGGGCTTGGTTTTAGGCGCCAGATTTTGCAGAACTGGTCCAGTTTAGCAAGATCTTCCGTGAGCACCCGTTCCAGTGGTTCAAAGTCTGGTGCTTGGAATGCCAAACAGATGTCGTCTGCATAGATGAATTTGCGGGATTTTGTAGTAGGCAGGTCGTTTATGTAGAGGTTGAACAGAGTTGGAGCTAGAACTGAGCCTTGTGGGAGTCCATTTTTCTGCATTCTCCATGCACTTGTGTTCTGACTGAGGTGGACTCTGAACCTTCGGTTGGTCAGCAGCGTTTTTATAATTGCTGTTGCCCAAGCAGGGATCGCCTTTATAAGTTTCAGGAGGAGGCCTTTGTGCCAGACCGTATCATAGGCGGCTGTAAGATCGAGAAACACAGCCCCTGTCTTCAGTCTGCTCTCGAAGCCATTTTCAATGAAGGTGGTTAGGGCCAGTACTTGTTCTCCTGTACTGCGGTCCTTGCGGAAACCTGCTTGATCCACACTTAGAATATCCTCTATTTCTGGGGAAATGCGTTGCAGTATTAGGCGCTCCATGATTTTGTAAGGAACGCTGAGTAGGGAGATTGGGCGGTAGCTTGCTGGTAGTTTGTGGTCTTTGCCAGGTTTTGGGATGGCAATGACCTTTGCTGCCCGCCATTTCTTTGGGATCGAGTTCGTTTGTGTGATCCTTGTGTAGAATTGTGTCAACCAGGTTAGGGCTCGGGGGCCAAGATTTTTCATGAATTCTGGGAAGATGTTATCGTATCCTGCTGCCTTTCCACATTTCAGGCCCTGTAGGACTTTCTCCAGTTCAGCAGCCTCGAAGGGTTCAGGGTTTGTTTCCTCTACAGGCATTTTTTGGTGTTTTTTTAGCTCAGTTGTAACTGCTGTTCTGGTGTCTTTGTCTTGGGGTGCTTTGGCGATAGTCAGTAGGTGGGATGCAACTTGGTTGGGTGTGACGGATGCTCGGCTTTGGCTAGGGGGCTTCTGTGCAGCTCCTAGGCGACGGATGAGGCTCCAACATTTCCTGCTAGAGTGGGTAAAGCTCCGGTCAGCAACTGTCTCCTCCCATTTCTTTCGCCGGGCTGTATTTAGCGATTCAATGAGATGGTCTGCTATCTCTGGGTCCCCTGATGTTTGATAGGATTGTAGGAGGGCAGCACTTTCTCCGTCCAAACATGGGACATAGAGGGGTCGGTAGCCTCGTGGGATTGCAGTATGGGCAGCCTTGAAGATTGCGCTGCAGAAGCGGTTGTATGCTTCATCTACAGTGATGGTGTGGAGTGGGATGGTAACAACGCTCCGGTCCAGAGTTTCACTGAATTTCTTCCAGTTGGCTTTGCGGAAGTTCCAGCGCATCTTCCTTGGGCTGTATATGACTGGAAGTTGTAGGCCAATGTGTACAAGCAGGGGCCGGTGTTGGCTGTGTGGAAAATCATCAAGAATGAGGATCTGTGTAGGATATGGCTCCCCATTCAAAGAGCTGACCCAACACAGGTCAGGAGAATAGTCCTTCTTCCACCTAGCAGAGTGGAAGGTTCCTCTTTGTTTGGGGTCGTATATCAAAGCGAGGTCATTTCTGGATGCCCAGTCTGAAAGTGCCTCCCCATCACTGTCCACTGCTGGGTACCCCCAGTCAGGGTGATGGCTGTTAAAGTCCCCCACATAGATGGCAGGGTGGGGTAGGGTGGGTAAGACCTGCAGATCCCAGTTGGCATTAGGGGGCTTGTACACATTGACAATATGGAAGCCACCAATGATTATGGTGTCTGAGAAATGTGTTGTTATCAGGTGATTTGCTTCAACTATGTCAGAACGCACATAGGTGGCACGTCCATGTTTAGCATGTAGAACATAGCACAGGAGGTCAAAGCCTTTGATGGTGAAGCGGCCAGCTTCCTCTGTGCCAATATGAGTCTCTTGGAGGCAGATTACATCAATTGAATGTTGGAAGGCGAGGACTTCAATAAGGCTTCGCTGGGCTGCAGATAGGCCTTCAACGTTTAGTTGTAATATGCGAAGGGCAGATCCTACCACAAAGTGCTCTTGGGGCTGTTTGCTTTCGGCTTTAGGACTGTGACTAGGATTCTTCTTTGACTTGGCACAGAGGCGTCGTCTCTTCGAATTTAGTCTGCTGGTAGGATCATTAGCTTCCCCAGGCGAGCCCGGGTACTGGCGGAGGGCGCGACGAGAACGCTGATCCATTGCCCCCCAAAAAATATGCTATGTAGGTTCAAATCCTGCAGTTCCCTTTTGTTCCCTCCAATATCTGCAATTCTCTTCCATGTTGCCGATTCATTTATAGATGCTTAGAAATGCTGTAACAGGTAGTGTTTGCCACTAAAACTTTTTTGGTTGGGATTAGTGTTAGGGTCCTCTCACCCTACTCCATCTCAATGCATGTACAGTGCTGTGAAAAAGTATTTGCCCCCTTCCTGATTTCTTCTATTTTTGCATATTTGTCACACTTAAATGTTTCAGACCATCAAACAAATCTTAATGGTGATTTCATTTATTAAGGGGAAAAGGCTATCCAAAGCTATCTGGCCCTATGTGAAAAAGTAATACAGTCAAACATGGTGGTGGTAGTGTAATGGTCTGGGGCTCCTTTGCTGCTTCAGGACCTGGATGACTTGCCGGGATTCATGGAATCATGAATTCTGCTGTCTACCACAAAATAGTGAAGGAGAATGTCCGGCCATCAATTTATTACCTCAAGCTCATGCCATCCATCGTGGCTGGATTAAAACAATTCTGCAAAGAAGAGTGGAACAAAATTTCTCAACAGCGATGTAAAAGACTTATTGCCAGTTATCACAAATGATTGATTGCCATCATTTCCGCCACGGGTGGCACAACCAGTTATTAGGTTTAAGGAGCAATACTTTTCACATAGGGCCACATAGGTTTCTATAGACTTTTTCTTTTAATAAATGAAATAATCATTTAAAAACTGCATTTTGTGTTTACTCAGGTTATCTTTGTCTAATATTAAAATTTTTTAGTTAGTTATAACTTTATTTCATTCAATAAAACAAAACATTTAAACAAAGCAAGACAAAATGTCCATAAACTGAAAGAAGGGAGCCAAAAGAAGAAAAAAATCTTATGAAATCTCCCCCTTTTATCATAATTCTACTAAAACGAATATTAAAATTTGATGATCTGAAACATTTAAGTGTGACAAATATGCAAAAATATAAGAAATCAAGAAGGGGCAAATACTTTTTCACAGCACCGTACTAGAGATCTTTTTCCCCCATATATTTAACTATAAGGTGTAATTTCCTGTTGGAAGTCAAGATAGACCATATATAAAGATTGATGATGTGCCACCACTTACTTTCACTGCGGAAAAGTTAGGCTCTACTTCTTGGATTTAGGGTCCAGCCATCTTGCTCTTTTGACTGCTGTGCAATAGCCAACATGAAGTGGAGCCACAGCATCGAGTTCCCATGCGTATGACCTTCCATTACAGCTTATCAAGCAATCCATATCAAACACGACCTAATATATAATGACCACACCCCGGTTTTTATAACATCAAATACAGTAACTAATTAAAACCAAACTACTAGAGGGCGATCGGGATGTGTGAGCTTCACTTTTAGAGAGCTTTTTGTATTTGAAGACAGCCTCACAAGATGAGCTGCCATTATTTATTTATTTTTTTTTACAATGGTTGTAATGAGACAAGTAATTTAATCTTTAAGTCCTATTTACTAACATAAAAATCAACTGTATAAAAGCTCTTATCTGTGCATTTGGTCAAGCTCAGTATCTCTTAAAGATGTTGCATATCTGTCACACAGGAACAGAAGGAGGTTTTTAGTACCAAAATGAGTCTATTGTGGCTTTACAAAGATTGCTATTTGATGAGAGCATGTTGCACCTTTGAACTCGACACTGCACATGCCTTCAGTTCATAAACTGTATAGGAAAGACTAAACCAAGTGTTCCTCCTTTACTCTCATGCAGCCCTAAAGTGCAGCTATTGACATCTCTCACATGGCTGTGATCTTCAGCATGTCTACAGGCTCTTTGTGAGTGTGTGTTTGTGTGTGGTGTTCGTAAGCATGTGGGTGTAAACCATCACTCACCACCTCCAAACGCACTACACAGCCCTCAAAGTAGCTTTAAATCTGTCTCTTAAAGCCAAAATATCCTCAAAGAGAAGTATAAAAGCAGTCCTTCCCTGTAGTCTAAGTGCTTTGCTGGATTCCCTTTTGGTCGTAGGCTTATTAAAACAACATGACTCAATTATAGTCCCGACTTAAGTAATCATGTTTTATGGCAAAACCACCATCATTATGTTTGTCTGACTTCCTACTGACTGTGAAGTCAGAAAGTCCTGCAGGTTTCACTTAAGACAAACAATGATTTGTGTTTCCATGCTTTCCAGTGTTGCATATATTACTGCCTTAAATGTCAATACACACTGCTGAGACTGAACACACACCAGTCTGGTCCTCCTTTGATCTCTGCTGCCATGGCAGAGTGCTGAAATAATGAAACTGTAATAACAGAGCACTATGGCTGATCCGGGAACATGTTCTTTCAAGCATGAAGATTAAAAGATATGATTTTTTTAAGAAAAGATCTTTTTTTAAAAAGTTATGATGAAGGAATTGTTTCTGAGCCACAAACTTCCTTGGCTGTGTTTCATGTGGATAGGATTTTTTTATATTTATATTTAATGCAGTGGAATAGCTGAAACTGAGGTTCATTTCCACTGTGCGCTGCCTGAATTTAGACAGGTCAGTGTTGTTTCAGACTGCACATGGCAAGGGTCACACATGTCATAAGAGATTTCACACAAGCTGACAAATGAAGCCAAAGTAGAGTGCCTTAAATCTGCATTCTATTTAATGGCCAGCAGATGGTGCCACCGGCATATGAATTTTCTTGTTTTATAGAACAGTTTGGTTAATGACAGACCGTGCACACACTTCACTGATGAATTTAGTCATTAATCTTACATTATACCCAGTAATAATGAAGATAAACTTGTGCTTTGTCATCCAGACTATGATAAAATACTGTATTTCTCATGCCATTGAACTGTGGAACTGTTACATCACTTTTAAAAGGACTGACAAAGCAACTGAGGCTGTGGCAAGGTGAATGGACTAAAAGGCTTCACTCTCCATATCTGGTTTTCCCACAACCTTGAAGTGTTAAATTTGACCTCGAGCATGTGACAAAGAACTAATGTGTTTTATTCAGTCCATGATAACCAGTGTTGGGGGCACATTACTGTTACACCACTACTTTTGCAGTAATATGTTGTGTAATGAAATTACCACTTAAAAATTCAGTTATGCGTTACAGTTACTGAAATTTGATCAGATGCGTTACTCATTACTCATTTTATTAATACTAGTGCATTGCCCGTAGAACGCAAGTATTCCTTGTTGTATGGGGATTTTATATTGAAGTGTGGTGTGATGACGCTGCCTTCCTGTTGCGTCATCACACCGCCCTATATTAAGGGGCAGCCGCCATGAGGACTTCCTCTCTTGCCGGATGACTCTGCTGGGTGCATACTGTGTATGGTGTTCTCAGTATTCAATAAAGCCACATACAGTGCTATGTCTCTGTCGGCCTCATTCATCACCAGGTTTGTGGACATATCATTCCTGTCTGAAACAGGTATCCCAATTAAGCTTTACAGGCCCAAATGTAGGCTGTGTTTGAAAGTGGAATACAAAGAGATGTAGCTTATATGTCGGCAATCGCACATGTTAGACTTTGATAAATATAAAAGGGACTAAATGGCACTAAGATTTATTTGACTGTGTGAATATTAATTACAGAATACCTAATTACTGAAAATGAATGGGACATCCTATATTAGCAACTGTTTCAGATCCCTTGTTGATTTGTTTGTCAGATCACTTATTTGTATGATCTTTTATTACTTATATTCAAGATAATAGTGTATCTTGCACTTTGGGGAATGGGAGTGGTTCAGACACCATTATAATTATTTTAGTTTATATCTCTGTACAGTGATGGAGTTCAGTGTAATAGTGAATTTCTTCTGTGTATCATCAATAAACTCATGCAGTACTATAACAGTACACGTTTACAAATATTTAAGACCCATTGTAGTACATCGGTTTATATTTTGGCAATATTTTGTTATTATAGTTTTTTTTTTTTTTTTTTTTTTTTTTTAAAACTGTAATCAACCAAATTAACTACAAAACACCCAACATCAATAAAGTGCATCTATCTTTTGTAATACACAGCAGAAGGACCCGTTTGACTACAACAGTTGCATCAGTGTTGCCCATTTGTCAGTAAATATTTAACTAAAAATGATTTATTTCGTTATTTGGGTGTTTTTGTGTCCTGTGTTTGGTCGTTAAGTCATTCCGGCCATTCCACTCCACAATCATGGCGGTATTAAGTTTTTAATTTTTAGATATTCATGCGGGAGGGGGGACTCGTGGTCCTGCAAAGTACAATGGTACCACACGGGTGAAGCAGAAGCAGGGACTGTCATATCCGGCTCTAGGGAGCCGGGCAATCAGAGCCAGGGACAAGCCAGTGAGTCGAGATGTTTTATTCTGGGTAAGGGATAAGGGATGAGGAGAGCACAGACACTCATACAGACGTACATTTGCAGGCTGCACAGCGCAGGGGTAGGTAGCTCGTACCGGACATGGGGGTAACAAGACGTGCATACTCACAGCGGGATACAAACACCGGAATGCTGCAAGGGGAGTTAAGGCTGACACCAGACGAAGGGGCTTCAGCCTAGCAGTGCTTATGTCGCAGCCCCGAATGATCGAAGCTGCTCCTCTTTATACTCATTAACAGCGCCCCAGCTGATGAGGATTAATTGGCCCCAGCCGTCCCGTGACACTGACAGCTGGGAACCAGCTGAGGCACTGCCCAATGAGAGGCAGGGATAAAAGGAGCATGGGCTGAGCGCCGAGCCGGCGTCTCACCCCATGGTGACAGAGCCTCCCCCTCACGGTCGGGCTCCCGAACGACCAGGAACATCCCAGCCCCCCCCCCTCCCCACCTAGGGCGGGCGGAAGGGAGGCAGGACCGGAGGGGAAGATGCAAAGGGAAGGACAAAAAAAAACAATAGACCAATGTAGGGCAGCAGGGCAGAGAAAAAAACCCCCAAATACAATACCCTACAACACAGGGAAAAGGATTAACCCAGAGCACAGTTAGGGAGAAAACTGAGTTAGGACACAGGTAGGGAAAATACCAAATATGACTACAGACAGCATACAAATAACGTATAGATCGGGGCAAAAAAAAGAAAACCAAAAACCCACCAAAAAAGGTGGCAGGAATGAATAAAGCAATCACAGAGTATAGTTAAGGGGAACAAAACACACTACTCCATAATGCACCAACAAGACAAAGGTCAGGACAAAAAAATGATGAAAAACGCTGTGCATGGATACTAAAGAAAACAAAACACACAGCACTGAATATATAAAAGATCACCTAAAGAAACAGAGGTGACAAGGACAAATGGGTAATAATGAAGTACGGTTAAGTGGGAATGAAACACATTACTTCAAACAATAACAAACACAGTCAATGTTAAAGTCGGGGCCAGGGAAGGCCCCCCACGAGGATAATAAGACAGAATGGGGTGATCACAGAGTATGGTTGAACAGGAAACCACACGCATACTCCATGATGCACCGACGAGGCCAAGGCTAAGGTAAGGATGAATGAAAACGCTGAGTAAAGATAAGAAAATGCAATACACAGCGCGATACATAAGGTGAGTCACCAAGAGGAAAAAAGGTGACAGGGTAACAGGATAACAATACGATAAAAATGCTGAGTATGGTTAAAAAAAAAACAACACAAAAAACATATATTCCCCTAATGGACAAAGAAACTACACCCGAGTGACTTCAATAATAATAAAAGAAGTAAAGGACACCCGAGGAGACGGCAGGCAGAGTCCAAAACGGCCGGAATTGTTCTGGTAATCTCCCCGCCCATTGTCCAGTTGGCAACCCGGGGAAGAGAAATGTTCGGACGGCGAACTCTGGGCCCAGATCCCAGGAATCCAGTCCAACGGCTGCCGAACCAGGCCGCCCAAAGGCAAACACAGACCAGTGGGGGGAAACCAGATCGCCGAACCGAAAGTTTTGCGGGTCGGGTCGTCGACCCGCATCACTCAACCACCAGGACCGTTGAGACGGACGAAGGGTCAGAGCGGATCCCGGTGGAAGAGGCTCAGGGGAGAGCCGATGACGAGGGCGGCGGGCCTCAGGGAAACGGCCACCTCCTCACCGGACCTGGACAACACTGGGGCAGCACCCACGTCGGACCCCGATCGGGCCTCAGGCGAACCCACGTTGGACCCCGATTGGGTCTCAGGCGAACCCACGTTGGACCCCGATTGGGTCTCAGGCGAACCCACGTTGGACCCCGATTGGGTCTCGGGCGAACCCACGTTGGACCCCGCACCAGAACCGACCTCCAACGTTGAACCCGGACCCTCCAGCACCACGAGGAACAGCAACTCCTCGCCGGTGACCCTGGAAGAAGGCTCAGAAGAGAAAACCGAACCGGGATCAGGATCACCGGCAGCGCCAGAACCCGGCGAGACGAGCTCAGACGCAGCGGGCGGCTGCACCCTGCTCGTCTCCCCTGGAGATAGGCTGAAGTGCTCAAAGATAAAAAGAGAGAAAAGAAAGGAGAGCACTCGCCTGATCTCGGGTTCTGACGCCGTCCAGGACTGCGAAGATCCAGGATCCGTCGTCAGGAGGTCGTTGTCAGGCTCCCATCTAGCCGCGTCGGGCCCCGCAGCCAGCACGATGGTCAGCGCAGCTTGAGATTCCTCCAGCTCAGGTAACCCCGCCGACGACCCACTCGGCGTGAAGCCAGAAGAATCTCGTCCCGCTGGACCGAACCGCTCCTCCGTGGAGACCCAGGGACGCTCAGTCGTCAGCGTAGACTCCACGCAGCAGTCAGTCCCCCTCCTCCGTCCGCAATGTAGCAGCGGAACCACAGGCCCTCTCCATATCCCACCACGTTGACCCGGAGCCGGGGACCGCTCGGCGGAGAGAGACACAGAGGATGCGGGATTAGGAATACAGGTTACAGCAGGTGGGGAGAGTTCAGGGAGCTGCGAACCCTGAACTTCTCCTCCAGGGATGTGACAGAGCAAATCATTAAGCAGGTGTGAAAAAACAATGACTTGCCTGCCCCCTGGAGGTTGAGTATCGCCTGCTGTAGTGGAATCTGCTTCTTCCTCTCCCCGCCCGGCGATAACGGAGGACCCCCCGGGAATTCGTCTGAGGATCGCTCGCGTTGTCTCCAGCAGAGAGCTCACCAGGCCGGGATTCCAGGCACACACAGCGGTCAGGAAGCGCGTCGAGGAGGAGGGGGAAACAGCCGGGGTGAGCCAGCCCGAATGTCCAGGAATGACAGCGGGGGAACGAGGCTCAAGGGACGAGGCTGTAGAGTCTCCACACTGACGAGGCGAAGGGATGACAGCTGCGTGGGAGGAACGGTCCTGACGATGACCCAGAACTGGATCCGGACGAGGTTCGTGCAGAGGTGACTCGGCGATGTGATGACGACTACTCCCAGGGGACGAAGCGAGGGGGAAACCCAGGATTCGCCGCTCCAGATCGGAGATCGAGACGAGGAAGGCGTCGAGCACGGGAAAGCTTCGTAGCCCTGAAGTCCTCACCATCAATCTCACTGCCGCCGCCACATGCCTGAAGGTGGTGACAGGAAACACAGTAGAGCTCGCGACAGCCACTCGACCCCGGACATAACTGCTGTCAGCTGCGGCTCCTTGAAGGGAATCCCGAGTGACGTGGCGCAGGTCGGGGGAAGTCCTCTGGTTGGCGCGAACTCCCGGACTGGAATGACGGCAGGAACGGGACTCCGAAGCGGGGAAAGACGTCGCCCACTTCGACTCCCTGCCGGGATTTCCATCCACCCCGTGGAGCTTCTCTCGCTGTGTACCTGCAGCGTCTATCCTGGCACTGTCCTCCAGATGGTACAGAGAGTGAGGATGACAGTCCAGGAGTTCCTCAGCACGGCCCGGATGCCAGCGTCTCGCGTTGGAGGCGTCGTGCAGGGTGAAGAACGTCCCGTCGACAGCCTCCGAGATGGACCTCAGCTCGTCGCCCTGGCGCCGGAAGTGACTCCTGGGAAACGGCATGCTAGCAGCGCTGACACCCGGACAGAAAGGTACATTTCCACGGCGACTCACGGCCGCCGGCAACTCTTCTGGCTGCGACATACTGTCATATCCGGCTCTAGGGAGCCGGGCAATCAGAGCCAGGGACAAGCCAGTGAGTCGAGATGTTTTATTCTGGGTAAGGGATAAGGGATGAGGAGAGCACAGACACTCATACAGACGTACATTCTCAGGCTGCACAGCGCAGGGGTAGGTAGCTCGTACCGGACATGGGGGTAACAAGACGTGCATACTCACAGCGGGATACAAACACCGGAATGCTGCAAGGGGAGTTGAGGCTGACACCAGACGAAGGGGCTTCAGCCTAGCAGTGCTTATGTCGCAGCCCCGAATGATCGAAGCTGCTCCTCTTTATACTCATTAACAGCGCCCCAGCTGATGAGGATTAATTGGCCCCAGCCGTCCCGTGACACTGACAGCTGGGAACCAGCTGAGGCACTGCCCAATGAGAGGCAGGGATAAAAGGAGCATGGGCTGAGCGCCGAGCCGGCGTCTCACCCCATGGTGACAGGGACTCCCATCTACTACTGACTGGGCAGGCTGGGTGTGCCTCCCCGCGAAGGACCGTGGTCCGTCCGGTCGGGCTGCTGCTTCTCCCGGCATGTTCTGTGTTGATACACCTGTATTCTATGTCAGACCTGGTCCCCACTGATGCTCCGCCCAGTCTGCTTGCGCATCTCATGTTCTTCACATATGGCCAATTATCCTTTAGACCTATGCGATCACGGCAACTTTATGGTATAATTTTTTTAAGCATTAAATCTTCAGTATTATCTTTTTTAGTCAAATTTGTCATTTTTCACTTCCTTGTTTTGTCCACGGAACACTGTGGTGATTGACAGGTCATGATGCCGCATATTATCCAATCAGCGTGGTCGTGATCCTGCGTATTAATCAGCACGGAGTCAATCCGAAACCCCGCCCACACTTCTTGAAGCCAGGGTATGAAGAAACACAGAGTGGTGACAGAGCGGTGGCTAAACTTTTATTGATAAAAATTACATATTTTGACTGAACAACTCCATACTCGGGAATGCACACCCTCGTAACCTCAGCAAAAAACGTATAAAATCTTTGGTCAGTCTGACGAACAGTTCAAGAGATATGTGTGGAACAGACACACCGACACACTCACACACACACCCCCCACACACACACATAGACAAAGATATGTTGCATTTAAAGATAGATGGATAGATATTTTTAGCACAAATAAATACAAACTGACCCTACGTAGCTAACGCAGCAGTCAGTCAACGTGACATGTTGCAAAGAACCTGTTCACTACTTAGCCGAAGAAAAGATGAAGCTACGTTGTGTTTGTGGAAATAGATTATTTTTCCTTTGTCACGGTTGAGGACAAAAGCATATTGGTGGGTTGCAAACTAAAGTGCCAGGTGAGACCAACTGCAATCTTCAGAAGCGCCCGGGAACAGCAACAAGCTCCGACAAAGCTAGTGCTATGCTATGCTAACAATGCCGTGTTAGTGGATTTACACTGTCTGAACAGCCACAGCTGAATGTAAAGTGGAAATACTCTTATCTGAACACCCACGACTGGATTTCAAGCACAGGTATGCAGCTGGACAGTGTGTGACCCAGCAAGAATTAAACCGACTGATTGCAAGATACTGTACGTTGTTACAGAATGAAGATGTGATAGCAGTCATTTTCCATCAGACAGCTGGACTGTGATCTAGCTAAGTTAAAACACATTTACTTGCTACCTGGATAAAGATTATTCAAAATTGGATTTTGATCTCCAAAAGGAATTTGAGGAACTGGATCATGTCTCTGTCACAGCAGACATTTGGACTGTGGATAATGGACATTTTCTTTGAGTCACTGCACATCAGATTAAATCCATAATATAAAGGTAAGATAAACACAGACAGCTTTATGCAGTGTTGCCAACTCACTCTTTTGGAGTGATTCTCTCTCTTTTTCCCTCTCTCTCACTCCACAAAGCCTATTTCTCACTCCAAAATGAGGAAATTACTGGCAATTTTGTGTTGATTTTCTTCAGATTTTGCCCACAATAAGAGCTCTCAAGGCAGGATAAAGGAGATTGAACATGTTCTAAAAGCTTATCTTGCTATGTGTGCAAGATGGTTTAAGTACGCATTTAAAAGTAACTTGAAAGTTACTTTTCTAAGTAACTAGTTACTTTAATCATGCAGTGATTGGTAAAGTAACTCAGTTACTTTTGAAAAGAAGTAACTAGTAACTGTAATTAGTTACAGTTTTTTAGTAACTTGCCCAACACTGATGATAACACACAAACAGCCTTATAAAAGTGAAGGTTTTATTAATATAAAAAATTTTATCATCTACATATTAAAAAATTATGCTCATGTTCAGTGGTGATTTTGGGTGAATTCATTCTTGGCACAGAGTTTGAGGGGAAGCCTGCTGGGGTTAGTTTACTCAGAAAATGTCTCGAGAGCAAAACCAGATGTTTCTCTTTGTATGTACAGACACAATCTTCAGAAACAGGATTGTGGCTCATTGAAATTACCATATTCAAAAATATACACCGTGATCACGTCAAGGTCGCTGGGCCTTCAGAGACACCTGATACTACTTTGAAATTGTTTCAGTGCACAGCGAGGGGGAAACATATGTATGCTAATTTAAAATCAGGAGCTGGAGCACAGAATTCCACATCATTATGGCAACTTGGTGAACTTTGCCTCTTGATAATCAGTCCAATGAGCAGACTAAACATTTAGAAGAAGGGGTCCTCTGATTTTAAATGCAGGTCTGGTCAGCAGGTCAGATCCCATTGTCAGTACTTAGATTAAACAAAGTGAGTGCCAAAGTTTTAATCTGAAGGAAGTTCACAGAATAAAACAATGGTTGTATGCATACTTACATGTAATGGAAACAGTGCTTAAACTGTTGTTTTTGTTTATTACACATACCACACGTGTTATGGAACAAGTTAAATTAAAGTTACTATTTTAGGAAAATGTGGAATTCTTGTGGAAAAAGATAAGGCCATTTAGAAATAATAAGAGAAAACATTATTTCTGTCATGTACCACTTCCTGGACAGCAGCAAAAATGGACCCAAAGCGGAGATGAAGTTCAGTATGTTTAATAATCCCAAAAATGCAGCTCTAGGCTGGATAATCCTTAACAAGACATGAAGATGAAGATGAGGTGATGGCACATAACACAGATTCACGACGAGACAGGGACCACAACTGAGACACACACATATATACATATACGTATATACTGTATATGGGAGAACAGATACTTAGCGTAAGACAGCTGGGACTAATTAAGAGACAACAGGGAAGCAGCTACAAAACTAGATGGGCGGGGCTGTGCAGACAAAGGACACTGGGAGAAGCACAGAGGATACACAATGTAAATGATAATCATAATGGACCACATCAAGGAGAAATCATAACTGAACAAAGAACTGAGGATAACCTAACAAACTAATGACAACAGAATTGTGCAAACGTTTCAAAGATAACAGAAGGCATGGACAGAACGTCCAGATCATAACAATTTTCCGAATGATTCATAAT
This sequence comes from Pholidichthys leucotaenia, assembly GCA_020510985.1. Taxonomy (NCBI): domain Eukaryota; kingdom Metazoa; phylum Chordata; class Actinopteri; order Cichliformes; family Pholidichthyidae; genus Pholidichthys; species Pholidichthys leucotaenia. The sequence goes on from CM035841.1 coordinate 336,283,961, forward strand.
ATTCACAATTTTTTTATGAGAAATTTGGTAATTTATACCTTTAGCCAGCAGCTGGTATTTTGTCATGAAGGCTAAAAACAAAGGGCTATGCTTAAGATAAAGAATAAAAAACTCCTTTTATCAATACTGGTATTTTAGATGTGTTCAAAAACTAAGGCTCATCTTTCTCTGTGGGACTTTTAAAGTGGTGTTGTGAGATACAAGCTCTCATATAGTGCTCTGCAAGAAAACAAACAAGCATTTTTTTTTTTAAATTTGCTCAAAATCTGCCTCAAAATAATGAATGAGCATATACAGTATAGTATCAGCACAAATGCTGCCAGTCACTAGATGTGCCTCTTTGTACTTAAAAATTAATGGAAATCAAGTTCATTCAGCAATCACAAGGAGTCACAGAATGCAGTTTCCAAATGTTCCAAACAGCCTTTAAAACAGAAGCCATTTGTTTATGTGTTTTCAACATTATGCCTTATCTGTATGGTCACTGGTGCCTTTTTGACTTGTCCAAGCTTTATTTTGAATTTTGAGTGTTAAGACACACTACATTTAGTTTTAAGCCCTTTATTTGCAACCCTGAATTAGCATCTTGTTCACTCTAACAGTAAATGATTGATGCAGCTCGATCACAAATGTAGTAAACTAGCTATTGTCAGGTCTACTCTTCTGTATGAAATGGTCCAGCTGGTTTCAAGCCATTCCTGAGGCTTTAAATAAATGGTCCATAAAAGCAATAGATAACGTCACTATGGTTTTGTCTACTTTTTGTGTAGTCTGCTATTTCATGTTGATTTTCTTTGATTTGCCTGTCATTGTGGAGATTTATAACAACCAGCAGAATACTGTTGACCACTGATGGGACTGTGCACCATAACTCAGACCTAATTCAGGTTTAGGTTACTTTATTTGCACCCATAGATAGATTTGTTTTGCAGTCAGGTGACATCCTTTTAGACACATTTACAAACCACAATTACATTCAACATGAACACAAACACAGGCACACATGAAGCTGACTAAACACGGTAAAAGTACTCAAGGCTCCACCAATCAGGACATAGGACAAAGAGATAAGAGAAAAAACAGAGAGTTTGTCATGCGGTGACCCTCGCGGGCCACCATAAGACGCCAAAAGTCACCAGTGAGTTTTGCATTCAATGTTTTATTATAACAAGACAAGACGAGACACAAAGCTGTGAGCCGCTGAGGGCAAAACACACACTACAGAATACAAGGGATCGTAGGGCTAACCCCAACCACTACGACCTAAACTATGACATGAACAAGAATATGCACGAACCTGACATGAACGAGGACCAGGAATGTTTGACGATACTCCAGCATCAACCAGCTGTCAGTGCCCGCTAATAAAGTCAGCAGCTAATGAGCGGTGATGCCGAACAGCTGATCGGCTCTGACAGCAGGAAGCCCCGCGAGCGCTGTCACAATAAGAGCCCGGGGAGCCAGAATGTAATCCACTGCTGTCAAAGCCAGCAGAGATGATGCATGGCCCGAGCGCAGACGAGATCGGCGCTCGGGTCATAACAGTACCCTCTATCCAAGAGCGGGCTCCTGAACGCCCATAGACATCCAATCCCCACCCCCACCCCCTCCAGGGTGGGCGGATGGGGCAGGAGAGGATCAAACCATAGATCGAGAACCAGAGCACAGACAGGGGGGGAAAAAAACGACTCAAAATACATGGAACAGTCACACAGACACGAGATAACAAAAAAAAACTCCCTACAGTACAAAACATGATGACAGGACAAATGAGGAAACTGCAGAACACAAATCAGACTCCCAAAAAGCACAAATGGCAACTACAAGAAACAAAACACAGGACAGCGAAAAGAACAGAACAGTTACAGGACCAGACTAAACCCCAAAATACATGAAACACAATTACACAGGCACGAAAACAAAAATACCACATTCTCAAGTCAAAAGGCAAATACAACACAGGACAGGAAAAAAAACAAAAAACAGAACAATTACAGGACCAGACTACACTCCACAATACATGAAACACAATTATACAGGCACGAAAATAAAAAATACCACATTCTCAGGTCAAAAAGCAAATACACTCTTTTGTTTTGTTTTTTTTTCTTTTGTTTTTTTTTTTATTTTTTTGTTCTTTTTTTAATTTCTCTTTTTCTTTCACTTAAAAAAAGGGTGTTGTAATAATTATTTTTCCAATGTTGTCAAAAAACAAAAAAAAGGGAACGTGATGAAAATGTAAACAACGCAATGCTGTAATGACATGTATACCCTTTACAAAAATTAAAAAAAAAAAAAAAAGCAAATACAACACAGGACAGAAAAAAAAAAAAAAACATAGAACAATTACAGGGCTAGACCACCACGAGGAATGACCTCTACCCCCGACAGTTCATGCCAACCGGCGGAGACCAAACGCCACGGCAACAGTTCAGGCAATCTCCTCGCGTCCAACGGCCGGCGGGTGGTCATGGGGGGCGGAACATGACCGGGCAGCTTACCACAGTCCCAGGCCCGGAAAGTCCACTCCTCCGGTGGCCGGACCAGATCGTCCAGTGAAACACATAACATGTCGAGTGGCCGACCCGAGGCACCGAACCAGCGAAACAGTTCCTCAGGTGGCCGACCCGTGTCCCTCAGCCACCAGTACCGGGGGAAAACAGCCCGCGGCGGCCTCCCCGGCGAGGACAAAACACGGGAGAGCCGGGGCGAGCGAAAAGGGACCCCCACGGCCCCCGGTGATGATGCGCAGGGGCGATGACTCTGAAGCGGGAACAGAAGGCAAGGATGAGCCCGAACTGGGTCAGGCAGCGAAGGGTCTGCAGCTCCTCCACCGTCCGTGGACCACACCGGCGCTGCACCCCGATTGGGTCCCAGCTGCACCCACGTCGGACCCCGATTGGGCCAGAACAGCCCCTGCGGTGGACCCCGATTGGGTCTCGGGCACACCCACGTCGGACCCCGATTGGGCCAAAGCAGCTCCCGCGATGGACCCCAATTGGGTCTCAAGCGCACCCAGGTCGGACCCCGATTGGGCCACAGCAGCCTCCACAATGGACCCCTACTGGGTCAGTGCAGCTCCGCTGACGACCTCCACCCCCGAATCTGGAACCTCCAACTCACCGACCCCGACTGGCTCCGCGCCGATGATACTGAAAGGAAGCTCAGAACACACTGAAAAACCAGGATCAGTATCACCGGCAGCAACAGAACCCAGCGAGACGAGTTCGGGCGCAGCAGGCGGCTGCCCCTCACTCGCCTCCCCGAGAGGCAGGCAAAAATGCTCCAAAACAGGGGACAGAGACACAAGAGGGAGCACTTGCCTGCACTCGGGTTCTGTTGCCGTCCAGGACTCCGTCGATCCAGGCTCAGGGCGAAGAAGTTCGTGCGCAGGCTCCAACTCAGCTGCGTCGGGCTCCGCAGCTGGCAAGATGGATTCCGCAGCCTGAGGTTCCTCTCGCGCTGAAGCCCACGCCAATGACCCGTATGGTGTGGAGGCAGGGGACCCTCGACCCACTGGTTCAGACCGCTCCGGCGAGGAGACCCGGGGACGCTTCATCGTTGGCACAGGCTCCAGGCCGCAGTCCGCTCTTCTCCTCTGTCCACGATGTGGCTGCGGGGCTGGATCCAGGCTCTCCAGAACCGCAGGCCCCCTCCTCGTCCGGCGACGTAGGCCTGGCGTCGTGGACCACTCAGCGGAGGAAGACACAGAGGCAGCAGGTTTGGTTATTGTAACTACAGCAGGTGGTAGGAGCTCAGGAGACTGCAAACCCCGAACTCCGCCCCCAGGAGTCAGACAAGACAGATCACAATTATCATGTAAAGAATGAACTAGCACTTGCCTTTCTCCCAGAGGGAGGATGGTGCCTGCTGTAGGGGACGTGGTTCCTCCCTCTCCCCGCTGGATGGTGACAGAGGGCCCCCTGGAAGGACGAGGAGGAGCCGCTCTCAAAGGTCCACTGACGGGCTTCGCCGGCAGCGGGTCCAGCTGGGGATTCTGCTGAGGTTCACCTTGGCCGTGGCGCCGACGTCTTCGACGGCCCCCAGATGGCGCGAACTCCTGGACCGGATCAGAGGCAGGAACGGTTTCCCAACGCGGGGAGCGAGGATGCCTCCTCCTCTGCTTCCTTCCGTAGTCCACCTCCAGCCCACGGAGTATCTCGCGCTGTGCGGCGAGCTCAGCCCTCCTCGTCATCACCTCCGGGTGGTCGTCGTAGTGGAGAGGAAGGTTGTCCAGAAGAACCTCAGCGTAGTCCAAGTGCCGGAGTATGTCGCTGGGAGTGTCGTATAGCGTAGCTCCATCCACATACTCCAAAACCTCCGCTAGCTCCTTGCCCAGGCGCCGACCGCGGCCCCTGGATGACGGCATTCTCCCAGCAAGTGACACCCAGAGAGGGAAGAACAATAGTCCAATTTACGCAAAAACTCACGGTGAAAGGCGTCTCGGTGTGGCGTCTCCGTTTAGATGTCCTGGCTGGAGTATACTGTCATGTGGTGACCCTCGCGGGCCTCCATAAGACGCCAAAAGTCACCAGTGAGTTTTGCATTCAATGTTTTATTATAACAAGACAAGACGAGACACAAAGCTGTGAGCCGCTGAGGGCAAAACACACACTACAGAATACAAGGGATCGTAGGGCTAACCCCAGCCACTACGACCTAAACTATGACATGAACAAGAATATGCACGAACCTGACATGAACGAAGACCAGGAATGTTTGACGATACTCTAGCATCAACCAGCTGTCAGTGCCCGCTAATAAAGCTGGCAGCTAATGAGCAGTGATGCCAAACAGCTGATCGGCTCTGACAGCAGGAAGCCCCGCCGAGCGCTGTCACAATAAGAGCCCGGGGAGACAGAATGTAATCCACTGCTGTCAAAGCTGGCAGAGATGATGCATGGCCCGAGCGCGGACGAGATTGGCGCTCGGGTCATAACAGAGTTAAGAGAGAAGGGTCATATTAAAAAAGTTAAAAACTAAGTCAAAGAGATTAAAAACTCAATAAAAGTCTAAAACCCAATAAAAGATTTAAAACCCAAATAAAAAAAACCTACAAAAATAAATAAATATAGAATAAAAAATTGATAAATAGATAACTAAATTATGTGCAATATATTGCTACATCTTGTTCAACTCTTTGACAGCAGCAGGAACAAAACTGTTTTTGTAGCGTTGGGTTTTACATTTTGGGACAACAAACCTCCGTCTGGAGGGAAGAAGCTGAAAGTGGCAGCGCAAAGGGTGGGAGTCATCATTTAAAATGGAGGTAGCAATCCTCTGTACCTGTCTGGTGTACAGGGATGTCAGGCTCAGCTGTGACTCACCAAGCAAACAACTGGACCATCTAACTACCTGATCCAAGGATTTCCTCTGTTTCAGTTTTATCTGACCAAACCATGACACCAAAGAAAAGGATAAAACAGATTCAACTAGAAAAGCACTCGGAGAGCGCAGACCTCCGCCAAGCGCCACAGTTCCCCCCATACAGTGTTTGTGTATACGTTGTCAGATTCCTTGACCATGAAAACATCTGAGTAGCAATTGGATTCACAATGACAGGATTAGTGGTTCAGTAGTAAAAGTATTACCTTCTTGGCGGAGGTAATAAATTGAAGTGTTGGTGTTGTGTCCATGTCCTGCATCTGCAAACTCCCAGGCTGGGGGCGTTGCAATTGAATGAATGAATGAATTAATCTTTATTTCGAATAGATTAAGAGTACAGGTTAAAAGAAAGTGAATAATATAACAAAGGGGGTAATAAAATCCAACAAGGTCAAATTAGACAATAGCTCCTCTGATTATACAGTTCAACATAAGTTATCCGAAATATGTGATGGCTGAATCCGCAGCTTATATTGCCCACCCATGTTCCATCCAAGAATTCAAAAGAAAAAACAAAAGAAGTCATGACACAACTGCGTACAACCCACAGGCCAATGGGTTATGTGAGCGTTTTAGATCACTGAAAGCAGCACTGAGGGCTTCACTGACGGAGGCCAATTAGGTAGACGGGTTGGCGTGGGTTTTATTCAAAATTCAAACGTTTATTTCAAACTCAGGGTTCATATTAAATGCAGAACTAAAAGGAGGAGAAAATAAATAAATAAATAAATAAAAGTATATACAGATCAGCAGACAGTCGGCGGTCTTGTAACAACAATAACATACAATACTGGACTCAGTATAAAATGGAACGCCACCACTTCCAAATGCTGGAGTGAAGTGTGAGTGACGAGTTGACAATTGCTGATATAAGATGATTGTTACATGGCAGCAACCTTCTCATCAAACTGTAAACATTGTTACGTATCAACTCGCCAAAAGACGGAATGTTCACAGACACAAACATCTTGCTTGCACTCGACCTTCGTGGTACATCTAATCTTTATCTTTATTGGGGTTGCGCTCCGCGGCCAAAGATGATTTGGAAACTTCCCCGGCAGAGAGCTTCTTTTTGCGGAGCTACTATGGCTGACCGGGGAATTTCTGCCAAATAATCCAGCGGCGGACAGCTGGCCGTCTGAGCTTTTGCAGCGTTGCGCAAACACAGGCACACAGGCACGCTGACGAGCAGCTCGTTTTTGCGCAGCGCCTATGGCTGGCCGGGGAATTTCTGCCAAATAATCCGGCGGCGGACAGCTGCCCGTCTCAGCTTTTGCAGCGTCGCGCAAACACAGGCACGGTGGCGGGCCCAGCCCACCAGTGTTTTCCGCGTGCTTTTGTGCCTAAAACGTTGAAGAACGCGGAGTTTATGTTGGTCAGACACGATGACCAGCGCCCTCCATTGCGCCTGCGCACATGTTGAAAATAGCCGTATGTCACAGTGTTAAAGAATGCTTTAAAAAATTCCTGTATCCAGACGGTGATCCGGATCATCCCCAAAATTTAATCAGTTCTTCCTTGTACCATTTCCACCAACGCCTGAAAGTTTCATGGAAATCCGTCCAAGACTTTTTGAGTTATCTTGCTAACCAACAGACAGACAGACAGACAGACAGACAGACAGACAGACAGACAAACAGACAAACACACAGACAAACCCCGGCAAAAACATTACCTCCTCCTGGCCTTTTCGGCCTGGCGGAGGTAATAAAAGCCCGATAAAACATTGACATTATGGTTTGGTCAATTTGGAAGCGTGCAAGTTTCCTTAAACAATGCAAATGATGCTGACCCTTTTTGCACACCCTTTCACAGTTCTCTTCAAAGTTTAAATTACTATCAGTAATCGACCCAAGATATTTGTAAGATTGCACACATTCAATGGTCTGGCCTTTTAGTACAGTGACTTTGTGCCTGGGAGTTTTCCTCTTAAAGTCAATAATCATATTGCTCAACGAGAGCAAGTTTTTAGCCAAAGTCAAATTCCTTGTATGTGTTGTGCATACTTGGCCAATAAAGCTGATTCTGATTCTGATTCTGATATCTTAAGATTTTGTCGTACTCAGCTGCAGGTAGGAATCCTCACACCAGTGAACAAAATCATCATCTACTAGGCTATGGCCACTCTCACCATCCTGGAGGAGACTGACAATAACTGAATTATCAGCATACTTTATAATGTGTCTGTTGTCATGTCTGCTCCGACACGTGTTTGTGTACAGGATGAAGAGTAGTGGTGACAACACACACCCCTGCGGAGAGCCAGTAGAAGAACACTTTTGGTCAGACAATGTACCATTGACCCTTACTCTCTGTGTCCTGTTGGTTAAAAAATCCAGAATCCAACCCACCAGATTATTACTCAAATCAAATTGTTGCAGTGTGGAGCCCATAGTTATAACCTAAGTAACTCACATATGGCTGGCTGAATTCAGCCAAGAGAGACTTTGAGCTAGCCATGTGTATTGACTTCACACCTCAAGAGGAAGACATGTCTGCACCCCCTGGGGACTCAGGAGAGAGGAGAAGATTACCCGGCCTGACCTTTGGGGGTCGGAAAGGAGAACAGAAGGACTCTGGGTGTTCTATTAGAGATGAAAGGATGTAGCTGAGTATTGTGACTTTTGTGTGTGATGTATTGCTAGAAGATGAATGTATAAATGTATGTGTGTGACTGCGTCCTGTCTCTTTTCACCCCGATCGAGAGAGGACGTAGGATGAATGGGGAATTAAAGCAGTTACTGGAAAAATCATCCAGTCTCCTCAATTCTTGACTCCTACAATTGGTGACCTATGCATGAATCTGAGCACGCCGAGGCTGGAGGACAGCCTCGTGATCGATATGGAAGAGCTGGGAGACAGCCGCTCAGACCCGGATTCACCGGGGAATGCCAGCAGGGGCACAAGACTGATTAAGCTCCCCGAGTTCTGGCAAAGCGACCCGCACTCGTGGTTCCAGCATGTGGAGTCGCAGTTCCTGCTCGGGGGAGTTTCAGCGGATGACATTAAATTCCATAATGTCATCGCGACGCTCGACAGCCGCACGGCTTGGTGTGTGCGGAGCCTGGTGCAGCAACCACCCGCTGCCGGCAAATACGACGCGCTGAAAGCCACCCTCATCAGGAGCTTCATGCCGTCGTCTGAGGCGAGAGCCAGGCAGCTGCTGGACCTGCGCGACAGGGGTGGACGCAGGCCGACTGTCCTCATGGAGGACATGCTGCAAATGATCGGGACGGACAACGACGCGTTCCTTTTCAAACATATTTTCCTGAGAACCCTCCCAGCACACATGAGAGGTTCCCTGTCCAGCAGGAGCTGTTTGACCCAGCAGGACTTCCGCGACCTGGCCCAAGAGGCGGAGCGGTTCCTCAACGCCTGCGAGGAACCAGAGGCTTCCGTGGCAGCGGCAGACCTCGGCGGGGCGGCCGGGGGCAGTGTGGAGCCAGAGACGGCAGTGCCCACCCCAGCGGCGACAGCAGCGGCGAGATTCCGTGGCAGGGGAGATGACGGCCTCTGTTTTTACCATCGACGTTTCGCTGGGAAGGCACACAAATGCATTCCGCCCTGCAAGTTCAAAAAAGCAGGGAAACGATCGGGCCGTGAGTCGTTAGCAGCTTCCACTCTCGGCGAATGGAACAAGCTGCTTTATCCGACAGACGCGGGCTCCGGGAGGCAATTCCTAGTGGACACCGGAGCCCAGAGGAGCTTCATCACTGCCACCTATGCTGATCGGGTCGCGGGACCCCGCGGAGACGGAGCGACAGCGGCCAACGGCTCCAGCATCAAGACGTATGGAGAGAGAACCTTATCTCTGTCCTTCCACGGCCGCGCCTATGAGTGGAATTTCATCGTGGCGGCAGTGAGCTTCAATATGTTAGGTGCTGATTTTCTGTGTTCACATGGTTTGTTAGTTGATCTGGCCAACAAACGACTAGTAAATGCACTCTCTTTCTGTTCTATCCCTTGTGCAGCTCGGGTGTGCCCGCCGCCAGTACAGACCAACGTCGCCACAGCAGGTGGTAAGTTTCACAGCCTTCTACACCAGTTCCCAGCACTCACAGTTCCTACTTTTTCAGCTAAGATGGCGAAGCACGGGGTGGAGCACTTTATTACTACGAGTGGCCCACCCGTTTTTGCGAAGGCTCGGCGCTTGGATGCAGCTAAACTCTCCATTGCGCGCGAGGAGTTCGCCAACCTGGAAAGGTTGGGCATAATTCGCCGCTCGAAGTCCGCTTGGGCTTCCCCCCTCCACATGGTACCTAAAGCTGACGGCTCATGGAGACCTTGTGGCGATTCCCGCAGGTTGAACAATGCCACAGCGCAGGACCGGTACCCGATTCCGCATATCCAGGACTTTTCAGTGCATTTGGCGAAGGCGCAAATTTTTTCTAAAATAGACCTGGTCCGCGGTTATCACCAAGTCCCGGTCCGACCAGAGGACATCCCCAAAACAGCCGTAATAACCCCGTTCGGGCTTTTTGAGTTTTTACGAATGCCTTTTGGCCTTAAAGGCGCCGCACAAACCTTCCAACGGATGATGGATGCAGTGTTGCGCGACCTTTCTTTCGTTTTTGTCTATTTAGACGACATTTTGGTAGCCAGCACCTCCGAGGAGGAGCACGCAAAACACCTCACGACAGTTTTTCAGAGGTTAGGAGAGCATGGGTTGATAATCAACCCGGCCAAGTGCCATTTTGGCGTGGCACAAATCGATTTTTTAGGGCACCGCGTTTCCTCGGAGGGAGCAGTTCCTCTGCCGGCCAAAGTACGCGCGGTGGCAGATTTTCCCCAGCCTCAAACGGTAAAAGCGTTGCAAGAATTTTGGGGGATGGTGAATTTTTATAACCGTTTCATACCCCACGCAGCGCAGCTTATGCAGCCCTTGTACACCGCACTCAAAAAGCAGAAGCCCTCCCATGTGATTGAATGGTCCCCGGAGCGGGAGCGCGCATTCACAGAGGTTAAACGGGCACTGGCAAACGCAGCACTGTTGGCCCACCCAGACCCAGCAGCCCGCATAGCGCTAACCACGGACGCGTCAGATGTGGCCATAGGGGCCGTAGTGGAACAGCAGGTTGCCGGGGTTTGGCAACCACTCGCATTCTTCAGCAGGTCCCTACGCGAGGCTGAGCAAAAATACAGCGCGTTTGACAGGGAGCTGCTGGCGCTCCACTTGGCTATTCGCCATTTCCAGTTCTGGTTGGAAGGGCGGCGTTTCACCGCGTTTGTCGACCACAAACCGCTCACTTCTGCGATGTCCAAAACTTCAGAACCGTGGTCAGGGCGGCAACAGAGACAGCTGGCCGCAATTTCTGAATTTACCACTGATATTCAGCACGTAGCCGGTAAAATCAATGTGGTGGCAGACTGTTTGTCACGCGCGGTAACAGCACCCGTCCGCGCGGAAACGGATTACGCGGCCGCTTACCCAGAGTGCGGTAACAGCGCGGTAACAGCGCAGACACGCGCGCGGCTCCGGTCCACGTGGGAATAGATTATGCAGCCATGGCGGCGGAGCAGAGCGAGGACGCGGACGTGCGCGCGCTCCTGTCTGGACCAACAGGGTTAAGGCTGGAACGCAGAAATCTACAAACCGGTTTCCCCCCGCTTATTTGCGATGTATCCACGGGGCAACCGCGCCCGGTGGTGCCAGCCGCGTGGCGCCGTCGCGTTTTTGACGCCGTGCACTCCCTAGCGCAACCAGGGGTGCGCGCTTCAGTGAAAATGGTGGCGGAGAAGTTTGTTTGGCCGAGCCTGCGCAAGCATGTGAAGGAGTGGGCTAAAACCTGCATGGCTTGCCAGTGCGCTTAGATTCACAGGCACACTAAGGCGCCCTTAGAGCCGTTCCACATTCCGGCTAAAAGGTTTGATCATGTGCACGTGGACCTCGTGGGCCCCCTGCCCACTTCACAAGGGTTCACGCATCTCTTGACAATGGTAGACCGAACCACTCGTTGGCCAGAAGTGGTCCCGTTAACATCGACCACAGCGGCAGAGGTGGCACGCGCTTTTTTAACAGCCTGGGTAGCGCGGTTCGGGATCCCGTCAAATATTACGTCTGATAGGGGACCTCAATTTGCGTCAGAACTGTGGTCAGCAGTGGCCAGCGGCTTAGGAGCGGCGGTACATCGCACGACCGCTTACCATCCCCAGGCCAACGGTTTATGCGAGCGTTTTCACAGGTCTTTGAAGGCAGCCCTCAGAGCGTCACTGACGGACACAGATTGGGTAAACAAACTACCATGGGTTTTATTGGGGTTGCGTTCGGCACCCAAAGAGGATCTAGATGCCTCACCAGCAGAATTGGTCTTCGCACAACCGCTCAGGCTGCCAGGCCAGTTTTTACCCGACCACACGGCACCAGGGCCCTCCCCGATCCGGGGGTCTCTGAGTAACACGGGAGCAGAAATGCTCCCGGGCCCTGCTCATCACTCTTTCCCGCGTGTGTTCGTGCCCCAGGCTTTACGACAGGGGTGTCAAACTCATTCCATGGAGGGCCAAGACCCTGCAGGTTTTACTTCCACCCAGTCTCTTCAGCAGGTGTTTTCACTGATCAGCAATCAGTAGGACGAAATTCAGAGAAATCACCTGTTGAAGACACTGGGTGGAGGTAAAACCTGCAGGGTCTTGGCCCTCCATGGATTGAGTTTGACACCTGTGCTTTACGAGACGCAGAGTTTGTTTTTGTCAGGCACGATGCTCAGCGGCATAGTCTCCGCCCACCTTACGACGGTCCATTCCGAGTGCTGGAAACCGGGGAGAAATATTTTGTGCTAGATTTGGGGGGCAGGAGGGAGACGATCAGTATCGATAGATTAAAGCCTGCTTTTGTGTTGCATAACGAGTCTGTACGGCCGGCGGGCGTGCCTCGACGCAGCAGGCCTCCAAAGGGGCGGCCCCGGGACCCCCCACGGGGGGCAAATAACCCTTCTCCCCCTCACTCCACAGATGCACAGCAGGACGGCCCAACACAGAGCAGGAGACCTGCATACAGCAGATTCGTGAGAAGATTGAAACCTAAGCTGCATGCAGAATGATGTGTTTTGGGTTTTTTTTGTTTTTTTGGTCAGGTTGTTTGGGTTGCTGTGAGATTCTGTTGGGGGGGTGACGTGCTGTATGACGGTTGTATGACTGTATGTGGGTTCCCAGACTTTCGCGTGGAAGGGGGGAGTGATGTGGAGCCCATAGTTATAACCTAAGTAACTCACATGTGGCTGGCTGAATTCAGCCAAGAGAGACTTTGAGCTAGCCATGTGTATTGACTTCACACCTCAAGAGGAAGACATGTCTGCACCCCCTGGGGACTCAGGAGAGAGGAGAAGATTACCCAGCCTGACCTTTGGGGGTCGGAAAGGAGAACAGAAGGACTCTGGGTGTTCTATTAGAGATGAAAGGATGTAGCTGAGTATTGCGACTTTTGTGTGTGATGTATTGTTAGAAGATGAATGTATAAATGTATGTGTGTGACTGCGTCCTGTCTCTTTTCACTCCGATCGAGAGAGGACGTAGGATGAATGGGGAATTAAAGCAGTTACTGGAAAAATCATCCAGTCTCCTCAATTCTTGACTCCTACAGCAGGAGCCTTTCAACTAAAATATGAGGTTGGATTGTATTAAAAGCAGAAGTCCACAAATAAAAGCCTGGCGTATGTCCCATTAAAATCCAGATGTTTAAAAAGCATGTTAAACAGGGTGACAGTAGCATCCTCCACTCCTCTGTGAGGCCTAAAGGCAAACTGCAAAGGATCCAGTGCATGCTCAGTCTGCTTTAGGACCTCAAATCTGACCAGTTTTTCAAAAAATTTTCATTAAAATTGAAGTCAAGGCAACTGGTCTAAAATCATTTGTCATTTGAGGACAGCTGGATTTTGGAACAGGGACAACTCGCTCAGGACTTCAAGACCCACCTGTGCTTCCTGAGCTTCGACGTCATGGCTCTGCAGGAGACCAGAGAGGCCTACCTGGTGGGTCTCTTCTTCGCCAAGAGGGTCACCATCATGCCCAAAGACTTCCAGCTGGCCAGCCGCATCCGCGGAGAGAGAACTTAGACTTTCTGCTGCACATTCACCAACCATAATGCTCCGCACTGTGTGTCTATATATATATATTTATAGTAATATGTACATATGTTTACTAGATGTTCTTGTTTTTTTTCTTGCCTTCTGATTATTGCTCTGAGTGTTGCTATCCCTGTGCTGTTGCAATCCTGGAATTTCCCCATTGTGGGACTAATAAAGGCTTATCTTATCTTATCTTAACTACAGTGTCTTTCCAGACCTTAGGCACATGTTGTTTCTGTAAGGACTTATTGAAAATGTAGTGAAACACAGGACTCAGTTCATGTGCACAGGACTTTACCAAGTGCCCACATATATTACCAGGGCCCTGACTTTTGTTTACTTTTACAGCACAGAATGCCCTTTTAACATCCTGCACCTCAATATTAAAGTGCTGATTGTCTTTGAGTTTCTGTTTCAAATCTTGGGTTTCTGTGCTAAAATCAAAAAAATCAAAACAACCATAAAAACAATTAAGAGCATTAGCCAGCTCTGTGTCTGAATTAAAACCATCTAAAAACACACAATTACTGTGCTCTGTGCTCTGAAGGCCTGCAACAGTTTTCATACTAGCCCAGGCTGAACCAAGCTTCTTTGTTGCCATCTTGCTTTCCAATTCTAATTTATAATTCTGTTTTGCTCTTAAAATTTCGGACTTCAGCTCTAATTATGAATTTAGTGTTATGTATGGAACTGAGCGAGACGTGAGTCAGGTTGTGCCGAGCAACAAACAAAACTTTATTACAGACACTCTCAATATACATACTGGCCGTAGCCCGCCTGATGCCACCATGTCGACTGCCTGGCGTTGGCTACGGCAAGCCCCAAGGGCCAAATCCCCATACAACATTTCCCCCCCTTTAGAAAAGTCCAAAACCACACATACAATTGGAACCCTCCCCAAATTTGGGACCCAAATCATGCACTAACAAAATGAAAACAAATGTCTCTAAATGGCCTAGCACATTCACACAACAAAACCTAGAATAGGGCGGACGGGTGGACTGTCGTCCAGCCCACAAGGCAAGGTGGATTATTCTGCCACTTGATAAACTAAAGCAAAAAAAGTCCATTAATAAACTAAAATCACTGCCGTGTTCCTAAACTACATAAAATACACAAAACAATCCTATTTTACCACATAAACATATATCATAACATTAGAAATATTAACACAGTGTTAACGCACAGTCATTTGTGTGAAAAAACTGGAACTTGCATGGGGGGGGGTCCAGGGCAGCCCCTCAGCAGGCGTGCCCCTGGAGACCGCAGACCCCTGGAGGGATGGCCGATCTTCTGGATAGCACAGCCTGGATCCCACACCGTCATCACCGACTCCCGTCCAGCCTCGCCACCTGGAGCGTCTTCCTGGACACATTGAAGCCGATTGGTGTTCCTCGATGAACCGCTGGACAATCCAAAGCACGCTGCACCCAGCTTAGCCACAATGCGCAGACACCCTTGATGATTTGCTGGCTGTCATTTGGACCATCTTTACTGTGGATGTCTCTCACCCCGAACCCGAAACAAGTCCATAACTTGGAGTGGAATTTCACTCGGCCCCACGTGCTGCTGCTGAGCATGCAGTGACTCCATGCTCGGTCTGGCCCCGTCCTCTTCTATAAATGTTGTAGCGCTCACCGTTGTAGCAGCAGACCCCACCACCCCACTGTGGCCCAGTACCAGGGGAATCTGGGGCTAGCACCTCAGTGTCGCTCGCCAATGCAGACACCTCGCCGTCAAGCTCGGTACCCCCCCTCTCCCATGTCCCGAGCACCGGCACTGAGACCTACCCATGCCGAACCTGAGTGAAACTGGCCCTGCTTGACCACTGTGGCGTCCGCCTTCGACTACGCTCGTCTTGGGTACAGAAGCAGTCCGGTTCTGCTGTGCCGCGGCATGCTCTGTGGTTATGCCCGGCTGCCGCTGCTGCTTTTCAGGCTTTCAGCATGCTCGTGCTCCCTCTCTGGCTGTGGGGAAAACTGAGCCGAGTCTGTTCGCTGTTGTTTCCTTCCATGCTATGCTCTTCGACTGGTTTGTCGTTCTCGATGGACACGGGTTCCCTCTCCTGTGGCTCCGATTCCACCGTGTTATCTAGCTTGTAGCCTGTAGTGTCTAGCTTCTGTGTTTGGTGCCCACCTAGCTCCGTGGCTAACTTCTCAGTTGCTACTAGCTAGGCCGTTAGCTCCCCCAAGCTAGCTAGCCTGGCGTCTTTGGGTGCCAACAGCCTTTCAATCCACAGCTTCGTGCTCCATGTGTGTTTGGCAAAGTAGCTAGGAAACAGCCTGACAACATCTGCATAAGATTTCTTCTCCCCTAACGTGTGGGAAATTCTCTGACCTTCTACGCCGAGTTTACAAACCAGAAGTGCTCGCTTCCTTACTCCATCGAGTCCACCTAGGCCCAATGCTGCAATGTACTTCCTTACGCGGCCAACCAGCAAGGCCACACGACTGCAGGTTCCCCTGGATACTCGAGAAACGGCCATAGAGGTGCTCTGCACGCCTCTATGAGTTAATTCTCCATCGCCAAATGTTATGTATGGAAATGAGCGAGACGTGAGTCAGGTTGTGCCAAGCAACAAACTGAACTTTATAACAGACACTCTCAATATACATACTGGCCGTAGCCTGCCTGACGCCACCACGTCGACTGCCTGCCGTTGGCTACTGTGAGCCCCAAGGGCCAAATCCCCATACAACATTTAGTACAGTAAATTTCTTAACTAAAGATTACATGTTTTGCAATGGATTTTATGATGAGGTATTTCTGGGCAAGATCGTGGATACAAGCTGCTGAAATGAGCTTTCTCCGTAGGATTGTTGGACTCACCCTCGGAGATAGGGTGAGGAGCTCAGTCATCCGGGAGAGGCTCAGAGTAGAACCGCTGCTCCTCCACATTGAAAGGAGTCAGTTGAGGTGGTATGGGCATCTGATTAGGATGCCTCCCACTTGAGGTGTTTCAGGCATGTCCCACTGGGAGGAGACCCCGGGGCAGACCCAGGACTCGGTGGAGAGACTATGTCTCCCAGCTGGTCTGGGAACGCCTTGTATCCTCTCTGAAGAGCTGGAGCAGGTGGCTGGGGAGAGGGAAGTCTGGGCTTCTCTGCTTGAACTGCTGCCTCCGCAACCCGGACCTTCGGAAAAGCGGTAGAAGATGGATGGATGGATGGATGGGTATTTCTGGGCAGACTGTAAACATAGCAAATAATCTTCACAGATTTTCTCTTCAAAATAACTCAACTGCAAATGCGGCTTGCACATAATTCCTCCTGTGTAGGCTGAGCTGATGTATTCTCTTCATGTACGGAGGAAGTGTAATATCCTGTTCCTGCATGAGTTCTAATGCCACACTGAGGCAGACTGGCCCCCTGGCCTATCAGGGGCCTGAGTGCTCCTGAAACTGAACTACAGGCCTTTATAGGCACGCTAAGCTGCGGCAGCACAGTTTACCCTTGGCCGGGGGATTGTGGGGATCGTGGGATCGTGGGTTCGATCCCAGCCCCCGACCAACAGTGATCTGTGTGGAGTTTGCATGTTCTCCCCGTGTTGCGTGGGTTTACTCCGGGATTTCTCCGGTTTCCTCCCACATGCCAAAAACATGCATGTTAGGTTAATTGGCTGTTCTAAATTGTCCCTAGATATCTGTTTCCTATAGGCCCTTAGAATAGAGGGTTAGTATTAGTGAAAGCGCTTTGAGTGGTCTTTGTGACTAGAAAAGCGCTATATAAGTGCAGGTTAGTTAGTTAGTTAGTTAGTTATAGTCTGTGATATATGAGGTGTCTGTTCGCCTCTGCTTCAGACTTTGTCCTTCCAGTGTCAGTAAAATATGGACCTAATGGGAGGGAGCCTTCTTTAGAGAGCACAGAGGTTTAGAGGTTTGGTTCTCATTTTAGTGGCCCGTGTACCCTGTGGCAGAGGCTCATGCTCTTTTTTTATTGAAGCAGCATTTCACTTGCACAGTCACTGTTATGAAATGCAATAACTCAAGTTTCAATATGATTCACACAAATTCATTTTTCTCTACGAGATCCAATTTGGCTTTGGCATCACTATCAGATGAGTTATGTATGGGAATAAATTCACTGAAAATGGATATTAATTATTTTTTTTGTGAATGAATTCTAAATTCTTTAGCAAATCCTTCTCGGTGTATATTCTTCTTTGTTCTCCACCCCAAGGAGAAAGACACATTTCACATGGTAGTTTCTATTTTCTAGAGGGGAGGTCTTTTACAGGAGCAATTTTCAGGCAAATTTTACTGGGCACCTCTGTAATGCCAACTTAAGTTAAAGGAAATAATTATAACTATACCACCCAGCTATCTACATTAGAAAAGCTCACAGATCTCCTGGAAGAGTTTGCATTAATTTTGTGTTGACTATACTACTTCCTAGAAAGACAGCTAACCATTGACCCCCACCCCCGCAATGCCAGATAAGAGACATACAAACTTCTGAGGGAGAAAACAGTGTGATGCAGTTATGGAAACAAGAAATAGAATGGGATTTTTACCTGAACAAAAAACAAAAAAAAGTAGTACAGTATACTGTATATCAGCAGAACAATTTACTATGTAGATGTCATTATTGCTTTCCAATGTGTGCTATAACTCCCTGTATGTTCTCAGTGCTCTCATCAACCTGGCAACCTGTGTGAGTCTGTTTTTATACCTTGGTGAAACAAAGGAATACAATAATCAGTTAAGCCTTATTCATGCTGAATTTCCCCTCTAGTCTGCTTTGGTCCGCATGCGCTTTGGACGAGCCTGACACGCATGCAACACTGTTCATGCTCACTTTTTTCATCTACCCAGGCCAAGCGGTTGACGCATGCACACAACCATCATTTGGTGTTTCCCTCCCGCCTGATAGGTAGCGCAAATGCGCTGACGCGATTTTCACCGACGAAGAAACACTGCTTGCTTTCTGCTGCTTGACTTCCCAGTTTTCACTCCTTTTCCACGAAAATGCTGCTGCTGAAGTATTTATGTATGATTCATGTATGTTTATTCTCGTCTTCCGCTCCCTTGTTGTCTTCTTCGGCTACTTTGTCTTGGTATGCAGTGCCGATATCGCCCCCTTGTGAATGGGATGTTCAGTCTTGCGCATGTGCTTTCAACATGTTCAGGTCGTGGGCAGGCGGCGCGTTCACAAAATTTGGGCTGCACGTAGTCGTCCGCGATCGAGCACTGCAGACACTAGCGGAGTGTCCGTACCGCGCTTGGGTCTTTTGGTTGCTACTCATTTTCTGTATATGTATTTGTTCTTGATTTTCTTCCATTATGGTTTGTGCTTTTATTTTCACACACAGCGCAGTTATGTGGCTTCCTCCTGTCAAATCTTTTTGTGGGTTTTCACAGCTGTTTAGTTGTCCTTAATTACTTTTTCACTCATGCATCCACACCTGATTCATGTTTGGGTTTTCCCCTTATTATTTAAGCTTGCTTGCGGGGTTCATTCCTCGCGGCGACCTCACATTGTGTAGACAGGAATTCCCCCGTCTGATTCCTGTTTTATGCTCAGTACTCAGCCTCGCCTGACTATAATAAGTTACCCTTTGTAGTTTTCATTGATTGCATTTTTCTATAAGTTTCCATTTGTGGTTATTTTGTGTCTTTTATAAGTTACCCTTCGTGGCTATTATTTGTGTTCTTTATTATTAAATATGCAAACTCACAGCTGGCTATTGGTGCCTCATTTCTGCCCTGAAAGGGCCAATTATGACAGTAGGTCACCGCCAGTAGGTGCCAGTGGCTGTGGGTTTGCCTTTTTTTCCCTTTTTCCATTGGTCTATTTTTTCCCCTTTTCTGGTTGTCCACTTTTGCTGGGATAGCAATGAGCAGAAGATGGTACCCTATGAGCCTGGGGTTTGAGCTCTGTTAGGCCCTAATGGAGATAGATGATCTTCTAGTCATAGCTCATAATTATTCCACTCCGAAGGACGCTTTGTGGTATCTGAACCTCGCAAAGGTGGCCGTGCTGCGTCATCCTCGCCTCTCGGAGCATGGCAAAGGTAGAGAGACGATATCCCTGGTGTCAGCTCTGCAACGGGACAAACGTGAGTTGGAGAAGAGTGCCACCAGGAAGCCTAGATCGGCACCGACAGGGCGGCACTCCCAGGCCTCAGTCCAATCGGTTCCTCGCCAGGTTCCAGCTCCCGCTCCACCTGCTCCTAGACGCCACCTCCCAGCACAGACCTCCACTCCTCCCCGAGACATGGCTACACCGAATCAGAAGGAGGAGAGTCACCGGGTCCAGATGTCACAAACTTCCCCCCATCATCCAGCTACAGGCTGCTGGAGGAAATCCTCCATCTCTCAGCCAGCAGCTTCCTCAGCACCTCATACCAAAAAGGAACTACAGCAGCATCTGCCTCTAGGTTTTCCTCGCCGGCTGTCTCGACAGCTTCCTCTCCCTGGGTCATTGCTGCTGTTTCCCCCTTCTCCACGGCGCCTCCTCACGTTGCTGAGAGCCCGGCTGTCCCTTCCCCAGTTTTGCCCGTCATCGAAGCTGCAGAGGCGGTTCCTCCACATTCTTCAGGGGGGCCCAGTACCAGCGCAGTCACGGAGAAGGATGAGACTAGGCCTGTTGCTGCAGAAACCACCGTGCCCCAGGAAAACAGGCAAGTGCCTTTTCATTCTTTATCACCATTATATGAATTATCTTGCCTGATTCCCAGGGGTGAGGCTCAGTCATTGCAGTCCACTGAGTCCTCACCGCCTGCTGCAGCCATAAGGACTACACCTGCTTTCTCCGTGTCTCCTCCTATGCCCCCTGAGTGTCTGCCGGTTCTAGGATTAAGCCGCTGGATGGAGGAGTAGCCTGGAGAACCTGGTACCAGCCCCGCAGCCATGGTCCGGATGGAGGGAGAGCGCTGCCTGCAATCCGGAGCCTGCGCCGATAAGTGAGAATCCCCGGGCTTCAGCTGTGCAGGATCCAACGCCAACAGGGAGCAGACCTCCTGTCGCCACGCTGGGCGAGCCACCTGCATGGGTCACATCTCTGGGGGGTCCCGGGACTGCATTGACCATCATGCCTGCTGCTGGGGCCACCACAGCAGAGTCTGAGCTGGACCTCCAGAGGGCTGGGCCCGAGACATCGTCGTCTGGATCAACGGAGTCCTGGACAGTAGTGGAGCTTGAGCTCAGGCAAGTACTCTCCTTTGTTTTTGTTGTTTCTATGTTGGAGAGATCATGCCTGGCTCTTGGTGGGAAGAGCCAGGTGCAGCCGTCAGCTGCACCTGAGCTCACCTCACTGGGTTCCACTGCTGCCGATGACCCTGACCCCGTTTCTCTGCCTCTCTTGTCTGAACTTTCCCCCAGGGTCACCAAGGATCGTCCAGCTTTGCCTGAGGTCTTCTTAGGTTCAGGCTCGCCGCCTGAGGCCTTTGTGGGTCCAGCTTTGCCAGCCGAGGTCATCATGGGTGCTCCACTCCAGCCCGGGGCCTCTGAGGGTGCTACTTCCCAGTTAGTTGAGGTCATCGTGGGTGCTCTGTCCCAGCCCGGGACCTCCGAGGGTGCAGCTCTGTCCCAGTCCGGGTCCACCGAGGGTGCAGCTCTGACCCAGTCCGGGTCCTCCGAGGGTGCCGCTACACCTTTGTCCAGGGCCACTGAGGGTGCTGCTACGCCTCAGTCCAGGGCTGCCGAAGGTGCTGCTACACCTCAGTTTGGGGACACCGTGAGTGCTGCTACGCCTCAGCTGCTTCGCCCCAGTCTGAGGCCACCGGGGATTCTGCACCTATGCCCAAGGTCGCTGCAGGTCCCCACTCAACATCTGGTTCCGTCATGGTTCTTCCGCCATTTCCTTCATTGGGTGCCCATCTCCTGGTTTCAGGGCTCTGCGGTAAACATGGATTCCAAGTGCCGCCTCTGGAGGGAGGTGTGTGGTGCTCCGCAACCCATTGGCCCAGAAATGCAGGGAGACCACCCAACAAACTCTCTCGTTTGCTTGGGTGGCTTCTGAATTCTGGAAGACCACCCGATGGACTCTCTCCTCCATTTTGGTGGCTCTGGAGACCTGGTAGGCCGCCCGACCTTTTCCACCTGATGGTCGGGTGGAACCGGGACTCTGGAAGGCCACCTGAACTGTTCCATTGTTTACCCAGTTTTGCTTGGTTTTCTTGGCACCTTATTTGGTCAGTATTGTGGGTCATGTGTGTTTTGTTTTATTGGGTTTGTGTCTGTCCCTCCAGGCCTGGATCCCCCACCACCCTCCCAGGGTCTGTTTTGTAGTTATTCCTGTTGGGGGGGTACTTTCATCCCTTTTTGATGTTACGGTGGAGTGTTTAGGGTCCACCCCTTAAGGGAGGGGCACTGTCATGATGCTGAGTGCGGGTCAGTGCCGCGCTCGGGTCTTTTGGTTGCTACTCATTTTCTGTATATGTATTTGTTCTTGATTTTCTTCCACTATGGTTTGTGCTTTTATTTTGGCAGCGCAGTTATGTGACTTCCTCCTGTCAAATCTTTTCGTAGATTGTCACAGCTGTTTAGTTGTCCTTAATTACTTTTTCACTCATGCATCCACAACTGATTCATGTTTGGGTTTTCCCCTTATTATTATTTAAGCTTGCTTGTGGGGTTCATGCCTCGTGGTGACCTCGCATTGTGTAGACAGGAATTCCCCCGTCTGATTCCTGTTTTATGCTCAGTACTCAGCCTTGCCTGACTATAGTAAGTTACCCTTCGTGGTTTTCATTGACTGCATTTTTCTGTAAGTTTCCCTTTGTGCTTATTTTGTGTCTTTTGTAAGTTACCCTTCGTGGCTATTATTTGTGTTATTTATTATTAAATGCGCAAACTCACAGCTGGTGATTGGTGCCTCATTTCTGCCCTGAAAGGGCCAATTATGACAGTGGCAGGATAAGGTAAACAAGCTATGCTTAAAGTCTGGGAACTGTGCTAAACAAAAAAAACATGTGAATGCAGGCCACTGGCAGATGAAAGAGCGGTGGTCCAATTCATGTTGCATAGAACCAATCACTTGGCACCAATGTGAGTGGGCCTTTACAGGGTACATGTGAATTGTTTGTACATTTTATTTTCCTCAGACTAACACATATAGAAAATTCTCCCAAACTAGCAGGGTAAAAACCAACACAAATTTACAATTTAAAAGTTGCAAATGAGTGAGAAAAAGCTTACAAATGAATGAGAAAATTATTAGACATTTACATGGAAAAAGTCACAAATCATAAGAATAAAGTTAGGGAATTTATTACAGCAAAAGCCACAAATTAGAAGGACAAAAATCACAATTCATGAGAAGAAAAGTGTGAATTTCACAAAAAAAAAAAAACCAGTTACAATGACAAAACACAAATTTAGGAGAAAACAGTTGCAAATTTATGCAAAAAAGGTCTCAAATTTATATAAAAAAAATGTTTAAGCCATTATTTACTACTTAAGTAAATTTTAGAGGACAATTTCATACTCTTACTTGAGTACAATTCCTGGCCACTCTACCCATCTGCTGAGTTACATTTAGTTCTGTAACCTTTTTCATAATTGTACTTCATGTAGTGAGGCCATTTTCCTTGCAGTATTTGAAATTACTGTATTATGTTCTGCTGTGGTTTATTGGCAGCTTATATGGTTTGGATGTTGTTGATAGGTGAGAACAATTCACGGAAGCAGACACACACACACACACACACACACACACACACACACACCTGTGAGAAGTAGGTGGGAGGTCCACCTGTGTGTCCCAGCAGCAGCAGTAGCAGCAGCTTGATGGTTCCTCCTCCTTTTCTGCCAGCGTCACCGGTCTCCCTGGGAGCAGAGAAACCAACAGTGTGCTGTGCGCCTTTGCTCCACTCGTTGCAGGATTACAGTGACGGAATGCAAGACAAAACTTGGCTTGTATCTGGGTTATTAAATAGCGACACAACTTATTAGAAGTGCATTTAGATTTCGAGTATGCTTGTTTCCTTGTGGAGCCAGTAAAGGCTTTAGAAATGTCCCACCAGCAGCGGCTCGTCCAGCTCTCCGCAGCCTCCCTGGCTGTGGTCTTCGCTCCGGATGAGGAGAGTTTGCGCGCCGGCGGAGGGAAACTTAATGCAAACAGGGCGAGCGGTCAGGAGATTTTTGCGGACTTCAAAGCGCAAAACTCGCGCAGTTTCTGGAATAAGAGACTGGTTAAAGCCATTGCCGAGGTGTGCTTTCAGGGATGGATGGAAAACTTTGTGCTTTTTGTTCAAGGGAACGCAAACAACTTGGAGGTGCTGCGGGAGGCGTGGATGCGCAGGGCTCTGAGGTCTCCGAAGGGATTTGTCATTAAAGCTGTGGGTACGTAACCCTAGAGTTGGTGATCATCTGTCACCAGTGATATCATATTGAGTTGTCATGAGAATTGTGCTGGTAAAGAAAATGCATATGAAGCTGATAGTTATTAGAAACAGCAAGTAAATGTGCAGCCCCAGTGTGTTTTTCTAAAGCAAATGAGATTTATCAGAACAAAACATCCTCATTCGCTTTGCATTTGGACACACCATCCACAGCATGTTTACAACTGTGCACCAATGTGATCTAACACAGAATTGACAGCTTCCTTTTTTTGGATTTTCATGAAACTTTGGCTGCGGAAAGGTGAGATTTATTAAAAAGAAAAAACCCCATAAAATACTCTCTTATTAAAGCTGGGGTTTGTGAATTTGTAAGGTTTATAATTTGACAAAGAAAACTATAATATAACCTTTTATATTATTACCACTACCTTTAATTATAGGCAGGGACCGTCTGTTCTGAGTTTACAAGGAGCACAAAAATCAGTGACACATCAGTAGAGGATGCATCTGATGTAACTATGTGCTGGCTGCGGTATGTTGCTACTGCATGTGCATGCAGACTGGATGTATGCCCAGGGCCGGCCCTAGCCATTTTGGTGCCCTAGGTGAGATTAGGGTATGGTGCCCTTAAGAGAGTTCTACGAAGGCCTACCACAGTCACTGCAAACTCTCCACATTGTCTCTGCTGTAGTGATTCAAACTTCGGAAGCTCTCAGGGCCCCCTTCTGACCTGGGGCTCCAAGCATTTGTCTGCTGGCACAGCACCTCTGACTATAATGAATTTTATTTTATTAATTTAAAAAAAAATTGAGAGCTTGCAGCAGTGGCTCCCTCCAGCAAGTGACGCCCTAGCCTGTATTGTCTACACCAAGGGCGCTGAGTATGCCTGCTGTATGCATGCCCAGAAAACAACTTAGCGAACTTTAAAGTAATCAGAAAGTAGGGCTGTTGTGATAACTGCAATTATGTAGTACCGCACTATGGACAAGCCTACCATGGAGGAAAACGAGCAACCGCAACAACCACGGTGTTCACTTTTTTTTGTGTGTGTGGCTGTATCTCGTTGTTCACTTTTATTTAGCGAATGCAAAGTCCTCAAGCCAAGCAGTTGCCTCCTGGTTTGCTGTATGGAGGGTGTGTAATCCTCCTTCCAGTCTTTGGAGCGGGCAAGCCTCTATGATGTGTTCCATTGTTTGCTCCTCTCCACATGCGCACAGTGGGCTAGGGCTACTGCCCCATCTGTGAAGGCTGGCCAAGCAGGGGCCATGTCCAGTCCTGAAGCAATTGAGTGTAGACCACTGTCTCCTTGGGAGATTGGTGCCCGGGACCTGTTGGTTGGGGTTTGTCACCAGGTGTTTGTTTGGGACCTCCTTGGTCTCCCATTCCTCTTGCCAAGCTGTCTAGATGGTGAAGTCAGCTGGGGGAGGGTTTTTTCCAAATCGGCCGTCTGGATGGAAGTCGGGCAGTGGGTGGGGTGTAGATATCTGCATGGATTGGTAAGTGAGGAGAATCTTTGGCTTTTTGAAGCATCCTTTGAGTTACTGCTGCTCGCCGGATGTGTGGGGGGGGGCTATGTTTGACAGTACAGGGAGCCAGGGGAGTGGTGTTGAGCGGACTGTCCCAGTTATGGTTCTCATGGTTGTGTTGAGCTGGGTGTCTACGTGGTGTGTGTAGGATGACCTGGACCAGACAGGGGCACAATATTCTGCTACAGAGTATGAAAGGGCCAGTGCTGAGGTGCGCAGGGTGGAGGCTGCTGCCCCCCATTTTGCACCAGCGAGCTTGCAGAGCAGGTTGTTTCGTGCCTTCACCTTAGCAGCCATCCCCTTTAAATGTTCCTTGATGGATAGAGTCCTGTCAAGGGTCACTCCAAGGTAGGTTGGATTTGAGGCATGCTTAAGCTTAAGTCCGCTCAGGTGGATGTTTAGTTCTCTGGCAGCTTTTACATTGTGGAGATGGAATACACTGGAGACGGTTTTTGCTGGGCTTGGTTTTAGGTGCCAAGTTTTGCAGAACTGGTCCAGTTTGGCAAGATCTTTCATGAGCACCCGTTCCAGTGGCTCAAATTCTGGTGCTTGGAGTGCCAAACAGATGTCGTCTGCATAGATGAATTTGCGGGATTTTGTAGTGGGCACTTATGTGCCCCTATTGATTATCAAATAAATTGTTAAATGTTAAGTGTATTTTTATTGCCAACGGCATGTTTGCACCCGGCACAGCACGGGTGCTGGTGGCAGCACCATGTGGGGCACTCCAGACCGTCTCCAGACGGATTCCAGCAGGCAGTTAGTGGCGGAAGCGTTTAGATGAATTGCTAAATACAGCCATGACAGTGAGCACTGAAAGGGCACAAAGCGTGTTATTTCTTTCCGAGTGGAGTGTTTATGATCCTGGCAACTGAGCTCTGAAAGTGAAACAACTACTGCGTAGTGCATTGCTTGTTTGAAAGTGATTTTTTGGACAGCGGCAAAAATCCCAAAATCACAGAAACAAGAGCCACGCAGGGTCCTGTACAGAGGCTGTCCTGTTTAAATAAGCTGAATGTCGCTACAGTCTCCAGTCCACACACCTGGTAGTTACCGCCACTGCTTTATGAAAATGATCAAGTTTTTTTTTTAGTTTTTTTTTTTTTATAGTCAGCAGTTCATGCCTGTAGAAAGACTGGAGCGCCACACAATTGTCACACATGCACATAAAGTTGAGAGCAGCGCTGCAGCGAGCTTCTCACAGCTTCCATTGTTTGCTACATAAGTTATGAACCCTGTTTAAATTATGAGACTACAGGGTCTTAAAACATTTGCAATAATACCGCATATCGCAGTGTGGAGCTATCCACCGTAACCGCAGGGGAAATTCCTCTACCGCAACAGCTCTACTAGAAAGAAAGAAAGAATGTAAAAGAATGAGACAGAGTGTGTGACGATGTAAGGAGCACCAAGAAATCATCTTAGTGATTCCACTGATGTAAAGTTTGATTCAGAACTTGTTCCCTCGACAGTTGAGCAACTGACTGCTGTAGTTGTTGTTTGGATTGCGTTGATAGATTTATCATTATGTTGGACAATGACTTTGTGTTTGCAAAGCAGAGCTAAAACTTCATGGTTGAATTTAGTGGTGTGGCAGCCTCACCTAAAAGTTGTACAAACAGCACTGTCTCACTCTGAGAAAACGTACATGAAATACGAGGAAAACATTTTTCACGTGCACTAGATATGCAGCCTTTGCACCACTGAGAAATGTTTCTCTGCTGCGTTCTCTAACTTTAACCATTAGAGGAGGTGACCCTAACCTTTTTCCAAACCTTTACCATTAGTGGAGGAAATGCCAAAACGCAAAATAAAACAGTCAGTGCTAAACGATTCAGTGTGGGACACAAACTGAGGACTGTTGGTGTCTGCTGTTTGAAAGTGCTGGCACATGAACGATGAGCCTTTTTAAAAAAAAATGGGTGTTGCTTTGCTCATGCGCAGAGACGACAGTGGGTTCTTTACACATATGCATAGTGAGTGAAGCCTTTAATATTGAAGGTAAATTTTAATATTAAAGGTATTTTTTTGTCATTTGTAGTGTAAATGGCACATTTTTTTGAGGGGGCGGAGAGCATGCCATTTGTGCTACTTTTGGTGAGATCAAGGTGGGTGTGGTACCATTTGTAAAATTATGTTGGAAGTGAGGGTTTTTCCTGGCACAAAAGTTTTTAATCATACATATAATAATGTAATTATGACACTTTTAATCTATCTAATAGACTGTCACACTTTTCTTGAGCAGAACCTGTTTTAAACAGCTGTCAAAATTTGTGCAGATAAATAAAAAATGCAGCCATGAGTAGTGAAGTGTTACCAGCTTGACCTGTTTCAAAAATCTTCTCATCACTGCCAAAGTCACAATTACTTGAGAGCTTGTGTTTCGAAATAAATGTGTGGTGCGTTTAAGAGGGGTATACGGCCAATCAGCCTGTTCTTGTTATCAGTGAATAGGTTTTCCAATGCTTGTTAACAAGCATTCCTGTAACCATAAATCTGTCCTTCTCTTGCTGCATTTTTAAGGCACATATACAGTATCTGTACAGAAAGAAAACCAAGAAGCGAACCCTGTATGCAGACTCCTATGGTATGATCTCATGTGTAATAAATGTCTTAACAGCATTGACTGACCAGAGGAAATGACAACCTTGTGTGGATTTTACACCTAATGACAATATTTTGAAGTGGGGCACATGATTATTCTCATTTTTTCTTTACTCTTAAACTGTAGTTTGACTCAGACAAATGCATGGGAACCCATACTTTAAGAATGGGATACCAGCGAACAAGTGGTATATTTTGCAATGGCAGATTATTCGTAGTTGTGCAAACAGTGTCCCAGCAACACATGCATGCTCTGAACTGACTTGTAGTGCAGCTGCTTTTTTTTCTTTTTCGTGTCTTCTGCCTCACTGCTTTTCTACCTGCTGGCTCGCTACTCATCTGTCAACTCTGGCGGATTGAGCGGTGCACAGACAAGTGAAGGAAGGAATGTTGAGGGGAGGAAGAGACCACACAGAGGGAGACCCCGGGAGAGCGTGGAGTGACAGAGGCAGGGGGAAGAGGCGGAGGCTGCCGTGGCATCTCTCCATGTGATCCTTTCTGGACCTTAGCTTTGACTCAGTGGGCAAACATACCCCATATGGGCCAAAGGTGATGCTCCAGAGCCTATTGTTGCTGCTCAGGGTCATCTTCAAGGTGTAGCTGTGCGTACATGCATGAGTTCAGAGATGTAAACCATCAGCACAACAGCAGACTTTTCATGTTTGAGCTTTGCACCAGAGACTTTTAAGCAGACACATCCTCCTGTGGGCACGCCACTTTCTTCTCCTCCTTAACAAATGTTCCACCTCACCCTGCATCAATCTGTATGGAAATCACTGCTGGCAGGCTATCACAGCCTGGTTTACTGCCTTCTCGCTGAGAATTGGTCAGCAGTGAATCACCGAGCGGCTGCTTGCCGACCACAGCCGCTTTTCTGTTGCCAGGATTAATACTCTCTCCGTTTCATGGCCAGTGAGGGACTGTGGAAGTCAGACTCCTAGATTGATATCAGGCCAGACTTGACATTGACCTGATATAAATATGTCAGCTAGAAAACAGAAATATTTTGAGTTATGGGCTACTGTGAATTTCAACCAGCCCTATTTCCTTTCTCAGGTCAGAGGAAGGTTGAGATGTGACTTTACTGCTGAGTTTTTTTTGTTTGTTTTTTTTTTTAAAGGAAACTCAATTAAGGAATTTTTACTGCAGCTGTAACTAAACAAATGAGGGTAGAGTTAGTTAACAATGTTTGATAAAGGGAGAAAGGAACTGGTGACAATATCATATTCAACCATTTAAAATAATATGTCCTAGCTCGTTATTGATGCTGTCTGCTTATCGGTGCTAACAGACTGGCTGTAGACAAATTCTTCTGTGGACCATCAGCTGCCACTGCTTCAGCCTGAAAGCAGATATGCCGTACAGGATGAGGAGGGGGGGAAGGTTGGTGGTGGAGCGGGACTATGGTGAGGTTCGCCTGGGTGAGGAGTTGATTCCGGTGTACTGGGAACCATCCCAGTGGCAACAAAGCCACTTCTTTTTGTTTTCTTTAATATTATCCAGTTTTCCTTTCTTTTAGAAAATTAGTATTAATGTTCAAGGTTAGTGAAACAACATTTTTTGCAGTGTGGATTAGATTCTGGATAACCAGTTATGGGTATGATTTACAGGTACAATGGGATATCTGAGAAAGTCAAAATAAAACTGTGTGGGAATTGCTTTTGAGAGTTTTGGTTTAATAAATGTTCCTGGATGGAACACTGACACTGTTTTGCTGCTGCTTGCACATAGAAAACTCAGCTGTTCCTAAAAAAATGGCAGACAGACATCAAGCCATTGTTTCTACACATAACATTTAACCAAAAAAGATGAATATTAATAATGATTTAATGAAAGCACCAAGGCGCTGATGCCTCTGTGCCAGAGCCTTGGCAGAGGTATGGGTTCTCGGCTCATCACCAAAATGTTGTGGGTTCCTCTCTAACCCAAAGACCACCTCTGGTAAAAACTTAATCCAAATCCATCCAGTAGTTTTGGAGTACACGCATGTACAGTGAAAACAATCTGCAGTTCACATACCAGTACTGTCGGTGGCAGCCAAGAGCCACCAACCTGATTTGAACAACTGCAATCCACATACAAAAGAAGAGCACTATGGCAGATGTTTTAAATGGCGGAAGCAATGGAGGTACATGAATACAATGACAATCAAGAGGAACAGAAGCTTTTGCTGTTTAGTGGCAGAGGAAGAAAACAGACGGGCAAAAAGACAGACATTTGGCCACCGTCAACTAGGCCACCAGAGTGGTGGCCTAGTTGACAGAGCCTCTGCCCCACAACCGGGAGGTTGGGGGTTCAAGTCCTGGCCGGGTCATACCAAAGACCATATAAAAATGGTATTTCCCGCCTTCTAGCTTGGTGTTCAGCATAATAGAATGGGGAAAGGAGAAGTTGTTTGTGGCAGCACCTTGCATGGCAGCGACTGACATATTACTCGGCCCAGGAAAACACGCACGCAGGCTCGGACAGATTTGAGAGCTTTATTGAGCACAATGTTTGTGAGTGGATGCGTGTATGCAAGATGTGAATGTGATGTAGGTGGGGGATGAGATCAGGACAGAGCAGTTCGCCGTTCAGCCAGGCAACCCTATGAGAGAGGAGAGCAGGGATTAGCTGGGCAACCACACAGGAAAGTGACGATGTTACTGTGCTTACTTGTAGCGGCGCGGTGGCTGGCGTGGCAAGTCCCAAGCCTGGGAGACAGCAACCTGCTGTGCGTCCGGGAAGATGCGGCAGGTGGAGGAGCAGCGTGACGAGGGAGAGAGAGTCCGCCGCCACGGAATCCACCTGTGCACAGGGGAAAACTGAACGGAGAAGGTAAGGCAGGAATGACAGCTTACGTGTCCGTTGAGAAGACTGCTGGCCCGAACGATAGGGAAGTAGCTGTGAGGGTTACGCAGGGAGACAGACGGCTCCAGGCCGCAGCTCAGGGCAGGATGGAATAAATAGCAGAGCTTAACGAGGCGCAGGTGTGCGTGCAGCTGAGATGGAGGCCCATGAGCTTCGGGTGATGACAGTACTCCCCCCCCTACCAGTGCCTCCTGATGCTGGCCTACCTGGGTGTGTCCGGTGGAACTCCGCGATGAGGTCAGGATCCAACACCCACGAAGAGCGCACCCAGGATCTCCACTCCGGGCCATAACCTTCCCAATCCACCAGGTATTGCAGCCCACGACCCTGACGCCGGGAGTCCAAGATGGCATTAACACCCCACGCCGGGTCACCGTCAACCATCCTGGGCGCAGGAGGAGACCTAGGAGGAGGGCAGAGTGAATTGGAAAGCACAGGTTTAATTTTGGAGACGTGGAAGGTGGGACACACACGAAGGGAGGGGGGGAGGGCCAAGCGCACAGCCACCGGGTTAATAATCCTGGATATGGTGAAGGGGCCGAGGAATCTTGGTGCCAGCTTCTTCTTCTCACCCTTAAGGCAGATGTCCTGAGAGGAGAGCCACACCTGCTGACCCACCCGGTAGACAGGAGCCGGCCTTCTGTAACGGTTGGCGATGGAGCTGTTGCGCACCGCTGTGCATAAAAGCGCGTCTCTGGTCTTCTTCCACACGCTCCGGCAGCGCCTGATGTGCGCCTGAATAGAAGGAACAGCCAGTTCGACCTCCTGCTCCGGGAAAACAGGGGGGTCATACCCCAAGGACGCCTGAAAAGGAGACACCCCAGTTGCAGTGGACCGGGCCGAGTTATGGGCGTACTCCACCCAGGTCAGGTAGGAGCTCCAAGACAAAGGGTTGGATGATGTTACGCAGCGCAGGGCGGCCTCTAACTCCTGGTTCGTGCGCTCACACTGCCCGTTGGACTGGGAATGATGACCAGAAGAGAGGCTGACTGTGGCCCCCAAGGCGCTGCAGAAGCTCCTCCAAACCTGGGAGA
The DNA here is from genome assembly GCA_020510985.1 of Pholidichthys leucotaenia. Taxonomy (NCBI): domain Eukaryota; kingdom Metazoa; phylum Chordata; class Actinopteri; order Cichliformes; family Pholidichthyidae; genus Pholidichthys; species Pholidichthys leucotaenia. Next base: position 336,315,704 of record CM035841.1, read on the forward strand.
CAAACTGTGGACCACGGTCCGAGACCACGTCCTGCGGAATCCCATGCAGCCTGACGACATGCTGGACCAGGAGATCGGCCGTCTCACGTGCCGAAGGAAGACCCTGAAGAGGCACAAAATGGGCGGCCTTGGAGAACCTGTCCATGATGGTCAGGACCGTGTCATAGGTGTTGGAGACCGGGAGTCCAGTGACGAAGTCAAGTGCAATGTGTGACCAGGGCCTGCCCGGAACCGGCAGGGGCTGGAGTAAACCCGCAGGTGGAGAGTTCGGAGACTTGCCGGTGGCGCACTGGGGACAGGCCCGGACATAGTTGGTAACGTCCTCCTGAAGGCCCGGCCACCAAAACGAGCATTGCAGAAAACTCACCAAGCGGGTGATGCCAGGATGACAGGCAAGTTTGGAGGTGTGCGCCCAATGGATAACTTCACCCCGAACCGCCGAAGGAACATACAGTCTCCTTTCTGGCCCCCCACCGGGATCCAGCTCCGCCTCCTGAGCCCTCCGAATCTTGTCCTTGATGTCCCATGAAATCGCCCCCACGGCGCACGACTCGGGCAGGATGGAATGCTCGGGCTCTTCTGGACCCTCCGGGGCGAATTGTCTGGAAAGGGCATTGGGCAACCCATTCTTCGAGCCTGGACGGTACGTGATGGTAAAATTGAAACGAGTGAAGAACAGAGACCAGTGCGCCTGGCGGGCATTCAGGCGCTTCGCTGACCTCAGGTACTCTAGGTTCTTATGGGCCGTCCAGACCACAAAAGGCTGGGCTGCCCCCTCTAACCAGTGACGCCACTCCTGTAGCGTGAGCTTGACGGCGAGGAGCTCCCTATTGCCGACATCGTAATTCCGCTCGGCCGCCGATAGCTTCCTGGAGAAGAAGGCGCAGGGCCGCTTAACACCATCCACCGGTGATCGCTGGGACAACACCGCTCCCACCCCTGTGTCGGACGCATCAACCTCCACCAGATACTGAAGAGCGGGATCAACCTGGGTTAAGACCCGGGAGGACGAGAACTCCGCCTGGAGAGTCTTGAAGGTGGTAGCTGCCTCCTCAGACCACCGGAAAGGCACCTTCGATGACGTGAGGCGGGTCAGGGGGGAGACGATGGCGCTGTAGTTGGGGACAAAGAGCCGGTAGAAATTAGCGAATCCAATAAATTGTTGCACCTGCTTCCTTGAGGTCGGCGTGGGCCACTCGACCACCGCTTTGACCTTAGCGAGGTCGGGGAGGATCTGGTTGTGGGAGATCACGAACCCCAGGAAGGAGGTGGTTTGGGCGTAGAACTCGCACTTTTCTGCCTTAATGAACAGCCGGTTCTCCAGCAGACATTGCAGGACCCGCCTCACATGGGCCTGGTGCTCCTCGCGTGATCTGGAGAAGATTAGTATATCGTCAAGATAAACAAAGACGAAAACTCCCAGGAAATCCTGCAGAACGTCATTTATAAGGTGCTGGAAGATGGCAGGTGCGTTGGTGAGCCCGAACGGCATCACGAGATACTCAAAGTGGCCGCTGGGTGTCCTAAAGGCCGTCTTCCACTCGTCTCCCTCCCGGATCCTAACGAGATGGTAGGCACTGCGGAGGTCGAGCTTGGTGAACCAGGTCGCCCCCTGGAGGGAGTGGAAAGCAGTGTCCATGAGAGGTAGGGTGTAGCGGTCCTTAATCGTGATGTCATTCAGGGCTCTGAAGTCAATACAGGGACGTAGGGACCCATCCTTCTTGCCCACGAAAAAGAAGCCCGCACCAAGCGGGGCAAGGAGGGGCAGATGATTCCAGCACTGAGTGACTCCTTTATGTATGTGTCCAACGCCTCGCGTTCCGGTGCAGAGAGACTGTAGAGGCGGCCTGATGGCAGGGGCGCCCCCGGGCGGATGTTGATTGCACAGTCGTAGGGTCGATGCAGTGGAAGGGACAAGGCTCTGGACTTACTGAAAGCTGCCCCCAAGTCGTGGAACTCCTGCGGCACCAGGGTCAGGTCCGGGGGCTCAGAGACAGGGGCCGACAGAGGGGCAGATGGGGCGCAAGCTGCCGACTGGAGGCAGGTACCCAGGCAGAAGGTGCTCCAGGACAGGACGCTGCCGGTTCTCCAATCCAGGACAGGGTTATGCAGCCGCAGCCAGGGATATCCCAGAATGACACGGTCCGACAAGGAGGGCAGGATGTAGAGGATCAGATCCTCCCGGTGGTTGCCAGAGACGATGATGGGAACTGGCTTGGTGTGATGAGTGACTGTACCCAGAGAAGAATGAGAGAGCGTTACCAAGTTCAGAGGATTTGGCAGCTGTTGGCTGGGTATGCCCAAACGGGTTGCCAGGCTTTTAGAAATAAAATTTTGCTCTGCCCCAGAATCCACCAGTGCGTGAGTGGAATGTCCAGTGGAGTTGTGGCAGAAGCGTATTGGCAATGTGCAAGATGATAGGGGATTAGATCGGTTGGAGTCCGCAAGGCCCCCTGTTGTGACTCACGGACCTCCCCTTTTGGCTTCACCGGGCACAGCTCCACGGGATGCCGGTCATCCCCGCAGTGCATGCAGAGACCCCGTTCCCGCCGGCATTGTCTCTCCGCTAGAGGGAGCCTAGTGCGCCCGATAGCCATGTCCTCTGGTTCATCGGCAGACTCCGGGGCTGGTAACACCAGAGGGCGCGACTGAGCTGGACAGAGGGAAGCTCCACGCGAGCGGCTGACAGACTTCCGCTCCGTAGCCCGCTCACGCAGCCTGTTGTCCAGGCTAATCGTGAGCGAGATCAACTCAGAGAGTCGCCCTGGGAGATCCCGACCAGCTAGTTCATCCCTCAGACCTGAATTAAGGCTACGGAGGAAAATGCTGCAGAGAGAAGCCTCTCCCCAGCCCACCTCCTCCGCAGCCACCCGGAAGTCGACCGCGTATTCCGCCGCGGACTGGACTCCCTGTTGGAGGCCAAGGAGCCGGTCCGCGAGGACGCTGTCGAGTCGGGAATGATCAAAGAGTTCTAAAAAGTCTTGCACGAACCGGTCATACGAGAGGTTCGCGTAACTTGGCTTCGTCATAACAGCGTAAGCCCAAGCTAACGCTCGCCCCTCGAGGAGATTAGCCATGTACCCGATTCGGCTATGATCTGAGGGAAAGTCCCCGGGAACGCGCAGAAACACCGACTCACACTGCAGTATGAACCCCTTCGCTCCACCGAGTTTCCCGCTGAAGCGAGCGGGGGTAGGGATAGGTGTGAGACGGGCTGGCGCTCCCGAGCTAGACTGGCTGGCTGTGGAAGCACCCGAGGCCAAGCCACCAGGAGGACCCGGAGGGAAAGGCCGCAGAGGGTCCAGGCAGTCCAACCGATTGGTAATTGAGGTTAGTTGATTGAGAATTACTTGTTGCTGGTGGGCAATCAAATCTACCCGAGCCTCGAGGGTGGTAAAACGGCGCGCGAGCCCGCTGTCCGCTGGACCACTTGGCTGGAGCCGTACTGACATATTACTCGGCCCAGGAAAACACGCACGCAGGCTCGGACAGATTTGAGAGCTTTATTGAGCACAATGTTTGTGAGTGGATGCGTGGATGCAAGATGTGAATGTGATGTAGGTGGGGGATTAGATCAGGACAGAGCAGTTCGCCGTTCAGCCAGGCAACCCTATGAGAGAAGAGAGCAGGGATTAGCTGGGCAACCACACGGGAAAGTGACGATGTTACTGTGCTTACTTGTAGCGGCGCGGTGGCTGGCGTGGCAAGTCCCAAGCCTGGGAGACAGCGACTTGCTGTGCGTCCGGGAAGATGCGGCAGGTGGAGGAGCAGCGTGACGAGGGAGAGAGAGTCCGCCGCCACGGAATCCACCTGTGCACAGGGGAAAACTGAACCTGAACGATAGGGAAGTAGCTGTGAGGGTTACGCAGGGAGACAGACGGCTCCAGGCCGCAGCTCAGGGCAGGATGGAATAAATAGCAGAGCTTAACGAGGCGCAGGTGTGCGCGCAGCTGAGATGGAGGCCCATGAGCTGCGGGTGATGACAGCGACCCCTCTGATTCTATGTGATAACCCCTCTGATATGTGATTAACATTGTAGATATGAGAAATGCAATATCGTTCTACTATACATGATTGGCTGTATGGACTGAATGATGATAGAGATGGCTTCTTCTTCTTCTTTTTTGTTCATCCAGTATTGGTGGATTGCTCAGTACTTCCCTCTGGTGGGAGTTTCTGGGCGCATACACAGTTCACTGTGACCATTTGCAAGCGAGGAATGTTGGGACTTGTAATTTTTAGCGATGAACTGAAAACCTCGTCCTTCCTCTGCAAACTTTCTCTGCTAAACTAAATAGCAAAGCCAATGTGAAAACAGTCGATGTGATGAATAAATGGTGTAGTTGCTGAATACGTGTTTTTTTTTTCAGTAACCGCTATTGTATAACAGTTCAGCTCCACGTGCTGTAAAAAAATGTGCTGTGTTGTGCTGTAAAAAAGTCACACTGCCGCCTCTAGTGGCCCAGCATAGTTATTACATTACCTTTTTTTTCCCCGGCTCCATTGACAATAAAGGTGAGTTAAATTTGTGTTTATTTCAAAAACAAAGCCTTATCTCAGAATTATGGCAAATTAAAAGTCGAGAAAATATGGCGATACAATGATGCAAGCCTTTAGTTGCACTTGACCAGGCGAGCTGAAACAGACAGGTGGACAGATACAACCAACCAAACACAACCAAACACACACAGATGCATTGAGTGATTACCATAAGCCTCCGTTTTCACCAAGGCATAACAAGAACACTCTGAGGCGAGTGCTATATCCCCTGTCTCTGTTTTCTTTGAAAATCCCAATATGCAACTTAAGAAGAGCAGTTTTCAACTTTTCCATATAATTATTGAAGCAGAAATTATGATAAGCCTATCATCCATGAATATAAAACAAAAATAGTTGTATACAACCCATAGTTGTAGGGCAGGATCCCAAGGTGAACCTGTGTAGGAAGTTTGGTGACCCTAGCTTTAATTATTCACTAATTCATTCATTATTATACAGTAATCGGGCATAGGGAATGCTAGCCTTGATATTTCACCTTTTGACCCATAGTCAAAGGTTGTTGGCTCAGGGTGAACCTGTGTACCAATGTTGGTGACTGTAGTTTTTCTAGTTCTATCCACCTTATTCCTGGGGGTGCCGCTGGAGGAATGATTGTGGACGGAACTTCCGGTTTTGTTTGACCCAGTGGAGTTTCAGTGGAGTAGCAGGGGCATTTAAAATAGCGTTTTTAAAAGTTTTTCAATTTCATTTTAATGTATAGTCTACATACGTGTTTTGCACTCAAGTGGCAGCTAATTTCAGCACTTGTAGTTTTAGTATTTTTGAATGTTTAGTTGTGTGACACTCCTCAGAGATAACCACAGCTCAATCTGTGGCTTCTACAGCAATGAGTAGGTCATGCACTGAAAACTAAAGGATTGTTCGTGAGATCGGTGGGACAGACACAGGACAGACACCAAGACAAGAGCCAGGCATGTTTTCACTTGCATGAATGTCACGGATCTGACGTTTTACCCTGAATTTAAAACACCCAAGCTACTGTATGGTACCATTTTAAAGCTTAGAAATTGTACTTTCTAAAAATACCTATGTTTTTGCGGAAGACATAACTCCCGACCAATCGAACGCGACTTTTCAACCTAGCTAAAATATTGTTTACATCGTTAGCATCTTAGCAGTGGTGCTAACTAATGGAGCTACTATCTACAAGGCCACTTTTTAAGATCATCTTTCCATCCCTCGATAGTCGTGGGAAGTGGTATGATTATGTTACTGTTTTGAGGTGCAAGAGGCCGTGTTCCCACATTTCTGATGCCAAAGTCATTGTTTTTTAACAAGGAAAAGTGTCCCGTTTCAGTGACAACCGTATGTTCTAAACTAGTATTGGAAGTTGCTACCACAATTCATGCAAGGCATCATGGGGCCTAGGAATAAGGTGGATAGTAATCGTGCAAAGAGCATGTTAACGTTGACCTTTGACCCTATCATCATATTACCTCAAACCCGTAAATGAAGGTCAAGGTCCCAAGGTGCCTGTGTACTATGTTTGGTGACCCTAGCTTTTTGTTGTTAAGATATAGTTTATATGGCATTTTGACCTTGATCTTTGACCTTGACTCCCAAACCCATAAACATTTCAGGGTGAACCTTTGTAAGTTTGGTGACCCTAGCTTTACTCGTTCTATAGTAATAGTGCTAATGGAATGTTAACCTTGACCTCTGAGCTTTTGACCCCAAAACCATAGACAGAGGACAGGGTCTCGGGGTGAACCTGTGTACCAAGTTTGGTGACCTTAGCTGTACTTGATCTATAGAAATAGGGAATGCCAACCTTGACATTTCACCTTTTGCCCCGAAACTCCCACAAAAGTGATCTGATTGGAGCCAAATTTCAATATGTGCATTGTTACGGATCCCCTTCCATAAGGAATTAGTCAGTGGTGCAGAGACACAGAAACCACAGAGACCTTCAGGTGTGCTGGAACATCTTCGGCGACTCTGAAAGAAGGCTCGGATAGGGGAAACAGAGAAGGATGGTCAGGATCGCCGGCAGCGGCAGAGCCTGGCAGGGCGAGATCAGGTGCAGCGGGTGGCTGCACCCGACTCCTCCCACCACGAGCCAGGCAAGATGTTTCCAAAGCAGAGTAGAGAAAAACAAAAGAGATCACTCGCCTGAACTCAAGCTCCACTGCTATCCAGGACTCCATCGATCCAGCCGGAGACGATGGCTCGGGTGCTGACTCTGCTGCGGCAGCCTCCGCAGCAGGCATGATGGTAGTAGCAGTCCTGGTTTCCTTCAGTGAAGACTCCAACACAGGTGACTCTCCCGGCGTGGATTCTGGAGGTGGAGTCCCAAGTTGCGCAGGGACTCAGGAGACTGAAGCCAAGGGACGCTCCTCAGAACTCAGGTGAGTACAAAACAGGGAAAAATTGTCCCAAGGCACAGATGAAACTGATTGCGGGGGGAATGAACGAAAGAGCCCAAGTGCTTCCAGGCGTAACTGGTGAGCAGGGGCGAAGCAAACAGTACTCACAAGGCTGGAGCAGTCCAAGTCAGTCCAAGCAATAATCCCAGCAGAACAGAAACCAAGCAGCTGAAAAAATGCAAACGTCATGCAGAGTGATGCGGTGCAGAACAACAGGCTGGGCATCTAGTCATGCACAACGCAGAACACTGAGTAGTACAATAATCCGGCGAGCACAACTGGGCACACAGAGCTTAAATAACACAGAGCCTAATGACCAGAGTGATTGCCGGTGTGAGTGCGTGAGTGAAGGTATGAGTGTGTGTTGAGTGGAGACAGCTGCGTGTGTGTGTGTGCGTGTGTGTGTGTGTGTGTGTGTGTAGTGTGCTGAGTAGTGATACAAGGGGATAATGACAAATAGCTGGCAAGTACTGGCAGGAGGGGGAGGTGTGGCTGTAAGCAGGCAGAGAGCCAAGCAAACCCCAGAGGCTCTCAACGAACTGCCTGAACAATAAATGCCGAAAAACACTGGAGAATGAGCAGCCACAATGCCATGGAGCTGGGTTGGGAAAAATCCAACCCAGTCCATGACAAAAGCGCTCCAACAAACAAACTGGCTAGTGAGAAGAGGATTAAGAATAAACACAAAGTGCTTTAACAAACAAACTGGCGAGAGAGAAGAGGATTACTTACAGAATGACTCACCAGAGTGGACCAAGCTCTGGTGGAGATGAAGGTAGACAATACAAAGCAGCCACAAAATAAAGTGAACACCAGAGTTCTTAAATAAGGCTCAAAACCCTTTAGTTAATACATGGCAGGTGTGAGCACTGAGCGGGCAGGAAGGCAAAGATACACAATTGAGATCAGGTGCGACTGTGAGAGAGGCAAACCCAACTAACAGCTGACAGGGCACGCCCCCACAAGTTCCATGCCCCTGACAGCTGTCAAAAGAAGTGAAAACAGAAATACAGGATGAGATAACACCCTAACAAAAAATAAATACAGAATAAAAAATGAGGCACTAACAAACAGAAAAATGGCAAACACCAAAACCCAACGGGCATAAAATACAACAGATGAAAAATAAACAGGACAAAGGCCATGAAACTGAGTCTGGAGAAAATCTCCAGCCCCCGGTTCATGACAGCAATGAGTCTTTTACAGTGCTGTGGAGAAATTTTGGCTCACTCATCTTTGCAGAGTTGTAATTCAGCCACATTGGAGGGTTTTGAGTATAAACCACCTTTTTAAGGTCATGCCACAGCATCTCAATCGGATTCAGGTTAGGACTTTGACTAGGCCACTCCAAAGTCTTCCTTTTGTTTTTCTTAAGCCATTCAGAGGTGGACTTGCCGGTGTGTTTCAGACCATTGTCCTGCTGCAGAACCCAAGTGTGCTTCAGCTTGAGGTCACGAACAGATGGCTGGACATTCTCCTTCAGGATTTTTTGGTAGACAGCAGAATTCATGGTTCCATTTACCACAGCAAGTCTTCCAGGTCCTGAAGCAGCAAAATAGCCCCAGACCATCACATTACCACCACCATATTTTACTGTTGGTATGATGTTCCTTTTCTGAAATGCTGTGTAACTTTTAAGCTGGATGTATTGGGACACACACCTTCCAAAAAGTTCAACTTTTGTCTCGTCAGTCCGCAGAGTATTTTCCTAAAAGCCTTGGGGACCATCAAGATGTTTTCTGGCAAAACTGAGACGAGCCTTTATGTTCTTTTTGCTCAGCAGTGGTTTTCATCTTGGAACTCTGCCATGTTTGTTTAGCGCTACTGTGTAGTTGCTCTGTGGACAGATGTATACAGCGGCCAAAAACACAGCAGTAAATTCCCTCGGTAAATAATAGGGACAACATTTCAGCAGTAAAAACTCCACGTCGGGCGAGCAGTGCTTGTAAACAGTCTGTACATCTCTGCACCACGAGTGGTTTATAAATGCACACACACCCCCACCCCTCCTCTTACCAGAGTCTCCTGTTCTGTCTGCCCGGTGTGTTGAGTGGGTCTGGAGCTGAATAGCGCTCTTCGGGACTCTGTTTGAAAGCCAAGTTCACAGAATATTAGGGCACAACACTCTCTTGTCTCCCGCTGGTCTTCAGTCCTTGCTCTTAGTTTGTCTAGCTTATTTTCCAAAGACCGAACGTTTGCAATTAACAAACTGGGTAGCGGTGGCCAGCTGGAGTGAGCCTTTAGCCTAGCATGTAGCCCTCCTCTCTTGCCTCACCTTCGGTGCCTCTGACAACGCCTCCGACGCGCTTTCTTCGGGTCAGCATGCTCAGGCGGGCTCGGTGCTTTGGGGCCTTCCTGGGGGTGCTCATGGTCATCGTTGGGGCGGATGATGCATTGCAGGTCGGGTGGTATAAAGCCAGTAAACCCCGTGTGGCTGCTTGACTTGGCGATATCCAGTAGTGTTTGTCGGTCCCATGTTAGCAGTGCATGACCTCCATGCACTGTAGAAAGAATAACAACTATGCAAAAAAGGAGAAAAGTCAGCATTTGGGGGCAGAATGAGCAAAGACATTCGCCAACGGTGGGTGCTATTCAAGATGGCGCCAACGGTGGGCCAACGGTGGTCATGAACACTGAACACTTGGGCCAACGGTGGTCATGAACACTGAACACTTGGGCCAATGGTGGTCATGAACACTGACCTTAACTGAGGGAAGTGATGCCTGCAGTTCTCTGGATGTTATGGGGTCTTTTGTGACCTCTTGGATGAGTCGTCGCTGTGCTCTTGGGGTAATTTTGGTCAGCCAGCCACTCCTGGGAAGGTTCACCACTGTTCCATGTTTTCGGCATTTGTGGATAGTGTCTCTCACTGTGGTTCGCTGGAGTCCCAAAACTTTAGAAGTGGCTTTATAACCTTTTCCACACTGATAGATCTCAATTACTTTGTTTCTCATTTGTTCCTGAATTTCTTTGGATTGCAGCATGATGTCTAGCTTTTGAGGATCTTTTGGTCTACTTCATTTTGTCAGGCAGGTCCTATTTAAGTGATTTCTTGATTGAGAACAGGTGTGGCGGTAATCAGGCCTGGGTGTGGCTAGAGAAATTGAACTCAGCTTTCCAAAGATGTGATAAACCACAGTTATGTTTTAACGGGGGGGGGGGGGGGGATAACTTTTTCAGACAGGGCCATGTACATTTGTTTTTGGGTTTTTTTACCTTTAATAATTCACACCTTCATTTAAAAACTGCATTTTGTGTTTACTTGTGTTATCTTTGTTTAATATTTAAATTTGTTTGATGATCTGAAACATTTAAGTGTGACAAACACAAAAAATGAGAAATCAGGAAGGGGGCAAACACTTTTTCACACCATTGTATTTTGAAATCCAAATGTTGGCAGGTTTAGTTTGTCTGAAGGCTGAAGGATGTTAAAGGATTTAAGTCACTGATTTTGTGAATTTGTGTCACTGTACCTCTCCAGGTACATAATATTGAACATAAATTAGTTAATACTGTAGTGTTTGGTGAAGTAAGTCCTCAACAATTCAGTCATCCTTGCCTCTGCCTCTGTTAGCCTGCATATCAAGCCTAACCATACCTGTTAGCTTAGCAACTCATTATTGTCCCTGTTAGTGGGTTGAAACCATGATAAATGCCTCCACTGGGCAGGTGATGCCTCAATGAAGCTCTGAGGCTTTCCTTCTCATTGTGCTGAAAAAGATTCAAAGCTTTGAGGTTTCAGTCTAAGAACAGTGACATCTGGTGGCCAACTGAAGCCATAACAACACCTCTAGAGAGCAACTGAAGCACTGACACGTTTCAATCCTCTGCCAGCAATAAAAGTTCAGAAAGGACTGTGGTCATTTTAATCTGCTGATGTTTTTGTTCATATATACTAGTGGTTCTTAAACTTTTTTCTTTTATTCCCCACTTTAGGGGTGCAGGTAATTACCAAGACCACCTTCACAGACAGGTCTTTCTCTGCCCCTCCACATCCACAATCCAAAAACAAGCTAAGCCTCATATTTCCTTGTCTTCCTGGCTTTTTGGTTAATTACCATCAGGAATTTAACTTTGCCCATCATTTTGATTGAGAGGGTTTTAAAAATGAGGTAATTGTCTAATTTTTGATTTTGATTTGATTTCGTATACTTTATTGATCCCCAGAGGGGAAATTGAGGGCATCCACCTGGGAATTTTATCATTTTAATTCTAATATGAAAAAAATACTGAGTAGCTTTTATTGTCATTTTTATTTTCATTTTTTTTAAATTTCACCTTTATTTAACCAGGTAAAAATCCCATTGAGATTAAAAACTTCTTTTTCAAGGGAGACTTGGCCAAGAATGGTATCATCGACCGGAGTGGTGGCTCAGTTGGTAGAGCATCCGCCCCACACCCGGGAGGCAGGGGTTCAAATCCCGGTCAGGTCATGCCGAAGACCATATAAAAGTGGAACTTCCTGCCGTCCAGCTTGGTGCTCAGCAATAATTGAATAGAGGAGGGAAATTTGTGGCGGCGCCTTGCATGGCAGCGGCCCTCTGACTCTGCACTTGGGGTGTGTGTGATTAACACAGTAGATAGGTAAAACACAATCTTGTTCTACTGTACATGATTGGTTGTACAGTTGAATGACAATAAGGGTGATTTAATCTAATCACATAAAAACACAAGGTTACACAATTAAAATAATAAATAAATAAAAAACCATGACAAAGTATAATTACAAAGTGCAAGTGCATTACTAAAAACAAGTACAAATAATGGAATCTGACATAGTTCAATGACCCAGTGACGACACACAGACTCCGAATCGATACAATCAAGTTTATTAACAACCAGGTAATGTGAATGTGGTGTGAGTGTTGTCTGGAACTGCCGGGAACTGAGCGAGACACCGTACAGCCTGGCAACCCTGAGGACACACAAGGGAAGAGGATTACTGGGCATCACTACTGGAGTTTAACAGTTACACTGCACTTACTGTGGGAACAGATGGTAGCAAGCTCCGGTTCTGCGTAACAGCTGTGGCCAGGAAGACAGTGCTTTTCAGGTGGTGGAGTGACTCCGGCAGGTGAGTAGACGTGCTGGTGGTGGTGAGTGGATATGATGAATGGTCCGCCGCCTGGGAGGAGGAGGCTGGGAATCCACCGCCGAGGATGCCGCCTGTGCACAGGGGAACTGATTCACAAGATGAGTAGAAATGAGCGCTTACATGGCAGGCTGAATGGCTCCTTGGACAAAGCAGAAGACGAGCGCTGGCTGTAGCGTAGCAAGAAGGCAGAAAACGGTGATGAAGCTCTCCTGGAGCACAGTGAGACATCTCCGCACTTACCCAAAGGTCAGAGTGGTAGATATAGGCATTGTCTGATGAGGACCAGGTGTGAGCGCAGCTGACCGTGATGAGCGGAGCGGACCATGACAGTACTCCCCCCCTAATGAGCGCCTCTTGGCGGTTGCTCCAGTCTCCCTGGATGCGTCCGATGAACTCCCTGATGAGGTCCTTATTGAGGACAAAGTCAGGACGCACCCAGGACCTGGCCTCCTGGCCATAGCCCTCCCAGTCCACCAGGTATTGCAATCCACGACCCCGACGACGGACATCCAGGATGGCAGTCACGGTCCAGGTCGGGCTGGCATCGATAATCCACGGAGGAGGTGGTGGCTTAGAGGGGGGACACGGGACTGGAAGACACAGGCTTGATCTGCGAGACATGGAACGTAGGACATACTGTATGCGGAGGGAGGGGGGGAGATCAAGTCAAACAGAAACAGGGTTGACAATGCGGGATACAGCGAAGGGTCCAATGAACCACTGCTGCATTTTCTTGCGCTCAGCCTTTAGATTAATGTTTTTGGTAGAGAGCCATACCTGCTGGCCTACCTGGTACGCTGGGGCTGGGATTCTGCGGCGGTTGGCCACTGTTGTGTTGGGCTTCGTCGTGCGCTGTAGTGCGTCCCGGGTCGCCGTCCACAGACGTCAACAGTGCTTCAGATGTGCCCGGACTGATGGAACAGCGATGTCACCCTCCTCTTCTGGAAACAAGGGAGGAGAATACCCGAGAGAGGCTTGGAAAGGGGACATACCTATAGCCGAGGACACAGTCGAGTTGTGGGCGTACTCGATCCAAGGTAGGAAGGAGCTCCATGCTGTCGAGTTGATAGCCGCCACACAGCACAGTGCCGCCTCCAGGTCCTGGTTGGCTCGTTCGCACTGGCCATTAGATTGCGGATGGTATCCCGATGACAGGCTCACCGTAGACCCAAGGGCGGTGCAAAACGACCTCCATACCTGTGAAAAAATTTGGGGCCCCCGATCAGAGACGATGTCCAGGGGGATCCCATGAAGCCTCACCACATGTTGAACCAGAAGATCGGCAGTCTCCTTGGCCAAGGGTAGACCCGGAAGGGGGACGAAGTGGGCTGCTTTGGAGAAGCTGTCAACTATGGTGAGGACCATGGTATGGTTGTTGGAAGGAGGGAGGCCGGTGACGAAATCCAACGCCACATGGGACCAGCGCCTGCCGGGGATTGGGGGGGATGAAGCAATCCAGCCGGTGGGGACAATGGGGTCTTGCCGGTAGCACATTGGGGACAGGCCCGGATATACTCCCCAACGTCCCTTTGGAGAGAGGGCCACCAGAACGAGCGTTGCAACAGTTCCTCTGTACGTCGTCTCCCCGGGTGGCAGGCGAACTTGGAGGAGTGAGCCCATTGGATGACGTCACCCTGGATGGACGAAGGAACAAACAGTTTCCCTGCTGGCTCCCCACCCGGGTCCCTCTCCATCTCCTGGGCCTTCAGAACCCTCTCCTTGATCCCTCACAAGACGACGCCCAAGACACAAGAGGCAGGGAGAACAGGGTGGTCTTTGGGCTCCAGCACGTCGGTGGCGAATTGCCTAGAGAGGGCGTCTGGCTTGGTGTTTTTTGACCCAGGGCGATATGTGATGGTGAAATTAAACCGGCCAAAAAACAGGGACCAACGGTCCTGGCGGGCATTCAGCTGCTTAGCAGTCCTGAGGTACTCCAGGTTGCGATGATCCGTCCAAACCACAAACGACTGCGAGGACCCCTCCAACCAGTGGCGCCACTCCTCCAGGGCCAGCTTAGCAATTCCCTATCGCCGATGCTGTAGTTGCGCTCAGCCGATGACAGTTGACGGGAGAAGAAAGCGCATGGATGGACCTTGCCATCTGCTGGGGAATGCTGAGAATGGACAGCCCCCACTCCCTGAATCTGACGCGTCCACCTCCATGAGGCACTGTAGATCTGGATCCACCTGAGCCAGAATCGGGGACTTGGAGAACTGCTTCTTGAGATCCGAAAAGAGAGAGATCCGCCTCCTCCAACCACCGGAAAGGGACCTTAGAGGAGGTGAGGCACGTCAGAGGAAGAGCCAGTCAGCTGTAGTTCTTAATAAACCGGCAGTAGAAATTGGCGAACCCCAGGAACTGCTGGAGCTGTTTCCTGGAGGCTGGAACTGGCCACTCCACTACTGCCTTGATCTTGCCCGGGTCTGGGTGGATCTCCTTGTGTGAGATGATAAAGTCCAAGAAGGATGTCTTGGAGGTGTGAAACTCACACTTCTCAGCTTTAACAAACAATTGGTTTTCCAACAGTCACTGCAGAACACGTCTGACGTGAATTCGGTGCTCATCTAGGGAACGGGAGAAGATTAGGATGTCATCCAGATAAACAAACACAAACACATTCAGAAAGTCTCTCAGGACATCGTTAATGAGCCTCTGGAAGACAGCAGGCGCATTGGTCAACCCAAATGGCATCACAAAGTACTCAAAGTGACCACTAGGGGTCCGGAAAAATGTCTTCCATTCGTCCCCCTCACAGATCCGCACCAGATGGTAGGCGTTGCGCAGATCCAATTTCGTGAAGAGGGATGCCCCCTGGAGAGAGTCAAAGGCAGAGTTAAGTAGTGGGAGGGTGTATTTGTCTTTGACAGTGATATTGTTCAACTCCCTGAAGTCGATGCATGGTCTCAGAGACCCGTCCTTCTTCCCCACAAAGAAGAAACCTGCCCCCACCGCCAAAGAGGACGGGCGGATAATGCCTGAACTCAGAGACTCCTTAATATATGTGTCCATGGCAGCCCGCTCCGGCGGGGAAAGGCTATACAGCCGGCTGGACGGAAGTGGAGCCCCTGGACGAAGATTTATGGCACAGTTGTACAGTCAGTGGGCGGGGGGGAGGGACATAGTTCAATGACCCAGTGACGACACACAGACTCTGAATTGATACAGTCAAGTTTATTAACAACCAGGTAATGTGAATGTGGTGTGAGTGTTGTCTGGAACTGCCGGGAACTGAGCGAGACACCGTACAGCCTGGCAACCCTGAGGACACACAAGGGAAGAGGATTACTGGGCGCTACTAATGGAGTTTAACAGTTACACTGCACTTACTGTGGGAACAGATGGTAGCAAGCTCCGGTTCAGCGTAACAGCTGTGGCCAGGAAGACAGTGCTCTTCAGGTGGTGGAGTGACTCCGGCAGGTGAGTAGACATGCTGGTGGTGGTGAGTGGATATGATGAATGGTCCGCCGCCTGGGAGGAGGAGGCTGGGAATCCACCGCCGAGGACGCCGCCTGTGCACAGGGGAACTGATTCACAAGATGAGTGGAAATGAGTGCTTACGTGACAGGCTGAATGGCTCCTTGGACAAAGCAGAAGACGAGCGCTGGCTGTAGCGTAGCAAGAAGGCAGGGAACAGTGATGAAGCTCTCCTGGAGCACAGTGAGACATCTCTGCACTGACCCAAAGGTCAGAGCAGTAGATATAGGCGTCGTCTGATGAGGACCAGGTGTGAGCGCAGCTGACGGTGATGAGCGGAGCGGACCATGACAGAATCAGCCTCAAATAATTTCAATTTGGATTTAAATGCATTCAGTGAAATCAATTCTGTCATTTTCCAGTTGTTCTGCTACATGTTCCATGTAATTGGTGCAGAACAGACAAAAGCCCTTTTACCTATTTTGGTGTGGAAGAGAGAGCAACAGATGATGCTGTAAACGAAAAGCATAGCAACCAATACTTTGCAATGCAATCAGATCACAAATGTAGGACAGCGGTAGGCCAAGAATTGCCTTGTAGATAAAGGTGTACCAGTGGCTGAGCCTTTTCAGGATTAACTGTGAATTTACAAGATGGGCACACAGATTATGCATTTATTTTTTGTTCAATGTAAATCAGATCCATGTGACACCACAGGGACACAAGAGTTCTACCCACTGGTGCAGAGGATTACAGCAGCCCTTCTCTGAACGCCTTCAAATTTTAAACTCAGAAAAAAGGACTGAGCTCTGACAGAGTGTTTCAAATCACTCCACTTCGGGAAGAGTAAGAAACTCTGAAGCTTTGGTATCATTTACCCATCACTCACTCCACTGCTTATATACTTCTGTTTTTTTTCTCCATTGAAAGTATGCTCATGCTTCACTCTGACATCAAGGGAGCAAGTACATATCTCTCAGACAGCGACGCTAGATACACTGCTGCCGACTGGAACTCCGACCGCACCCGATGCCGGGAGTGTGTTGTTTGCCGGGAGTGACAGTCCTTCATTTATTTTCTTAGTGAAAAAATACATATACTGTATATCAGGGATGGCAAACATGCAACTCTTTTGTATCTCCTTTGCAGCTCTTTTCTCGTTTTTTAATTGGTTTCTGTGTGGCTTTTTTTTTTTTAATTATATATTTTTTTCTTAGAGTGGCAGCTCAGTTTTTGTTGCGGCAGGCCACCACACAGAGCTGTTACCAGCAGAAACTCTGCTTCAGGGTCACAGGGTGAACCTGTGTACCACGTTTGGTAACCCTAGCTTTACTCGTTCTGTAGTAATAATGCAACAGGAATGTTAACCTTGACCTTTTGACCCCAAACCCATAGTCAGGTCAGGGTGAAATTTGTCCAAGGTGTGTCTTAGATACAACTACAGTATTGATTTGAAAAGTCTACATCATTTCTTTCAGTAGTTATTGTATTTACAAGATTTAGGGAAAATCTGCCCTCTGACCTTGACCTCAAGGTCATTCGATCAGAGTCAAATTGCAATGCGTGCATCATCAGTGTATATCAATCCCTGGTACTGAGTTTCAAAACATCTGGAACAAAACTGTAGGAGTAGTTGATTTCACAAGACAGTTGCCATCTATTAACTGAGGGGAAATAGAGCATCATAAGTCAGGGGCTATAACGCCTACAAAAATCATCCGATCGGAGCCAAATTGCAATATGTAGTAGTAGATTAGTTTATTTGACAGGGACAGTGCAATAAACATAGACAATTAATCAAAGACAATCAATCTGATGTGTTGCACATAGAGTGTATAGCTATTAGCTAATTTGCAACTCTTGTCCCTGGATGGGCTTTAGAAAAAAGAATCAAGATAAAAATATACACAATAACCACATACATCAATGCAGAAAAAATTATAAATACACAATTATAAATATTATAAATATTATAAATACACAAATATAACAGCCTGACTCACCTTTAACATAAATATTATAAATACACAAATATAACAGCCTGACTCACATTTAACACATATAACATAACTCACATTTGCCTATTTCAGGCCTTCCTCCCTCCGTCACTCACTATAAACAAACACATTTATTCCTTCCCTTCATTCACTCTCACTTTGCAGACAAATAATTCATACATGAGTACATGTATATGCACATGTATATGCACATAATATGCACATTGTCAGTGTATATCAAACCCTGGTTCTAAGTTTCAAAACAATCGGAACAAAACTGTAGGAGGACTTGATTTCACAAAAGTGGGACGGACGGACAGACTACCCCATAACATAATCCCCTTTCCGTCTTCGCCCAAAGGGGTCTTCGACCGGCGGGGGATAAAAATTGATAAATTGGCTACATTTATTCTACCTTTGTCTTACCAAAATAAACCACTGCAAATGTTTTTCATGCAATTGGTCTTCAATTGTTAATTCTAATTCTAAATCAGTCATTTGGTTTCAAATTTCAAGAAAGATTGAAATTCTCTTTGGACAACCATTGAGTCGCATCCTTTGAAACCAGAGGGTTCATAGTGACTGCTAGCTCATTCTGCATAATTTAGGGTGTCATTGTCTCTGTAGCAAGATCACCACAGGTTGAAACATTTATATGGAGTTAGCCAGTGGTGTAATGAGGTGTCCTGTATCAGCTTCCTACAATCAGCCCATGCAAACCACTCTTACGCACTGAGAAGACTATAGAAGTGGGCGACTAGTTCACTTTCCCAGTGGAAAACAAAACTTATAGGATTTAGGTTCCCCAGCATGATGTTTAGCTTTAGTAAGCATTTTAAGCCAATATTCCTTTTTTAAAATGTATATTTTATGTAACATGCCATACCTTGAGGTGGTGACGCATTCCTGAAATGCTTCATTTATTTTTCAGATCATTTCCTGAGCTTGCAGCTCAGCAAAGCCTCATTTTTGCTCTTTACTTTTCACTTGAAAGTGT
The DNA here is from genome assembly GCA_020510985.1 of Pholidichthys leucotaenia. Lineage (NCBI taxonomy): Eukaryota > Metazoa > Chordata > Actinopteri > Cichliformes > Pholidichthyidae > Pholidichthys > Pholidichthys leucotaenia. The sequence continues at coordinate 336,334,133 of CM035841.1, forward strand.
TGTATTTTCACATCAGGGGTTTCTCCTTTTATGCGGGTGTTTTGTCAAAGTCTCAAAGCACTGCACTAATAGTCATAACTCCTCCAGATGTTGGCTTATTAACCATGACACCCCCCCTTACCAGCTCCTACCGGGTTTAAATGGCCCACCCTGTCCTAACTAAGCAGTATAGGTCAAAGGTTACAGCCTTCCTCCTAACAAGCCACCTTGAGGTCATTTAACTTCAGACGGGTTTTTTTGAACACAAACATAAGAACACACATCAGTGAAGTCTCCAGGTGTTCTCTGCTGAATGAGCAGCTCTGCTGATGTTTACATGAGTGGTTCTAAAGCTTTTTTCTTTGACACACCACCCACTGTGTTACAACATGATTACAGAAATGGATTAAAAACCAGGTTTAATTGTGGAATAAAAAAATATAAAGCCCAAAAACCTTACAATATTTTGTCACAACATTTAATTACTAAGGTGCCAGTATTTGTAGTCTCTAATATTGTATTTCTCATTACTGTTTATTTTATTAACAGTTGACTTTAGGTTACTTTTTCAGTATTTATTGAAATAACCAATGTGTAACTGGACTGTATATGGACTGTATATAAGAGATAGATGTAGCTAGTGATGGTAATATCGTCCATTTTTTTAATATGAAGCATTGAACTGAGCACTTGCACACTCATTGACTAGAGGTTTTGCCAGCAGAAGTACTGTGCTTTTTTGTCCTTACAGTAAAGGAGCAAAGATTCTTAAAAATCTTTAAAAGTAAAAGTGAGGAAAGAGTTAAATGTGTGACAAAGTGTTATGATGACTTAAATATGGCCGTTAAAGTGCTGATCACACGTTTTTGACTTTCTCTAATTTTTCAGCACATAATACAATATGACAAAATAGGTTGGTCTGTGCAGTTCTAAGTCAAACAGGCTTTTTTTCACGCGAATATCCGACGTTTTCATGAGCGCCACGTCACCAATTACGTCAGTGGATGGAAAATCCCGCTGCCATGTAGTCACGTCATCGGGAGAACACAGCACTTGGCTGCTTATTGTACACACAGGATGGAAGCGGTAGAAAACATCTACGATGGGTCCAGCACATGTAATCTGGAATTGGTTTGTGTTGTCCAATCTTCAGACGAGACGATTATAGTTCCAAAGAATGGGATGATAATGAAGAATCTGGCATCAGACCGTATAGGTTTGAGCCGTGCCAAGCGGGCATCGTGCCAAGCGAGTCACACTCAGAGAGTGACAGTGGAGAGGCGCAAATGCCTGCCGCGGCAGCAGTGACAAACACACGGCAGGGGAACACCAGTGTTGTTCTTTTGTTACAGATATTGCAACAAATTATTTGTTCATAAATATAATTGATTTAAACCTGATTTTTCAATAAAATCATAGCAGTGTATTCTCTGTGGCTCAGGCATCGGGTTTATTATGGATTATATTTTGAGTTCTTGTTGTTTTTGTTTTGTACATGTGTTTTATGTGCGTTTTGAGCCACTTTCAGGTGGGCACTGTCCAAGATTCACTAGTCCGAACACACGCGCTCTCTCTCTTTGACAGTCAGCTGTTCATGGTTTGTGTGCATCATCTGCCGTGTTGTCAGCCAGCCAATGCTGCCAGCGCTATCACAACGTGTTGGCCGCTCCACACAGCCGTGGTTCTGTTGCGCCCCTTGAAGTGATGTTGGCCCTGGGGCGCAACCGTGGTTAACAAGTCTCCTCTCCATGTTCGCTGGGCAATGTCGGCCCCGAATGCCAACTGTGGGTGTTTCTGTTTATTTTTGTGGGTATTCACCTTTTTGGGAACTGTTGTCATCATTCTTTTGTTCAATACATGTGCTGTGGTGAATTCTGCGCGTAAATCCATTCATCGAACCTATAATCTTGTAACTGGTCTCTCAGATCATAACATGGTTCTTGCTGTCAGGAAACTTACTAAAAAGCGACTACAGTATTTTGGGGGAGTCGATATTGACAAATCAAATTTTATTATCCCCAAAACAAAAAACGAGGAGTTTGAACATTACTTAGAGAATCAAAATTGGGAGCAGCTCATGGCAACATGTGAAGTAGATGATTGTTGTAATTTTATAACTGCAACAATCACAAAGTCTATAGAAAAAATTTCAAAGCAAATTAAAAGTAGACAACAGAAGATTAGCCTACCATGGTTAAATAATGAAATAAGAAAACTTATGAAGAGGCGAGACTATGCACTGAAAACATCACTAACCTCCAAACTACAAAATGATCACCTTGTGTACAAAAGTTTAAGAAATAAAGTGGTACATGAGCTGCGAAAATCAAAAATATCTTATTACAATAAACTGATAGATCATGCAAAGGGTAACAACAGTTCCCTATGGAGGCATTTAAATAACTTAACTAATAAAAAAAACGATCAGAAGGGGGTAAAGGAACTTAGAATCAATGGCAAGACCGTCAGTGACAAGGCTACTTTGGCAAATGAATTTAATTCACACTTTGTGGGCTCTGTGGAAGACTTAACAAAAATTTTTGTGCTGCCAAATGTGCTCAACAACACAAATTCCATACTTCCAACAGATACTTTTCACATCGATGAGGTAAATGAGAAGTTAATTGCTGGTATTGTTAAAACACTGTCAAACTCAAAAACTAATGAGATCTACAATATGAGCACCTCCTTTCTCAAAATGCACAGCAAAATATTAATCAAACCACTGACTCATCTCATTAATCTCTCCATTAGGTCTAGTACATTTCCATCTGGCTGGAAAAAAGCTGTCGTCATACCAGTTCATAAATCAGGCAGTAAAGACGATATATGCAATTACCGCCCAATCTCTATCTTACCAGTCCTATCTAAGGTTCTTGAAAAAGTTGTAGCTACACAGCTGATAGACTACTTACAAGACAGTCAACTTCTTCATCCACATCAATTTGGTTTTAGACCAGGATACTCAACAGAAACAGCAAATTGTTGCCTTATTGAAAACGTCAAACAGTCCTTGGACAGGGGTAATGTGGTAGGAGCTGTTTTTCTAGATCTCAAAAAGGCTTTCGATACTGTAAACCACAGTTTGCTTTTATCCAAAATGGTATCTTTTAACTTCTCCCCAAATACATTAGAATGGTTTGCATCTTATCTCCAGAATAGAGAACAGTGTGTAAAAGTTCACCAGGATAAATCCTCATTTTTAAACAACCGCATGGGTATCCCACAAGGGTCCATTCTTGGTCCTTTACTTTTCAGCATTTTTATTAATGACTTGCCGTTACACTGCTCAGCTGCAACATGCCAACTTTATGCAGATGATGCAGTTATTTACACAGCTGCCAAGACTCCAGCACAGGCTGCAGATGTACTGTCTACAAGTATGGTTGATGTCCAAGAGTGGCTCCTCAAGAACCATCTATTGCTGAACCTTCAGAAAACAGTCTCAATGTGCTTTTCAATCAAAAAATGTAACCTGCAACATTTTAAAGTTAATATACATGATCATGACATCAGTTTAGCTACAGAATTCAAATACCTTGGCATTGTACTAGATGCTCAACTCAAATTTAATCTTCATATAAAGAAAATTTCAAAAACAGTAAAAAAAAATCTGAACTGCTTTAAATTAATTAGATATTACATACCTTACGAAGCAGCTGCACTGTATATGCATTCTATGGTTTTTTCTCATATATCATACTGTTTGACAGTCTGGGCTCAAGCAGCCCCTTCCACAATAAGACATATAGGTTCATTATATAATCAAACCCTAAAAATCTTGGACAAAAAGCCCATTAGGTGGCATCACTGTAATGTTTTAAAAAAATACAACCTATTGAGTTTTGAGAGCTTCATTGACCTCTGTCTTCTGAAATTAACGTTCAAATGTTTCCATAAATCAGCACCCGAGCCACTTGCTGGTTTCGTCCAAAGACAGGACAGCAGCAGAGCCACCAGGAGTTCTGTTAACAATAACTGTAAAATATTCCACCGCAGAACCACATTTGGACAAACAGCTTTCTCTATAAAGGGCAGTCACATCTGGAACACAATGCCAAATGAAATTAAAATAATAACGGACTTTAAAACATTCACTAAAAATGTTAAAAACTGGCTGAAAAATAAACAAGAATGTACTCATGTATGAATTATTTGTCTGCAAAGTGAGAGTGAATGAAGGGAAGGAATAAATGTGTTTGTTTATAGTGAGTGACGGAGGGAGGAAGGCCTGAAATAGGCAAATGTGAGTTATGTTATATGTGTTAAATGTGAGTCAGGCTGTTATATTTGTGTATTTATAATATTTATAATATTTATGTTAAATGTGAGTCAGGCTGTTATATTTGTGTATTTATAATATTTATAATATTTATAATTGTGTATTTATAATTTTTCTGCATTGATGTATGTGGTTATTGTGTATATTTTTTATCTTGATTCTTTTTTCTAAAGCCCATCCAGGGACAAGAGTTGCAAATTAGCTAATAGCTATACACTCTATGTGCAACACATCAGATTGATTGTCTTTGATTAATTGTCTATGTTTATTGCACTGTCCCTGTCAAATAAACTAATCTACTACTACTATCATGACCCTCCGTGCGCTCTTACGCAGAGCAGGGAGAGGGACGATGAAATAACGAGGATTTGCGTGCAGGGTTCACCACAGCACATTTAATACAGAAAGACAGACAATTCCCTGAAAGGTGAAGATGTACAAAAAACACAGACACACTTGCTGATGGCGTTCGGGGGCCGGCATCGCCCAGCGAACGAATGAGAGGAGACGTGTTTGCCACAGGTGTGCCCCAGAGCCGACATTGCTTCAAGGATGCACAAGAGCCACGGCGAACATGGAGTGACTAGCGCGTTGTGAGAGTGCTGAAAATGCTGGCAGACAAACAGCACAGATGACAATACTATGGACCAGCAGTGCGTTACTGGCAAACGGCCACTAATATGTACACGCACTGCTGGTGATGGTGTGATGAGGAGCACCTGGGCGAGGACCGGGAAACATGATCAGCGGGAGTTTGAATCAGCTGGTGATAATGAGAGCGGGGACGTGGCTGGACTGGCAAGATGTCAGCATGGGATCACAGAAAGTAGATCAAAGCTGCGCGTAAATCCATTAATCCTTCCCCTCCTCCTGCATAAAAGTGCACGAGGAGCGCACGAGGAGGCTTATGACAGTTGGAGCTGAAGCGTGTGATGTGGTCTTTCACGTCTTGCTGTTTATCTAAGCCTGTGACACAACGCGAAGGCACAGCTGTAAAACTAAAACAAGAAACCAGAGAAACTGTGAGCTACAAAGCTGCTGTCATTGCACTCAACAACACCGGAGTCCATTCTCCCGCTTACGTCATGGGGATGCCGCCCTTAATTCGGTGGGTGGCACCACAGTCCAGTCAGCAGCTGCTGTTTTTTGATGATAACTATTTTATGCAGACGCGGTTGTAAATGTTATATTGATCATCGACAATGACTTTTGGGTTTACACAACATCCTAAAAAATATCAAAATTGTGTCATCAGCCCTTTAATACACTTGTGTAACTTTAGAAAGGTAATACAGTCTTTGAAAAATAATTCAGGTCAAAGTTACATCTTCTTACAGTATTTATTGCCACACAATAAAAACTTACTGTTACGACCCGAGCGCTGGTTCTGATAACGCTCGGGCCATGTCCAACTCGCTGCCGGCCTTGACAGCTGCGGGCTGTATTCTGGCCTCACCGGGCTCTTATTGTGAAGGTGCTCGGTGGGGCTTCCGCCTGTCAAAGCTGGCCAGCTGTATGTCATTGCCGTTCGTTAGTGCTTCGCCTTTATAAACTCAGCACTAGCGACGGTATGACGCAGGAGTATCGTCGAACTTTCCTTGCCAGACGTTGTCAACGCTTCGTCAAACCTTCATGTCAGGTTTGTGATCTTTGTTCATGTCACAGTTTAGCTCGTAGTGGCTGGGGTAGCCCTACGAGCCCAAGTCTCGTGTAATGTGTGTTTTTGCCCTGAGGGGTTCATAGTCTTGTCTTGTCACGTGTATGAATAAATTAACATCATTGCCAAACTCACTGGTGGACTCTTTGGCGTCTCTTGGTGATCCACGAGGATCACCACATAACAGTATACTCCTGCCAGGTCGTCTAAACAGAGGCGCCACACCGAGACGCCGTTTCACCGTGAGTTTTGTGCCTAATTTGACTGTTGTTCTTCCCTGTCTGGGTGCCTGTTGCTAGGAGAATGCCGTCATCCAGAGGCCGCGGTCAGCGCCTGGACAGAAAGCTACCGGAGGTTCTGGAGTATGTGGACTGCACATTATTCACCGCTACGCTGTGCGTCGCTCCCAGCGACATTCGCAGGCATTTGGACTATGCTGTGGAGCTTCTGGATAACCTCCCCCTCGACTATGACGATCACCCGGAGGTGATAACGAGGTGGGAGGAACTCGCCGTGCAGCGCGAGGTACTTCGTGGGCTGGAGGAGGAAGAGAGCAGGAAGCAGAGGAGGAGGCATCCTCGCTCCCCGCGTTGGAGTTCCGTCCCCGTCCCAGAGTTGGTCCAGGAGTGCGCACCGTCTGGGGGCCGTCGACAACGTCGGCGCAACAGCGCGGGCAATTCGCAGCAGAATCCCCGGCTGGACTCGTTGCCGGCAGAGCCCGTCAGCGAACCTCCGAGAGCGGCCCCTCCTCGTCTTCCCAGGGGGCCCTCTGTTGCCATCCAGCGGGGAGAAGGAGGAACGACGTCCCCCACAGCAGGAACCATCTCAACCCCGGGAGGAAGGCAAGTGCACGATAATTTGTCACACCTTGATTTTGTTCTGCCTTGTCTGACTCCTGGGGGTGGAGTTCGGGGTTCGCAGCCTCCCGAGCTCCCTCCACCTGCTGTGGATGAAATTACTAAACCTGCTGCCTCTGTGTTCTCCCCCGCCGAGCAGTCCGCGACGCCAGGCCAGCGTCGTCGGATGAAGAGGGCCCCCGCAGTGCTAGAAATCCTGGATCCGGCCCTGCAGCCATGCCGTGGACGGAGGAGAGGAGCAGACTGCAGCCCGGAGCCTGAGCCGACGGAGAAGCGTCCCCGGGTCTCCTCGCCAGAGCGATCCAAGCCAGTGGGTCGAGGGTCCCCTGCCCCCACGCCATACGGGTCATCAGCGTGGACAGCAGCGTGGGGGGAACCTCGGGCTGCAGATGAGATCTTCCCAGCTGCGGAGCCCGACGCAGCTGACTGTGAGTCTGCTGACGAGAGTCGCCCTGAACCTGGATCGTTGGAGTCCTGGGTGGCAACGGAACCCGAGTGCAGGCAAGTGCTCCCTCTTGTGTCTCTGTCCCCTCTTTTGGAGCATTTTTGCCTGCCTCTCGGGGAGGCGAGTGAGGAGCAGCCGCCTGCTGCGCCCGAGCTCGTCTCGCTGGGTTCCACTGCTACTGGTGATTCTGATCCCGGTTTTCCTGTCTCTGAGCTTTATTGCAGTGTCACCGGCGGGGAACGGGTCGGAGTCACCGAGTTGGAGGTCCCAGGTTTGGGGGTGGAGATCGTCAGCGGAGCTGCACCGACCCAATCGGGGTCCATCGCAGGTGCACCGGAGGCCCAATCGGGGTCCACCGCGGGTCGGTTCTGGCCCAATCGGGGTCCGACGTGGGTGTGTCGGAGGCCCAATCGGGGTCCACCGCGGGTGCGGTTTTGGCCCAATCGGGGTTCGACGTGGGTGCACCAGAGGCCCAATCGGGGTCCACCGCGGGTGCGGTTCCGGCCCAATCGGGGTCCAACGTGGGTGCAGCTGGGACCCAATCGGGGTCCAACAGCGGTGCAGCGCCAGCTTGGTCCACGGACGGGGGAGGAGCTGCAGAACTTTCTCCGTTGAGTGGATTACGGGCTCGCCCTGCTCGTCTGTTCCTTTTGGGTCACCGCCCCTGTGCGTCATCGCCGGGGGCCGTGGGGGCTTCTGTTCGCTCGCCCCGGCTCTCCCGAGCTTCGTCCTCGTTAGGGAGGCCGCCTGAACTGTTTCTGTGGCACTTGGTCTCCGCCGGTTGGCGTGAACTGTCGGGGGGGTAGTGGTCGTGTTTCTGGGTTGTTCTGTCTGTGATTGTTCTGTTTTTTGTTTTTTGTTTTTCCTCTCCTTGCTGTTCGGTGTATTTTTGTGTTTTATGTCTTGCAGTAGCCTTTTTGTTGTGTATACTCAGATATGTGCCAGTAAGTGTTCTGCTTCTGTATTTGGGTTTTCTGAAAGCTCTCATGTGAATTCACTCAGGGGGGGGAGTCATTTTCTTGTGTATCATGTGGGCCAAGATTTATTTTTTCTCGTGCTGCCTTGTGTTTCCTGTAGTTTAGTTGGGGATTTTTGGCAATTGGGTTATGTTCTGCTGTTGTCTTATTTTCCTCTGTGTGATTTATCTGATTTGTGTATTTGGTATTTTGTCTTAGGCCTTGTATGTAGTCTTTCTGACCTAGTAGTTCTGTTTTTTGGGGTTTCGCCATGTGCATTTTCTTGGTTTATGCTTAGTAGTTAGTTTTGTCATTGTCCTGGATGTGGTTGTCACTTTTTGTTTCTGGTTTTGGGTTCTCTCCCGCCGCACCTACCCCCAGCCTCCCACCCTGGGGGGTGGGGGGGGCAGGGTGGTCCCTTGGGGCGTTCGGAGTCCGCCCGTGGAGGGAGGGTACGGTTACGACCCGAGCGCTGGTTCTGATAGCGCTCGGGCCATGTCCAACTCGCTGCCAGCCTTGACAGCTGCGGGCTGTATTCTGGCCTCACCGGGCTCTTATTATGAAGGTGCTCGGTGGGGCTTCCGCCTGTCAAAGCTGGCCAGCTGTATGTCATTGCCGTTCGTTAGTGCTTCGCCTTTATAAACTCCGGCATACAACTCCGGCATACAACTAGGAACATACCGGTCGCTATGGAGGGTGAGAATATGTATGGGCACATAATCATACCATGTAGGATAACTAAGTAGACGGTTATGCTGTTTCATTCCATCTAGCGGCAGTGCTCTGCACTGTGTGTGTTTGTATGTTTGCATGTTTGTTCCATCTAGCTACAATGCTCCGTACTGTGGGTGTTTGTATATTTATATGTCTACATATTATTCCATCTAGCTACATTGCTCCGCACTGTGTGTGTTTATATACTTGCATATTTATTCCACCTAGCTGCAATGCTCCGTACTGTGGGTGTTTATATATTTGCATGTTTATTCCATCTAGCTACAATGCTCTGCACTGTGTGTTCATATATTCATATATTTATTCCATCCAGCCACAATGCTCTGCACTGTGTGTCTGTGTGTGTGTGTATATATATATGTTTTATAGTAATACGTACATATGTTTATTAGCTGCTCTTGCTTGCTTGTTTTTTTTCTTGCCTTCTGATTGTTGCTCTGAGTGTTGCTATCCCTGTGCTGTTGCAATCCTGGAATTTCCCCGTTGTGGGACTAATAAAGGCTTATCTTATCTTATCTTATCTTATCTTAAACTCAGCACTAGCGACGGTATGACGCAGGAGTATCGTCGAACTTTCCTTTCCAGACGTTGTCAACGCTTCGTCAAACCTTCATGTCAGGTTTGTGATCTTTGTTCATGTCACAGTTTAGCTCGTAGTGGCTGGGGTAGCCCTACGAGCCCAAGTCTCGTGTAATGTGTGTTTTTGCCCTGAGGGGTTCATAGTCTTGTCTTGTCACGTGTATGAATAAATTAACATCATTGCCAAACTCACTGGTGGACTCTTTGGCGTCTCATGGTGATCCGCGAGGATCACCACATGACACTTACAATGCTTACGCATCAGATTCTGTAGACTTTTTTCTGATACATGTTAGAGGTAGGGATGTGCTACCTTTATAAAGTCTACAAAAGATATTGGATTTTGGGTTTAGCACTCCACCAAACTTTTTTTTTTTTTTTTTTTTTTATTTAAGTTTTTGTAAAGGGTATACAGGTCGTTACAGCAATGCAGTGTTTACATTTTCATCACATGTTCCCTTATTTTCTGATATCTGACAACATTGGAAGATTAATTCTTACAACACCCCTTTTTTTTTTTTTTAAAGTGAAAGAAAAAGTGAAATTAAAGAGAAAAAAAAACAAGAAACAAATAACAAAAAAAACAACAACAAACAAACCAGTAAAAAACAAACAAAAAGAAAAAGTAAGTAAATAAAGATAAAAGAGCATCTGAGTAGCGTTGGAACAAAGAGCGGAACCATTATTGAAATGGTATTTGTCAAAGATTAGATCTAATGGAAGACACATATGCGGTCCAGGGTTGCCAAAAGTTCATGAACACATCCATGTCCTGTCTCAGTGCGAATGTCAACTTTTCCATCGAGTAAATGTCTTGGATCACGTTAGTCCAATCTTCAGGTGTAGGACAGTCCTTCAACATCCATTTTTTAGTTAGAGCTTTTTTGCTTGCCAATATTAAAACATTGAATAAGTATTTTTCTCCTCGTCTTTCCAGTGAGTCCGGTAGTAAACCCAAATACAAAGTTACAAAAGAAAAGGGAACTGTAATTTTGAATATTTTCCCCAATATTGTCTGTACCTTGGTCCAATATTGGTGGATAACTGGGCATGACCAAAACACATGAAAATGATTTGCAGTCTTTTCACCACACAAGCGCCAACAGTTCAATCCCTTATGGGTAAATTTGTTTTGTGCAGGTGTTCTGAAAAATCTTGCCAAGTTTTTCCATCCAAATTCTCTCCACTGCAGGGATGAGGTACTTTTCCATTGCTGTTTATTTAGCTTTTCCCATATTTCCAGTTGTAAAGTGAAATTCCCCTCTTTTTCCCATCTCTCTTTTATATAAGATGTGTTGTCTCCTTTTAAGTCTTGAAGACCTTGGTATATTTTAGAAATGTATCTGATCCCTGGGATCCCTTTATATGCCATTAAGAAGACCTTCAGAACACCTGACTGGGCCCTTTCCAAAACCTCCTTTTTAAGTATATTGTTTATGTGGTGTCTAAGCTGGAAGAACCTGTAAAGGTCTTGATTTATTAGGCCTTGTTTTTTCAAATCTTCAAAACTTCTTAAGATTTGCCCTTTAAAAAAATCGTAATATTTTATCAGCCCTTTCTCCTTCCACTTTTTAAATCTGGTGTCTGTTTTACTAGGAGTAAAGTCCTGATCATAGGCGATCCATTGCAGAAGTCGATAGGGCTCTTTAGTTTGATTCTCTCTGACTATCTTAAACCAAATTTTTAGCGGGGTCTCTATCCACGGGTTAGTGTTATTCAAAAGCTTAGGTAAGACATTGTTCCCTATTATCGCCTGTAGGGGGATGTCACTTGTTATTTGGCATTCGATCTCCTTCCATTGTGCAGTGTAGACTGGGTTACATATCTCTACTAAAGTTTTAATTTGTGCGGCTTTAAAGTAGTCCCTGATATTTGGCAGCGCGAGCCCACCTTTGTCTTTGTTTAGCTGTAGGGTTCTATATCTGATTCTAGGTCTCTTGCCCTGCCATATGAATCTTGAGATCCTTCTGTCCAGCTCCTGCCATGTTTTTTTGGGAGGTTCTACCGGTATTGTTTGGAAAAGGTATAGAAGACGTGGAAGTATATTCATTTTGACTGCTTCAATTCTTTGTGCAGTACCCAAGAATGGTATCATATTCCATCTTGCTAGGTCAGATTTTATTTTTGTCACCAGTGGATCATAGTTTAGTGATATAATTTTGTTGAGTTGTTTCGGGATATTGACCCCCAGATATTTCATAGATTCCGACTCCCAGTTAGTTTTGAGTTTGCTTAGTGAATAATGATTTGGGTCATAGTTGAATGTTAAAACTTGGGTTTTATGCATATTTAATTTGTACCCCGATAAATCTCCATACTCTGAAAAAACTGAGGTTAGTTCTGGTAAAGAAGTGTCCGGCTGCCCTAGGTATATTAAAATGTCATCAGCAAAGAGTGCTATTTTATGTTCCTTCTGACCAAGTGTAATACCTTGAATTTTTTGATTTTGTCTTATCCATTGGCTCAGAGGTTCTATGAAGATTGCAAAGAGCAGTGGAGACAGGGGGCAGCCCTGACGACATCCTCTTTCCAGTTCAAAAGATGATGATAAATTACCGTTAATCCTTATTTTAGCTGTTGGTTTTTTATATAATGCCTGTATAGTTCTAATGAAGTTGTTATGAAAATTGAAACTGGATAAGATTCTATATAGAAAAGACCAGTCAACCGAATCGAATGCTTTTTCAGCATCTAATCCCAATATGACTGCATTTAAGTTATATTTTTTTATATGATGAATTATGTGTAAAGTGCGTCGAATGTTGTCTTGTGTCTGTCTTTGTCTTATAAAACCTGTTTGGTCTAAATGAATTAGGTCTGTCAGTATATTTTCTAACCTTTTGGCAAGGATAATGGTAAAAAGTTTATAGTCCTGATTTAGTACACTGATTGGTCTGTAGTTGGAGCACTCTAGTTTATCCTTTTCAGGTTTAGGTATAACTGCAATGACCCCTTCTCTCCAGGAGGGGGGGATTTCCCCTGTGTGGAGGACATAATTAAATGTTTTCAGGAGGAGAGGAGATAGTTGCTGTTTAAAGGTTTTGTACCACTCTGCTGTATAGCCATCAGCTCCTGGGGATTTGTTAGCTTTAAGTTTCATAATTGCTTTTTCCAATTCTTTAGGATGTATTTCTGACAGTAGTGTTTTATTTTGTGACTCCGTAAGTTGGGGAAGGTTTAATGTGTTTAGGAATGCCTCGGATGCGTTTTTATGTTTTTTGTGGGAGTATAAGTTCTTATAGTAATTCTCGAAGTTTTTAAGAATATCCTGAATTCTGAATTTTATTTCCTTTGATACTGGGTCTCTGATTTTGTAGATTGCTCTTTCTGTTTGATGTTTCCTCAATTTATAGGCTAGCAATTTTGCCGATTTACTGCCTGCTTCATAGTATTTTTGTTTCAGAAATGTAAGTTTCTTCTGGATTTCTATTGTGTAGATCTCATTTATTTGGTTTTTAATTTCCTTAATCTTGAGCGAGTCAGTAGAATGAGTGTTGCCTTTGTGTTCTTTTTCTAGGTTCCTAAGTTCTGACTCTAATGTGGATAGTTTTTCTTGTCTTAGTTTCTTTTGGGTTGCCAGTTTTGCAATAATCTTTCCTCTTATTACAGCTTTACATGCATCCCACAGTATTAAAGGGGATACTTCTCCATTATCGTTATCTTCCAAATATCTGAGAATATCTGATTCCAATTCATCTTTCAATGGTCCTTTCAGGACATTTGAATTTAACCTCCAAGAAAATGTATTATTTGTGTATTTTTGGATATTTAAGTCCATGTAGATCGGACTGTGGTCGGAGAGATCCATCAGTCCTATTTTACATGTTTTTACTCTTCCAATGTCTCTATTAAACATAAAAAAATAGTCAATCCTTGAGTAAGATGAATGTGGAGTTGAGTAAAATGTATAGTCTTTTACACTGGGGTTGAGTTCCCTCCACACGTCACAGATTCCCAATTCTTTTAGTAGCATCCGAGTCTTCCTGTTTTGGGTGTTATTTTGATGTGGGGAATTACCAGAAGCATCCCAGTATGGATTCAGTCTAAGATTGAAGTCCCCACCACATATCACTAAACCTTGAGCTTTAGTTATCATTAGGTCGAATACATTTTTATAAAATTTCCATTTAGCCCCTGGGGGAGCATACACATTCAGCAGGGTGATATCTTCTCCCTCTAGCCGCCCAGTTACCAAACTGTATCTCCCTTCTTTATCTTTGTGTTCTGATTTTTTTTCAAATGTAATTTTGGTTGATATCAATGTCGCTACTCCCCTCCTCCTCCCTGATTTATATGAAGATGAAGAGATCATTTTAAACCCTTGTCTACTGAGTTTATTGTGTTCCACATCTGTTAGGTGGGTTTCTTGTAAAAGTATTATTCCTGCTTTGTCTTTTTTCATTTTGCCTAGAATCTTGGATCTTTTAACTGGATTCAGGATTCCTTTTACATTATATGAAATTATTTTGGTTACACCCTGTTTCTCCATTGTGTTGTTTTGTTTAGTATAACTGTGTGGTGGCCCTCTTTTGTGCTACTCAGAAACTGAAAGAACATTAAAAACAAGAAAAACATTAAGAACATAGTGTAAAAAACTTTAAAACAAAAAGCTGTCATAAGAACTTCCTGAGCTGAGGTCTTTTTAAAGACCCTGTAAGAGCCTTGATGGAGTGAAGGCTCTGAGGGAAATTCCTCAAACTCTGTTACGTGTTGAGGGCCCTCTCTTACCACTGAAAGTAGTCCCATGCTTTTAACGTGAGTTTCAGAACCCAATCCAAACTTGTAATGATTTTTTTTTTTCCTTTTATGCCTAAACCCTGTGAAATTGTGTGCACCCTCCCACCCCCATCACATCAAACATTCACGCAAAAACAGTATTTGTTAGTATGAGGAGAACATGTGGATTATTGTCACATTTCTATTTTAACAAGTTTTTGTTTTTGTTTTTTTATTACAAAGACTTATTTGTTTCAAATAATATGATTGTTCCATGAAATGTTTTACCACATGCTGAATATGCATCTCCTTTAATGTTTGTTACCTTGTATGAGGGGGGTTGGATGTGCGGATTGATTCAAGAGAAAAGAAAAAAAAAAAAAAAAAAAAGGTCGCTATTCCAACCTGAAAACGGATAGTTTATCCGCGACGCTCTGGTGCTGGGTTTCCCGCTGCTGGTCCGTGGATTTTGAAGGTCTTTGTGTTGTCCATGTTTGCGCTTTGATCTTCTCACTCGGGTCTGCTGCGGGTTTAAATACCGTTACCGGGAGGCCTCTTTTCACCATGTCAGCTGTTGCTTCTTCCGCCGAATTATAGAGACACGTTTCATCGCCGTAGAAGACCCTTAACTTCGCAGGAAATGGTGTCTGAAAGCGCAATTTCTTCTCTCTTAACACCTTTTTCGCGTCATTGTATTCCCTGCGCTTTTTAAGGACCTCCGGGGCGTAATCGTGTTCCACGTAGACTTTTCTCTCCTGGTGCATAAATCCTTTTTTCTGCCAGGCCAGTCTTACAACCTCTTGTTTTATTTTGAAATTGGAAAATCTTACCAACACCGAACGTGGGGGCGCTTCCGCCGCCGGCCTAGCGGCTAATGAACGATGTGCCTTTTCTATCTTCAAGTCGGTGGTTTGTGTCATATCCGGCTCTAGGGAGCCGGGCAATCAGAGCCAGGGACAAGCCAGTGAGTCGAGATGTTTTATTCTGGGTAAGGGATAAGGGATGAGGAGAGCACAGACACTCATACAGACGTACATTCTCAGGCTGCACAGCGCAGGGGTAGGTAGCTTGTACCGGACGTGGGGGTAACAAGACGTGCATACTCACAGCGGGATACAAACACCGGAATGCTGCAAGGGGAGTTGAGGCTGACACCAGACGAAGGGGCTTCAGCCTAGCAGTGCTTATGTCGCAGCCCCGAGTCGTCGAGGCTGCTCCTATTTATCCTCATTGGCAGCGCCCCAGCTGATGAAGACTAATTGGCCCCAGCCGTCCATAATGCTGCCAGCTGGGGGCCAGCTGAGACGCTGCTCAATGGGAGGCAGGGATGAGGGAAAACATGGGCTCAGTGCCGAGACGGCATCTCAACCCATGGTGACAGAGCCCCTCCCTCAAGGTCGGGCTCCTGAACGACCAGGAACATCCCAGCCCCCCCCCCCCCCACCTAGGGTGGGAGGAAGGGAGGCGGACCGGAGGGGAAGAAGCCAAGGGAAGGACAACACCAATGGGGCAATGTAGGGTAGCGGGAAAGAAAAACCCAAATACAATACTGACAAAACAGAATAATTAACCCAGGTACAGATGGGGAGAAGAACTGGGTCAGCACGCCGGTTACATACTACCCAGAGAGTACCAACCATGCGTGACCCAGAGCAAGAAAAAAAAAAGAACCACCAAAAAGGTACAGGGCAAAAAATGCTGAGTATGGTCAAATAAAGGGAAAACACAATACACAGCACCAATATAAGTACATACACACAGTCACCAAGAAAAGTGAGGGTGACTGGAACAAATGGACAATTACAGAGCATGGTGTTACGGAAAACAAGGCACATGACTCTATAATGAACCAACAGGGCATAAAAAAGAAATACTGAGTGCAGGCAAAGAAAAACCCACACACATGAATATATAAATACCCACAGTCACCTAAAGAAATGAAAGTGACTGGAATGAATGGGCAACTGCAGAGTATGGTCTGAAAGGGAACAAAACATAACTCTACAATGCAAAAACGAGACTAAAAACATGGTACAAAAAATAAAATGCTGGGTACGAGGGAAGGAAAACGCACAGCACTATAAATACACATCCACCAACAGGACAGACATTACACCCAAGTGACCTTAATAACGATAAAAGAAAAAGTGACACCCGAGGTGTATGGCAGGCAGAGTCCAAAAATAGCCGAGATGGCTCCGGAGATCTCCCCGCCCATTGTCCAGCTGGCGAATCAGGGGAAGAGAAATGTTCGGACGGCGAACTCTGGACCCAGATCCCAGGAATCCAGTCCAACGGCTGCCGAACCAGGCCGCCCAAAGGCAAACACAGACCAGTGGGGGGAAACCAGATCGCCGAACCGAAAGTTTTGCGGGTCGGGTCGTCGACCCGCATCACTCAACCACCAGGACCGTTGAGACGGACGAAGGGTCAGAGCGGATCCCGGTGGAAGAGGCTCAGGGGAGAGCCGATGACGAGGGCGGCGGGCCTCAGGGAAACGGCCACCTCCTCACCGGACCTGGACAACACTGGGGCAGCACCCACGTCGGACCCCGATCGGGCCTCAGGCGAACCCACGTTGGACCCCGATTGGGTCTCGGGCGAACCCACGTTGGACACTGCACCAGAACCGACCTCCAACGTTGAACCCGGACCCTCCAGCACCACGAGGAACAGCAACTCCTCGCCGGTGACCCTGGAAGAAGGCTCAGAAGAGAAAACAGAACCGGGATCAGGATCACCGGCAGCGCCAGAACCCGGCGAGACGAGCTCAGACGCAGCGGGCGGCTGCACCCTGCTCGTCTCCCCTGGAGATAGGCTGAAGTGCTCAAAGATAAAAAGAGAGAAAAGAAAGGAGAGCACTCGCCTGATCTCGGGTTCTGACGCCGTCCAGGACTGCGAAGATCCAGGATCCGTCGTCAGGAGGTCGTTGTCAGGCTCCCATCTAGCCGCGTCGGGCCCCGCAGCCAGCACGATGGTCAGCGCAGCTTGAGATCCCTCCAGCTCAGGTAACCCCGCCGACGACCCACTCGGCGTGAAGCCAGAAGAATCTCGTCCCGCTGGACCGAACCGCTCCTCCGTGGAGACCCAGGGACGCTCAGTCGTCAGCGTAGACTCCACGCAGCAGTCAGTCCCCCTCCTCCGTCCGCAATGTAGCTGCGGAACCACAGGCCCTCTCCATATCCCACCACGTTGACCCGGAGCCGGGGACCGCTCGGCGGAGAGAGACACAGAGGATGCGGGATTAGGAATACAGGTTACAGCAGGTGGGGAGAGTTCAGGGAGCTGCGAACCCTGAACTTCTCCTCCAGGGATGTGACAGAGCAAATCATTAAGCAGGTGTGAAAAAACAATGACTTGCCTGCCCCCTGGAGGTTGAGTATCGCCTGCTGTAGTGGAATCTGCTTCTTCCTCTCCCCGCCCGGCGATAACGGAGGACCCCCCGGGAGTTAGTCTGAGGATCGCTCGCGTTGTCTCCAGCAGAGAGCTCACCAGGCCGGGATTCCAGGCACACACAGCGGTCAGGAAGCGCGTCGAGGAGGAGGGGGAAACAGCCGGGGTGAGCCAGCCCGAATGTCCAGGAATGACAGCGGGGGAACGAGGCTCAGGGGACGAGGCTGTAGAATCTCCACACTGATGAGGCGAAGGGATGACAGCTGCGTGGGAGGAACGGTCCTGACGATGACCCAGAACTGGATCCGGACGAGGTTCGTGCAGAGGTGACTCGGCGATGTGATGACGACTACTCCCAGGGAACGAAGCGAGGGGGAGACCCAGGATTCGCCGCTCCAGATCGGAGATCGAGACGAGGGAGGCGTCGAGCACGGGAAAGCTTCGTAGCCCTGAAGTCCTCACCATCAATCTCACTGCCGCCGCCACATGCCTGAAGGTGGTGACAGGAAACACAGTAGAGCTCGCGACAGCCACTCGACCCCGGACATAACTGCTGTCAGCTGCGGCTCCTTGAAGGGAATCCCGAGTGACGTGACGCAGGTCGGGGGA
The DNA here is from genome assembly GCA_020510985.1 of Pholidichthys leucotaenia. Classification (NCBI taxonomy): domain Eukaryota; kingdom Metazoa; phylum Chordata; class Actinopteri; order Cichliformes; family Pholidichthyidae; genus Pholidichthys; species Pholidichthys leucotaenia. The sequence goes on from CM035841.1 coordinate 336,352,341, forward strand.
AGTCCTCTGGTTGGCGCGAACTCCCGGACTGGAATAGCGGCAGGAACGGGACTCCGAAGCGGGGAAAGACGTCGCCCACTTCGACTCCCTGCCGGGATTTCCATCCACCCCGTGGAGCTTCTCTTGCTGTGTACCTGCAGCGTCTATCCTGGCACTGTCCTCCAGATGGTACAGAGAGTGAGGGTGACAGTCCAGGAGTTCCTCAGCACGGCCCGGATGCCAGCGTCTCGCGTTGGAGGCGTCGTGCAGGGTGAAGAACGTCCCGTCGACAGCCTCCGAGATGGACCTCAGCTCGTCGCCCTGGCGCCGGAAGTGACTCCTGGGAAACGGCATGCTAGCAGCGCTGACACCCGGACAGAAAGGTACATTTCCACAGCGACTCACGGCCGCCGGCAACTCTTCTGGCTGCGACATACTGTCATATCCGGCTCTAGGGAGCCGGGCAATCAGAGCCAGGGACAAGCCAGTGAGTCGAGATGTTTTATTCTGGGTAAGGGATAAGGGATGAGGAGAGCACAGACACTCATACAGACGTACATTCTCAGGCTGCACAGCGCAGGGGTAGGTAGCTTGTACCGGACGTGGGGGTAACAAGACGTGCATACTCACAGCGGGATACAAACACCGGAATGCTGCAAGGGGAGTTGAGGCTGACACCAGACGAAGGGGCTTCAGCCTAGCAGTGCTTATGTCGCAGCCCCGAGTCGTCGAGGCTGCTCCTATTTATCCTCATTGGCAGCGCCCCAGCTGATGAAGACTAATTGGCCCCAGCCGTCCATAATGCTGCCAGCTGGGGGCCAGCTGAGACGCTGCTCAGTGGGAGGCAGGGATGAGGGAAAACATGGGCTCAGTGCCGAGACGGCATCTCAACCCATGGTGACAGTTTGTGGAATATCCAATTTCTCTCTTAGTAAGGATTCCACGCATTCTGCCATTCAGTTAAAACCATTTTCGGTTCCTTCTATCAGACCATGAATTCTTATGTTGTCTCTTCTTTGTTTTCCTTCTTGGTCGGTTAGCTTAGCCTCTATAGCTGCTTGTCTTTTGCGTAGGTCTAGCACAGAATCTTCGAGCACTTTTATTCGATCCTCTGTTTCCAAGATTCGGTTCTCGGCCTGGTCCACTCTGCTGTTTGTCCTTTTCAATTCTTCTCTGAATTCCCGAAATTCGGCCGTAACATCTCGGCGAAATCGTCGTAGCTCCTCAAATAGTGATTTCAGGCTAACCCTTTTGTTAGCTATCACCAGTTCCTCGTCTTCTGAACGGAGATCTTCCAGTTCGGATTCTCCGGCCGATACGTGTCCTGGCCTGGAGAATTTCAGTTTCTTCTGTTTTCCTTTAGACATGATGATTTTGTCTTTTGATTTTCACTCCTCCAAAAATCTGTTAAGTTTGATTTTCAAGGTGTTATCCTGGATTGGGTCTGAGAACTTCAGTGTTAAGCTGCAGTCGCCATGGCGTCCAGACCGGAAGTCCTCCACCAAACTTTTTGATGTTGAAGTACAGCTAGGTCATTAATACACTTCAAATGTTCAAATGTCTTTTGTAGCCAGACATGCTGTCACCGGCTGGATTTCAAATAGAGTCATAATTGGTATCAAACAAAAAGCTATGTCCATCTTTTATATACAGTCTATCATTTACTATCAGTTTATCTTTTTATCATCCATCCATCCATCCATCTTCTACCATTTATCCAGGGGTCCAGGTCACAGAGGTAGCAGTCTAAACAGAGAAGCCCAGACTTCCCTCTCCCCAGTCACCTCTTCCAGCTTTTCAGAGAGGATATCAAGGTGTTCTTTAGTGATGGTGAAACTAAGGCTTTATGAAGCGGCGCGGTGGCGGAGTGGTTAGCACTGCGGCAGCACAGCAACTCACCCTTGGCCGGGGGATCCTGGGTTCGATCCCAGCCCCCGACCAACAGTGATCTGTGTGGAGTTTACATGTTCTCCCCGTGTCTGCGTAGGTTTACTCCGGGATTTCTCCGGTTTCCTCCCACATGCCAAAAACATGCAAGTTAGGTTAATTGGCATCAAACTTGGGATTCTAAATTGTCCTTAGGTATGACTGTGAGAGTGAATGGTTGTCTGTCTCTTTGTGTTACCCCTGCAATGGACTGATGATCTGTCCAGGGTGTACCCTGCCTCTCGCCCAAAGATGCTGGGATAGGCTCCAGCCCCCCTGTGACCCGAAAAGGATTAAGCGGAAGAAGATGAATGAACAACTTTGAGACAATTGCTTCATGAGCAACACAATGTTATGAAACATTAATAAAGAGTGCCATCTGCTGACTGAGTGTCAGAACTGCATCTGAGTGGAAGACCTGAAAAAAATCTCAATAATTTTTTTTTTTTTGAGCATTTGGCCATCCGAGGTCTATTCAAAATTGGATGGCAGGAACAAACAATACAAAGCAAACAAAAAAAAACCTGATTCCAATAGAACCCTCTCAAACTTCCCACAAGCCCTCAAGTCGCGTGATGTGACGCGACATAACAAGGCCTTGCTTGCTATGGTCACATGACTGTGGGCATGCTGAAACAGAGCTCGATGCACTGCTCATGACGTTTCCACTTTATATTGCTCGAATCAGTATCAAGTGGGTGTGTCGAGCGTAATATCACTTGTGTTCGTAGGTCAGGTGGGAGATGTAGCCTCTCCAGCGTGTCCTGGTCTGCCCTGGGGTCTCCTCCAAGTGGGACATGTCCAAAACAGCTCATGTGGCAGGCATCCTGGCCAGATGCCCAAACCACCTCAACTGACTCCTTTCGATGTGGAGGAGCAGCGGCTCTACTCTGAGCCTCTTCCGGATGACTGAGCTCCTCACCATATCCCTAAGGGTGAGTCCAGCCATCCTACAGAGAAAGCTCATTTTGGTGACTTGTATCCCTGACCTCATTCCTCGGTCATAACCCAAAAGTTCATGACCATAGGTGAGGTAGGAATATAGACTGACTGGTAAATCGATAGCTTTGATTTGGAGCTCACTTCCCTCTTCACCACAACAGATCAGTACAATATCCACATACAGTAACTGCAGATGCTGATCCAGACCATCTGTCAATCTCCCACTCCATTCTTCCCTCACTAATGAATAAGATACTTATACTCCTCCACTTGGGGAAGGAGCTCAACCTCAACCCAGAGAGGACAATCCACCTTTTTCCAGCTGAGGACCATGGACTCAGACTTGGAGGTGCTGATTCTCATCCCAGCTGCTTCACACTCAGTAGAAAACAGTCTCGGTAAGACCTGTAGGTCATTGCTCGATGAAGCTAACAGGACAACATCATCTGCAAACAGCAGAGGGGAGATGCTGTGGTAACCAAACATAACACCCTCCATTCCTTGACTGTATCTAGAAATCCTATCCATAAAAATTACGCACAGAATTGGTGACAAAGGGCAGCTCTGGCAGAGTGTGACTCTCAATGGGAACAAGTTTGACTGATTGTTGGCAATACGAACCAAACTCTTCCAACAGTTGTATAGAGACCAAATAGCTCGTAGCAACAAGCCCATTACCCCATATTCCTCACGTACCCCATGCAAGAACCCATGAGAGGTGCAGTCAAATGCTTTCTCCAAGCCCACACAACATATAGACTGGTTGGGCAAACTCCTACAGACCCTCAAGGATTCTCAAGAAGGTAAAGCATTGGCCCAATGTGCCATGACCAGGACAAAAATCACATTTCTTCTCTTGAATCTGAGGTTCAGCTAATGGCCGGAATGAAATGTCAAATTTTCCTCTTTACCCTTTGATTAAAGTTACATTTTGTTTTGTTAATTTGTGGGGGGGGGGGGTAGCTGTGGTGAGTTTTGATCTTCCTGTAAAACAGCGGTGTGGAGAGCTGTGAAGGACGAGACTGAGTGTATTCCTCAGGTTCAGCTTTATTCACAATGACATTCTCCAACATTCAAAAGCAGAAAAAGAGGATGAATCTTCTCACATCTGTCCTTTTATACCAGGACATCAAACATACAATCACATGGTGCTTAATCAAACATACAGTCACATGGTACTTAATCCCAGTCACAATGTAACTTCCCCCGATCTTAGCACCATCCACCTCCTAGTCTCCGGTGGTCAGGAAATCTCTCAAGGCCATGTCCTTGAAACAAAAGGCCAGATCTCACACCCTCCCGTTACCTGTGGAAGGCTCAGTCCCTTTGTTCCCCTGAGACGTGAAGTATACAATAAGCATACAGTGATATATCTGTGGAGCATCTGAAACCAACATATGTGCATATATGTGTGCCACATGACCCCCCCCAAACGTCTAAGATGGAACAAATGTAATACAGTTTGCAAGTCATGGTCACATTATTACACATCAGTCCAAATGGGCTGCACGGTGGCGCAGTGGTTTAGCACTGTGGCAGCACAGTTTTACCCTCGGCCGGGGGATCGCGGGGATCATGAGATCGTGGGTTCGATCCCAGCCCCCAACCAACAGTGAGCTGTGTGGAGTTTGCATGTTCTCCCCGTGTTGCGTGGGTTTACTCCGGGATTTCTCCGGTTTCCTCCCGCATACCAAAAACATGTAGGTTTAGGGCGCTCACGCACGCAGCGACCAGCAGCCAGTGGCTTGTCACCAGACTGCAAACCAAATCTACCTATGGGTACAAATAAGTAACAAAAAAAAAAAAAAAAAAAAAAATGTTGCTTGGGCCTCAGTCGCCTTCCATATCTGCTGTAAGCGGGCTTTACCACCCCCGCAGCGTCTTCCCGCTGTGGAGCTGCTGTTTGAGGATTAGAACTGTTAGTCAATCTCTGTGGGTTTTCTGGGGAATGCTCTCTAGGGGGTCTGCCACGCCGAGGAGCCCTCGCCAACTGCACCACTTCGTCAGCCAGCACAAAAGCGGGTTTGAGCCTGTTTATACAAATCATTTCTTTCCTGCCCCCCAAATCTAGCAAAAAATGCTTGTCCCCTGTTTCCAGCACTCTGTATGGTCCGTCATAAGGTGGGCGTAAGGGTGGGCGGTGTGCATCATGTCTGACAAAAACAAACTCCGCATTTTTTAAAGCTTTAGGCACAAAAACGCGCAGGAAGCTGTGATGAACTGGGCCAGGAAGCGTGCTCGTTCCCGTGTCGCTCTACAACTGCTGAGCGGAGGGGCACTCTGGCGCAGGATTATCCGGGAGAAACTCCCCGGGCAGCCGGAGTGGCTGCGCAAAAACCAAGTCAGCTGGGGAGGCTTTTAAATCCTCTTTAGGTGCAGAACGCAACCCCAATAAAACCTATGGTAGCCTGTCCACCCAATTTGCATCCGTAAGCGACGCTCTGAGGGCTGCTTTCAATGACCTATGGAAACGTTCGCATAAACCATTAGCCTGCGGGTTGTACGCGGTAGTGCAGTGGATCGTTACCTCCAGGCTGCGGGCCATCGCTGACCAGAGCTCGGAAACAAATTGAGGACCTCTGTCAGACGTAATGTCCGACGGAACTCCGAAACGCGCTACCCATGCTGTTAGAAACGCGCACGCCACCTCCTCGGCTGTGGTTGATGCCAGTGGGACCACTTCCGGCCAACGCGTGGTGCGGTCCACCATTGTCAAAAGGTGTGTGCACCCCTGTGACGGCGGGAGGGGGCCTACGAGGTCGACATGCACGTGATCGAATCGCTTAGCTGGGATGTGAAAAGGCTCCAAGGGAGCTCTAGTGTGTTTGTGTATTTTGGCTCGCTGACAAGCCACGCAGGCTGTTGCCCACTCCTTGACTTGCTTGCGCAGGCACGGCCATACAAATTTCTCTCCTACCATTTTGACCGACGCGCGCACCCCCAGGTGCACCAGAGAATGAATCGAGTCAAAAACGCGGCGGCGCCACGTGGTCAGCACCAACCGGGCGCGGTCGTCCCGTGGAGACATCACAGATTAGGGGGGGCATACCATCTTGTAGCGCCCTGTTCTCCAGCCTTAACCCTGTTGGTCCAGACTGGAGCACGCACACGTCCGCGTCGGTAACTTGATCCGCGGCCATGGCTGCATAATCTATCCCTACGCGGACTGGGGCCGCGCACACTTCCGCGTCGCTAACCTGGTCCGCGGCCATGGCTGCAAAATCTACCTCTGCATGGGCTGGAGCCGCCACGGCGCGCGAGAGGCAGTCCGCCACTACATTAAGTTTACCCGCTACATGCTGGATATCGGTAGTAAACTTCGAGATGGCGGCCAGCTGTCTCTGCTGCCGGCCCAACCACGGTTCTGTAATCTTGGCCATCGCGAAAGTCAGCGGCTTGTGATTCAAGAACGCGGTGAAACTGCGTCCCTCCTGCCAAAACTGGAAATGGCGTATGGCCAAGTGGAGAGCTAACAACTCCCTGTCGAATGCGCTGTATTTTCGTTCACTATCGCGCAAGGTCCTGCTGAAAAAGGCGAGCGGTTGCCAAGCTCCTGCTACATACTGTTCCACGACCGCTCCTATGGCCACGTCTGACGCGTCAGTAGTGAGCGCTATGCAGGCCATTGGGTCTGGATGTGCCAACAACGCAGCGTTTGCCAGGGCTATTTTGACTTCAGCGAATACGCGCTCCCGCTCCGGAGACCATTCGATTTTGTTTGTGGGTTTTTGTTTTTTTAGTGCAGCATACAATGGTTGCATGAGCTGCGCTGCGTGAGGGAGGAAACAGTTATAAAAATTCACCTCCTGTAATGCTTTGACCGTTTGTGGTTGGGGAAAATTTGTTATTGCGTGCACTTTGTTGGGCAGAGGAACCGCTCCTTCTGGAGAGACGCGATGCCCCAAAAAATCAATCTGCGCCACCCCGAACTGACACTTCGCTGGGTTGATTATTAACCCGTGCTCTGCCAACCTCCGGAAAACTGCTGTGAGGTGGTTTTCGTGTTCGTCTTCGGACGCGCTGGCTACCAATATGTCGTCCAAGTAGACGAACATGAAGGGGAGGTCGCGCAGAACCGCGTCCATCATGCGTTGGAACGTCTGCGCTGCGCCTTTAAGCCCAAATGGCATGCGCAAAAACTCAAAAAGCCCGAAAGGAGTTATTACCACTGTTTTGGGTATGTCCTCAGCGCGCACTGGAACCTGGTGGTAACCGCGTACCAAATCTATTTTAGAAAAAATGCACGCCCCCGCCAAATGCACCGAAAAATCTTGGATGTGCGGGATCGGATAGCGGTTGTGCGCTGTAGCGTTATTCAACCTGCGGAAATCACCACAAGGTCGCCACGAGCCATCAGCCTTTGGGACCATATGGAGCGGCGAAGCCCAGGGGCTCTTCGACCTCCTGATGATTCCCAGTCTTTCCAGGTTGGCGAACTCCTCGCGCGCTATGGTCAGTTTAGCTGAGTCCAAGCGCCGAGCTTTTGCAAAAACGGGTGGGCCGGTGGTAGTAATAAAATGTTCCACCCCATGTTTAGCCACTGTCGCCGAAAACGTTGGGACCGTGAGTGCTGGGAACTGAGTGAGGAGTGTGTGGAACTTACCACCCGCGGCTGTGACGTTGGCTTGTGCAGTTGGCGGGGCCACTCGAGCTGTGCAGGGAATAGAATAAAAGGAGAGTGCATTAACCAGGCGTCTGTTAGCAAGACCAACCAATAAACCATGTGAGCACAAAAAATCAGCCCCTAACATGTTGAAATTGACTGCCGCTACAACAAAAGTCCACTCGAATGTACGGCCCTGCAAAGACAGAAGCAGAGTCCTCTCACCGAAGGTCTTAATCGCCGAGCCGTTCACTGCTGTCACCCGGGGACCACTGGAAGGCGCCAGCCGGTCCGCGTAGGAAGGCGTGATGAAGCTCAGCTGGGAGCCTGTGTCCACGAGGAATTGCCTCCCCGAGCGTGCGTCCTTCAGGTAGAGCAGCTTGTTCTCTTCTCCGAGGGCCGCGGCTGCTACCGACCCCCGGCCTTGACGTTTCCCGAGCGCTTGAAGTGGCACGGTGGGATGCACTTGCGTGCCCTCTCTGCGAAACGGTGATGGTAGAAGCAAAGGACGTCGTCCGCTCCGTGTCGCCTGGCCCTTGCTGCTGCCGTCGTCGGTGAGTCTGGTGCTGCAGCCTCTGGTCCCATGCCGTCTCCGGACGTCGCGCCTAGCTCTGCTGCTGCGGCCGAAGCTGCGCTCCGTTTGTGGGCGTCGACGAGTCGCTGCACCTCCTGGCTCAGCTCGTGGTAGTCTCGTCGGGCCAACAGCGGTGAACCGGCCAGGGTCACTCTCACCGCTGACGGTAGGGTCCTGAGGAAAAGGTGGGTGAAGATAAAGCTGTCATCATCGGAGTCTCTCAACCTCAGCATCTTCCCCATCAGGTCTGCGGGTCTGTCGTTCTCAAACTCCGTCAACGCCAGGAGCCCCTCTGCTCACTGTTGCACCGAGGGGGTGAAGTGGCTGATAAGCGCAGCCTTCAATGTGCCGTACTTGTCGCTGTCCAGTGGGTGGTTGACCAGGCTCTCCACCCTCTGGACTGTGTGGTTGTCCAGCTTCGCCACCACATGGTGGAATTTTGTGTCGTCTCTCGAAATTCTCTGGAGGTTGAACTGCGCCTCGACCGCGCTAAACCAGGAGCGCGGACTGTTCTGTCAGAAGTCCGGCAGCTGGAACGTGGCGGCATTCGTCAGGCTGGCTTCTGATGAGTCTGGCTCAGGAGAATTACTTCTGCTCATGCTTCGTCGTAAGGTCACCAGTGTGGAGAGCTGTGAAGGACGAGACTGAGTGTATTCCTTAGGTTCAGCTTTATTCACAATGACATTCTCCAACATTCAAAAGCAGAAAAAGAGGATGAATCTTCTCACATCTGTACTTTTATACCAGGACATCAAACATACAATCACATGGTGCTTAATCAAACATACAGTCACATGGTACTTAATCCCAGTCACAATGTAACTTCCCCCAATCTTAACACCATCCACCTCCTAGTCTCCGGTAGTCAGGAAATCTCTCAAGGCCATGTCCTTGAAACAAAAGGCCAGATCTCACATCCTCCCGTTACCTCTGGAAGGCTCAGTCCCTTTGTTCCCCTGAGACGTGAAGTATACAATAAGCATACAGTGATATATCTGTGGAGCATCTGAAACCAACATATGTGCATATATGTGTGCCACAGCGGTACTATTACAGTTTATCTATAACAAGCCAATTTTTTGAATGCAATTTTTAAAAACTTAATTTCAGAAAATTGAACAGCAGTGGACTTTTTTGGTTGATACCTTTTCAGGGCACCCCTCTAGCTTTGTTTATATTCATTAAATATCATTGAGCATAAACTAAATATTTTTTCACATGGTATACTATTTCATCAGTTAGGTTTCCCTTTGTTGCAAATTTATTATTTTACTGTGTCATTGCCAAGATTGTTTCAAAATGTCCGCCCCATGCTTGTAAAAAATATCTCAACATGTGGTTGAAAAACCTTGACCGTTATTCTCCTGCATGACCCTGCCCCAGACTGTGCGTGTAAGAATCTCAGCACATCATTTGTTAGCCACATCCTTCCCTATTAAACAGGAAGCTCACCCCCGGTGTGAATCAGGCGTATTGAGCTCTGCATCGACCCAAGCAATGTGCTCAGCCATAATGGTGGAGTGGACCTGTTCCAACAATAACAACTGAGGAGTTTCCTCTTCATCCTTCAGCTTATACACCATGTCAGCAGCTAGTTTTGTTTTCTTTATGGGACTTATCACAGGTCAGGCTAAGGGTTGATACAGAAATGAGACTATTTCATTCAGTTTGGTATTACTATTACAGCTCAGTTTTCTGACAGGATGTTTTGGGGTTTTTTTTGCTTCATTTAGCACAGATAAATGGAATGCTGTGCTAACATTGCTTCAGATATAGCTAAGGACTGTGTTATTGTAGTTTAAAAGTGAAGGATACTTTAATGAAGCACAGGCAGAGCTATGTGCTGATAAGTTGCATCATGGGTGATACTGGACGGGAGCTGTACTCCTAATGCTGGGATAATAAATACACAGCACTTTGAGTTCAAGGTAAAAAGGAGGAAATGGGTTTCATCTGTAACCAGTGACTGTTATCACTCTTGATTAGTAGGAGTAGATGTGATGGAAAGTCTTTAATTATACAGATTTACATTGTGGTTTGTTTGAGTGGGGAAATGGCACATGAAGTGGGATAAAAAGGCCCAGATCTTTAAGTGGCACCAGCAGTAGAAAACTTGGATCACTTATTTCTTTCCGAGCACAGTGGTTGATGTAACAGTAAAATCTTCAGATGGCTTACTCGAAGTATCACAAATACAGGGTAAAAGTAACATTAGAGATGTACAGTGTGATGATTTAAAGTTAGGATTGAATACAATGAATGAATCTTGAGGGATGCCTAATGTGAAGTAATAGTTTGGGATTTCTTCCTTTATCCACTGCGGGTGTCCTTCAATGCTGAAATAAAAGTTACACATATTGTAGGTAATATTTGACCATTGTGGTTTTTGCATTCTTTATTGAGTGTTTTATGCCATTCATTATTGTGTCTTTTGTACATTGTAAATATTTGTTGAATGTTCATGAAATTGCAACGATTGTGTTATATAATTGTGTTGTGTTGTGTTATATAATTCATATAGAGGCAAAAAAAAAAAAAGTCTTTCTACCTAAAAGACATCAGATCATGATTGGAAGAGGCCAGACAGACTGTGATAACTAGTTCTTACATGGAGACATTGGATCAAAGAACAAAGAATATGTATTGTGGTAATGAAATTATACTTGCAGACTCTGGGGTGGTGCTCATGACTGTGAAAGTAGACAAGAACGAGATATGTTGCATCATGGCCCATTAATTCGGAAGAGGTATGAAGACAAAAGTTAGAAAACAATAAAGTGTTGGTAATGTTGTCCTTTAACCCTGTCTTCTGGCATTACAGTGTGTTTATATCAAGTTACACACAGGATTCGGCTGTAAAATAGAGTGCTGTCTATCTTCACATTGTTAAACACCTGCCTGGCTGTGTTTCCTATTTCATGGGAATGTGACAACAGGGGTTTTTGTGAACTGGCTCAATACCAAGTCATTTATTTATAATAGCTAGGTTGCTTTTCAAAATCTTCTTAGGTTAAATCCGATGGTAAAATGATTATTTAATACCATGGAAACTGTGAGATTTGTGGTGACCGACCTTGAATGTAGATGTTTTAAACTCTGAATGTGAGCTTGAGAAGTTTAATCCCAGCCTGTTTGTCTCGCCAACATATGTACAAACTTAAAGGGTTGTTATGGCAAAATGACTCTTAAGGCTATGGGTATTTTAGATGCTCCACTTTTGCGGCTGTTTTTATTTGTGATTGGCTTTGTATTGCATGTGGCAGGTCACTGTAGCAGTTAAGGTTGCTATGGTTACATGAGTCAACACAAACCGAGCCTGTGTTTCTCTTCATGAGTTCTAGCACTGGGATCTTCTTTTGTTTAAGGTTAGGGTTGTTCATATCTGTTCATATCTTCACAGTGGCTCTAAATTCCCTCATTAATCTTCCAGCAAACACATGCTTTTAATCGCCAAATGCAGACAGGACACAGCCTCGATTTTACTTTCCCCCCACCCCAATGTCTCGCTTAATATTTAAACACTTGCACTCCGAGATGTTGAACCATTAATAGGTCAGATTAAATATTTAACTTGTGTCTAACGTTTTGGCACAGATACAGGTTTTACTTGTGGGAATCAAATCAATAAATTTGTAAAATGATCAGCCTTTACATTTATTGACTGCTTTTAAATACACAGCTGCACATATTTTCATAAACACTAATGGTGACGTGTTTAGCAATAGATATACTGAAAACATTTAATATATCAAAGGTCATGCTTCTCAGTAAGCTTTTGAAGTTTAGGTGAAGTGTTTTCAGGGTGGGAAAGGTTTTATGTAGACGTTTGCGTCTGTGATTGCTTTCTGAAGGCTTCTTTTCACTCGGTTTATTGGGCCATTTAACTGCAACGCCCACATCTGTGTGTTCTGTGGGAGTTAAAGACACATTCTCGTAAAGCACTTTGAGAAGTGTTTTGCACACACACACACACACACATAAGGGGAGTGGGGGAGGGTGGGGCCGTGGAGGTCCGCAGGTCCAAAACACCCCCAAACAAAGGGAGGTAGTTGAGTGCCTTCTTCTTTACATTCTTTACAACCTGAATTAAAGCTGACATTTCTTCCTATTACTGTGACTGTATGACTGTTTGACTTTGTCGTACGCGAGGCTTAACTCATATCGTCCATGTCCAGCCTGCAGATTTACCGAAGCATGTCCTTGGAAAGGTCCGAGTTGAGGGGAGACGGGGTGGCACTTTGCAGTTTGGGCAGGCCTCAAGTTCACATTGAATGCTATGCAGTGTGTTCTTAATGAGGGAGAGAGAAGATTAGCCTGTTTGCTTACTGGAGCCGAGAAGATTAGATGATAGCAGGACGAGATAAGATGGTGGCTGTCTGGGAGTGGTATGTGTTTCCCAAGGGGCTGAGGAAGGAGGGAATGTCCTACCAAATCTGATATTTCAGTTCCTCTTACCCTGCATTAGCATGAAGGTGAAATACAAAAGACTTCAGATTCAGCAAGTTCTATGGCTTTGAAAAAAAATGTTTAGTATTACTTTTAGTTTTGCTCTAGATTAAGTTATAGAATTCAAACTCTCTCTATATATATAATTAAATGATCAGAACAGCAATGATCTTCCCTAAGATCAATCCATAATGAGGATTTACAATACAGAAATGTCCAGTCTCAGAAAAGTGTGGTCATTTATACACTCAATACTTGGTTAGGGCTAGGGGTGGGTTAACATTTGTTTGTTCTCTCCCATAGATTGAGTCCCCATCGTGCTGTTTGCTCTCTACATGTCTGTTCTTTTCATCTTCTCTGTCCCCTCACCCCCCACCCAGTCGCAGCAGATGACTGCCCCTCCCTGAGCCTGGTTCTGCTGGAGGTTTCTTCCTGTTAAAAGGGAGTTTTTCCTCTCCACCGTCGCCAAGTGCTTGCTCACAGGGGATCACCTGATTGCTGGGGTCTTTCTGCAACTGTGGGGGTTCCCCCCTACAGTTGATAGTGCTATGAGATGACTGTTGTTGTGAAATGGCGCTATATAAATAAAGTTGAATTGAATTGAAAAGATCGATACAACGATCTAGATCAATCCACATTTGACTGAGCCGATATCGATCGACAAAATCCATGGATCGATCTTTTAATATAATGCGTTTACATCTGTGAACGTCTGCCGAGTCTGATCGGGTCGAAACCGGGTCAGTGAGCCGGAACAGCGGCGAAGAACCAGAAACAACCGGAGTGCTAACGGCGCTAACAGCTAACAAGCTAACGGATATACTAGTTCTTCTTCTGTGGTATTAAAAGAGTTCTCATCTGGCAAGAGTTCAGAGAGACTGGCTGAAACTCGTGAACAGAGAGACTTGTAGCTGCTGAGACTGTAAGTAAAATATCATTTGTTTTAACATTTGTGTCGTAAATTAATAATTTATTCAGCATCATGTTGTTTCCTTTTACAAACTATGGATCTAGTAGTTAACTGTTGGTTAAGCGCTGTGAATAAATGCGGGAAAAAAGGTATATTTTATGAGATTATGGACTTCTAGCACTTAAGTGAGAGATTTGAAGATAATAATAAATCACAATAAAATGAAAATGGTAGAATTAATAAAGGCTGCAGTGCAACAAGCCATTTTTACTCAATAGAACTAAACTGAAATGTAACAAATCTTCCCAGGAAATGAATTGATACCCTTTTAAAAACTGAAAGTTAATTTGTAGTTAAAATATAAACAACAAAAAATAAAAGAAACTAAATTATTAAACCCTACTGTGGTGTGGGGATTTAAAAATATGTTTAATTTTACTTTGAAATCTATTCTTTTCATCTCCCCTTCAGATCTGTGAAGACTGGGTTTCCACTCCAAGGTCCATCCTGCACCGAGACATTCTGAAGGGAAGAGGTTGTCAGTGGAGGAGCAACCCTGCTTCATGTGGATTTTCATGGGGTCTTAGTTTTCAAATTCAAGATTCAAGAAGGTGCTGCCATAATTTCCTCCATACTTTAACATGCATTTAATGCAATTTAGTTGTTGTAATGACTTATTCTTTTATTTCTTTTTTAATTCAAGTTCTCAGCAAGAATACAATGTTGGTCATTTTTTGACAACTTTACTGAACATTTAATTCTACAGAAATCACTGTTTAACAGGACATTTTTTGGCAATCCTGTGCTTTTCTTGTGGTGTTACATAGAACAGCATCACTGTAAACTATGGAAAAAGCAGCTACTTGAAAATCTGTACTTCGTCACACAACTTTCAGTGCAAAAAAAAAAAACAACTCTAAAAATGTCACAACTTTTGGGAAAAGCTCCCACAAATTCAGGCTTTTGGGGCCACAACAGTCACAAAAACAACTGATGAAATCCTGGAGGGACTGAAATACAGTGAGATTATGTATACATGCTTCATGCATTGAATTTGTTTACTGACTCTGGGTTGTTAACTTGACATTACACACCCTTTGCATTAAAGAAAGTACTTGTGAGCACTTTGTGAAATCATAAGTTAAATAATAAAAAGTGCATTTTTGTAACTGATTTTGGGTCAGTTCTTTATGTGATAATTTATGTATTAATAAAGTTAGAGTATTCTTGGTACAATTTGCAGTATTAGGTATCAGAAGATTTTTTTTTTTTCCAGTCAAGTAAAATGGCGATTAAGATGGTCATTTCCCAGATCGGCTCGGGATCGGATTGAATCGAATCAAATCGGAATCAAAATCGAATCGATTCAGAATCTCAAGAATCAGAATCAAATCAATTCTGAAAATAAGGGATCATTCCCAGCCCTAGTTATGGCTCCTTTACCATGAATTACTGCATCAGTGCAGTATGGCACAGAGGCAATCAGCTTGTGGGACTGCTGAGGTGTGTTTGAATCCCAAGTTGCTTTGATAGCAGCTTTCAGTTCATCTGTAGTGTTGTTTCTCTTGACTATACTTCATTGATTCTCTATGGGGTTCAGGTAAGGTCAGTTGGCTGGCCAGTCAAGCACATTAATATTTTGGTCAGCTAACCATTTTGTAGTAGTTTTGGTGCTGCTGGCTGAATGGACCAACACAAGCAGATGACATCACACACACCACAGATACTTCACACTAGACTTTAAACAACTTGGGTTCTGTGCTTCACCACTCACCCTCCAAACTCAAGAACAGGAGTGTTCAATCATGTGTCATGGAGGGCCAAGACCCTGCAGGTTTTCTCTTCTACCCAGTCTCTTCAGTAGGTGTTTTCACTTATCAGCAATCGGTGGGAAGAAATTCTGTGGAATCTGTTGTTGAAGACACTGGTGGGAGGTAAAGCATGCAGGGTCTTGGCCCTCCATGGCACATGATTGGACACCCCTGCTCTAGAACGTAGAACCTTGATTTCTAAATGAAAGGCAAAGCTTGCTTTCACCAGAAAAGAGGACTTTGAACCACTGAGCAACAGTCCAATTCTTTTTCTCTTCAGTGCAGTTAAGATGCTTATGATGTTGTCTCTTCTTTAGGAGTGGCTTCGTTTTAGAAACACAACGGTTGTAGACCTTTTCCCGGGGACATTATGTTCATGTTGGCTCTTGATGCACTGACACCAGACTCAGTCCACTCCTTGTGAAGCTCTCAGTTATTGAATCGAACTTGACAGTCCTCTCAAGGCTAGAATCATCCCTATTGCACCTTTTTCTACCACACTTTTTTCTTCCAGTCAGCTTTCTATTATTATGGTTTGATACAGCGCTCTGTGAACAGCCATCCTTTTCAGCAACAAGCAGCCTTCTGTAGTTTAACTTCCTTGTGGAGACTGTCTTCTGAACAACTGTCAAGCCAGTAGTCTTTGCCTTGATTGCGGTTGTGTGTCCAGAACTTATCAGGAAGATATGTGGTATTTATACTGTTTGAATAGTAATTTAGTCAAACTGAAAATGAAATATTCAAATAATTTGAGATATCAGATTTCTGATTTTCATTTTACTTGGAAGAAATGTAATATATATATATATATATATATATATATATATATATATAGTTTACTTTGGGGATTAAATTATGAAAAATAAATTGAATTTTTTTTATGATATTATGCTTTTTCAAAATGCACCTCTATGGACAGTGCATACAGAAGGCAACATCGTCGAACTTGGAATTTTGTGTCTGATTGTATTACCAAGGCAAGTTTTTGTTGGTTAATAAGTACTTCTGGTCTTTAAATGTCAAATTTGAGTTTGGTCCTTTCATTTGGCCTGTGATTCATTAACCAGTGATTGCAAAGTCAAGAAATAGTTCTGATCTTTTTTGCTGCTGTTGCATTCAAGAGACTGAAGGTAACGCAATTACATATTAAACAAGACTGGAGCGGTTCCGTGGCCTGCTCACAATGCAGCAATGCAGATACATGTGGCATTGATCAGTGTCAGCAGTCAAAGGGATCTCAGTAAGGCTAGAGGAGAAAGGGTCTCTGCCAATCATCTCCGCAATGTGAAAAGTCAGCCTTCAGGCATTCTCCATTTCATTCCCCAGGCAACACTTTATTCTCATATGGAAAATTTATAGCTCAGGAAGAAATGCATGCTTTTCTTCTCTCCATGGGGTAGATCAAAACAGTTTTTTGGAGAAAAACATATGACTATACTGTAGACAAGTAAGTCTCAATAATATCACAACTAGAACATGCACATCTAGTTTGTGTGAATAATTCTACCAGTGATACCTCCGAAATAACACTGGCGGTTGTGGGATCATGTATGAAAAGAATAATTTACTTTGCAAGGAAAAAACTTTAACAGTAGTTTATGTACAATAATATATCAGCCTGGATGTTACAGGTCATTATTTTACTATGTAATCTGTGCAGTGTTATGATTTGTATTCACTAATATGGCTCACACTGAGTAGCATCTTTCTCAAAAGCTCAGTTTGAGGAAAAAACTAATAGGCACAAATTATAAGAGCATTATTGAGTCTCACTTTTAACTTGACACATCTCTTTCTGATCCATAGTCTTTCATGATTTTCCCAAACTAAATAAAATTAATGCTTTAGGGCTACCGAGTTGCCCTCAGAATTGCTTTAACTTTAGCTGCCTTTTCCTCTCTCTCGTACTTATGCCACAGGACTCAGTTGCCATAGCGCTCTGCCGGGTATTTGTGCTGTTGGTGACAAAGGGTGTGATGTCGGTGGCCCAGTCTTAGGTTACAGGAGCATAGTGGTCCGTTCCCCCAGGAGAGAAGGCGGTCACAACAGTGAACATCCCCAGTGATCACGCCTGCTAGTGTTAGACTAAATAAACACTAATCCTCGGTCAACCCTTCCCTTCCACTTCACCAGTTTTTCCCACAAATAAATTGTTCTATGTGGGTTTTTTAAAAGTTCTCTACATTGCAAGACATTGGTAGTCAGCATTACAGTCCCACCAGAATGAAGTGAATGGCATGAGGGAGACATTTCTTTAACTTGTTCATGTTTTAAAAATCTGTCGAATGGAGAGATGTTTCCAGGTGTCCAACGAGGACACGATGCTCAGTCAACTGAAATCATCTCCAAGAGGATTATTTGAATGAGGCTTTGTAATTTTAGACATTTAGTATTTGTCTTCTACCCTTCTGACCCTATCATATCATAGCTGAAAATGTAACTGTTGTTCATAAGTTCCTGGTATGTGGACAGCCTGCCAGACATTCTTATAGGAAGTTAAGAACAATGAGAAGCTAAGTCAGCAGCACTAATTCACCGCCTGGGGAGACTGCTATTGAGATATCCGCTCAGAGGTTTAGACAGCTTAATGTCTTGTCTTGGCTGGGGAAGCAGATATCGTCTTTTCTTTAGCAATCCTTCATAGGAACAGTTTTACAAGTAATAGCTCCTCTCTGTGACCCTTAGTGGATTTAAGTGAGCTTATAATTGTGTTTTTTTAAGTAACTTTGCTTGACATACTGTATCACTTATGACACTGTCAATTTTTATAAAATACTTAAAAAATTGTAGCAATGGGTTGCAACTTTTTTTGTCAAGGTCTTTTTATTTAGTTTTCACAATATAAACAAAACATTAACTTCCCCCCCCCCATCCCTCAAATGCCAGACAACAAATTAAAATGGATAAATAAATAACACAGAAGTAAGATAGAATGAGAAAAATATAAGTTAAAAAGGTGATTTCATTATTATGCTGTTAGCTTCCCTGTCTTCAACAAAGGTTAAGAAAAGTTGCCAAATAGCATAAAATTTCTCAGTGGATCCCTTGACAGTCTATCTAATTTTCTCCGTTTAAAGATGGTACAAAACTTCTCTGATCCAGTAACCGTATGTTGGTGGCTTTGGATCCTTCCATTTAAGTAACTAGTGCATTGCCCATAGAACACAAGTATTCCTGTCTGAAACAGGTATCCCAGTTAGGCTTTATAGGCCCAAATGTAGGCTGTGTTTGAAAGTGGAATACAAAGAGGTGTAGCCTATATGCAGGCAATCACACGTTAGACTTTGACAAATATAAAAGGAAGTAAATGGCACTAAGATTTATTTGACTGTGTGAATATTAATTACAGAATACCTAAATACTGAAAATGAATGGGACATCCAATATTAGCGACTTTTTCAGAGCAAATGTTTGCTCTCTACATGTCTGTTCTTTTCATCTTCTCTATCCCCTCACCCCCCAGCCAGTTGCAGCAGATGACTGCCCCTCCCTAAGCGTGGTTCTGCTAGAGGTTTCTTCCTGTTAAAAGGGAGTTTTTCCTCTTTACCGTCGCCAAGCGCTTGCTCACAGGGGATCATCTGATTGCTGGGGTCATTCTGCAATTGTGGAGGTTTCCCCTGCATTTGAAAGTGCTATGACTGTTTTTGTGAAATGGCGCTATATAAATAAAGTTGAATTGAATTGAATCCCTTGCTTATTTGTTTGTCAGATCACTAATTTGTGTGCTCTTTTATCACTTACTGTATATTCAAAATAGTGTATCTTGCACTTTGGGGAATGGGAGTTGTTCAGTCACCATTTTAATTGTAGGAGCCAATTAAGCCCAGTTGTATAAATGGGAACCAGTCACTAGCCACGGTTACATGGGCAAAATTTCTTTAATCTGATTACAATTCAGATCAGAACTTTACTGTTTACATGGATCCTGAAAAAGCTGATCCGATTAGGACGTGCGTTTCCATATGTCACACATTTGAATGGACTAAATCATTTTGACATGTGCACGTCGACATTTCGACATTCCGAAAATAGTAGAAGAAGAAGCAACTTCCAGTGTAAACAAACCCCTCTTCATGTCTTTCTCTTTTTGAAATGGACCTGCATTGTGTTATTCAGATTGTACTTTTGCTTCTGCTTTTGGTCTCCGTAATGAAGCTACAAGTGTTATGAATGCCCCTTGCAGGGCATTAATGAGACCCCAGATGCCAGACAATAAGTTTGCTTGTTTATTTACAAGAAGACATAATGACAAAATAAACAGCCACGTGGGGCAAACACGAACATAAACTGAGATACACGATAAACGACTCTGAAGAATAAACTAGGAGCGGCAGCGAGGACGAGCCTGCGCTGTACAAAAACACTTACTATGACAAGTAGCCAAAAGTCCAAAACACAGGGGAAAGATCGGAGTCGGGAATAGAGGCTTTAATCCAAAGGTACGAAGTGTACTGTTGTGTAGGTCGCAGCGAGGAGTGAGCCTCAGCTGCTTCCTTAAATACGGAGTATAAACTAATCAGAAAAGAGGTCACGTAATTAACAGAAATGACAAACAGCCATCACGGCACCAGCTTGACTTTGACAGCCGGAAGCACGGCCGTGGCACTGTCATAATAAAAGCCCCTGAGCGGTCCTAATAACAACCCCGGAGTAACATGATGGAAAAGGGGAAGTACTGAGCGACCTGAGCGCAGACGGGATCAGCACTCAGACCACCACAGTACCCCCCGTTCAAAGGGCGCATTCTAGGCACCAAATGTGACATCCAAAGGTCCCCCCAACCAGGAGGTTAACAGGACCGACCCAGGGGGGGCGGAGGGGGAAAACAGGCCAGGAGGGAGAGAACCAAAAACACAAAGCAATAACGACACCCAGAGAAAGAAAAAAAAACCCACAACAAACGGGTAAAATATGGATAACAGAATTTCATGGCTTAACATAAATGACCAAAAACCCAATCAATAGCAACAGAATGACTACCCAAGATACAGGTACCCCTTCAACCTACATAAGGACCATGTAACACAAAAACTACAATAACGTGTAGCAGAATGAACAAAAACAAAGAAAAGTAAGGTACAGCCCGACAAAACAAATGAGGGGAAACCAAAATACAGTGATCCCTCACTTATCACGGTTAATGGGTTCCAGAACCGACCGCGAAAAGTGAAAAACCGCGAAGTAGCGTCGCCCCTAATGACGTCACCCATAAATAATACGTACGTTCATTCTCTCACTCTCTCTCTCTCATATGATACGTGTGTGTGTGTGTGTAAGTGTACATACATACGTAGATGTAAATAAAGTGTACATAAATATGTTTTTAGAACTCTTTTATTCTTATAACAAGATACGTAACTCAAGATGAAGATGATTTACTGCACAGGTTAATGAGAGCTTTACTGCTCCTCAGGTGACGCCTCATCGTCAGGTGCTAGAGGCGCAGCATCGTCGAGGGCAGCTTCCGGTAGAGCTGGAGAAGCTGCAGGAGGCGGCGTAGTGGCTCGACGGGAAGACTATTTCGCACAAAAAGGCACAAGAGAACAGCGAAAAGTTTCACACGGCGAGACTAAGCAACACGAGCGATAAAGAACAATGAATGCGGTCTTCCTTCGCTGGGTATGGGCGCTCGGCAGGGAGAGAAGCTGGGTAAAACGTCTCGGCCAATCAGCTTGCGAGATTCCCGAGCCGAGCCAACACGAGAACAGCGAACAGAGAGGTGGATTTTGAGTTGTGCGGGCCTTTTGTGTTGATACCTGATGTTCTAATGTAGTCTCCCTGCCTTCTGCTAGCGCCCGCCCATTTTTTCTCAATTTTGAATTTTTAATGAATATTTTTGAAAAATCCGCGATGCACTGAGGGCGCGAAAGGTGAGGCGCGAAGTAGCGAGGGATCACTGTACAGGTATATTTCAAAAATACCCCAGAACCCAATAACACTACAACTAGACAAGACACGGAAAAAGAAAAAAAAAAAACCAAACCATCAAGCACTGCAGAACAAGCAAGGGCAAGGTGCACACGGTAACAAAATATGACTTCAACTGACAAAAAATATGCTCACGAGGTAAAGGTGAGTATCTAATCTCGTAACTGGTGTACCAAGTTCTCCGAAAACAATACAACCTCCAAGTCCCAAAAAATAAGCAAGAGGAAAAATGTGGTGACTGAGTCTGTAAAAAAAAAAGGAAAAAAAATCTGCCTGTGAGAAGTTGTGGATTACTGAAAAGCTAGTGGGCTCAACACCAAACTTTGAAGACGTGGACGTAACCGTGTGGTCCAGTAGCATCAAAGGGAAGGTGGGTGACAAATCACATGGGCAGAAGAAGGCAGTAACTAGTCACACTTATTCCACTTAACTTCACAAAATTGCACTTAGAATGGTTTTAACACACAGCACCCCTCCTCACTTATAAAACAATGTATTTCAAATCAAGTGTTGCTTTTGATTTCCCCAATCAGAAAACCGGTTAAAAATGTCCACAGTTGAGTTGCATAAGTAATGCATCTATAGTCAGTTTAGTGAATATACAGTCTTCTTATATTGAAATAGCTGCAAAGAAAAAAGGTTATGAAATTCAGCAAAAACGTGGGAAATACACCCGCAGATTCAGAAAAGTCACAGATTTAGAGGGAAAAAAAAAGAGAACAGACTCCCAAACTAACAAGAGTAAGGTCACAAAAACCAATGAAACAATGTAACCTGACAAAAAAAACCCCCACAAATTTAGGAGAAATATATATATAACCAAGAGTAAAGTTGCTACTTAATATTCAAGTAACTCTTTTACCAGACCAGTAACCCCTCCTATTCAAGTAACCCTGTGGGGTCTCCTCTTGCGTGTAATTGAGTAATTTGCATCAAAAGTTAACACCAGTCTACGTGAGTACCCTTCTGGCAAAAGGAGAATCTGCATGATGCACACGACAATCCAGACAGGGAACAGAGATTTCTTCAATATCCATGGAACCAACACAAAGAGAACAAAAACACAATCTCAGGAATGCCGGCAGGCAGAGAGCGGGGAAAGGAAAAAGCTGTTCGGGCGACCTACCAAAGTCCCAATCCTGGGGAAACAGTACCTCAGGAGGCCGGACCAGGTCACCGAACCAACAAGGCAGTCCTTCAGGTGGCCGACCCAAAACGCAGAACCAGCGAAACAGTCTCTCGGGCGGCTGAACCAGGTCGCCGACCCAACAAGACGGTTTATCAGGTGGCCGACCCGCGTCCTTAGACCACCAGGACCAGAGGGGGAAGCTCGGAGGCAGCCTCCCTGCCAAGAGGGACAGCAGGGAAGAGCCGACCTGAATAAACCCCAGCGGCATCCGATGGAGAAAAACAGGAGAGAAGAGAAGGAACCAGTCCGGCGGAAGGGAATCCACAGCTCCCTCACCGACCCCGAACCGAACCGGCGCTGCACCCTCGATGGGCCCTGATTGGGCCGGCACTGCACCCTCGATGGGCCCCGATTGTACTGGCACTGCACCCTCGATGGGCCCCGATTGCACTGGCGCTGCACCCTCGATGGACCCCGATTGGACCGGCGCTGCACCCTCGATGGGCCCCGATTGGACTGGCATTGCACCCTTGATGGGACCCGATTGGATCAGCACAGCATCCTCGATGACCTCCGAACACGATCCTGGAGCCTCGATGACAATAACCAGAGCTAATTAGTCTCCGGTGACCCTGGGAGAAGGCTCAGAAAGACAGAGAGAACCAGGATCAGGATCACCGGCAGCGGCAGAACCCGGCGAGATGAGCTCAGAGGCAGCGGACAGCTGCACCCAGCTCGCCTCCCCGAGAGACAGGCAAGAATGTTCCAGAACAGAAAGTAAGAAGACAAAATAGAGCACTTG
Organism: Pholidichthys leucotaenia; assembly: GCA_020510985.1. Lineage (NCBI taxonomy): Eukaryota > Metazoa > Chordata > Actinopteri > Cichliformes > Pholidichthyidae > Pholidichthys > Pholidichthys leucotaenia. The sequence goes on from CM035841.1 coordinate 336,375,391, forward strand.
CCTGATCTCGGGCTCCACCGCCGTCCAGGACTCCGACGATCCAGGCTCAATGATCCGGAGGTCCATCCCGGGTTCCAGCTCGACTGCGGTGGGCTTCGCAGCTGGCGTGATGGTCGCCACAGTCTGGAACCCCCCAAGCGCTGGAGCCCACGCCGAAGGCCCGCACGGTGTGGAGGCAGGTGTGGAGGCATCTCACCAGGAGATGCTCAGGGAAAGGGGAAGGGGACACAGAGGTAGCAGGTTCAATGTTAGTGGCTGCAGCAGGTGGTGGAAGCTCAGAGGACTGTGAACCCCGAGCTCCACCTCCAGGAGTCAGACAAGGTAATTCATTATACTGAGAGTAAGAATGAAACACTTGCCTGACCTCCCGAGGGACGATGGTGGCTGCTGCAGCGGGCTTGGTTTTCCCCTTTCCCCTAAGGATGGTGACTGAGGGCCCCCCGGGAAGACGAGATGGAGCCACTCTCATGGGACCAGTGATGGGCGTAGCCAGAGCAGGACTTGATGAACCCACCACAGCTGAGGAGCGCGCCAAGGAGGAGGGAGGAGCAGCTGAGGCAGTCTGGAGACGAGCAGCTGACGGAACAGCAGGGGGAGGCATCCCGGAGGCTGAAGCTGCTGTCTCAACTGTCCAACGTGGCACGGGGGAAACAGGTGGCTGGGAGGCAGAGTTCTGGCGGCGGTCCGGGACAGGATCCGGACGGGAATCTCACAGGGGCTTATTGCCGGCAGGGTGGCGACGTCTCCTGGCAGAGAGCGAGGCGAGATTTAAATCCGGAAAGCGCCGATGCTGCGCGGAGATGGAGGCCAGCAGCTCAGCGTACTCAGGATAGCTATGAAGTTCAGGACTGACCTCCACCAGTCTAACTGCCACCACCACATTCTTTAGAATCTTGCTAGGATGAGAGGAAGAGCGTGCTTCAGCCATGCAGCCCCTGATGAGCTCAGCTGCTCAGTGTGTCTCCTCACGGGGGGTCCCAGCTGTCCTCTTCCTCTGCTGTGGACGGAGGCGGCCCTTCAGTGACGCAGAACCCTGGGCTGGATGGGTGGCAGGAACCTGGTCCCGAGGCGAGGAGCAGAGATGCCTCACCATCGGCTCTGGCTTTGGCTTCCTGCTGCAATCTTTCTCCAGCCCACGGAACCTCCCCCAAAGTGCCACAACTTCGGCCATCCCCCGCCCCCCCCAACGTGATCAGCAAGGCAAGGGTTTTGCTTAATTGCGGCCTCTGAGAGGTCCAGGTACCAGTGTAGTTCTTCGGGGGTGGTGTGCCCACGAGTGTGGAAGAGGAGGTCATCTCCCTCTATCAGAGCCACGATTACCTCATAGCCCAAGTACAACGAATAACCAGTCCTTGGCGACGCCATTTCCCGAAGTTCACTGGCACACAAAAAAGGCACTCAAGCCTAAAACAAACTAACTGTGGCTGGCGTCTCGTTTGGCTGCGACCTACTGTTACGAATGCCCCTTGCAGGGCATTAATGAGACGCCAGATGCCAGTTTGCTTGTTTATTTACAAGAAGACATAATGACAAAATAAACAGCCACGTGGGGCAAACACGAACATAAACTGAGATACACGATAAATGACTGAAGAATAAACTAGGAGAGGCAGCGAGGACGGAGCTTGCGCTGTACAAAAACACTTATTATGATAAGTAACCAAAAATCCAAAACACAGGGCAAAGACCAGAGTCAGGAATAGGGGCTCCAATCCAAAGGTGCAAGGTGTACCGTTGTGTAGGTCACAGTGAGGAGTGAGCCTCAGCTGCTTCCTTAAATACGGAGCATAAACTAATCAGAAAAGAGGTCACATAATTAACAGAAATGACAAACAGCCGTCACAGCACTGGCTTGACTTTGACAGCCGGAAGCGCAGCCGTGACGCTGTCATAATAAAAGCCCCTGAGCAGTCCTAATGACAACCCCGGAGTAACATGATGGAAAAGGGGAAGTACTGAGCGACCTGAGCGCAGACGGGATCAGCGCTCAGACCACCACAGCAAGTACATACTTCTGCATATGATGAACATAGGGAGACAGCAGGACGATACAGACCAGTTTTGTTTTACTCAAGTCATGTCTTCCGCTAGATGCTGTAAAGACAGAAATACGTCACATCAATGTGTGACTGATGTACAGACATGCGCAGTAAACATATTTTCGACCCAAGCTTCGGAATAAGTGTTTATATGCGCACCAATCGGAATAACAATCGGCATAACCCACCCATCTCAATTGGAATGAAATTTTGATCCGAATGAGTGTGACTGGGTCAGAATATTCAGATTGGCGTGTTTACATGAAGCATTTGTATTCCGATCAGGCTTTTAATCCGGTTACTTGTGTCCATGTAAACATGGCTACTGTCCAGGCAGGTGTTCTACCTGAAAGGAAAAAACAGTTTTTGACCGCTGAGACGGCAAGACGTGTTTGTGTCTTAAGGAAACTTTTATCGTAAAGAACTTTATTGTTGTTCTGGATTTTTAATGTTAATTTGAAATAAAGTTAGTGTTTTTAAACGTCTTGGACACTGATTTTATCACGTCAAGTTTTAATCAGCATGTCAATCAAATTTTCCGGGTCACAGCATCTCAGGGGCTTCAAGCATTGGCTTAGCCTCTATATTAAAGTCAAAAACTGTTTTCATCAAGAGGACTCGTTTAAGAACTTTGTTTGAATGTTAAACCATTATGGACGAGGAGTACCTGGCACAGTGTGTTGATTGATGAGCCTCTGCAGCTGCATCTCATCAGTATTAGCTCACCTGGACAGGAGACTGGGAGGGTGCATGGAGATGGCCGACGTCACGGACAGGATCACTGCTTGCTAACGGCATCTGTTCAACTGGTGAGAGCTGTGGAGGTGGAAGGAGGACACAGCCAGCTAACGGCCTTTGCTCATCTGTACAGGGCACCGGCCAGTGGCACTTCGGTAGCATTGGAGCCAGGGAGAGGGACGTGGCTGACTGTGGCATTAGCTCACCTGGAGAGGAGACCGGAAGTAGCTGTGCAGATGGCCAAAGTCGCGGACAGGATCGTGACTTGCTAATGGCGTTTGTTTGGCTGGTGAGAGGCGTGAAGGTGGCAGGATGACGCAGCCAGTTAACGGCTTCTGCTCATCTGTACGGGGCACCGGAGAGGAGCAGTGTGGAGGTGTTCTGGGCAGCGAGACAAGTACTGCTGGAGCCAAGGATGCCGGAGGGCCTTTGGTAGCTGGAGAGGGACGTGGCTGTGGCATCTGTTCACCTGGACGAGTTGCCGGAGAGGCGTGGTGGTGACATCTGGGCAGCGGTCGTTGCACCCGTGCGGGTTGCCGAGAGGAGCAATGGTTCTGGAGCACTGGGGCTGATTGCCTGCATCGGGCAGTGGCGCCGGACACCAGTGAGGATGCCGAGCTTTGCTGATTGCAACGTGGAGCAGTTTTCACCTTGAGAAGGTATGAGTAGCGCTACCACCATATAGGTGGCCATCTAAATTTGTGTGCGCACCTAAAGCGTAAATCCAATGCACTGGTTGCCGACATTAATTGATAAACTTTGTATCTATTCTTTCATTGTGATCTTTTTATTCTATTGACATTAAAATGATTAAAATGGAAGCGTGCGTAGCGGACATGGATAAACAATGGGACGCCAGCATACCTACAGCTGGCAAACCGGACATGGTGGCCAGTTATAGTGAAATTGGAATCAGCAAGCGGGTGGTTAAAACTGTCTGCTAAAGCACTCACTGCAAAGTTGGACAGATTGTAAAACAGCAGAAAAACAAACTTAAATAAAGCTGCTAATGTAAAGAAAATGATACAATATTTAATGCAAAAGGGTAAAACTTCAGAGGTACAAAAGGGTCTTGATGATTTCATTGAATTGTGTGATGAAATAATGTGTGTGCATGATTCTGTTTTGGGTTTGTTGCCACTAGAAGAAAAGGACAGACATGAAACATGGTTTAAAGCAAAAATGATGTTTAATGATGAATTTATTGCTGAAACAAAAGCGTGGGTGTTAAGAAATGAAAATCATGAATCTCACAGTGTGGGTGATGGTAAATCTGTTATAGATTATGTTAATCCAGCTGACAGTGTTTCAAATGTGGGTAAATGTTCAAATATAAACATGTGTACACAGTGTGTACACACTGCACTGTGTGTGTTTATATATTTGCATATTTATTCCATCTAGCTACAATGCTCAGCACTGGGTGTGTTTATATATTTATATATCTACATATTATTCCATCTAGCTACATTGCTCCGCACTGTGTGTGTTTATATACTTGCATATTTATTCCACCTAGCTGCAATGCTCCGTACTGTGGGTGTTTATATATTTACATATTTATTCCATCTAGCTACAATGCTCTGCACTGTGTGTTCATATATTCATATATTTATTCCATCCAGCTACAATGCTCTGCACTGTGTGTCTGTGTGTGTGTGTATATATATATATTTTATAGTAATACGTACATATGTTTATTAGCTGCTCTTGCTTGCTTGTTTTTTTTCTTGCCTTCTGATTGTTGCTCTGAGTGTTGCTATCCCTGTGCTGTTGCAATCCTGGAATTTCCCCGTTGTGGGACTAATAAAGGCTTATCTTATCTTATCTTATCTTATAAGTGATGGGTTAAGCACTACATCCTCTGCAAAAATTAAAGCAGCAGCACAAAGGGCTGCACTTGTTGCTCATATGAAAGCATTGGAGGAGAAGTATGCTTTGGAGGAACAGAAGCAATAAATAAAGAGGAAAAGGGAGAGGCTGGAGCTGGAAACTGAGCTAGCAGCTTCAAATGCTAAGTTGGCAGTTTTGCAGGCTTCTGATGGAAGAAGTCGAATTCATTGAAGTTCAGATGCCATGAATTCATACTTGGAGAAGGAAAAAAGAAAATTGGCAACAAGCAACACCCTTAACCCCTCAGCAAAGGAATATGAGCCTACAGAATGGACAATAGCACATCAAATGGAGAATTTAAATGTAAAAAAGCAGCACACCATCTCCAGTGACCAACAGTGCTTGGAAACATCACAAAATTTGCAACTGGGAACAGCAGCAGCAATTCTGTTTAATCAAGCCGAAAATTCTAATATTGGGCACCAAATAAATCATAATCCATCTGGAGATGTACTAAGTATTATGAACAAGCAAAATGAAATTACAGCTGCTTTGTTGAATCAACAACGTTTATTGTCTTTGCCACCACGTGACATCCCTGTGTTTGAAGGTGATCTGTTTCAATATAAGCCATTTATAAAAGCATTTGAACAAGGAGTGGCGGCCAAAGCCAAGAAAGCTGATTGTTTGTACGACTTGGAACAATTTACAAGAGGACAGCCCAGAGAACTGGTCCGTAACTGCCAGCATATTCCTCCTGAGCCTGGGTATATGATAGCAAAAGGTCTTTTGGAAGAACATTTTGGTAATAAGTATAAGATCGCTGCAGTACATATTGAAAAGGCATTAGCTTGGCCTACAGTAAAATCTGAGGATGTTAATGCCATACAAGCCTATACTTTGTTCTTGCGTGGTTGGTCTAATGTGATGATGGATTTTCAGTACATGCAGGAGTTGGACATGCCAGCCAATATGAGACAAATTGTTTCAAAGCTACCATTCAAATTCAGAGATTGATGGAGAGCTACAGCTCATGACATAATGGAATCCTTCAATAACAGAGCTCACTTCATTGATTTAGTGAAGTTTTTGGAGAAGCAAGTAAAGATCCTCTCTGATCCAATCTTTGGCAATATTGGAAATGTGTCACAAGTTCAGCAAATTCACATCTTAAGTTTAAGTCACCATTAAAGAACAGAGTAAAGGGAAGCAGTTTTGCCACTACAGTAACACCAGTGGAGCCTGTAAATGGAAAACAAATAACTGGTATGAAAAAAGGGGATTGTCCTATCTGTTGTTATTGTTCACATGCTCATCATTTGGAGATATGTCAGCAGTTTAAAAATATGAAACACAAAGAAAAGATTCAGTTTTTAAAAGATAAAGGACTTTGTTTTGGATGTTTATGTACTGGACATATCAGTTGTGATTGTAATAAGCGTTTGACTTGTGAAGCATGTAAAAGGCAACATCCAACTGTGCTACATATTCAAAAGACCAATCTTGACCTGGAACAAACAGATGAGTCATCAGAAACAAAGGTATCAACTTCTTCCCAAACCTGTGGTCATACAGGGTCCGGAAATGATTGATGCATTCTCCTCATTGTTCCAGTACAAGTGAAATCGACTAAGGGAAATGAAGTTGTACAAACATGTGCATTTTTAGATCCTCGTAGTTTAGGAACATTTTGTTCTGAACATCTTAAAGGCTGAAACTTACAGGAACAAAAACTGAATTTCTCTTGAAAACTATGGGTCAGGAAAAGATTCTTCCTTCATATTCTTTGACTGGGCTGGAGGTTTCAGTACTTGAAAATAATGAATTCCATCCTTTACCAGAGGTCCTCACACAAAAGCAAATGCCAGTTACTTCAGACTGCATTGCTACAGCAGCAGATATAAAAAAAAATGGCCTTACTTGTCAAAGATTCACATCTCTAATATCAATGCTAATGTTGACTTGTTGATAGGTACCAACACTCCCAAGTTATTGGAACCCTGGGAAGTTGTCAACAGCTGTGGAGATGGCCCATATGCTGTAAGGACAGTATTGGGATGGGTTGTCAATGGTTCTGTAAAGGAAAATGGCAGTCATGATGTGAGACTTTCATCTGCTGCAGTTAATAGGATTTCAGTCTCCAAAATCAAGTTTGTCATGGTGGCCCTCACGAGCCACCATAAGACGCCAGCAGTCACCAGTGAGTTGCAGAGATGTTTATTGAAGGGATTAGGAGCAGGGGAAAATACACACTAATAACAAGGATCGGGATAATGACAGGATAACTCACAACTGGAGATGATGAGAAGACGGCGTCTGAGCCGGGGAATGCCTGAAGCCTCAGACAGCGAGGAGTCTTCACAGAACTTCCACGGAGATTAACAGAAAGTACAACAGGAGGTATAACAATCGGTAGCTTACCGGAAAGTATAACCGACCGAAGTATAACAGGAGGTATCATAACAGGAAGCATAACAGAGACTGCTGCATCGGGGTGCATTGAATGCCCGCTTTTAACACCGGTCGCTAATGACCCCGAATGCAGCACAGCTGTGGACTTTGACAGCAGGGAGCTCCACCGGGTACTGTCACAATAAGAGCCCGAGGAGCTAGAAGGAACCCACTGCTGTCAAAGCCTGGAAATGATGATATAGGGTCCGAGTGCGGACGGAACCGGCACTCGGGTTGTAACAGTACCTCCCCCTCAAGGCCGAGCTCCTGAACGGCCAAATAACACCCAAGCACTCCCCCCCCCCCACACACACACCCTAGGGTGGGTGGATGGGGCACCAGCAGGAGGGAGAGAGTCAGAAAGGAAAAAAAAACCCAAAATCATAATACTCCATAACGAGTGGATTACGCAAAAACAGGACCCAAAAGGCAATACACACATCCACAGTTTCAAAACAGAACATGGGTATTGGACCAAGGGGAAGAAAAACACAAATTACAGGCTAAGGGAAAAAAGGTGAGATACAGTGTCACAGAAATCAGGCCCCCTGCACATCCCAAAAGTTTACAGACATGACCACTAAAGAAAAACCCAGGATGACTGCAGTCCTGGCTCTGAGGCATGGAGAGTGAAAGTTCGGGGGGCTGCCCAGCATCAAACGGCCACAAAGCAGGCAGGGGGGAAAAGGACAGTTCGGGCGGCCTACCCCAGTCCCATGCCCGGAAACAGTAAATTTCGGGCGGCTGGACCCAGTCGCCAAACAGGAAGTCCGATGGGTCGGGTGGCCAGCCCAGAGAGCCAAATGGGCGCGGCAGTCCTTCAGGCGGCCGACCCGCATCGCTTGCCCACCAGAACCGTAGGGGGGAAGTAGCCGGTGGTCTCGCTGGAGAAGGGGAAGACGAGGGAGAACCGGGCGGAGCGTTCGGAACCCCAACGGCCCCAGGTGGAGATGGGTTGCGCTTCTCAGGAGAACGAGGAGGGTGACGATGGTGATGATAGTCAAGATGGAGATGAGCCCGTCCAGTATCCGGCGGCAGGGGATCTGCAGCTCCCTCACCAAACCTGGAAACTGCTGGTGCCACACCCTTGTCGGACCCCGATTGGGTCGCGGTTGCTCCCGCGAAGGACCCCGATTGGGTCTCGGTTGCGTCCGCATCGGACCCCGATTGGGTAGGCGCCGCACCAGGACCGACCTCCAACCCCGAACCCGGAACCTCTGGCACAGCGGGCGAATTCAGATCTGCGCCGACGACCCTGGGAGAAGGCTCAGGAGAGAGAAAAGAACCGGGATCAGGATCACCGGCAGCGCCAGAACCCGGCGAGACAAGCTCGGATGTAGCGGATGGCCGCACCTGGCTCGCCTCCCCAAGAGACAGACAAAAATGCTCTACGATGGAGTAAAGAAAGACAAAACAGAGCACTTGCCTGATCTCGAGTTCTGACGCCGTCCAGGACTTCGACGATCCGAACTCTGAAGGCAGGAGGTCATCTTCAGGCTCCCACTCAGCTACGGCGGGCTCCGCAGCTGGCATGATGGTGCGCGCAGCTCCTGGATCCTCCGGCACCGAAGCCCACGCCAACGGCCTCCACGGCGTGGTGGCAGGGGACCCTTGACCCGCTGGACCGGACCGCTCGTCCGTGGAGACCCGGGACGCTTCCTCGTCGGCGCAGGCTCCACACTGCAGTCCGCCCTCCTCCTCCGCTCACTACGTGGCTGCTGAACCGGAACCAGGCTCTCCAGAACCGCAGACCCTCTCCTTATCCAGCAACGTTGGCCTGGCGTCGAGGACCGCTCAGCGGATGGAGACACAGAGGATGCGGGGTTAATAATTACAGCCACAACAGGTGGTGGGAGCTCGGGGAGCTGCGAACCCCGAACTCCACCTCCAGGAGTCTGACAGAGCAAATCACAATAACGAGAGTGTGAATGAACTTGGATTTGCCTGTCTCCTGAAGGCTGAGTGGTGCCTGCTGTGGCGGACGTTGCTTCTCCCTTTCCCCGCCGGATGGAGACAGAGGACCCCCTGGGAGGACGACGGGGATCCGCTCGAGAAGGTTCCGGGACGGGACTCACCGAAACGGGACTCCCGAGACACACAGCAGCCGGGATAGGCGACGAGGAGGAGGGGCCGACAGCCGTGATGAGCCGGGCACGGGACGCTGACAGGAGAGCGGAAGAAGATGGCCCGGGGGGAGAGACTGCGGGAATTCCCCTCTGACAAAGCGCAGGGATGGCAGCTGTGTGGGGGGGTTGAGCCCTTGTGGCGGCCCAGAACAGGATCTGGACGGGGTTCTCGCTGAGGTTGACCGGGCGGACGAACAGTGGAGTGAGCAGCTGTCACTCGGCCTCGGATCTTAACAACAGTCAGCTGCAGCTTCTCTGGGGGAAACCCGAGTGACGTCATGCCCAATGGGGAAAGACCTCTGGATGGTGCGAACTCCCGGGCCGGAACAGAGGCAGGAGCGGGATCCCGAAGTGAGGGGTGACATCTCCTCCTCTTCGGCTTCCTGCCGGGATTTCCCTCCAACCCACGGAGTATCTCACGCTGTACAGCGATGTCTTTTCTCCTCGCACTGACTTCGGGGTGGTTGGTGTAGCGAGGAAGATCGTCCAGGAGATCTTATTGACTCTCGTGCACTATGTACAGCAGCTCAACCAGACTCATGTCAATCATCACTGTTTTCTTCCTGCATTACCGACTGCACTATATAGTTCTCCACAGTATCTGCTGCTGGCTAATATATTTTAACTGTTGACCAGTATCACTTAATCTTATCCTACACTTTATTACATGTATAGTTTATTTCTTTTATCTTATCATGTTTAATGTTGCAGCATTGTACCGAGACAAATTCCTAGTTTGTGTACTACATGAACAATGGCAATAAACCTGATTCTGATTCTGATTCTGATTCTGATTCTGAGAACCTCAGCGTAGTCTAGGTGCCAGCGAATCTGGTCTGGGTCGTCATAGAGGCTCGCGGTGAAGAGTGTCCCGTCGACATACTCCAGGGCGCTGGCTAGCTTGTTACCCAGGCTCCGAGCACGGTCCTGGGAGACGGCATGATCCCAAAGTGACACCCAGACTGGGAAGAACAAAGTCCAATACTGCAAACTCACGGTGAATGGCGTCTCGGCGCGACGCCCCTCTCCGGACGTACTGGCAGCAGTCTACCGTCACGGTGGCCCTCACGAGCCACCATACGACGCCAGCAGTCACCAGTGAGTTGCAGAGATGTTTATTGAAGGGATTAGGAGCAGGGGAAAATACACACTAATAACAAGGATCGGGATAACAACAGGATAACTCACAACTGGAGATGATGAGAAGACGGCGTCTGAGCTGGGGAATGCCTGAAGCCTCAGACAGCGAGGAGCCTTCACAGAACTTCCACGGAGATTAACAGAAAGTACAACAGGAGGTATAACAATCGGTAGCTTACCGGAAAGTATAACCGACCGAAGTATAACAGGAGGTATCATAACAGGAAGCATAACGGAGACTGCTGCATCGGGGTGCATTCAACGCCCGCTTTTAACACCGGTCGCTAATGACCCCGAATGCAGTACAGCTGTGGACTTTGACAGCAGGGAGCTCCACCGGGCGCTGTCACAATAAGAGCCCGAGGAGCTAGAAGGAACCCACTGCTGTCAAAGCCTGGAAATGATGATATAGGGTCCGAGTGCGGACGGAACCGGCACTCGGGTTGTAACAAAGTTGAATAATCAGGATTTCAATGAGATGACCTTGGAGGAGATAGAAATGTTTAGAGAGGAAAAAAATTATGCAAATCATAGAATCATCAATAAAACAAGATGAGTATTGTTTAAAATTGCCCCTTGATAATCCAGATTTTCTGTTACCAACTGATCTTGCAGTGGCAAATAGGGTTTCTGCCATTGGAGAGGTAGCAAACCAGTCTCCGTGGAGGCATGTTGGGTCTAAAGAGAACTTTGCTGATGTTGCTTCAAGAGGAATAAGAGCATCTGACTACTTAAATGGTTGCTTCAATGGTTCTAGTTTTCTTTGGAAATTTGAGGAGAAAGGGCCGACAAATGAAAACTGTGACATTGTAGATAAATTTGAAGATCCAGAAGTCAAAAGGGACATCTTGGTGAATTTTGTTGCCAGCAATTCATTAACTCCACTGATCTCATCTATTCTTTAGACTGGACCAGACCTATACAATCAGTAGCCTGCTTTCTTGGGCTAAAGGAAATGTTGCTGGTAGCCAGTCATAAGAAAAGGTGTTTGGAGGCCTCAAATGGACAGACGGGTAAAGTGGAAAGACCAAATGTGGCAGTAACCAGGAGTTGTATGCTAACTTTGAAAGAGTTGATGGAAGTGGAATTGGTCATTATTCACTCTTGTCACCAACAAAGACTAAAGATGGAGTTAAAATTGCATGCTCCTACCAGACAAGGAATGCTGTTAACTTTTAGCTCTGAATACAGTTGTTTGGGATTTTTGGCATCAGTAACTTTGTTTACTAAGATGCTGTATCAAGAACTTTGTCTGAGAAGTTATCAATGGGATGACGCCTTGCCTCCAGATATTTCAAAGTTGTGACAAAAGTGGTTGCAAGACATTAATTTGCTAACATCAATTAATGTGGACAGATGCATAAAACCAGACTGCAGTGAGCCTATGTACAGTCAAATGCGTTGTTTTTCTGATTCCAGTGAGGATAGACTCCATGCAGTCATGTGTGTGAACGATACCATACTGAATGATCACCCAATAACAAAGCTTCCAGATGATCCAAATGATCTAGAATTCCTAGCACCGAATCATCTGCTTCTATTAAAAACAAAACCAGCTTTGGATCTAGAACTTGTTGAACCATCTCACATGTATGTAAAACGTCAAAGGAGACAAGTTCATTATATTACTGATCTGCTTTGGAAAAGATGGGTTCGAGAATATCTTCCATTGCCAGATTTAGCTGTGGGTGAGGTTGTTCTAATTATGGATTTTTCATCATCACATGGTTTTTGGCCTCCTGGAAAGGTTGGAGGTGTTTTCAGATAAAGGGGGTCTGGTATTTTCTATAGCACAAACTAAAACTAACATCATTGAAAGATCAATAACTAAACCCTGTTTAATGCCCGAGGCATAAACTTTATTGAATTATGTGATGTGTAATGAATGGTAATTGGCTCCTTTAGTATTTTTTGTTGTTGGTGAATTGTCATGTAACAATTAGGGGCCGGTAGATAGGAGCCAATTAAGCCCAATTGTGATCTGTGTAGAGTTTGCATGTTCTCCCCGTGTCTGCGTGGGTTTACTCCGGGATTTCTCCGATTTCCTCCCACATGCCAAAAACATGCAAGTTAGGTTAATTGGCATCAAAACTGGGGATTCTAAATTGTCCTTAGGTATGGATGCTGAGTGAATGGTTGTCTGTATCTCTGTGTTGGCCCTGCGATGGACTGGCGATCTGTTCAGGGTGTACCCTGCCTCTCGCCCAAAAGATGCTGGGATAGGCTCCAGCCCCCCCGCAACCCGAAAAGGATTAAGCGGAAGAAGATGAATGAATGAATGAATGTATAAATGGGAACCTGTCATTGTCAGGACAGGTGTTCTACCCAAAAGGAAAAAAACAGTTTTTGACCGCTGAGACAGCAAGACGTGTTTGTGTCTTAAGGAAACTTTTAGTGTAAGGAACTTTATTGTTGTTATGGATTTTTAATGTTAATTTGGAATAAAATTAGTGTTTTTAAACGTATTGGACGTCTTGGACACTGATTTTATCACGTCAAGTTTTAATCAGCGTGTCAATCAAATTTTCCGGGTCATAGCATCTCAGGGGCTTCAAGTATTGGCTTAGCCCCTATAATAATTATTTTAGTTTATATCACTCTTCAGTGATGGAGTTCAGTGTAATATTGAATTTCTTTTGTATATTGTCAATGAACTCATGCAGTACTATAGCAGGACTTGTTTACAAATATTTGAGACCCAATGTGAGTGCATCAGTTTATATTTTAGCAATATTTTGTTATTAAAAGTTTTTTTTAAAAACTGTAATCAACCAAATTAACTACAAAACACCCAACATTATTATACACAACAGAAGGACCCATTTAACTGCAACCGTAGCATCAGTGTTGCCCATTTGTCAGTAAATATTTAACTAAAAAATATTTATTTTGTTATTTGGGCCTTTTTGTGTCCTGCGTATGGCCGTTAAGTCATTCTGGCCATTCCGCTCCACAATCATGGCGGTATTTATTATTACGTTTTTAATTTTTAGATACTCATGCGGGAGGAGGGACTCGCGGTCCTGCAAATTATAGTGGTACCACACGGGTGAAGCAGACGCAGGGACTCCCGTCTACCACTGACTGGGCAGGCTGGGCGTGCCTTCCCATGAAGGACCGTGGTCTGCCCGGTCGGGCCACTGCTTCTCCCGGTATGTTCTGTGTTGGATACAGCGGTAATCTTTGTTAGACCCAGGTCCCCGATGACGCTTCGCCCAGTCTGCTCACATGCCTCATGTTCTCCACATATGCCGAATTACCCTTTAGACCTATGCAATCATGGCAACTTTATGCTATAATTTTTTTAAGCATTAAATCTTTAGGATTATCTTTTTCTAGTTAAATTTGTCGCTTTTCGCTTCCTTGTTTTGCTCATGGTGTGCTGTGGTTACTGATACTGTGATGTTGCATATTATCCAATCAGTATGGAGTCAATGCAAAACCCCACCCACGCCTCTAGAAGCCAAAGCAGGAGGAGAGAGCGATGACTAAACTTTTATTGATAAAAATTACATAGTTTGACTGAACAGCTCCATACTCAGGGATGCACACCCTCATAACCTCAGAAAAACACGTATAAAATCGTAGGTCAGTCTGACTAATGGTGCAAGAGATATGCGTGGAACAGACAGACAGACACAGACAGAGATTCCAATTCAATTCAATTCAATTCAGCTTTATTTATATAGCGCCATATCACAACAGAAGTCATTTCATAGCACTATCAAAAGTAGGGAAAACCCCACAATTGCAGAAAGACCCAGCAATCAGACGATCCCCTGTGAGCAAGCACTTAGCGACGGTGGAGAGGAAAAACTCCCAATTAACAGGAAGAAACCTTTAGCAGAACCGAGCTCAGGGAGGGGCAGTCATCTGCTGCGACTGGCTGGGGGTGAGGGGATAGAGAAGAAGAAAAGAACAGACATAAAGAAAGCAAACATTAACGGTGAGAAGCCAAGTACATTATTGGAGGTCACCCGGCAGTCTGAATGTTTTAACAGCAAAACGAAAGGGGGGTTAAGAAACACAAGATCCCTCCCTAATCGTAGGCTATATTGAAAAGGAAGGTTTTTACCCTATTCTTAAAAACAGAGATTGAGTCTGACTCCCAGACCCAGAGTGGTAACCGGTTCCACAAGAAAGGAGCTTGACAGCAGAAGGCTCTGCCTCCCATTGTACTTTTGGAGATTCTGGGTATTATAAGTAATCCAGCATTTTGGGAGCGTAGTGTTCTGTTAGGATGATAGGGTAATATCAGATCTTTTATATATAAGGGGGCCTGATTATTAAGAGCTTTGTAAGTGAGAAGAAGGATTTTAAACTTAATTCTAAACTCTATGGGAAGCCAGTGAAGGGAGGCCAGAACTGGAGAGATTTGATCTCTCTTTCTGGAACCCGTTAAAAACTCTTGCAGCAGCATTTTGGATCAACTGAAGAATTTTTAAAGATATTTTAGGACAACCTGATAATAACGAATTACGATAATCTAATCTAGAACTAACGAAAGCGTGGATCAGTTTCTCAGCATCATTCAGAGACAAGATACTCCTAATCTTGGCAATATTGCGCAGATGATAGAAGGCAGTCTTAGAAACAAATTTAGTATGTGAATTAAAGAACAGATCTTGATCAAAAATAACTCCAAGGTTCCTCACAGAACTATTCAGAGGAGAGTAGCGGCATCCAAATTAAGAGTTTGATTTGGAAAGGTATTTCTAAGGTTTTTTGGACCAACAAGAATGACTTCAGTCTTATCTGGGTTTAATAGCAGAAAATTACAAGTCATCCAAGCTTTGATTTCCTTAAGACAGGCGTCTAACTCGGCTAATTGATTACAATCATCGGGCTTCATTGACAGGTATAATTGTGTGTCATCTGCATAACAATGAAAATGTATACAGTGCTTTCTAATGATATTGCCTAACGGAAGCATATATAAACTAAAAAGAGTAGGGCCTAACACAGATCGCTGTGGAACTCCGTGACTGAGCTTAGAGTTGGGAGAAAACATCATTGATGTGAACAAACTGAAGTCTATCGGACAAATAAGATCTAAACCACTGCAGCGAAGTTCCATTTAGTCCAACATAGTGTTCTAATCTATCAAGTAGAATGTCATGATCGATGATATCAAAGGCTGCACTAAGATCTAAAAGGACAAGTACAGAAACGAGTCCATTATCAGATGCGATAAGGAGGTCATTAGTGACCTTCACTAAGGCCGTTTCAGTGCTGTGATGAACTCTGAACCCAGATTGAAGCTCTTCAAATAAACCATTTCCCTGCAAATGGTCAAACAGTTGCGCAGCAACAACTCTTTCTAAGATTTTTGAAATGAAAGGCAGATTAGAGATTGGTCGATAGTTAGCCAAAACTCCTGGATCGAGCGTTGGCTTTTTGAGTAAGGGTTTAATTACAGTAATGTTAAAAGACTCTCAAGCTGAAAGATCTGGTTGACTTTAAAACTGCAGTAATAATGTTAAAAGTGAAGAATCTATCACTGCCCGCAAATTTCCAAAAGTTGTTCCAAATAAGGGAGAAACAGTATCATTTCAGAGGAACATGTATATTTCAAAATCCTTCAGTGAGAACTACCACCAAGCAACACTGTGTCTCAGTGCAAGGAGTTAGATTGTGGAATGCTTTTGGACCTGAATTAAAATCATGTACAACGCCTGGACAATTTAAACAAAAACTAAAGGAAGAAATACTCCAAACATATATACAAGATGACATGTAAACTCACATAAGGATTATCATATTCAGTCTGTGTTGTGTTGTTGCTTAGATTTTTGTCACGTTTTGTCTTAGCTTTGTTCTGAATTGTAATCGCTCTTGTTTTTCTTTTGAATTCTTGGATGGAAAATGGGTGGGCAATATAAGCTGCGGCTTCAGCCATCACCCATTTCGGATAACTTATGTTGAACTGTATAATCAGAGGAGTTATTGTTTAATTTGACCTTGTAAGATGTTTTTTTTTTCTTTCCTCTTTGTTATATTATTCTGTTCTTTTCTTTTAATCTTTACTTTTAATCTAGCCGAAATAAAGATTCATTCATTCATTCAAGTTAAAAAAGAGTTAATTATATGAAGAATACGGCTACCAGTAATTGGGAAGACTATTATAAATAACCCGGTAGGGATAGTTGAATCGCCGCTGCGCTTTTGGGGTAATTTTGGTTGGCCGGCCACTTCTGGGAAGATTCACCACTGTTCCATGTTTTCACCATTTGTGGATAATGGCTCTCACTGTGGCAGCACGGTGGCGCAGTGGTTAGCACAGTGGCAGCACAGCGAGAAGGTCATGGGATTGATCCCACCCCCAGACCATCGGTGACCCTTCTGTGTGGAGTTTGCATGTTCTCCCCGTGTCTGCGTGGGTTTACTCCGGGTACTCCGGTTTCCTCCCACATGCCAAAAACATGCGAGTTAGGTTAATTGGCATCAACTGAGGATTCTAAATTGTCCTTAGGTATGACTGTGAGAGTGAATGGTTGTCTGTCTCTCTGTGTTGGCCCTGCGATGGACTGGCGATCTGTCCAGGGTGTACCCTGCCTCTCGCTCAAAGACGCTGGGATAGGCTCCAGCCCCCCCGCGACCCGAAAAGGATTAAGCGGTAGAAGATGGATGGATGGATGGCTCTCACTGTGGTTCACTGGAGTCCCAAAGCTTTAGAAATGGCTTTATAACCTTTTCCAGACTGATAGATCTCAGTTACTTTGTTTCTCATTTGTTCCTGAATTTCTTTGGATTGCAGCATAATGTCTAGCTTTTGGGGATCTTTTGGTCTATTTCACTTTGTCAGGCAGGTCCCATTTAAGTGATTTCTTGATTGAGAACAGGTATGGCAGTAATCAGGCCTGGATGTGGCTGGAGAAATTGAACTCAGCTTTCCAAAGATGTGATAAATCACAATTAATTTATGTTTTAACAGGAGGGGGCAATCACTTTTTCACACAGCGCCATGTAGGTTTGGATTGTTTTTACCCTTAATAATAAACACCTTCATTTAAAAACTGCATTTTGTGTTTACTTGTGTTATCTTTGTCTAATATTTAAATGTGTTTGCTGATCTGAAACATTTAAGTGTGACAAACATACAAAAAAATGAGAAATCAGGAAGGGGGCAAACACTTTTTCACACCACTGTACCAAATTTCCTCTTGAGATTTGTTCATCTAGATCTGTCTCCCATTTGTTTTTAAGAGACTCCAACAAAAAGTTGTGAGTGTAAATTATAAATTGTGCTAACAGACCTTTTTGGGGCTTGTTTACAATTGAAGATAGAATTTAGTAAAGGAGAAGGAGGGTTTAACGGGGAAGGAGACAAAATTTGAAGCGACAAAGCCACAAATACTGATAAAAGTGAGATTTGGGAATATTGTATTTCTGTACCAACTTTTCAGAAGATGCAAACCTGCTGTCGATACAGAGATATGAGAATGAGAGTATCCTTGTTCTAGACCACATGTCAAAGGCATCATCCATCACTGATAGGGCAAATGTGATTTTCTTTTTTTTTTTTTTTTTTTGTAACTGGGGAGGCCCGAGACAGGTCACTGGGGACAAGGATCTAAACTGATTTCAAACCTTGACTGATTATAACAGACAGGTAACTTTTTTGTTTTTACAGTAAATGTGTCTATTTGCACAAGTTAAAATAGTAGGTTTTGTTGGTTTTTTGGGGGTGCAGCAGTGGCTTAGGAGGTAGAGCGGGTCGTCCAATACCTGGAGGGTTGGCGGTTCGATTCCTGCTCTCCTCAGCTATCCTGCTGTTGTGTCCCTGGGCAAGACACTTTACCCACCTTCCCTCCAGTGTCCATGGCACTAGGTATGAATGTGTATAAATGTTCAGTCGTGGTCGGAGAGGCCATTGGCATGGATTGGCAGCCATGTTTCCGTCAGTCTGCCCCAGGGCAGCTGTGGCTACAGCAGTAGCTTACCACTATCAATGTCTGTGGAGTGAATGAATAAGGGACTCATTGTAAAGCCCTTTGGGTATCATGAAAGGTGCTATATACAGTGGTGTGAAAAAGTGTTTGCCCCTTCCTAATTTCTCATTTTTTTGTACGTTTGTCACACTTAAATGTTTCAGATGATCAAACAAATTTAAATATTAGACAAAGACAACACAAGTAAACACAAAATGCAGTTTTTAAAAGAAGGTGTTTATTATTAAGGGTAAAAAAAAATCCAAACCTACATGGCCCTATGTGAAAAAGTGACCCCCCCCCCCCCCCAGTTAAAACATAAATTAACTGTGGTTTATCACATCTTTGGAAAGCTGAGTTCAATTTCTCTAGCCACACTCAGGCCTGATTACTGCTACACCTGTTCTCAATCAAAAAATCACTTAAATAGGACCTGCCTGACAAAGTGAAGTAGACCAAAAGATTCTCAAAAGCTAGACATTATGCTGCAATCCAAAGAAATTCACGAACAAATGAGAAACAAAGTAATTGAGATCTATCAGTCTGGAAAAGGTTATAAAGCCATTTCTAAAGCTTTGGGACTCCAGCGAACCACAGTGAGAGCCATTATCCACAAATGGTGAAAACATGGAACAGTGGTGAACCTTCCCAGGAGTGGCCGGCCAACCAAAATGAGTAAAAGATTCATTGCCAGTTACCACAAACGCTTGCTTGCAGTTGTTGCTGCTAAGGGTGGCCCAACCAGTTATTAGGTTTAGGGGGCAATCACTTTTTCACACAGGGCCATGTAGGTTTGGAATTTTTTTTCCCTTAATAATAAACACCTTCATTTAAAAACTGCATTTTGTGTTTACTTGTGTTATCTTTATCTAATATTTTAATTTGTCTGATGATCTGAAACATTTAAGTGTGACAAACATACAAAAAAAAATGAGAAATCAGGAAGGGGGCAAACACTTTTTCACACCACTGGTCATGCAATCCATTATTTGTCTTATTGTATCTATAGAGTGTTTTCCATATATAAACAATGGAAAAGTGAAACCGTTTTCTATAAAATTGTATCTCCTCCCTTAATACGAAATAAAAAGTAACTGCATTAATGTTGGTAATATGGAAATTTTTCCATATCCTACAAAGATTGTCTACATTTTTTGTGTTAAAAAATGCAAGGGGTGCCCAAATATTTGTATACCACTGTCTGTCTATTGTATAAAGTTTATTTAGTGTTGTAGTTTAGGTTTAAGACCAAGTAATGATTTAAGTAGGAATAAAGTATTGGATGTCAGGTTTTGACAAAAACTTTTTTTAATCTGGAAAAAAGAATGCCAACATATTTAATTAAAATTTATCATATTTTACTTTCTGATTTGACTGCTTTCCTGCAACTTTACAGCACACACTCCCACACCCACAAAAAGGTGCTTTTGACTGGTTTTCTTCATATCAAACTCTTATTTACAGGCTTGTGTTCCTCTGTTAGTATGTGTCGTACATGCATGTTCTCCCATGGCAGGTATTTGATTAATTGTATATTTTCCCTGCCTCGGTCATAAGTGGTTCAAGTGTGAGGGTCGTAAATGTTTAGTTTACATCAAGTGTGAGCTTGGCAGTGTTTTCACTGAATGCCCCTGGGCTGATGGGAAAATGACTCTCAGTCACACACACACACACAAACATGCTAAAAGTTTAAGCTTGCATCTGAAGTTACGTGCTTTTACTCAAAATGTTGCTGTCAACAGCTGGAAACTTAAGATATTTATACATTTGTTGTGTATGTTTGTAGTAAGGCTGTACTCCAGTTGGAATTCCATATTTTCACTAATTTGGTGTAGTTGATTCACTTAAACCAATTTCTTGTGCTGTTATGTTCATGCTTTTATGTCAGCTGCTGGTAGGTGGAGAGTTTGTGTTTACAGTAATCCAGCTGAGTTCCATCCATCCATCCATCTTCTACCGCTTTTCCGGAGGTCCGGGTCGCGGAGGCAGCAGTTCAAGCAGAGAAGCCCAGACTTCCCTCTCCCCAGCCACCTGCTCCAGCTCTTCAGAGGGGATACCAAGGCGTTCCCAGACTAGCTGGGAGACATAGTCTCTCCACCGAGTCCTGGGTCTGCCCCGGGGTCTCCTCCCAGTGGGACGTGCCTGAAACACCTCAAGTGGGAGGCGTCCAGGAGGCATCCTAATCAGATGCCCATACCACCTCAACTGACTCCTTTCAATGTGGAGGAGCAGCGGTTCTACTCTGAGCCTCTCCCGGATGACTGAGCTCCTCACCCTATCTCTGAGGGTGAGTCCAGCAATCCTACGGAGAAAGCTCATTTCAGCCGCTTGTATCCGCGATCTCGTTCTTTCGGTCATTACCCAAAGCTCGTGACCATAGGTGAGAGTAGGAACGTAGATTGACTGGTAAATCGACAGCTTTGCCTTAGAACTAAGCTCCCTCTTCACCACAACAGACCGGTACAACGTCCGCATCACTGCAGATGCTGCTCCAATCCGTCTGTCGATCTCTCGCTCCATTTTCCCCTCACTCGTGAACAAGACCCCAAGATACTTAAACTCCTCCACTTGGGGCAGGAGCCTGTCCCCAACCCGGAGAGGACAATCCACCTTTTTCCGGCTGAGGACCATGGACTCGGACTTGGAGGTGCTGATTCTCATCCCAGCCGCTTCACACTCAGCGGCAAACCGTCCCAGCAAGAGCTGTAGGTCATTGCTGGATGAAGCCAACAGGACAACATCATCTGCAAACAACAGAGATGAGATCCTGTGGTCACCAAGCATGACACCCTCCATTCCCTGGCTGCGCCTAGAAATCCTGTCCATAAAAATTATGAACAGGACCGGTGACAAAGGGCAGCCCTGGCGGAGTCCAACTCTCACTGGGAATGACTCCGACCGAGTGTTGGCAATGCGAACTAAACTCTCACAACGGTCGTACAGAGACCGAATAGCTCGTAACAACAAGCCCGATACCCCATACTCCCGAAGCACCCCCCACAAAAATCCACGAGGGACGCGGTCAAATGCCTTCTCCAAGTCCACAAAGCACATGTAAACTGGTTGGGCAAACTCCCACGAACCCTCAAGAATTCTCGAGAGGGTAAAGAGCTGGTCCGATGTGCCACGGCCAGGACGAAAACCACATTGCTCCTCCTGAATCCGAGGTTCGACCAACGGCCGGACTCTCCTCTCCAGTACCTTGGCATAGACCTTCCCAGGGAGGCTGAGGAGTGTGATCCCTCTAAAGTTGGAGCACACCCTCCGGTCCCCTTTTTTGAAGAGAGGAACCACCACCCCGGTTTGCCATGCCAAAGGCACTGCCCCCGACCTCCACGCAATGTTGCAGAGGCGTGTCAACCATGACAACCCAACAACATCCAGGGCCTTGAGGTACTCGGGGCGAATCTCGTCCACCCCCGGGGCCCGGCCACCAAGGAGATTTTTAACCACCTTGGCGACCTCAGCCCCTGTGATAAGCGAGTCATCCCCCTCGTCCCCAAACCCTGCTTCCTCTGTGGAAGGCGTATCAGTGGGATTGAGGAGATCCTCGAAGTATTCCTTCCACCGCCCGACGATATCCCCAGTTGAAGTCAACAGTGTCCCATCCGCACCATACACAGTGTGGACGGGGAGCTGCTTTCCCCTCCTGAGCCGCCGAACAGTTTGCCAGAATCTCTTTGAAGCCGACCGAAAGTCTTGTTCCATGGCCTCACCGAACTCCTCCCATACCCGGGTTTTTGCTTCAGCAACCACCCGAGCTGCACTCCGCTTGGCCTGCCGGTACACCTCAGCTGCTTCGGGAGTCCCACAAGCCAACCAAGCTTGATAGGACTCCTTCTTCAGCTTAATGGCCCCCCTCACCACTGGTGTCCACCACTTGGTTCGGGGGTTGCCACCACGAGATGCACCGACCACCTTGCGGCCGCAGCTCTGGGCTGCCGCTTCAACAACAGAGGTGGAGAACATGGCCCATTCAGACTCCATGTCTCCAGACTCCCTCGGAATGTGGTTGAAGTTCTTCCGGAGGTGGGAGTTGAAGACCTCCCGGACAGGGGCCTCAGCCAGACGCTCCCAGCACACCCTCACTATACGTTTGGGTCTACCAGGTCTGAATGGCTTCCTCCCCTGCCATCGGATCCAACTCACCACCAGGTGGTGATCAGTTGACAGCTCTGCACCTCTCTTTACTCGGGTGTCCAAGACATACGGTCGCAGGTCTGATGATACGATAACAAAATCGATCATCGACCTGCGGCCTAGGGTGTCCTGGTGCCAGGTGCACATATGGACACCCTTATGCTTGAACATGGTGTTCGTTATAGACAGACTGTGGTTAGCACAGAAGTCCAATAACTGAACACCACTCGGGTTCAGATCGGGCAGGCCGTTCCTCCCAATCACCCCCCTCCAGGTTTCACTGTCGTTGCCCACGTGCGCATTGAAGTCCCCCAGTAGGACAATGGAGTCTCCAGGAGGAGCACCCTCCAGCACCCCAGTCACAGACTCCAAAAAGGGTGGGTACTCTGAAACATCATTTGGTGCATAGGCACAAATGATGGTCAGGACCCGTTTCCCAACCCGAAGGCGCAGGGAAGCAACCCTTTCGTCCACCGGGGAAAACTCCAATATAGAGGCAGCAAGGTGGGGCGATACAAGAATACCTACCCCTGCTCGTCGCCTCTCGCCCGGGGCAACTCCAGAAAAGGCCAAGCTCCAGCCCCTCTCCAGGAGACTGGTTCCGGAACCGGAGCTGTGTGTTGAGGTGAGGCCGACTATATCTAGCCGGTATCGCTCAATCTCGTACACCAGCTCAGGCTCCTTCCCCACCAGAGAGGTGACATTCCACGTACCAAAAGCCAGTTTAGAAAGCTTGGGATCAGTCCGCCAAGGTCTCCGCCTTTGACTGCCACCTAATCCACATAGCACCGGACTTCCATGATCCCTCCTGCAGGTGGTGAACCTACTGGAGGGCGGACCCATGTAACTCCTTCGGGCTGAGCCCGGCCGGGTCCCATGGGTGGAAACCCGGCCACCAGACGCTAGCCTTCGAGCCCCTCCCCCAGGCCTGGCTCCAGGGTGGGGCCCCGGTAACCCCATACCGGGCGGGGTACACTGAATCCTTGATATACAATTTATCATGAGAGTCTGTTGGATCGTTCTTCGTCTGGCCCTTCACCCAGGACCAGTTTGTCTTGGGAGACCCTATCAGAGGCAAATTGCCCCGGACAACATAGCTCCTGGGATCACTGGGGCACGCAAACCCCCCCACCACGATAAGGTGACGATCCATGAGGGGGAATCCAGCTGAGTTGTTTATCATTTATCAGTGCTGGGTTCTATGTGTGATGGTCGGGTGAGCATGCTCCCCCTCCCCTCCTGTCTGTCTGTTCGGCTCCGGAGAATTGGACACACCTGCGTGATTACACACCTGCTGCGTTCTGATGACCAGTGGATTTAAGAGCCGGCGTGTGGAGCAGCCACCGCCGGATCATTAGGTTTGCTAAACCACTGAAACTGTTCTTAGCCTTTATTCTGTCTGTACCTGTGCTACCCGTTTGTCCTCCTGTCTCTCCAGGTTTGCTGCCACCTCTGCGGTGTGTCTTCCAGAGCTGATCACGTTCACCTGGCCGTAGAAAACGCCGGACAAATCCACCCAGGTCAACACCTTTCCCCTGTTTCCCCTGGTCCGCATAGGAGTTCCATGCTGGACTCCTTTGCTCTTGAGTAAGTGCGCTTCTCACGTTCCTCTCCTCATTTGAGAGAGCCTGTCCCTTATAATCTCTGTCTGCTCGTTCCCCTGTAAGTAGCGTGCGCTCCAGCGGGCACCAGTTTTGTGTGTAAATTTAGTTGTGTGTGTTTGTGTTTCATTTTTCTTTAGTACTGCCCCCTTATGTACTGTGTGTATTTATTTTCATTTTTGTAATAAACTGGTGTGATTTACTTCTGAGTCTGAGTGTTTGTTCTGGTAGCCCAGCATTTGAGTCTCACTTGCCTGAATCATGACAGAACGATCCAGCCAAGACTGAGGCTCAGTGGGCGCTCAGCCAGACAGACAGTCAGTGCTCTCGCGCTTGGACGCCATGGAGCGCCAGGTCATGTATTTGAACAGCTGCAAACTATTACCCAACAATTGGCAACCGTAACCGAGCACCTGTGTTGCCTTCCTGGTGCGGCGCCTTCTCCCGCACCTGCTGCCCCAGCAGAGCATACCATCCACAGGAACATCTCCATTCCCACGCCTGCCCCCTATGGGGGGGAGGTGGGGGATGTAAGGGGTTCCTGCTGCACTGCCAGATGTATTTTCAGCAGGTGAGGGGGGAGTATAGGGAAGATTCGGATAAAATCCATCTCATGACCTTGTTGTTGCAGGACCAGGCGCTCAAGTGGGCACAGTTCACCTTGAGCGGCCTGGAGGGGCCCCTCTATTCTTATGAGCGGTTTGTGTGAGAGTTCTCCGAGGCTTTGGACCATTCAGAGAGTAAGGGGAACATAGTTAGTCAGCTGATGGGGCTACGGCAGGGAGACCGGTCGGTGGCCGATTTCTCTGTCGAGTTCCGGGTCGTTGCGGCGGACTCTGGGTGGAAGGACGTTTTGCTTCGGAGCACCTTCCTCCTGGGTCTGAATTCGCATCTCCGCGATGAGCTGGCTATCCGTGCGTCCTCCTCCTCTTTGGATGAGCTTATCGCGCAGGCTGTGGCCCTCGACATCCGGTTCAGGGAGCATGCGAGAGAGCAGAAGGCCACTGCCTCTCTGTTTGCTCTCTGGCCGGCCGCCCAACCCTCTCACACGGCTCCATCAACCTCCTCTGAGCCGATGGCCCTCGGCAGGATCCGTCTGTCTCCAGAGGAGTGCCGTCGTTGAGCAAGAGAAGGGGTTTGTCTATATTGTGGGGGGCCCAGGTCACGCTGCTTCAAAATGCCCTGAGAAGTCAAAAGGCCCGGCCCATCAGTAACCGTGGGGGGTCTGGCGGGAGGGTTCTCGCAAAATCTTCCCAACCGCTTTGAACTTCCGGCCCTCATTCAGTTGCCGGGGGTCGAGTTCAAAACCTCTGCTCTAGTTGATTCCGGGGCAGAGCAGAATTTCATCCAACAGGCCATGGTCCGTAAATTACAGCTACCCACCAGGAAGGTTCTGACACCTTAAACAGTATCGGCGGTCTCAGGCAGCAGTATTGTGGCGATTACCGAACAGACTGAACCGATTTCGGTCATTCTGTCCGATAATCATTGCGAGACTATTCAGTTTTATGTCCTGCCCCATTCCACCACCACCATGATCCTGGGGTATCCATGGCTCCATTTACACAACCCTGTTATTAACTGGAATCAGGGCTCCATTTCTTCTTGGAGTCCCGTTTTCTTCTCATCATGTCTCTGATCGGCCACATGCTCGCCATCACTCCCGATCGCCTCCCCTCCGGCTGAGCTGGCGGATCTCAGCTCCGTGCCTGAGGTCTATCATGACTTAGAGGAGGTCTTTAGCAAGTCCAGGGCCCTATCTTTACCACCTCACCAGGGCTATGACTGTGCTATCGACCTCCTCCCGGGCGCGCGGCTGCCATCCAACTGGCTCGACAGTTTATCTGGGCCAGAGAGGGAGGCGATGGAGACTTACATAAAAGAGTCCATCGGCGGCGGCGGCGGCCTCCGTCGGTCTATGATGACCATGGAAGAGAATCCTAAACGTCTACTCTGCTGGAACAGCACCGCCTGTGGCTGAACAGGCCGATGCGCACCGGTGTTCTACCTTCCAGCGTTGGGCGTTGGTAGGATTCAAGCCTGGGCAGGAAGATATGGAGGACAAGATGATACCCATGCAGCATGTCCCCCCTCTCCACGTCACTGATGAATCCAAAGGAACAGCAGGGCTGCTATAGTTTGGCACCAACGCCGTTGCAGGAGCTGCCAGAATGATGTTGAGCACAACAGAGAACTGCCTTAGGGGCTCCGACTCCGGAATTTTCCTCAGGGTTGACTCCCAAAGCCTTTCCCGTGACCGGGTGTGCCGCAAGGCAGCGTAGGTTTGAAATCAGGGTTTACCTTCCCCTAGATGGGCTACCTTCCCAGGTTGACGAGCCACCATCTACCCGAAGCATCTGGTTTTAAGGCGCCAGAGATCCGCCCTCGCCCCTTCTCCTATTAGTAAAAGCAGTTCCGCCGGGCTTAGAGACTAAACCACACAGGCAGGCTAGGAGTTGGACTTAGTTGTCAGAGGCTTTTCGAGACGCACGCCATAAGGAGCATTTTATGAGCACTGGGAGCTTAACCCCAGTGCCGCTCCTGGCTATGACAACCTTGGAACCAAGAGAGTCCATCAGCGCCGGCATTATTCGTCCATTATCTGCCCCTCTTGGCGCTGGGTTCTTTTTTGTAGAGAAGAAGGACAGGTTGTTGCGGCCGTGCATTGATTACCGAGAACTTAACACGATTACCCACAAGGATAAGTGTCCGCTGCCCCTTATTAACTCGGCGTTTGAGCTACTCCAATGGGCACGTTTGTTCAGTAAAGCTTGACCTCCGTAATACATACCATTTGGTTTGCATTCGTGAGGGTGACGAGTGGAAGGCGGCGTTTAAAACTCTGTTGGGCCATTTTGAGTACTTGCTCGTGCCATTCGGACTGACCAAGGCCCCTGCCGTCTTCCAGTGGTTAATCAGTGACGTTTTGCGAGACATGGTGATCCAGTTTGTTTTTGTTTATTTGGATGACATTCTGATTTTTTCCCACACGCTGGAGGAGCATGTTGTCCACATTTGTTTAATCCTGCAGTGCTTGCTGGACAATCAGCTGTTTGTCAAAGCAGAGAAGTGCGAATTTTACACTCACTCCACTTCGTTCCTGGGGTTCATTATCGTTGAGGGCACAGTAAAGGCCGATCTGGCAAAGATTAAGGCGGTAGTAGACTAGCCAATCCCCCAGTCCAGGAAGGATCTCCAACACTTCCTGGGATTTGCCAGTGTCTACTGCTAATTCATCCGTGATTATAGTAAGGTGGCACAACCACTCACACAGTTGACATCGACCAAAAGCCCGTTCAAGTGGACCGTGGCTGCTGAATGAGCTTTTGTGACCCTGAAAGGCCTTTTCACCAACGCGCGCATCCTCGCGCAGGTGGACCTCGTGGTGCTGTTCGTGGTCGAGGTGGATGCTTCCAACTCGGGGGGTGGGCGCTGTCTTCTCCCAGTGCTCCTCCTTCCATCAGAAGCTCCATCCGTGCGCATATTTCTCCTGGTTGCTCACGTCAGCCGAGAGGAACTACACTGTTGGGGATCGTGAACTGTTGGCCATGAAGGTGGCGTTGGAGGAATGGAGACACTGGCTGGAGGGAGCTAGCCAACCAGTCATTGTCTGGACCGTTCATAAAAATTTAGAATACCTTTGATCGCCCAGACAGTTAAATTCTTGGCAGGCTCGGTGGACCCTGTTCTTTAATAGGTTCAATCTTTCCATCTCATATCGACCAGGGTCCGGTAATGCCAAGGCTGACGCTCTCTCGCGCCAGTTCTCTCTTGGCTCCTCCTCCTCCACCTCTACCTCCACAGCTGCTGCATCTCCCCAGGAGACTATCCTCTCCCCCTCCTGCTTTCTTGGGGCACTCTCATAGGAGATTGAGCAGAGGGTCTGGCAAGCACAGCCATCTGAACCCATCCCAGAGGGAGGCCCTCTGGACCGGCTGTATGTCCCCTCAGTGCTTCAGGGTGAAGTCATTAGGTGGGGCCACACCAGTTTTTTTGCCTGCCACCCCAGCATCTCAAGGACTGCCGAACTACTCCGGAAAGTGTTTTGGTGGCCCGCGCTTGGGAGGGATGTGACGGAGTTTGTTAAGGCCCGCCATGTCTGTGTGGCAAACAAGTCAGACTCTTCTTCTCCTGCTGGCCTCCTCCATCCCCTCCCGGTGCCAAGCCTTCCGTGGTCATACATAGCATTGAATTTTGTCATGGGCCTCCCTCCATCGCAGAGGAATTCTGTCATCCTCACTGTGGTCGACCGGTTCTCCGAGGCCGTCCATCTGGTCCCGCTGCGCAACTTGCCATCTGCTGCAGAGATGGCCAACCTTCTGACGTAGCATGTTATCCAACTGCACAATATTCTTGTGGACATCATCTCGGACTGGGGACCTCAGTTCACGTCCCAGGTATGGAGGGCATTTTGCCGCTTCCTAGGTGCCTCTGCCAGCTTGACGTCGGGCTACCATCCTCAAAGTAACCGTCAGGCTGAGCATGCTAATCAGTCTCTGGAGGCCTCCCTCAGGTGCGCAGCATCCCAGAACCCATCTACCTGGAGTTCCCACCTGGCCTGGGTGGAGTATTCCCTCAACTTCACTGTGTCTGCCTCCACTGGACTTACGCAGTTCGAGGCCTCCATGGGCTACACACCACTGCTGCTGCCCATGGTGGAGAGGGGGCTTGCTGTTCCACCTGTGGAGCTCCACGCGTGCCGGTGCCGCCGTCTGTGGAGGGCCACTAGAGCTGCCCTCCTCTACTCTGCGGAACGCCATCAACATTACACCAATCGCAGACACACACCAGCACCTAAGTACACTGTGGGGCAGAAGGTGTGGCTGTCCACCGATCAGGTCCCGCTGAAGACGGAGTCCCGGATACTCTCCCCCCCCGTTTTCTGGGACCATTTACCATCAAGTGGCTGATTAACAACATGACCGTCCGACTGGACCTGCCACCCACGATGTGAATCTATCCCACCTTCCACATCTCTTGCATCAAGCCCCTCTCTGCCAGTCCTCTCTGCCCTCCTCTGGACTCCCCCCACCCCACCCCCGCCGGATCATCGATGGTCAGACGGTATACACGGTGGAGAGGATCACCGGTCGACGGGGTCAGGTGTACCAATACCTCGTCCATTGGGAGGGTTATGGTCTGGAGGAGATGTCCTGGGTTCCCGGTTCTCGCATCTTGGATAAGCGGCTGGTGCGGGCGTTTCACCGGGCCCAGCAACACAAGTCCAGTGGCTTGAGGGGGGGTTACTGTGATGGTCGGGCAAGCATGCTCCCCCTCCCCTCCTGTCTGTCTGTTCGGCTCCGGAGAATTGGACACACCTGCGTGATTACACACCTGCTGCGTCCTGATGACCAGTGAATTTAAGAGCCAGCGTGTGGAGCAGCCACTGCTGGATCGTTAGGTTTGCTAAACCACTGAAACTGTTCTTAGCCTTTATTCTGTCTGTACCTGTGCTACCCATTTGTCCTCCTGTCTCTCCAGGTTTGCTGCCACCTCTGTGGTGTGTCTTCCAGACTGATCACACTTGCCTGGCTGTAGAAAACGTCGGACAAATCCACCCAGGTCAACGCCTTCCCTGTTTCCCCTGGTCCGCATAGGAGTTCCATGCCGGGCTCCTGTGCTCTTGAGTAATTGCGCTTCTCACATTCCTCTCCTCATTTGGGAGAGCCTGTTCCTAATAATCGCTGTCTGCTCCTTCCCCTGTAGGCAGCATGCGTGCGGGCACCAGTTTTGTGTGTAAATTTCATTGTGCGTTTTTGTGTTTCATTTTTCTTTAGTACTGCCTCCTTATTTACTGTGTGGATTTATCTTCATTTTTGTAATAAACTGGTGTGCTTTGCTTCTGAGTCTGAGTGTTTGTCCTGGCAGCCCAGTGTTTGCGTCTTACTTGCCTGAATTATGACACTATGTTTGTTTTAGTGCTTTCGCTGAACTTTCTCTTTTCATTATCTCGGGCATATATTTAAAGAAAATTTGTTGAAAGCAGAAACACTGAACTTTGTGTTGCAGGTATTGTTACATTAAGACTGCCAGCTAATCTAATAAATGCTTCCCTCACTTTTATATCAACACTCAGAGGCTTGTTGTGCAGTCTTTGTTTGAATAAGTTTATAAATCTGGTGTATTGTTATATATATAGTCCTTTTTCATGGACACTCAAAGATGCTTTACAATGGATACATTATTGTTTCACTCAACAGACAGACACTGATAGCGGTAAGCTACTACTGTAGCCACAGCTGCTCTGGGGCAGATTGAAGGAAATGTGGCTGCCAATCCGCACCAACAGCCTCTCCGACCACTACCAAACATTTATACACATTCATACCCAGTGCCATGGACGCTGGAGGCAAGGTGAGTAAAGCGTCTTGCCCAGGGACACAGCGGCAGGATAACTGGAGAGAGTAGGATTCAAACCGCCAACTCTCCAGTTATTGAACAATCCGCTCTACCTCCTGAGCCACGCCAACCCAAAATAAAACTAGCAAATAATAACTAGCAACAACCCCCATTTTTTGTTGTTGTTGTTTTTTTTTTAATTTAACCTTTATTTATTCAGGAAAGGTCTATTGAGAGGGAACCTCTCTTTTTCAAGTACGCCCTGTTCACACAAACACAGGTACACATTCACACCTGGAAGCTGCCCAGTACAATCACAGACTGACCTGTGGCCACTGAGCAGCTCCACTGGAGCAATTGGGATTAAGAGCCTTGCTCAAGGGCACAACAGTGGGGTTAAGGAGGGTGAGACAAACACTGCTATGTTATCTGTCCCACCCAGATCTCATTCGACCGGTCCAGGGATGGAACCGGCAAGCCTCCGGTCACCAGTCCACATCCCTAATCATTAGGCCACCACTATGCATGCCCATTGAATGTGGCATGCATAGTTTAGTCATAGTGAAACTACAATAGCAAATAGGAAGCAAGTTTTGGCTACATACAGTGCATCCAGAAAGTATTCACAGCGCTTCACTTTTTCCACATTTTGTTATGTTACAGCCTTATTCCAAAAGGGATTAAATTAATTTTTCCCTCAAAATTCCACACACAATAACCCATAATGACAATGTGAAAAAAATTTAGATTTTTTACAAATTTATTAAAAATGAAAAACTGAGAAATCACATGTACAAAAGTATTCACAGCCTTTGCCATGAAGTTCAAAATTGAGTTCAGGTGCGTCCTGTTTCCACTGATCATCCTTGAGATGTTTCTACAGCTTAACTGGAGTCCACCTATGGTAAATTCAGTTGATTGGACTTGATTTGGAAAAACACACACCTGTCTATATAAGGTCCCACAATTGACAGTGCATATCAGAGCACAAATCAAGCATGAAGTCAAAGGAATTGTCTGTAGACCTCCGAGACAGGATTGTCTCGAGGCACAAATCTGGGGAAGGGTACAGAAAAATTTCTGCTGCTTTGACGGTCCCAATGAGCACAGTGGCCTCCATCATCTATAAATGGAAGAAGCTCAGAACCACCAGGACTCTTCATAGAGCTGGCCGGCTGTCTAAACTGAGCGATCGGGGGAGAAGGGCCTTAGTCAGGGAGGTGACCAAGAACCCGATGGTCACGCTGTCAGAGCTCCAGTGTTCCTCTGTGGAGAGAGGAGAACCTTCCAGAAGGACAACCATCTCTGCAGCAATCCACCAATCAGGCCTGTATGGTAGAGTGGCCAGATGGAAGCCACTCCTTAGTAAAAGGCACATGGCAGCCTGCCTGGAGTTTGCCAAAATGCACATGAAGGACTCTCAGACCATAAGAAACAAAATTCTCTGGTCTGATGAGACAAAGATTGAACTCTTTGGTGTGAATGCCAGGCGTCATGTTTGGAGGAAACCAAGCACCACTCATAACCATGCCAATGGTGGTGGCAGCATCATGCTGTAGGGATGTTTTTCAGTGGCAGGAACTGGGAGACTAGTCTGGATAGAGGGAAAGATGAATGCAGCAATGTACAGAGACATCCTGGATGAAAACCTGCTCCAGAGCACTCTTGACCTCAGACTGGGGCGACGGTTCATCTTTCAGCAAGACATCGACCCTAAGCACACAGCCAAGCTATCAAAGGAGTGGCTTCAGGACAACTCTAAATGTCCTTGAGTGGCCCAGCCAGAGCCCAGGCTTGAATCCAATTGAACATCTGTGGAGAGATCTGAAAATGGCTGTGCACCGATGCTTCCCATCCAACCTGATAGAGCTTGAGAGGTGCTGCAAAGAGGAATGGGCCAAACTGCCCAAAGATAGGTGTGCCAAGCTTGTGGCATCATATTCAAAAAGACTTGAGGCTGTAATTGCTGCCAAAGGTGCATCAACAATGTATTGAGCAAAGGCTGTGAATACTTATGTACATGTGATTTCTTAGTTTTTTTTATTTTTAATAAATTTGCAAAAATCTAAAAAAAAAAACTTTCGTGTTGTCATTATGGGGTATTGTGTGTAGAATTTTGAGGAAAAAATGAATTTAATCCCTTTTGGAATAAGGCTGTAACATAACAAAATGTGGAAAAAGTGAAGCGCTGTGAATACTCCCAGATGCACTGTATATACAGCAGTGACACAATGCGTTTGTTATGTAGTGATCTACCATAATTATAAAGAAATAGCAACAGCAAGATGTTGTTATATAAACTTGCTGCAGCAATGACCATTTTAGACATCTCCCATTTATTTCCCTGTAAAGGGAATATTATGTTTTAATAGGAAGGCACATTAGGGTAGGATGTGCATTAGAATAGACTGCTTACTTACTTATTGAATGGTTTATAATTTTTGTTGCATACTGTGGTTCCCTATAGGAAAGACATATACCTACAGGTATACCCCACCTCCCATATACCTACAGGTATATGGGAGGTGGGGCGCTGCTTATGTTCATGATATGAAACAATGAGGGCCAGGGACTTAGCCAGATTGTATCCATCGTGTGTTTTTGGAGACCTTGTTGTGAGTTTTGGACACCAATTTTATGGAAATAAAAGTTAAAAAAATAATAAAGCTGGAAAATGTGGCATTTATAACCTATAGAAGTCATCATAATAACAGTAGGTCAAAACAAAGGGAAAATTACCTAAAACAGCAATAAAATACTAACAGTATGTTAGTATGACGTTTGCTTCCACAGCTGTGTTGGAAAAGCAGTTTGGACACCCTATTTACACAATATGCTCCTGTGAACACACAGAGCATAAGCTCCACAGAAAGGCATAAATCAGGCTTTACCTGCAGTCCTCGGGCTGCTTTCCGGTTAGGATGCACACCAGCACCATACACATCCATTTCTCTGTCCGACGACACTCCATTGTGACTGGAAAGAGAGAGAGAAGTGCAGTCTGTCTCTGATTCCCTTTCTGACAATGCTCCACTGGTGGGCGTGCGGGAAGAGAGCTGCAGGGGCTGGGAAGAGATCTGGAGTGCGCTTGATTCTTTTCTCGGCATACACCTCGATGGGGGTTATATGAGCAAATTATAGTAAATAAATGTAAATATAGTTTTTGTATACTGCTCAAAAGAATAAAAGGAACACTTTGAAAACACATCAGATTTTAATGGGAAAAAACAAGCTGGATATCTACACTGATATGGACTGGATAATGTGTTAAGAATGAAAAGATGCCACATCTTTTGGTGGAAATGAAAATTATGAACCTACAACCTACAGAGGGCTGAATTCAAAACACTCCAAAACTTACTCAGATTAAAAAGTGTTCCTTTTATTTTTTTTGAGCAGTATATTTTGTTATGTTTATATTAGAAGAGCAAAAATATTTCAACAGCCTTGTCAAAGTGTGCAGTGTAATTGCAATGGCAAATGTATATGTTGCTTTTCCAAATAAACAGAAAATTACGAAAAAAATATGTAAATATAGTTTTGGTGTCCCAGCACCCAGCAGTAACTCGGACCTACGTCTGCCTGTCAGTCCACAACACCTGTATTGTAGAGAGAGACCTGGGGATCCTAAACTCCGCCAACCATGTCAGGTGCACCTCCACTGGTAATGGTCAGTTAAAAAAAAAAAGGTCACCTTTGACCTCTTTTATGGTCAAGCAGTCAGCAAAACCATGTCAGGACACACTTCAGATATTGTGTCATCACCATGCAAAAGATGAGAGGTTGCAGTCAAGTGGCTTCTATGTTAGTAGGGGGACAAAGTTTCTGCCACACACCCATACTGCAGATTCCCTTACACACACATAGAAAAATAATAATTTCTGATTATCCTAATCACAGTGTTCCAGTTTAATAGGCCTCCACACCAAAACACTGGAGGAATGCAAAATTGTGTATCTTTAACGGACAAAAACAAACAAAAAAAGGCACAGAAAAATGTGCTCTTTTTTTGGTCCAGGAATGGATTGCCTCATTTTATTGCAAATAAGCACTTAGTTTCATGTTTTTAAAAGGTATGATGCTGTTACTATTAACAACCCCTTTCCTCTGAACAGGATTATTCATTGCTCAATAAGAGACTTAGTTTAACACCAAGAGGAACCAGGGAGCTTATGATTGTTTTTGACCTTTAAACTAAAGCTTTCCAAAATGTCTGTTTAGCATTTAACATTATGAAAGCTTGACCTCAGCTCAATGTCAAGAGGTCAATTCTAAAAAAACAAAAAACAAAACAACAACTTGTAAATGATAACTTCTGAATAAAATGTGGAAGGCTTTTCATATTGATACCATAGTTACTCACGCCAATGATGGTCATTTATGCATGTACTGTATGTATGTTTGTTCATGCAATAAAATAGAAATGGCTGAAGATACAATCACCAAACGATACAGAGGAGACCTAGACTTATTCTGGAAAGCCATTGCTCTTTAGGTCAAATGGTCAAAGCACAAGGTCAAAAACTGGTCACACCGCAAATCTGTTTCTCAAAAAGTGATTGGGCATTCAGGGTGTGGTTCTGCATCTCTATTGAGTGCCCGCTAGTTGTATCTATGAAAACTCCTGGAAGATTTTGATTTTGAGTGGCTTTGGACGAAAATTCAGCCAGCCAGTGGCAGTGCTCTTAATGCCAGCAAGCTGAGGGGTACCACTGGCTACCACCAGGATTTTTATGCATGTCACCCAAAGACTGTCAGTGTGTGAGTCACAGAGACTGGCAGGATTGTAATGTAAATGATTATTTTAAACAGAGACTTGTGTTTCCAAGAATGTCTTTCTTTTTTCTTAGCCTCTCTTAGTTTCAGTAACATATTTGTCTAAGGCACCCTCTGGACATGTGGGACTATGATATGGGGGGCAGGATATCTGATCGGCCCAGCAGGCAGAGCTGTGGTCATTTCTGTGGGAGTAATGGAATTCTGTGGTCTGTCCCAGTACTGATGGAATTCCAAAAGCAGTCAGGCATGGTTCATATGTCTCACATAAACAGACCACCTCAGTCAAGATTTAGAAGGTGGTTAGTCCAGGAATGTCAGCTTCAGTACTTTGAACTGTTTTCACTGGCTGTGTAAGCCAGAGACGGACCTCTCTGACCCAGGTGTGTTTACATCTCTTGCAGAAGACACACCTGTTTCACCTAGTAATGTATGTGCTTGTGTTTCAGGTGACCTGTCCCCCGTGCAGATGTCTCCTGTCCCTCAGTCCCAGTTCATTCCCTTGGCTGAGGTTTTGTGCTCAGTCATCTCAGATATGAACTCCTCCCAAATTACTGTCAACCAGGAAGCACTTATCAATTATATGAGCAAGTCTCATCCAGGTAAATATGGTTGTGTTGTACAGAATTTGTGTGTGGAACTGTTTTCTGTGAAGAGTAGTAACACAATGGCCATGTTTAGATGCACAGAAATAAACCAATAATTGGATTTCGGAAGTTAACTGAATATTCAAGTTGTCATATTAACAGAATAATCAGATAAAGGCTATTATGAGGTTATGAGAAATCACATTAATCCAAGTAGTTTACCAGCCAATAATCTGATTATTCAGTGCAAGCAAAGACACACCTTTCCTTAGGGTAGCATGAAGACTAGAAGTATGAGAAAACGGATCTGTCTCTGTTCAAATGTTCACAACCAGACTCTTAAAAATTATCTTGCTACAATTTATCATTTGTTTAATTTATACTTTATATACACTGCCTGACCAAAAAAACAAAAAGTCACACACTTTAATATTATGTTATATTTAGACTAGAGCTTTGATTATGGCACACTTTTGCCATGGCATAATTTCAATAATTTTAGGCAGTATCAAAACATTTATTCCCATCCAGAGCTGCAGTAATATTTTAACCAAGATCTTGTATTGATTATGGGACAGTTCTGATGATGATGATGATGATGATGATGATGGTTCACTACTATCCTTCCAGGCTTTAATAATACATTGGACAGTCCTTACCCAATTTTAGCAGCTTCAGCAATTGCTGTAGATGTTTGTTTAAGTGTTTTCTGCAACCACGCAATGTACTTTCCCACATAAAGTGGTGTGAAAAAGTGTTTGGCCCCTTCCTAATTTCTCATTTTTTTGTATGTTTGTCACACTTAAACATTTCAGATCATCAAACAAATTTAAATTATAGACAAAGACAACACAAGCAAAGACAAAATGCAGTTTTTAAATGAAGGTGTTTATTATTAAGGGGGGAAAAAATCCAAACCTCTATGGCCCTGTGTGAAAAAGTGATTGCTCCTTAAACCTAATAACTGGTTGGGCCATCCTTAGCAGCAACAACTGCAATCAAGCTTTTGCCATAACTGGCAATGAGTCTTTTACAGCACTGTGGAGGAATTTTGGCCCACTCATCTTTGCAGAATTGTTGTAATTCAGCCACATTGAAGGGTTTTCAAGCATGAACTGCCTTTTTAAGGTCATGCCAAAGCATCTCAATTGGATTCAGGTCAGGACTTTGACTAGGCCACTCCAAAGTCTTCATTTTGGGTTTTTTTAAGCCATTCAGAGGTGGACTTGCTGGTGTGTTTTGGATCATTGTCCTGCTGCAGAACTCAAAGTCTTGGAGATCATCAAGATGTTTTCTGGCAAAACTGAGATGAGCCTGTTATGTCGGTAAAAGGGAGACAAAGACGAGACCAGGCGTTGATCTGGACACGACTTTATTAGTGACTCACTCTCACAATACAGGCACTGCTGTCAGGCTGAGAGGAGGCCAAAGAGACCGCCCCACTTCCTCACAGCCCTCTTATACCCCGGGTGGCAGCGGAACCAGAAGGGTGGAGCCACCACCTGTGTCACACGGTAATATGTCGCCATAACAACACAACAGAGTCTTTATGTTATTTTTGCTCAGCAGTGGTTTTCGTCTTAGAGCTCTGCCATGCAGGCCATTTTTGCCCAGTCTCTTTCTTATGGTGGAGTCATGAACACTGACCTTAACTGAGGCAAGTGAGACCTGCAGTTCTTTGGATATTGGTGTGGGGTCTTTTGTGACCTCTTGGATGAGTCGTTGTTGCACTCTTGGAGTAATTTTGGTTGGCCAACCACTCCTAGGAAGGTTCACCACTGTTCCATGTTTTCGCCATTTGTGGATAATGGCTCTCACTGTGGTTCGCTGGAGTCCCAAAGCTTTAGAAATGGCTTTATAACTTTTTCCAGACTGATAGATCTCAATTACTTTGTATCTCATTTGTTCCTGAATTTCTTTGGATTGCAGCATGATGTCTAGCTTTTGAGGATCTTTTGGTCTACTTCACTTTGTCAGGCAGGTCCTATTTAAGTGATTTCTTGATTGAGAACAGGTGTGGCAGTAATCAGGCCTGGGTGTTGGTAGACAAATTGAACTCAGCTTTCCAAAGATGTGATAAACCACAGTTGATTTATGTTTTAACAGGAAGGGGGCAATCACCTTTTCACACAGGGCCATGTAGGGTTGAATTTTTTTTACCCTTAATAATAAACAGCCTTATTTAAAAACTGCATTTTGTGTTTACTTGTATTATCTTTGTCTAATATTTAAATTTGTTTGATGATCTGAAACATTTGTGTGACAAACATACAAAAAAAAAAGAGAAATTAGGAAGGGTACACCACTGTAGTTGTTTAAGAAATGAGAAGACTCACAGCACCAGTGAGTGTTAAATAACTTGTTGCCAATCATTTCAGTAATTATTCAGTAATTATTCAATGAAAGGCTGTTGCCCATTTGTTTAGCTAAATTCAAGGGGGATTTTTTTTAACCCAGCAGTGTATTAGATTAGATTAGATTAGATTCAACTTTATTGTCATTACACATGTATGAATACAAGGTAACGAAACACAGTTTAGCATCCAATCAGAAGTGCAAAGGACAGCAGTGCAGTATATACGGTAATTAACAGTATGTGCAATTTAAGCAAATATATGCAAATATATGCAGCAGTGCAGAAAGTTAAGAGTACTGTTATGTGCAAATAATGTACAATAAGTTAGATGGGCAGTTATGTACACGTGAGGATGGTAAGAGATGATGTTAAGAGAGTCAGCGGGGAACTAAGTTCAATAACGTGACAGCTGTTGGAAAGAAACTGTTCCTAAACCTGCTGGTTCTAGTCCGAAGGCTTCTGAAACGCCTTCTGGAGGGGAGAAGCTGGAACAGTCCATGAGCAGGATGGTTGGAGTCCCTAAGAATGCTGCGTGCCCGGCGCAGACATCTTTTCCTGTAGACGTCCTCTATAACTGGAAGTGGAGTCCCTGTGATGCGTTGGGCGGTTTTCACCACCCGCTGCAGCGCCTTACGGTCAGCGACAGAACAGCTCCTATACCAGACTGTGACACAGTTGGTCAGGGTACTCTCTATCACGCAGCGGTAGAAGTTGCCCAGGATGTCAGTTGACAGATGGTTCTTCTTCAGTGTCCTCAAGAAGAAGAGGCGCTGATGGGCCTTCTTGATCAGGCTGGTGGTGTTAACTGACCAGGACAGGTCCTCCGAGATGTGGGTCCCCAGGAATTTGAAGCTGGGGACACGTTCAACAGCTATGCCATTGATATGGATGGGGTCATGTGTCTCTCCCCTCTCCTTCCTGTAGTCCACTATGAGCTCCTTGGTTTTGCTGGTGTTAAGGAGCAGGTTATTGTCAGCGCACTAAGTAGCCAAGTGCTCAACCTCTGCCCTGTAATCTGACTCATCGTTGTCCCTGATGAGTCTAATCACCGTGGTGTCATCTGCGAACTTTATGATGGAATTGGATCCATACATAAGCCTGCAGTCATGGGTGAAGAGGGAGTAGAGGAATGGGCTGAGCACACAGCCCTGTGGTACACCAGTGTTGAGTGTGATGACGGAAGAATGGTTGGGGCCTGACCTAACATGCTGGGGTCTGTTTGTCAGAAAATCCATGATCCAGTTGCAGGTGGAGGTACTGATTCCCAGGTCCCCAAGTTTAGTGATCAACTTGGAGGGGATAACTGTGTTGAATGCTGAGCTGAAGTCAACAAACAGCATTCTTGCGTAGGTGTTCTTGTCATCCAGGTGTGAGAGTACATAGTGCAGCGCTGTAGAAACCGCATCCTCTGTACTCCTGTTGCTCCGGTAGGCAAACTGGTGAGGGTCCAGTGTAGGGGGCAGGCATTTTTTGAGCTGTGCCAAGACCAGTCGCTCAAAGCACTTCATGACTATGGGCGTCAGTGCCACAGGGCGATAGTCATTTAGCACGATGGTGTTGAATGTTTCATCGCTGGTACTATTGAAGTGGTCTTGAAGCACGCTGGTACCACGGCCTGGGCCAAGGACAGGTTGAAGATGTCTGTGAAGACCCCTGCCAGCTGCTCAGCGCATGATTATTAAGGTGTATTTCATATATTTTAAGGTGTATATTAAGGTGTATTTCAAGTGCCTGTGTCTG
This sequence comes from Pholidichthys leucotaenia, assembly GCA_020510985.1. NCBI lineage: Eukaryota > Metazoa > Chordata > Actinopteri > Cichliformes > Pholidichthyidae > Pholidichthys > Pholidichthys leucotaenia. The sequence goes on from CM035841.1 coordinate 336,415,188, forward strand.
ACTATACTGTATATTGGACAGCTGTATCAACAACCTGGTAAATAATCATTTTAGATGTGAAATTTAAATAAAAGCAAAAGCATGGTATATTGTGTTAATTAATAGGGATGCTAGAGCTAAGACATTAATCTGTTTAAAGCATTTGTGTTATGCTTATCAAAATGACTGTTTTTTATAGCTTTATATTTGATGGGTAGACATGAGCTTGCCCTCAATTCTCTGGTCTGTTTGTCAGAAATCATAATTATATTTTATAAAACTTGATATACAGCTCTGGATAAAAATAAGAGACAAAGAGACCACTGCAAAATTAACACTATCTGATTTTACTATTTATACATATGTGTTTGAATAAAATGAATAATTTTTTTAGTCTCTAATCTACTGAAAACAACTAACCCAAATTCCAAGTCACAATAGAACATTTATTTATTTATTTATTTATTTATTTATTTATTTACAGTAAATGACAACTGGGTGCTTTGTGATGTGCTTTTAGATCAAATAATGCACATAAAACAAGTTAATGGTCATTGTTTAACACTACAAGACTTAAGTTTTAACATACCTTGCTTAGATGATCACCTAACCAGTAACTCCTTAAGTTGACTGAGGTGTCCTTGTGTTGGAAACACAAGTCACTCAAATTGAATGACTGCCATACATGTAGACGCAAATTTAGGAAAGATTTTGCAGTGGTTTCTTATTGTTTTTCCAGAGCTGTATGTACTTTAATGACATAGAACTAAAAGCTGTTCTTTAAGATGGCCATTTTTACTTATTAAAAATATGTCTTATTTTACGTCTCAGGAATAACCATCCCCACACAGGACATCCTCTACAATGCTCTAGGCACTCTGATCAAGGAGCGCAAGATTTACCATACAGGGGAGGGCTACTTCATTGTCACTCCTCAGACATATTTCATCACCAATAACATGGTTCGAGAGAACTGGTGGAATTCTGGCTCAGCTGATGACCCTCTGTTGCCTCCTCCCATTACCTACCTCCTGAGCAATGATGTCTGCGTTGACAGTAATCAAACACCCCCAGTGGCCCATTGCAAATCCTGCAGCTGTTTTATCCCTCTCCAAATTTCCAATAATAACCCTTCCACTACTGTAGCAGCCACTGTCCCGGATCACCACTCTATCTCTGTTTCTGTAAGTGAATGTACAGGCAAGAGCTTAAAATGGCCCCGGACTTTAGATCAGAAACCCACAGTGCAGCATCAATCCACTTCCACGGCAGCAGATTGTCAGGCGAGTGAGATCAGTAAAACTACAGGCACTACAAATGCCACTGGTCGTAAGGACAAAGACAACAAACCAGGGAGGAGGTTTGGTCTCAGTTTATTCCGGAGGAATGGAGGCAAAAAGGAGAAAATAAAGAAGGAGTATGCATCATTTTCAGGCCAGTTCCCTCCAGAGGAGTGGCCAGTAAGAGATGAGGATGACCTGAACAACTTACCCCGTGACTTGGAGCATGCCATTATCAAACGCATAAATCCTGAGCTGACTGTGGATAATTTGACTCGCCACACAGTCCTAATGAAGAAGCTGGAGGAGAGAAGGGAGAGAGGGATAGAAAGAGTGTTGGACAGGTGTGCAGCTAAAGATGATAAAGGGGTGGACAAGGGAATGTCTACCGAGACACTAAATTTCTCCAAGTCTAGGCATCATCATTCATCTAAGGCGGGAGCAGGAAAAAGATCTTCTCAGAAGGCCTCTCGCAACAAGAGGAGGACCCACTCATCCAGAGAAAAGCAGAGAGAAAGGGAAAAGGAAAGGGTTAAAAGTAAGGCTCCCGTATGTGTAGATAATTATCCAGAGGATGAAGATTTGATCCCTACACGGCTCAGAGTTGAAATCCCTGTTGATGAACCAGTTCAAGTGGTGCAAGGTGGAACTGTTGAAGGAGTATCTCTGTATAAGAAACGCATTGAAAACCCTTTCCAGACTCATCCAATTAAAGAAGCTGAGACTATTCCAGTTACTAGAGAGCACAGAAGACGAGAACTGAAAGATGACACTTCAGAACCAGGGAGGAAGGAACGAGCAAGTCAGCGCTCCAAATCTTGGGACCCATACCGGACCAAAGTGATGACAGCAGATGGAGAGAATGCACTGAAATTCCCTTCATCTGAGGACAGGCACAACTGTGCCCAGGAGAGGGACTTTACCAGTGGTCATCTACTCCAATCTGAGATGAAGCTCAGAGAGCTGCCACTGGACTACAGCTCTGCTTATCCACAAAGCAGCACCCTCCGTATAGATGACAAGCTTCGGCAGAGGAAGGAGAAAGATGGTAGAAATGACCAGTTTCACAACATACTAGACCACAGTCAAAGTAGAGTGGAAAATCTTCCTAAGTCACAGCTGTACACTAATGCCAATGCTGCTACCCATCCCCATGAAGTCCTCATCAAACATTCTTATGACTCCAGTCTTCCCTGGCCCAAGCCCTCTTTGCAGTGTAAAAATTCCCTCAAACTCTTCGAACCACAAAGGGATGATACCTGGAGATCCAATGAGCTGTCTGGAACTGCAGCCCCCCATAACCAGCAAGACATGAGACCACTATGTAACAGAGAGCATAGGACCATGAGCCAGGGAGATGAGCTGGAAGTGACACCTGACAGCATTCTCTCAATAGACAATGGAGACTCTATAGAAGAGAGGATCTACCAAGGAGCAGTTGACCTTGAGGACAATGCCGATGCCTGCAGCTCTTTGTGCATGAATGGTGATGAGATTGTTGATGCGCCAAATGAGTATCCACCAGGCTTAGCAGAATATTTCGACCACCAGATGGTTTATCAAAACCATGAACCTAATTTAGAATATCAGGCACCCCACAGTAACTATTATAATGCCAAATTTCATCAACCACAAGTCCCCTTAATACAAGACTCAATTGAATGCACTTTTGAAGAGGTGATTCCATTAGCAACCCAGAAGGAAGTTTCCTCCAGCCCCTCCAGACCTGTAGAGACCACCTGGAGACTCAATCGCAAGCATCCATGGATTAAATCACCAGGTGACCAAACAGTACCGGGTACCCGACATGTGACATTGATCCAGAGGGAAAGACAGCATGAAGTTAACGCTGATTTGGAGTGCACTGAAGCAGTAGAAGTTGCCGACAGCAGCATCTTTGACTACTGTCAGACTAGTGAGCTTGAATCTGATACAGAGACCATTCGAAAGTCTGCTGATGAGGGTGATGATGAGAACACTCAGTGGGCTGCTAAGGTAGAAGGACTGCAGAAGGATGAGTTTGATGAAAAGCAAATTTCCCAAAGCCGCAGAGCAGTTCTGAGCACGCCTTGTGATAGCAGAGCAACAAAGGTTGGGGAACCAGTGGAAATTGGAGAGAACCAGAGTATGACAGGAGACAGTGGCATAGATTCTCCTCGGTGAGTGCTTGTTTCTATATTATATAGTATAATTTTGTTTCCATTTTATAATGGCTTGCTGTTAGGAAGCACAGCCACTAGGATCAGTTGATCCATTCTGTCCTGCACACTTGTCCCTCTGTTCCAGTCCCCCAAAAAGGATGCACTCACATTGGTTCAGCTCCGAGATCAGTTACCTCTTATACATTCATCACCATGTCATAATACAACACACACATACTGCTTTATGTCATCATGAATCAGCTTTGTTTTACAAGAAGCCCGGTCTTACACAGAATCATCACAATTGAGAACAACACAGAGAATACTGCAACTTGACTGACTTCCAGTTAAACACTAGATTTCTGCATCAGATCATTATGAACTCTTTGCTATGCTGAAACAGACCTCTTCCAACAGTGCTAAGGTTCAGAATGTGTACCCCACTTAAGGACAGGACAGAGTGCTAACACTGGTCAAACAAGCTGGTCTTTGGGGGGGGGGGGGGCAAATCTGCTTGGGAAGGATATGGATTGCCTTGTGCATGTGCACCATTAAAGCAACGATCTGTATGAAAGTGCTAAAAATAAGATTAATTATTTTTAGTTATAACGCTTGGTTCCACATTTTAGTAGTGTCCACACCATTAGCTCATGACTTAACTGTCCTGCTGTACAGTGCTGCGTCCCCCAACATTTCTGAAATGGCTTTGGACAAAATAAACACATTACTAAGGTTATTAACCCTCTGGGATCTGTGGTTGACTGTTCTAAAAAGGTAAATTGCAATAAAGCTGAACAAACACCTTGTGACCAACTATAGAAATGACTATTTGGACAGAAGGGAGTCATTTAAAGTAATTATGTGTAATTGGCCCACAGTACTTTAGCACTTGTTATAATCAAAGAGGAAGAAAAGGCTTCTTTTCTGCCATTGAACTTGCTGTACACTCTGGTATGGAGGTAAAGAAAAAACATGAACACATCACTTTAATGAAATGGTATGTTTTGACTCCGCAGGACCCGTGTCAGTCTGGCATCAAGCAACACTGTCATTCTTGAAAGTCTCAAGAGAAGAGGATTTCTGCAAAACTTGGAGAAACTGCATTCAAAGAGTAGCACCATTCGACCACAGAGCTCCCTGCTGCAGCTCACTCCTGTCATGAATGTATAGTAGGGATGACTAGCCAGCCAAAACTGATGCATCTGCTCAAACAACTGAAGTAGCCTAAATAAGAAGCTAGTTGTATGTACCTGTTGTAGTTGTAAGTACTGTATTTCCAACAGTAAATCCTTTGTCTTTCTAACCTTCACAACCTATGAAAATGGGGGTCTTTGGACAGATGTACAGTATATATTGTGTCTTCTTATAAATGTTTTTGTAAATGTCATATACCTTGATTTATCCATTGATAAACCACCTTGGACATGGACTGTTATATGGCTTATTTTATATTATCATTTTGGATGAGTTTAAATGGACAGTTTTCTTTATTTACATACTGTACCTTATTGGTTTAAATGTTCATAAAAGCAATATTAGATTCAACCATTTTTAAAAATCCTGTAGCAATTACCTCAAATAAAAATGTTTATATCAACCATTATGTTTTCTCACATGCTTCTATCCATAAAACATTTATTACTAAAAGAAATGACTATCTCAATGATAGTGATGAAAATTAAGGACAAAATCTGAACTATTCTGCATATTTAGCTGGGAATTTGGATGTTTCCCCTCTAACGGACCATTTTTTTTGAAAGGTTCTCTACTAAATTTTGTTAAATTATATAGTTTACATGGTTGGAGCACATCTTATATGTGATGGTTACTGTGAGTGGATCCCAACCTTGGACATCTGCCCGAACAGAAAAAATTAACCTACAAGTTGTGAAAAAAATGAAAACCTGTGCAGTAGTGACTGGGAGATATTAAGTGGATGTTTTTGCAGTTCAGACAAATCCTGAGAGCTTTTTTTCAAATTCAGTTTTATCTTCATTTCAACATGCAGTCAAATTTTGTTTCAGTGACATTTGGGTTTAGGACCTCAACGTTCCATTTCCAGGGGGATTAAGAGTCCCTATAAAAGTTGGTGATAAACCGGAGGATATGACACAACCCCACAGCCAGGATTTCCCAGCTGAGTTAGAGCAGGGGTGTGCAACCTGCAGCTCTGAAGTCATATGCAATGTCAAATTTATTTATATAGCACTTTCAAAAACAACAAATGTTGACCAAAGTGCTGTAAAGCTTTCTTAGTCAAACAGAAACAATCCTAAAAATAGCCATAAGCGGTGATCATCGGGTTCCAAGCAGGTGTGGAATTTTAAATGCAACAACATTTAAAACTTAAGTTCTGCTACACATTAGTTTTTAAAGCAGCACTACATTGTTATGTCCACAAACCTGAAATGAAGACGGACGAGGATGCTGTGCTCGAACTGAACTTTATTACAAGTCGTAGTAATAAGCACGTGTACACTCAGTCACAGCTCTGGACATGCACACTTGTAACTAGCTGTAACTCCCAACCAACTCTCAACTCTGAACACGAACTCCCATGAAATGGCGGACCGCCCCAATACTGTATATACTGGCATTGTGACATCAGCCGCAGGCTGCATTCCACTCTGCATATTCCCAGTATTCTTACACTGCATTCTTCCCTCCCTTGCAAAAACACAGAACATATACTAATCATTTAGCCCTCCCCAATTTGGTATATTTTCATGCACATATATTCAACACATTTTATTCAAAACACTCAATATTTCTTTATTCAAAACATTTAACACTTGGAACCTGATTAGAACCTGGAGCTAGGGTCAGCAGGTAGACCACCGCTGGACCCGACGTGGCTGGGTGGGTTATTCTGCCACCTGTGTCAGCCGCGCTCCTACCTGAACCATGAGTCTTTTTTTTTTTTTTTTTTACAGTTTTCCATGGGGAAAGCAGTTCTGCCGAAGGGGCCTTGTAGCAGGCCCGTGGTGGATGCTCCCCTGGAGCTGCCAGATCCCCGGGGCCAGGAACAATCTTTATCATGTTGGGGCCCGGGTCCCACACTGTGCCGGCTGACTCCCACAAAGCCACACCGTCTGGAGCAGCCACCTGGACACGCCAAAGTTGGTTTGCATGCCGAACCAAACCGTCTGTCAGTTGAAAGCACGCTGATCCCAGTTTCGTCACGATCCTCAGCGGTGCCCGTTGCCTCGTCAGTTGTCACTTGGCCAGCCGCTGTCCTGGTCTCTCACCGGTACGGACTTGAACCCAGTCCATGACGGAGTGGCACCTTGCTCGGTCTCATGTCCCACTGTGATTGCGGTGGCGCTGCATGCTCGTCCAGTTTGTGATCGCCATCGTGCCGTAGCAGTTCAGCTGTTACCGTGTTTGTGCGGACCTTTCACCCGTCATCACCATCGCTGTTTCCGCAGTCTGAGGCTGGTCATGGGTACAGAAGGTACCCAGTGTCTCTCCCGTGTTGTTCGTTGTAGCGGACTCTTCATCCGTCGGCTTGGTCGTAACCTCCGTAGACTTATGTTGAGCGTGGGTACAGAAGCAGGCCGGTTCCTCCTCTCTCCCTCCTGATGTGCTTTGTTGTGCCGCATCGTGAACAGTGTCTGTGCCCGGTTGTTGTTGTGCCTCGAGATTGTATGCATGCATGGGCTCCGTCTCCTGTGCTCCGGCTGGGTGAGGAATGGAGGTGAGTCTGGCCACTGCCCCCCTCCCGTGCAGCTCTCCTCCTGACCACACGGGGTAGATGGTTTGGTGTCGTGCTGCCCTGAATTTTCTCATCCCACACCACATTGTCGTCAAGGTCCGTTGTGCCCCAGTTGCTGCACCCGGACCATTCGAACCCGGCGCTGTCTTGGATAGCAAAGCCCAGTCTGTAGAAGAGGTCACATCCTATAATGTTGTCACCATGCGCCGTCACTTGGAACGTGAAGTGGTACACAATTTTAGACTTGTAGTAGACCATTAGCTCAACCGTTCCTACATTACAGAGTCTGTGACTGCTGTATCTGTACAGCTCCGCTGGGTTCTTCTTAATTTTGTGATTGGGGAAAAATTTCTTCACCGTGGCTCAGTTCAACATCGACCTAACCACCGCCGCGTCAAGTAGTAGCAGTACAGACACGCCATCTAATTCAACCATGCTATATGAATAAGCATTGATGTCAGGGTTTACTGCGTGAATGGTAGTCATTAGTGGGCAGCTTTGCTTGCTTGGTGGGCTCCATGGCGCCGGCGACCGGCACCCTTTAGCAAAATGGTTAAAGTGTCCACACTTGTTACAACGTTGTCCTATTGCCGGGCAAAAACATCCTCTGTCCTGGTGCATCGGGGACCCGCAGCTACCACAGACGGGGCGTCTCGGAGTGGTCCTTTGGTTAACGGCAATCGTCTCGTACTCGTCTGCCGTGTCTTCATACTCCTCTGTGCCCACCGCATTAGCTAGCTTCGTCTGTCTGGATAGCTTCTGTAGTTGGCGCCCACCTAGCTCCGATGCTAGCTTCTCTGCTGACTCAAGCTGGCACACTAGCGCTATCGTGCTAGCAAGAGCCATATAGTTTGGCGCCGTTAGCATCTTAGCTCGTAGCCTCAGGTTACACGTGTGCTCAGCTACCTGGTCCCGCACCATCTCGTCTTCTAACAGTCCAAAATGGCACATGCTAGCCAGATGTCTCAGGTCGGCAACGAACTGTTGTGTGGACTCACCATTTCTCTGTCGCCTCTATTCAATTCAATTCAACTTTATTTACACTACCGTTCAAAAGTTTGGGGTCACCCAGACAATTTTGTGTTTTCCATGAAAAGTCACACTTTTATTTACCACCATGAGTTGTAAAATGAATAGAAAATATAGTCAAAACATTGACAAGGTTAGAAATAATGATTTGTATTTGAAATAATAATTTTTTCCTTCAAACTTTGCTTTTGTCAAAGAATCCTCCATTTGCAGCAATTACAGCATTGCAGACCTTTGGCATTCTAGCTGTTAATTTGTTGAGGTAATATGGAGAAATTTCACCCCACGCTTCTAGAAGCCCCTCCCACAAGTTGGATTGAATGGATGGACACTTCTTGCGTACCATACAGTCAAGCTGCTCCCACAACAGCTCAATGGGGTTTAGATCTGGTGACTGCGCTGGCCACTCCATTACAGATAGAATACCAGCTGCCTGCTTCTTCTCTAAATAGTTCTTGCACAATTTGGAGGTGTGCTTTGGGTCATTGTCCTGTTGTAGGATGAAATTGGCTCCAATCAAGCACTGTCCACAGGGTATGGCATGGTGTTGCAAAATGGAGTGACAGCCTTCCTTATTCAAAATCCCTTTTACCCTGAACAAATCTCCCACCTTACCAGCACCAAAGCAACCCCAGACCATCACGTTACCCCACCTTGCTTGACAGATGGCGTCAGGCACTCTTCCAGCATCTTTTCAGTTGTTTTGCGTCTCACAAATGTTCTTCTGTGTGATCCAAACACCTCAAACCTCGATTTGTCCGTCCATAACACTTTTTTCCAATCTTCCTCTGTCCAATGTCTGTGTTCTTTTGCCCATATTAATCTTTTTCTTTTATTGGCCAGTCTCAGATATGGCTTTTTCTTTGCCACTCTGCCCTGAAGGCCAGCATCCCGGAGTCATTTCCCACTTCTCTTTCTACTCTGGTTAGAGACTGTTTGTGCTGTTCTCTGAAGGGAGTAGTACACACCATTGTAGGAAATCTTCAGTTTCTTGGCAATTTCTTGCATGGAATAGCCTTCATTTCTAAGAACAAGAATAGACTGTCAAGTTTCACATGAAAGTTCTCTTTTTCTGGCCATTTTGAGCGTTTAATCGACCCCACAAATGTGATGCTCCAGATACTCAACCTGCTCAAAGCAAGGTCAGTTTTATAGCTTCTCTAACCAGCTAAACTGTTTTCAGCTGTGCTAACATGATTGCACAAGGGTTTTCTCATCATCCATTAGCCTTCTGACGCAATGAGCAAGCACATTGTACCATTAGAACACTGGAGTGATAGTTGCTGGAAATGGGCCTCTATACACCTATGTAGATATTGCACCAAAAACCAGACATTTCCAGCTAGAATAGTCATTTACCACATTAACAATGTATAGAGTGTATTTCTGATTAAAAACAGTGCTTTTCTTTCAAAAATAAGGAAATTTCTAAGTGGCCCCAAACTTTTGAACGGTAGTGTATATAGTTTGGGACCTTGGGGAAGTCAGGTTATTTAGCACCTCAGACAGAGACAGGGAATAAGCATGGGAGAACAATGCCCAGGAAGGACAGAGGGGGTTGAATGCAGTGTAGTGTAAATATCATGCTGTGTGAGGTGAAGTGCCATAAAACTTCTGAAGTGTGACTTGGGATATTGACCATTTGCTGTGACGTCACACCTTTTGTTTACGCCACCATCTTGGACGGCGCATTCAGCAGCTGTTCAGCGGTGTACCAGATCTCGATATATTTACCTGATTTCAACCTACGTCTTTGTTTTATGTTGGCATTGAATTAGACTATGTTGTTTCACTGCTGTGCCTTTGGGTGTACAAATCGCCAGAAAAAGGGATCCAACTTGAAGTTTTACCGGCTCCCAGCTGACGAAGACAGGCGCAGGAGGTGGGTGGCAGCGCTGAAGAGGAAAGATTGCATAGCCGCCTTACTCGCGGCTATGCAATCAACATTTTATGTGATGCACGCAATGAAATAACCTCAAAATTATATATAACAATTAAATTTATTACTTAAGACATGATATATTTTACATGCAATAGTTGTACAACAAAGAAATATTATATTCTATTTGGCCAATACATTTTATTATTTTTAGTAAACCTCAGGTGATGATACAACCACAATCTACATGCCACACACACTTAGTTCTTCAGATTTTTCTGACTCCTTGAAATTGCTCTACAATCTGGACAGCACCACTTTTTCTTTGGAACATTTTTCAACCTGAGACACTGTACATGGAACTGACCAATTTGACAAAAGCCAGACTCACAGGTTACAATAGATGCATCACCACAGGTTTTTCTGCAGTAGCAAATGATACTAGTATTATCACCTTTTGGGGTTTCTTTTGTCTTACAAGATATATGAAACAAATTTGGATTTTTGGTATACCATTTGGCGAGTAGTTCTGGTAAAATGACAAACCTGTGATATTTACCAACAAGTTGAACTTTCTCATTAAAAAAGAGATCATCAAACTCAATTCTTTGAACATTACAACCTTTTTGAGTCCAGAGAACAAAGTCACAGTAAGAAAGTTCTGTGACACCCAGTTGAGCTTGGATTTGGTAGAAATATTTATGAGATGGTTTCAGCTTGATGTCGCCATCAATGTTGCTTGCACAAAACTGAGGGTCTTCCACCGCTTCCTCTAAAGCCTGATTCCTCTTACAGAAAGGACATTTCACCTCCACCAGACCCTCCCCACAGCAGCTACAGGAGACAAATCCATCCGGAGAGGCACCCATAAAGGGGAAGCGCTGACTGAGGACTAGTCCAGCATCACACACTAGTAGATCCTGGTGCTGAGAAGACCTGATTTCTTCATACTGATCAAGGGCCACTTTCTCATGGTCGCATCCCCATCTGTAAACAAATCGGCAAAATTATTGACAGAGTACAAAAAAAAATGTACCAGTATTCCTTAAAACCAATATAGAACTATTTTCTGAAAGAAATCTGAATATTTTACATAGCACAATGAAATGACAATTTTTTTAGAATTATGTCTTCTTTACAATTTAAATGTTGTCAGTTTCCATGATCAACCAACTTAGTACTCAATGATTCAATACAGCACCAAAAGTAGCTTACAGTAAGTAGCTAAGCATAGCAGGATAAAAAGAGATGATTACCGGTAAAAAAACAATTCAGGAATCGCATGCAGCCTTGGCGGAGGTTTGCGCTCTCCGAGTGCTTTTCTAGTCTCTTACTTTGTTGCTTTACTGGTAAAACTAACTGGGTAGCATATCTTGTTCAGCAGGCTTCTCGAAGGAGCGTCAAGATGAGTCTGTGCAGCTTCTTTGAAGATGGATGCCGTTATTCTGCCAACTCGCTGCTGATGCCACAACACACACTTGTTCTGCGATCTGGTAGTTTCTTCAACAAATTTTACCTGCAGAAGAAACAATGTCTTATATAACTAACCTAAATTTTCCTGCATAGATATTATGACGTCCCACATAATGATTATGTAGCATTTAATAGACTGTAAAGCACTTTAAAAGTTGTTATTTTTAGAAATAAATTTTAAAACATTTGCAGAAAAATTACCTGCTCAGGAATGACTTTCAGAAGTTGTTGTACCTGTTCACATCTATTCAACAGCTGCTCAGAGGTAAGCTGAAGACAATCAGGACTAAAAAGGGTATCCAGAGAAGCAGGACAATCATTGTGGGCCACCTGCAAATATAATTAGATGTTCTTTTCAACTGACATGTGTAGTTATACAGTTGTGGAACACTGCATATTTAGTTCTGTTCATCAGTCTTCATTCATTTTCGATTATACATTAGACATGATGCCATTTTCATTCATCTAAAAAATCAAGGAAAAAAATTGTACCAAAGCTATTAACCTGTGGAATGTACTCCTGATTATAAGGCTCAACCAGAGATAGTATAGCACACCGTTTGCCTGTCATTCTAGAAGTTTGATACAATGCTTGGTGATCATCATCTGATGGAGGGGCAATGGGCTTGCTTTCCCTTTTACGGGGAATATGTTTCTTTTTCTGCATTGACATCCGTTGTTTTGTTTTGGGTTTTGAAAAATCGATATCACGCAATGCAGCAAAAGGAAGCTTCAAGTTTGCTGTTGGTGTATTCCAGGCGCAGGGAACATCAGTGCAAGTCTGGCCTTGGGACAGGCGGACAGCACACTCAACAGCAAACAACACAGCTGCAACATGCGAACAAGTCTCTCCTAACCCTGCCATACAAGTACAGTGTGAAGACAATATGACACCATCTTGATTCATGATCACCCAGGGTTTCAGTGGGGGGTCCGACATCTTCTGGGAGTGATGTACCTGTAGTGGATAAATATTCTTATAATTAATATGTGGGTATGATGACTTTTTATCTGGATATAAGTCTTTCTTGTATAGACTGAACAATAAAATTTGTAATATATCTAATAGTGTTGGGAGTTGTTTATCGAGTATTCTATTGATAAGACAAGTATTTAAAAATCCTTTTACAGAATATATAGATCTATAAAAATATTTAATTATTTTTTAATTTAATTGAGATACTATATATACAGCTAATAATAATAATACGAATAATAATTGAATATTTTATAAAATTTTAATAATTTATCACTTAATAGATTCTATATAACATGACAAATCTATACAGTAGGGGAGAGAATAGAGTCTGAATTTTGGAAAAAATAAAGGAAAAATACCTGAGCCGTCACGACATAGTGGACCGTTGAAGTGATGACTGGGGATATCAGCACATTTCTCACAAGCCCAGCAACAAAATAACTATAAGCGTCCAAACTTTTGTAGGCTTTCAGAGACTCTCCAGTGTACCTAGACGGTGTGTTGACCAGGTAGTTGTAGATGTCCATATAGCGTACGTCAGGTTTGGGGCAAAAATCTATGAAACTGGTGAATTTTTCAAGCGACAAGTTGTAAGGGTCCACGCCGATAACACTGATCTTTTCCATGTACCGGTCACGATGTTTTTTATCTAGTAGTTGCGCTACATCGGACAAAGCCGGCACATCTGACTGAGCGGACGCCATGTTGAAACGCACTCGCACAACGCCCGACTTGCCGTCCAATATGGCGGTATCAGCAAAAATCACGTGACGCGGGACGTCACTGGCAAATGGTTAATAGAGAGGAGAGCTTGCTGTAACCAGTCAGTCCATTCTGTGCTTTTGAGATGTGAGTGTGTAATAAATCGTCTGTCATGAATCTGCCTCTTCATTTACACACTCCACAATAGCACCATATCACAACAATGGTCATCTCATAGCACTTTCAAATGTAGGGGAAACCCCACAATTGGAGAAAGACCCCAGCAATCAGGCAATCCCCTGTGAGCAAGCACTTGGTGACGGTGGAGAGGAAAAACTCCCTTTTAACAGGAAGAGACCTCTAGCAGAACCAGACTCAGTGTGGGGCAGTCATCTGCTGCGACTGGCAGCAGACGGGCCTCTGGCAGAATCAAATTCATCATGCTACCACGTTGTCCAGTGTAGCAAAGTAGCTAGCTAGCAGTTCAACAGCATCCACATACAAGTCCGTCAGACCAAGCATGTGAAAAATCCTCTGACCTTCTATGCCCAGGTTGTGGACAAGTAGTGCCCGCTTCCTTACTTTATCCAGTTTTCCCAGGTCCAATGCTGCAATGTAGGTCTCGAATGCGTCCAGCCATTGTGGCCACGGGATGTCCGGTTTGCATGGAGACTCGAGGAAAGGCCGTAGCGGTTTTAGGCATGCTTCCATGGTTCGAAATTCTTGTCGCCAAATGTTATGTCTACAAACCTGAAATGAAGATGGACAAGGATGCTGTGCTCGAACTGAACTTTATTAACAAGTCGTTGGAGTAATAAGCATGTGTACACTCAGTCACAGCTCTGGACATGCACACCTGTTAGTTAGTTAATTCCTTTCACGCCATGAAGGCGCATAGGGCGGCGCCCGTCTCTGTTTCTCTGACCCTAGGCCACACAGCTACTGTAAGTAGTGAAAGCTACAGTGGGGGGTCAGTCCACTGGTAGCTCTGTGCGTAACTTTACTTTCCCCGTTCCATTATGCGGAGCACCACGCAAGAAGGCAGAGAGTACCATTTTTATATGGTCTTTGGTATGACCCGGCCGGGATTTGAACCCCTGCCTCCCGGGTGTGGGGCGGATGCTCTACCAACTGAGCCACCACTCCGGTCATGCACACCTGTAACTAGATGTAACTCCCAAACATCTCCCAACTTTGAACATGAACTCCCATGGGATGGCGGACTGCCCCAACATATACTGGCGTGGTGACGTCAGCTGCAGGCCATGCTCCACTCCACATATTCCCAGTATTCTTACACTACATATATGACTTTCTTGTTTCTCGTAGGAACACCAAAAACGCCACACCCACGTCAACCATGACTCCAGTCCCAACAGCCAACCACGGGACTTTTTGTTGGTGGTGGTTAAAGTTGTGCTCTGTGATTCGCTGCTGGGACCGAGGCCACTTCTACTGGCCCCAAGTAATGAAACCAAAAAAAGAGCTGTTGAAGGCAATGTGGGCCCACTCAGGCTATGGATGAAGTGCCTTTCAAATCTTGGTGCACCATCAAAATAATTTTGCAAACATTATCTTGAGGAGAAAATCTAACATAGTGCTGCATTAAAATGGAGAGGAGAGCCATGCTGTATTTCAGGAGAACAAGACCTCCTCGGCAAGATTCAAACCTGGGACCTCCTGCTTTCCAAGGACTCACCAAAACCACAACACCACACAAATACTTTAATTTTCACTCTTTCTCAAATGATAAATGTTCAATTGAAAGGATTCCCAGCAGTAGTAGTACAGCATTTAAAAACTCAATGTGCACTATATATTGCTTCCAAAATGCACAGAAGAGGTATGTTGCACTTTAGAGGAATGACACTTTTTGAATGAATGAATGAATGAATCTTTATTTTGGATAGATTAAAAGTAAAGATTAAAAAAAAGAAACAGAACAATATAACAAAGGAGAACTAGAAAAGCACTCGGAGGGCGCATACTTCCGCCAAGCGCCACAGTTCCCCCCATACAGTGTTTGTGTGTACATTTTCAGATTCCTTGACCATGAAAACATGACTAGCAATTGGATTCACAATGATAGGATTAGTGGTTCAGTAGTTATTGACGAAAATGGCATTTTCCGTAATGGCGGTTTAGCGCTACAGTTCCCCCCATACAATGTTTGTGTGTACATTTTCACATTCCTTGACCATGAAAACATATGAGTAGCAACTGGATTCACAATGATAGGATTAGTGGTTCAGTAGTTATTGACAAAAATGGCATTTTCCGTAATGGCGGTTTTCTTGTGGACGGTGATCCGGATCACCACCAAAATCTAATCATCTGTAGGATAACCCATTTCTGACAATCTGGGAAAATTTCATGAAAATCCGTCCATAACTTTTTGAGTTATCTTGCTAACAAACAAACAAACAAACAAACCAACACCGATGATCACATAACCTCCCCCTTTGGCGGAGGTAAAAAAAAAAATCCAACAAGGTCAAATCAAACAATAACTCCTCTGATTATACAGTTCAACATAAGTTATCCGAAATGGGTGATGGCTGAAGCCACAGCTTATATTGCCCACTCATATTCCATCCAAGAATCCAAAAGAAAAACAAAACAAGAGCGATTACAATTCAGAACAAAGCTAAGACAAAACGTGACAAAAAAAAAAAAACTAAGCAACAACACAACACAGACTGAATATGACAATCCTTATGTGATTTTACATGTCTTCTTGTATATACTGTATGTTTGGAGTAGTTCTTCCTTTAGTTTTTGTTTAAATTGTCCAAGCGTTGTACATGATTTTAATTTGGGTCCAAAAGTGTTCCACAATCTGACTCCTTGCACTGAAATACAGTGTTGCTTGGTGGTAGTTCTCACTGAGGGTTTTTGAAATATACATGTTCCTCTGAAATTATATTGTTTCTCCCTTATTTGGAACAACTTTTGGATATTTGCAGGCAGTGATAGATTCTTTACTTTAAACATAATTACTGCAGTTTTAAAGTCAACCAGATCTTTCAACTTGAGAGCTTTTAATTTGAGGAAAAGTAGGTTTGTTGGTTCCCTATAAGCAGCTTTGTTTATTATTCTAATAGCTCTCTTCTGAAGCATAAAGACTGGATATATGTTTGTTTTATATGTATTTCCCCATACTTCAGTACAATATGTCATGTATGGGAGTATTAATGAATGATACAAAGTATATAATGTGGGTTGATTCAGCAAATATTTCACTCTGTGTAGTATTGCAATTGATTTAGATATTTTATGGCGCATATTTAGAGCGCATATATGGCATTCATATTCACCCACATATACCTAGTAGGCATGATGGTGCATATTCTGGAAGCTTCACGTCTCAATGGCCAAAGAAGACCTGACCCTGCAGAGACCTACAGGAGGTGTGAAGTTGGTTGCTTAGGAGACGAGAAGTGGGAGAGAATGTCCCAGCAGAAGCCCCGGAGGCTAGAAGGATGAGAGAGACAATGGAGACGCCAAGGAGCCTCGGGGGCTGTATGTTTGCTCAAGGACTGTGGGTTGGGGGGGTGTTATTTGATGTTGGGGGTTTTGTGCCTTTGGAGGGTATAAGAACTGTGAAGGATGATTGTTCCCCCTCTTTTGTTGAGATACTTGCTTGATAGAGGATGTAGACTCTCAATAAACCTTTCCTGAGAAATAAACTCAGTCTCGTTTGTGAAGGCATCCTCTACACTGGTGACCTACGACAAACCATGGCCGGTGACGGTGAGCTTTCCGCACCGGACTCTTCAGGAGCCAACCGGGTTAACGCAGCTACCGCACTACAGCTGCCCAATTTCTGGCAACATAACCCGCGCTCCTGGTTTACCACTGTGGAGGCGCAGTTCCACCTTCGGGGAATCTCAGCGGACGCAACGAGGTTCTACCATGTCGTCGCGAAGCTGGACAGCCTCACAGTGTAGCGGGTGGAGAGCCTGACCAACCACCCGCCCCAAGACGACAAGTATGGCGCACTGAAAGCCGCCCTCATTCGAGCCTTCACTCCCTCGCTGGGAGAGCGAGCAGAGAAGCTCCTGGCGCTGACAGAAGGGGAAGCAGACAGGCCGGCAGATCTGATGGCGAAGATGATGAGCCTGAGAGGCGAGGATGACGACAGCTTTATCTTCGCCCACCTCTTTCTCAGAACGCTACCGCCAGCGGTGAGAGTCACCCTGGCCAGCTCACAGCCACTCAACAACCGTGACTACCACGAGCTGGGCCAGGAAGCGCAGCGGCTCGTCGACGCCCATAGACGGCACGCAGCCACGACGGCAGCAGCAGAGCTGAACGCACCCCTGCGAGATGAGGGGAGACCAGAGGCTGCAGCACCGGACCCACTGACGTCGGCAGCGGCAGAGGCCAGGAGAAGCGGGGCTGACAACACCCTCTGTTTCTACCATCGACGCTTCGCAGAGAGAGCGCCCAGATGCATCCCACCGTGCCGATACCAGCGCCAAGGAAAACGCCAGGACCGAGAGCCGGTAGCAACTGCGACTCTTGGCATGACGAACAAGCAGCTTTTCGTGACAGACGCAAATTCGGGGAAAGAATTCCTGGTGGACACAGGCTCCCAGCTGAGTTTTGTCAAACCTGCCTACGCGGACATGCTGACGCCTGCCAGCGGACCCCTGGTGTTAGCGGCGAACGGCTCCACGATCAAAACCTATAGTGAGAAGACGCTCCTCCTATCTCTCCACGGCCGCACCTTCGAGTGGACCTTCGTCGTGGCCGCAGTTAGCAACAACATGCTAGGTGCTGACTTTTTATGCTCAAACAGTTTATTGGTTGATCTTGCTAATAGACGTATTGTAAATGCACTGTCTTTTTACTCTATCTCCTGCACAGCTCGGGTGGCCTTGCCTTCTGCACATCCCAATGTCACAGCTGCGGGTGGTAAGTTTCATGCACTACTCAATCAGTTCCCAACACTCACGGTCCCAACATTTTCAGCGTCAGTTGCCAAACACAGGGTCAAGCATTTCATAACTACCTCTGGCCCCCCTGTTTTTGCAAAAGCTCGGCGCTTGGACCCAGCTAAACTGGCCATCGCGCGCGAAGAATTTGCCAACTTGGAAAAACTGGGCATTGTTAGACGCTCTAACAGCCCTTGGTTGTCACCCCTGCACATGGTGCCCAAGGCTGACGGCTCGTGGCGCCCTTGTGGTGATTTCCGCAGATTAAATAATGCTTCAGCACACGACCGCTACCCGATTCTGCACATCCAGGACTTTTCGGCACATTTGGCGGGGGCGCGCATCTTTTCCAAAATAGATTTGGTGCGCGGTTATCACCAAGTCCCAGTCCGCGCGCAAGACATACCCAAAACGGCAGTTATAACCCTTTTCGGGCTCTTCGAGTTTTTGCGCATGCCTTTCGGCCTCAAAGGCGCCGCACAGACGTTCCAACGCATGATGGATGCAGTGCTGCGCGGCCTCCCTTTCGTGTTCACTTATTTGGATGATATTTTGGTAGCCAGTACATCTGAAGCCAAACACGAACGCCGCCTCACAGCCGTTTTTCAGAGGCTGACAGAACACGGGCTGATAATTAACCCAGCGAAATGCCAGTTCGGGGTAGCGCAAATCGATTTTTTGGGGCACCGCGTGTCTCCAGAGGGCGCGGTCCCGCTGCCTGATAAAGTGCGCGCGATAACGGATTTCCCTCAACCGCAGACAGTTAAGGCACTGCAAGAATTTTTGGGGATGGTCAGTTTTTATAACCGCTTCCTCCCCAACGCGGCACGGCTCATGCACCCATTGTACGCGGCACTAAAGAAGTAAAAACCTGCATCTAGGGTCGAGTGGTCCCTGGACCGGGAGCGCGCTTTCTCACAAGTCAAATCGGCCCTCGCGAACGCTGCGTTATTGGCACACCCGGTGCCAGCAGCTCGCATGGCGCTAACCATGGACGCTTCTGACGTGGCAGTGGGGGCGGTTGTCGAGCAACTGGTAGCAGGGAGCTGGCAACCACTTGCGTTTTTCAGCAAAACATTGCGCGATAACGAGCGTAAATACAGTGCGTTTGAGAGGGAGCTTTTAGCCCTGCATTTGGCCATCCGCCACTTCCAGTTCTGGTTGGAGGGGTGCCGTTTCACCGCCTTTGTAGACCACAAACCCTTAACATTTGCAATGGCCAAAATTTCAGAGCCTTGGTCGGGCCGACGACAGAGGCAGCTGGCTGCGATTTCGGAGTTTACCACCGACATTCAACACGTGGCGGGCAAACACAATGTTGTGGCAGATTGCCTCTCGCGCACAGTTGCACTGCCAGGCCCCCAGGGGGCAGACTCGGCGGCTGTAGACTCGGGCCAGGCTTGTGGCGCGGAAGCGCTCACAGCCCCGGTCTGCGTTGGGTTAGATTATGCAGCCATGGCCGCCGAGCAGGTTAACGATGCGGATGTGCGCGCGCTCCAGTCTGGGCCAACAGGGCTAAGGCTGGAGCACAGGGTGCATCAGACAGGTATGCCTCCTCTAATCTGCGATATCTCCACGGGGCGCCCCCGCTCCGTGGTCCCAGCTGCGTGGCGCCACCGCGTTTTTGATTTAATCCATTCGCTGGCACATCCGGGAGTTCGTGCATCGATCAAAATGGTGGGAGAAAAATTTGTTTGGCCGGGGCTGCGTAAACAGGTCAAAGAGTGGGCCGCAGCCTGCGCAGTGTGTCAAAGAGCAAAGATACACAAGCACACGCGGGCCCCCTTAGAACCTTTTCACATCCCGGCCAAACGCTTCGACCACGTGCATATCGACTTGGTGGGACCCCTCCCGCTGTCGCAGGGTTTCACACACCTTCTAACCATGGTGGACCGCACAACGCGCTGGCCAGAAGCGGTCCCCCTGGCGTCAACTACAGCAGCAGACGTGGCGCGCGCGTTTTTAACGGCTTGGGTCGCGCGTTTTGGAGTCCCGTCAGACATAACGTCTGATAGGGGTCCCCAATTCGTTTCCGAGCTCTGGTCATCCATGGCCCTCAGTCTGGGGGTGAAAATTCACCGCACTACAGCTTATAACCCTCAGGCCAACGGTTTATGCCAACGCTTTCACCGGTCATTGAAAGCAGCCCTCAGAGCGGCTCTCACGGACACAAATTGGGTTGATAAACTTCCATGGGTTTTATTAGGGTTGCGTTCAGCACCTAAGGAAGATTTACAAGCCTCTCCGGCTGAGCTAGTTTTTGCCCAACCCCTCCGGTTACCGGGCGAATTCCTTCCAGAGAACCCCGCACCAAATCGCCCACCTGCTCAGCTGCTGCAGAGCGACACGGGATCAAACACCCTCCCCGGCCCAGTTCATCACTGTCATAACCCGAGTGTCGGTTCTGGCCACACTCGGGCCTCATATCTTGTTGTTCCCTGGCTTTGGCAGCTGAGGGTTCCTTCCAGCTCCTCGGGCTCTTATTGTGAAGGCGCCCGGGGGAGCTCCCTGCTGTCAAAGTCAGCTGCTGCTCTGCTGTCATTAGCAGCAGCTGTGCCGCGTTGGGGTCATTAGATAAGATAAGATAAGATAAGATAAGCCTTTATTAGTCCCACAACGGGGAAATTCCAGGATTGCAACAGCACAGGGATAGCAACACTCAGAGCATCAAAAGAGAGAGGAAGGGGAAAAAAAACTCGGAATCGAGCCGCTGTTGCAAAAGGCAGCCGACTGGTGTGGCGCCGAGAGACTATTAACAGTGGTATACAAACGTTATAAAAATTACCTCGATAAATCAGTGTGTTAAGTATAATTTTAAAAAATGAACTTATGATATAATGCTGTTTACACTGAAATGAGCTGCCTTCATATTCTTCCTCCTCATTTTGTACAAGTGTAAAAAATAATTTTCATATGATAAGTTGATATATTAATTATCCTTAGAGGCCTAGTGAATTTACACTGAAACGATAATTAAACTGGACGTCTGTCGTAAGCTAGTCATGCTACAGCAGAGCGACGCCGCTCAGTTCAAACCAGACCACGCTTCCTCAATGTCAGCCATCTTTAACAGTTGTCAACGTGTCGTCAGTGAGGTTACACAGCTTCTCTTCAAATGCACAATTGCAAAAACCCCACTTTATAATCTATATTATTCCCATAAAAAATAAGATTTAATTTATAGCAATAATGTAAAATGAATCTCATCTCCCATCTGTTGACACCGTTAACATCTGTATGTACACAAAAAAAATAGAGTAAACTGATGCTACAGTCTCTTTTTGTTACAGTACACTTTTCTTCTGCTAACACTGAATGGACCAATCGGTGCACTTCTTTCAACAAACAACACAAAAGTCAATTTTAAAAAATGTGCTAAAAACTCTCCACTAGCATTAATATATTAATAATTTATCTTATAGTTTGATTTTAGCTTCCGCCATCCAAACTCCTGATTATAGCTAGCTCGACTCCACCTTGTCCCTTTTCGCTCCCTGAAGACCAACACTTCCTGACATCGCTGAGATCCCCGCACTTAAATTAAAAAAACAAAAAAAAACAAAAACAGGAGCAGTTTACGACGGCAAGCCATTGGTCCTTTAAATACTGTTCAGTACTGGAATGTTTTTAGACTCTAATACCTGATACGAGTAAGTGAGCCATTAAAAAATACAAACAAGAATAAAAACTCCTTCTGGACACAATAAATAGCTATCCTTCATATAGTGCAGTAATACAGTACTCACACTACACCTACAGTAATTGCACATGCAACTGCCCCCCCCCCCCCCCCCGCTGCCATCTTTATCATTCCCGTCACTTCCTATTTCCAAAATCAAATTTCCAAAGTCTGTTCTGGGACTTCCCTGCAGCTAAAACCAAGGGGTTCCCAGCATGGAGCCCTGGGGGATGCCATCCCATGCTGAGGCAGAGCTTGCAGTCCAAGGCGAAATGATCTGGGTTACAGGTAGTTTGGTTAATTCCAGTTAATAACACGAGCAGTAACATCTCTACAATTCCTTCTCCTCCATCATCAGATACTCTGCACTGGTCGTCAGAAGTCGTATCGGTTTCAGTCATGGCGAAGACTCTCGCGGCGTCCATGCTGGATTAGCCACCAGATATAAGCGGGTGCTGAATGTCCTCCAGCGCGGCAGTCTCTGTTATGTTCCTGTTATGTTCAGCTATGTTCTGGTTATCCTGGTTAACCCCTGTTGTGTTCCTGCTGACCTCCGTTGTCCACTTTTAGCCGACTCGGGTATCTCGTAATCCCATCGGTTAATGGTCCTGTGTGTAAGGTACGTTCAGTGTGATTACCCTGACTATTACTCGTCTGGTGCATCGGGTGCTCCCCGGCTCAGACGTACCCATCCCGTTGTTTGTAATCTCTTCCTTGTCAACCTGCACTGTTAATAAACATCACTGCAAACTCACTGGTGACTGAGGCGTCTTGTGACGGTCCGTGAGGGCCGTCGTGACAGTAGACTGCCGCCAAACGCCCGGAGAGGAGGCGTTGTATCGAGACGCCATTCACTGTGCAGTTTGCAGTATTGGACTGTTTGTTTCTACCTGTCTGAGTGTCTGCAGCTGGGAGTATGACGTCATCCAGGAGCCGCAGCGGGCGCCTGGGCAGGCAGCTAGCGGAAGCTCTGGAAGATATTGACAACACCATCTTTTCCGCTACGCTGTGGGACGCTCCCAGCGACATGTTAAGACATTTGGACTACGCTGAGGAATTTCTGCTTAATCTCCCCCTCGAGTTTGACGATCACCCGGAGGTGATAGCGAGGTGGGAGGAACTCGCCGCCCAACGCGAGTCACTTCGTGGGCTGGAGGAGAGGAGCAGGAAGCAAGGGAGAAAGCGTCCTTGCTCCCTGCGTCATTGTTCCGCCCCCGTCCCGGAGAAGAACCAGGAGTGCGCGCCGTCTGGGGGCCGGCGACGACGTCGGCGTAACGACGCGGGCTCTCCTCAGCAGAATCCTCAGCTGAAACCCCGTCTGGATCCAGTTCTGGGTCGCCACAAGGGCTCAACCCCCCACACAGCTGTCACTCCTGCGCCTCGTCAGAGGGGAATCCCCGCAGCCTCGTCTTTTTCCGGGCTTTCGCCTGCTGTCCCGTCAGCACTCCATGCCCGACTGACCCCGGCTGTCGCCCCCTCCTCCTTGTCGCCTATCCTGGCTGCTGTGTGTCTCGGGAGCTCCGTTTTGGCGAGTCCCATCCCGGAACCGTCTCGAGTGGCCTCACCTCGTCTTCCCAGAGGGCCCTCTGTCGCCACCCAGCGGGGAAAGGGAGGAACGACGTCCCCCACAGCGGGAACCATCTTACCCTCAGGAGAAAGGCGAGTGCATGATAATTTCTCTCATTCCGATATTGTTTTGCCTTGTCTGACTCCTGGGGGTGGAGTTCGGGGTATGCAGCCCCCCGAGCTCCCTCCACCTGCTGTGGATGAAAGAATTAACCCTGCTTCCTCTGTGTCTCCCTCCGCTGAGCGGTCCTCGACGTCAGGCCAACGTCGCTGGATGAGGAGGGGGCCTGCGGTTCTGGAGAGCCTGGTTCCGGTTCCGCAGCCACGCCATGGGCAGAGGAGGAGAGCGGACTGCAGCATGGAGCCTTCGCCGGTGAGGAAGCGTCCCCGGGGTTCCACGGAGGAGCGGTCCGGTCCAGCAGGGCGAGATTCTCCTGCCACCACGCCGTGCGGGCCACCGGCGTGGACATCGGTGCCGGAGGACTCTTTGGCTGCACGCACCATCATGCCAGCTGCGGAGCCCGACGCAGCTGAGTGGGAGCCTGAGGACGACCTCCTGACATCTGCGCCCGGATCTTCGCAGTCCTGGACGGCGTCAGAACCCGAGTTCAGGCAAGTGCTCTGTTTTGTCTTTCTGTTTCACCTCTTAGAGCACTTTTGCCTGTCTCAAGGGGAGATGAGCCGGGTGCAGCCGCCCGCTGTGTCCGAGCTTATCTCGCCGGTTTCTGGCGCTGCCGGTGATCCTGATCCCGGGTTTTCTCTCTCTTTTGAGCCTTCTCCCAGGGTCGCCGGCGAGGGGCTGCTCTCGCCTGCTGCGCCAGAGGTTCCGGTTTCGGGGTTGGAGGTCGAGTCTGGTGCCACGCCGACCCAGTTGGGGTCCGTCGCGGGTTTGGTTCCGGAGGCCCAATCGGGGTCCACCGTGGGTTTGGTTCCGAAGGCCCAATCGGGGTCCACCGTGGGTTCGGTTCCGGAGGCCCAATCGGGGTCCGGCGTGGGTGCAGCACCAGCAGGTCCTGGATTCGGTGAGGGAGCTGCAGATCCCCGGCCACCGGATGCTGGACAGACTCATTCCCCTCGTCACCCTCATCACCACCGTCATCCTCCTCGTCTCCCTGAGGAGCGCTACCCATCTCCACCTGGGGCTGTTGGGGTCCCGAACGCTCCGCCCGGTTCCCCCTCGTCTCTCCCCTTTTCAGCGGGACCGCCGGCTGCTTCTTCCCAACGGTTCTGGTGGGCTGGCGTTGCGGGGCGGCCGCCTGAAGGACTGTCTCGCCGGTTTGGTTCTCTGGGCCGGCCCCCTGTCATTTTTGACTCCCTGTGTGGCGACCTGCTTCGGCCGCCTGAAACTCTCTGCTTCCGAGCATGGGACTGGGGTAGGCCACCCGAACCGTCCTCTTTCCCCCTCCCTGTTCTGTGGCCTCTTGATGCCGGACGACCCCCCGAACCTTTTGCCCCCATCCCTCCGGGTCAGGACTGCACCCTCCCCGGGTTTCTGATTTCGTTTGTGGGACTGTTGGGGTGTGCGGGGGGGGGAGGGGGAGGGGGATTGATTTGTGTTTTTGTGGCTCACTACTTTGTTTCTGTGTTTGGTGGTTCTTTTCCCTCCACCTTATGTCAATTTGTTTTTGCCTATAGGTGTACTGCCTATTTTGACTCTGTTCTTGTCACCCACATTCAAGGGAGTATGGTTTTTTTTTTTTCCTGTCTCTACTGCCTTGTTGGTCTTGTTGTTTGTCTCTCTCCCTCCTGCCAGCACCCCATCCACCCACCCTAGGGGGGTGGGGGGTGGGGGCTGGGGTGTTTCTCTGGCCGCTCAGAGCTCGGCCTTGAGGGGGAGGTACTGTCATAACCCGAGTGTCGGTTCTGGCCACACTCGGGCCTCATATCTTGTTGTTCCCTGGCTTTGGCAGCTGAGGGTTCCTTCCAGCTCCTCGGGCTCTTATTGTGAAGGCGCCCGGGGGAGCTCCCTGCTGTCAAAGTCAGCTGCTGCTCTGCTGTCATTAGCAGCAGCTGTGCCGCGTTGGGGTCATTAGCCACCAGATATAAGCGGGTGCTGAATGTCCTCCAGCGCGGCAGTCTCTGTTATGTTCCTGTTATGTTCAGCTATGTTCTGGTTATCCTGGTTAACCCCTGTTGTGTTCCTGCTGACCTCCGTTGTCCACTGTTAGCCGACTCGGGTATCTCGTAATCCCATCGGTTAACGGTCCTGTGTGTAAGGTACGTTCAGTGTGATTACCCTGACTATTACTCGTCTGGTGCATCGGGTGCTCCCCGGCTCAGACGTACCCATCCCGTTGTTTGTAATCTCTTCCTTGTCAACCTGCACTGTTAATAAACATCACTGCAAACTCACTGGTGACTGAGGCGTCTTGTGACGGTCCGTGAGGGCCGTCGTGACAATCACAGTTTCCCACGCGTTTTTGTGCCTAAAGCCTTAAAGAACGCAGAATTTGTCTTTGTCAAATATGACGCTCAGAGGCCAGGTTTAAGACCGCCTTATGATGGACCGTTCAGAGTGTTAGAAACTGGGGAAAAACATTTTTTGCTCGATTTGGGTGACAGGAGAGAATTAGTCTGCATTAACAGACTCAAACCCGCTTTTGTGTTGGCTGATGAACAAGTGCAATTAGCCAGGGCCCCCCGCCGCGGCAGGCCACCGGGGAGACACTCTTCTAAGCTTTCACAAGGATGTGCTAACGACTCTGATCCACAGATGCAAGAAACAGCTACAGGCAGATCGAAGCCTGCTTACAGCAGTTATGGCAGGAGGTTGAAGCCCAAGCAGTTGGAAGTGTGATATGTTGTGCCATTTTGCTGTTCTGTGTGATATGATATGTTTCTATGCATTTTGGGGTGTACTTTCTCCTTATTTAGACGTTTGGGGGGGGTTATATGGCGCATATTTAGAGCGCATATATGGCATTCATATTCACCCACATATATCTAGTAGGCATGATGGTGCATATTCTGGAAGCTTCACGTCTCAATGGCCAAAGAAGACCTGACCCTGCAGAGACCTACAGGTGGTGTGAAGTTGGTTGCTTAGGAGACGAGAAGTGGGAGAGAATGTCCCAGCAGGAGCCCCGGAGGCTAGAAGGATGAGAGAGACAATGGAGACGCCAAGGAGCCTCGGGGGCTGTATGTTTGCTCAAGGACTGTGGGTTGGGGGTGTGTTATTTGATGTTGGGGGTTTTGTGCCTTTGGAGGGTATAAGAACTGTGAAGGATGATTGTTCCCCCTCTTTTGTTGAGATACTTGCTTGATAGAGGATGTAGACTCTCAATAAACCTTTCCTGAGAAATAAACTCAGTCTCGTTTGTGAAGGCATCCTCTACAATTTTACCTTTAATATAATTAATATGTGACTTCCAACACAGTTTATTATCAATTATTACTCCAAGAAATTTAATTTCAGATACCCTTTCAATCTCTACACCATTTACACTAAATTTAGATACTAAGTTGTTGTGATGGTCGTTAAAAACTATAAATTTTGTCTTACTTAAATTGAGCGTTAATTTGTTTGAATCAAACTACAGTTTAAGCTTTCCTAATTCCTTTCCGAGTGTATCCAAAAGTTGTTCCAAATTGCTTCCACTGCATAATAAATTAGTATCATCGGCAAACAATATTAAATCCATTTTTTCCGAGACTTTACATACATTGTATCATTTATATACATATTGAATAACAGTGGCCCCAAAACTGAACCCTGTGGGACTCCACAAGTAACCTTCAGTAACTGTGAGTTTTTGTTACCAACACATACATACTGATATCTGTTCTTTAAGTAACTACATAACCAGGACAGTGCTACCCCCCTAATACCACAATTTTGTAGTTTCTTTAATAATAAATTATGATCCACTGTATCAAATGCTTTTTTAAGATCCAGGAATACCCCAACTGAATACTCTTTATTTTCAATGGCAGTTGATATTTTTTCTATAAATTCCATTAGAGCAAATGCAGTTGTCCTCTTGTGTCTGAACCCATATTACAAATATGGGTTCAATATACTACAAATTGACATAACGCACGGCTCAGGAGACGCACACACACAGGCTCAGAGTTGTTCAAATAGTTTATTAACAACAGGCGTGAATGAGTGCGTGTCTGCGGGGTGTAAATGTGTTGGTGGCGGCGTCCACTTCAGACACAGAGGCAGGTGACCGTACAGCCGGGCAACCCTATGGAGAAGGCACAGGGAGAGGGTGACAGGCATACACCAACACAGGAGGGATTATGGCAAGAGAAGGACTTACTTGGATGACAGGACAGCTGGCACAGCAAGGGACGAAACCCGGGAGACAGCCACCTGGAGAGCTCGGTGCAACAGCGAGGAATGGGCGTTGGAGAGAAGACGTCCGCCGCCGGGAAATCCACCTGTGCACAGGGGAGCAGACTGGAGAGAGAAGGTAAGGCTTCTTACCCAAACAATTGCGCTGAAGATTGTAGATGACTCACAACGGTGAGGAACGAAGTCTGACGGCTTCAGGCCGAAGCTCAGGGCGAGATGGCTCTTATCCCTCGCCGTTGATGACGAGCAGGTGCGGGAGCAGGTGGCGCCGCTGATGAATGGCGCGGCGTGACAGTACTCCCCCCTCTAGCAGCGCCTCCTGGCGATGGCTTATCTGGGTGCGCTCGGTGGAAGTCCGCGATGAGCGATGGGTCCAACACAAACGACGAGGGTACCCACTGTCGATGCTCGGGCCCATAGCCCTCCCAGTCCACCAAGTACTGCAACCCACGACCCCGGCGTCGAGAGTCCAGGATGGAGGCGACAGACCAGGCCGGATGGCCATCAATCATCCGGGGCGCGGGTTGCGCAGCAGGAGGGGGGCAAAGGGGGTCGGTGACTGCCAGCTTCACCTTCGACACGTGGAAGGTGGGATGGATGCGGAGGGAGGGGGGAATAGCCACGCACACAGCCACCGGGTTGATGATCCGGGTGATGGGATAGGGACCCATGAAGCGCTGTGCCAGCTTTCTCCTCTCGCCTTTTAGGGTGACGTCCTGGGTGGAAACGTAGACACGTTGCCCAACTCTGTACGCCGGGGCAGGTCTTCTATGCCGGTCCGCCACGGTCCTGTTGCGCTCCGCTGTGCGTAAAAGCGCATTACGTGCGGCAGCCCAGATGGAGCGGAACTGCCTGAGATGTGCTCTAACCGAGGGGACGGTTACCTCACTCTCCTGCTCTGGAAACAGCGGGGGGTCGTAACCCAGGGACGCCTTGAATGGAGACATCCCCGTAGCAGAAGAGCGAGCGGTGTTATGAGCATACTCGACCCAGGCGAGATGGTTGCTCCAGGACGTTGGTTTAGATGAGGTCACACAGCGGAGCGCAGCCTCCAGCTCCTGGTTGGTCCGCTCACACTGCCCGTTGGACTGGGGGTGATGGCCGGAGGAGAGGCTCACCTTGGCTCCGATGGCGTTACAGAACGACCTCCAAACCTCGGATGAAAATTGGGGACCCCGGTCCGAGACCACGTCCACCGGAATCCCGTGCAGCCTGACCACGTGTTGGACAAGGAGATCCGCCGTCTCCAGGGCAGTAGGGAGACCTCGCAGGGGGACGAAGTGCGCCGCCTTGGAGAAACGGTCCACGATGGTCAGGATGGAGTCAAAGGAGTTGGAAACGGGGAGACCGGTGACGAAATCCAACGCGATGTGCGACCAGGGCCTGCCAGGAACGAGCAGGGGCTGGAGCAGACCTGCTGGAGGGGCGTTTCCCGACTTGCAGGTGGCACAGATAGGGCAAGCCCGGGCGTAGCGGGCTGCGTCCCTCCGCAGGCCTGGCCACCAAAAGGACCGTTGGAGGAGGTTGATCATCCGGGAGGTGCCGGGATGACAGGTGAGCCGGGAGGTGTGGAGCCAGTGGATGACCTCTCCTCGGACCGCAGATGGCACGAACAGTCTTCCTTCCGGTCCGCCGCCAGGATCAGGTTCCACCTCCTGCGCCTTCCGGATCTTGCTCTTGATGTCCCAAGAGATGGCACCCACGACGCACGACCTGGGCAGGATGGTGTGGGGCGTCTCCTCAGCCCCCACGGGGGTAAACTGCCTAGAGAGGGCGTCAGGCAGGCCGTTCTTGGAGCCTGGCCTGAAGGTGATGGTAAAATGGAACCTGGCGAAGAACAAAGACCAGCGCGCCTGGCGGGCGTTCAGGCGCTTGGCAGATCGTAAATATTCTAAGTTCTTGTGGTCCGTCAGGACCACGAACGGCAGGTCCGCCCCCTCTAGCCAGTGGCTCCACTCCTGTAAGGCGAGTTTGATGGCCAGGAGCTCTCTGTCCCCCACATCGTAGTTCCTCTCCGCCGGGGACAAGCGCTGGGAGAAGAAGGCACAGGGTCGCTTGGCGCCATCGTCCGGTGACCGCTGGGATAGAACTGCTCCCACTCCCGTGTCCGAGGCATCCACCTCCACTATGCACTGCAGCGCGGGGTCGACCTGGCGAAGAACCCGGGAGGAGGAGAATTCCGCCTTCAGCGCCTTAAAGGCAGCAGCGACCTCTTCTGTCCACTGGAAAGGGACCTTCGGGGACGTGAGGCGGGTCAGCGGTCCGACGATCGAGCTGAAGTTGGGCACAAAGCGGCGGTAGAAATTGGCGAAGCCAACAAATTGTTGCACCTGCTTCCGGGATGCGGGAGTAGGCCACTCCACCACCGCCTTCACCTTCTCTGGGTCTGGAAGCACCTGGTCTTGAGAGATGATGAATCCCAGGAAGGATGTGGTCCTAGCGTAGAATTCGCACTTCTCAGCCTTCACGTAGAGCCGATTCTCCAGCAGTCTTTGGAGGACCCGCCTCACATGGACCTGGTGCTCGTCCCTGGACCTGGAGAAGATAAGGATGTCGTCCAGGTAGACGAACACGAAGAGGCCGATGAAATCCCGGAGGACATCGTTGATGAGGCGCTGAAAGACGGCAGGAGCGTTGGTTAACCCGAACGGCATGACTAGGTATTCAAAGTGGCCGTTCGGGGTACGGAAGGCTGTCTTCCATTCATCTCCCTCCCGGATCCTGACGAGGTGGTAAGCGCTGCGTAGATCCAGCTTGGTAAACCAGGTCGCCCCCTGGAGGGAGTGGAAGGCAGTGTCCATGAGGGGCAGGGTGTAACGGTCCCTCTCAGTGATGTCGTTGAGCGCACGGTAGTCTATGCAGGGGCGGAGGGACCCGTCCTTTTTCCCGACGAAGAAGAACCCTGCCCCCACGGGTGACGACGATGGGCGAATTATCCCAGCGCTGAGTGATTCCTTCAGGTAGGTGTTCATTGTCTCCTTCTCTGGTGCAGACAGGCTGTAGAGCCGACCAGAAGGTAAGGGGGCCCCCTGGCGGAGGTTGATGGCACAGTCATAGGGCCGATGAGGGGGAAGAGACATAGCTTTCGCCTTGCTGAACACCATACCCAGGTCGTGAAATTCCGGAGGCACCAGAGACAGGTCCGGAGGTGCTGCGTCCGCCACAGGGGGGGAAGCGGACGGGGAGCAGGCAGCGGACTGAAGGCAGGTGCCCATACAAAACGTGCTCCATGCCGCTACCCCAGCTGACTTCCAGTCCAGGACAGGGTTGTGGAGGCGTAGCCAGGGATACCCCAGGATGACGGGCGACACAGAGTTGGGCAGGACGTAGAAAACCATCTCCTCCCGGTGGTTCCCTGAGATGATGACCGGGACGGGGACGGTCTGATGTGAGACTCTCCCAAGGGAGGCACGAGAGAGATTGACCAGGGAGATGGGGTTTCTCAGTGCCTGACAGCGGATGCCCAATCGGGTTGCCAGGCTTTGTGAAATGAAGCTGCCTTCTGCGCCCGAATCCACCAGTGCGTGGGTGAGATGCCCAGTGGGGTTGTGGCAGAAACGGATGGGCAGCTTCAATTGGGTGAGGGGATTTGGCCGATTGACGTCCGTGAGGCCCCCTACAGTGACTCGCGGACCCCGCCGTTTGGCTTCTGTGGACAAAGCTCCACCGTGTGCTGACTGTCTCCGCAATACATGCAGAGACCCAACTCACGGCGGCGTTGTCTCTCTGCCGGGGAGAGCTTTGTCCAGCCCGTCACCATCGGCTCCGACTCCTCGGGGCGCGATGGTGGCGGCGTCGCCAGGGGGCGAGCTTAGGGCAGGCGCAGCGAGGCTCCCCGAGGGCGAGAAGTAGACGACTTCCGTCCTGAGGAGCGCTCGCGCAGCCTGTTGTCCAAGCTAATGGCTAGTGAGGTTAGCTCCGCTAGCGTTCCGGGGACATCCCGTCCAGCCAGTTCATCCCTCAGATCGTCATTGAGGCTGCGGAGGAACAGGCCACAGAGGGAACGTTCGTCCCAGCCCAATTCCTCCGCTGCTACCCGGTAGTCGATAGCATAGTCCGCGGCTGACCGGCTTCCCTGCTGGAGAGCGAGAAGCCGATCGACCTGGACCGTCTCGGTGCGAGAATGGTCGAACACCTCCAGGAAGCGCCTCACGAACTCGGCATAGGTGAGGGTGGCATAACTGGGTCTCGCCATTATAGCGTAGGCCCAGGTTAAAGCGCGCCCCTCCAGGAGGTTACCTATGTAGCCGATTCGGCTGTGATCTGAGGGAAAGTCCCCGGGCACACGGTCGAACACGGACTCACACTGCATCACAAACCCCCGCGCTCCACCGAGCTTTCCGCTAAAGCGAGCGGGGGTCGGAATTGGTGTGAGACGGGCCGGTGCCACCGGAGCTGGCTGAACGGCCGCAGGAACAGCAGGAGCTGCGCCACCCTGGGGAGCCGGGGGGAACGGCTGCTGGGGGTCCAGACGGTCCAATCGGTTTGTTATTGCTATTAATTGGTTCAGGATCACCTGTTGTTGATAAGCGATTTGATCTACTCGAACCTCGAGAGTGGTAAGACGGTGTGCGAGCCCGCCGTCTGCCGAGCCGCTCTGCTGAAGCCGTACTGACATAACGCACGGTTCAGGAGACGCACACACACAGGCTCAGAGTTGTTCAAATAGTTTATTAACAACAGGCGTGAATGAGTGCGTGTCTGCGGGGTGTAAATGTGTTGGTGGCGGCGTCCGCTTCAGACACAGAGGCAGGTGACCGTACAGCCGGGCAACCCTATGGAGAAGGCACAGGGAGAGGGTGACAGGCATACACCAATACAGGAGGGATTATGGCAAGAGAAGGACTTACTTGGATGACAGGACAGCTGGCACAGCAAGGGACGAAACCCGGGAGACAGCCACCTGGAGAGCTCGGTGCAACAGCGAGGAATGGGCGTTGGAGAGAAGACGTCCGCCGCCGGGAAATCCACCTGTGCACAGGGGAGCAGACTGGAGAGAGAAGGTAAGGCTTCTTACCCAAACAATTGCGCTGAAGATTGTAGATGACTCACAACGGTGAGGAACGAAGTCTGACGGCTTCAGGCCGAAGCTCAGGGCGAGATGGCTCTTATCCCTCGCCGTTGATGACGAGCAGGTGCGGGAGCAGGTGGCGCCGCTGATGAATGGCGCGGCGTGACACAAATATCTTGGGACGATTATTGATAGTAATTTAAACTTTGAAGAGAACTGTGAAAGGGTGTGCAAAAAGGGTCAGCAACATTTGCATTGCTTGAGAAAACTTGCACGCTTCCAAATTGACCGAACCATAATGACAATGTTTTATCGGGCTTTTATTGAATCTGTTTTATCCTTTTCTTTAGTGTCATGGTTTGGTAAGATAAAACTGAAACAGAGGAAATCCTTGGATCAGGTAGTTAGATGGTCCAGTCATTTGCTTGGTGAGTCACAGCTGAGCCTGACATCCCTGTACACCAGACAAGTACAGAGGATGGCTACCTCCATTTTAAATGATGACTCCCACCCTTTGCACTGCAACTTTCAGCTTCTTCCCTCAAGACGGAGGTTTGCTGTCTGTTGTGGTGAAGAGGGAGCTTAGTTCTAAGGCAAAGCTGTTGATTTACCAGTCAATCTACGTTCCTACTCTCACCTATGGTCACGAGCTTTGGGTAATGACCGAAAGAACAAGATCGCGGATACAAGCGGCTGAAATGAGCTTTCTCCGTAGGATTGCTGAACTCACCCTCAGAGATAGGGTGAGGAGCTCAGTCATCCGGGAGAGGCTCAGAGTAGAACCGCTGCTCCACCACACTGAAAGGAGTCAGTTGAGGTGGTATGGGCATCTGATTAGGATGCCTCCTGGACGCCTCCCACTTGAGGTGTTTCAGGCACGTCCCACTGGGAGGAGACCCCGGGGCAGACCCAGGACTCGGTGGAGAGACTATGTCTCCCAGCTGGTCTGGGAACGCCTTGGTATCCTCTCTGAAGAGCTGGAGCAGGTGGCTGGGGAGAGGGAAGTCTGGGCTTCTCTGCTTGAACTGCTGCCTCCGTGACCCGGACCTCCAGAAAAGCGGTAGAAGATGGATGGATGGATGGATGGATATATGCCAAAAAGAAACTCGTATGGGGGACCCATGCTGTGGTATTCATCTCAGACTGGAAGGAAGGGAGATGCAGTAATTTCCTCTGACGAAAGAGCATGGGGATTAAGGAGCTGGGGGACAAAAGGAATTGTGATGCGAGAATGAATTGTGATGCAGCACCTCAGGCATCAGGGACGTGTGAGTGTGGTAATATAAAAGAAAAGAGAGTCCCTGCTACAGAAGGTTAATGTTTTCTGATTCTGAGAGATGTGAGAGAGGGAAGTTCATCTGCTCTGAATGCTTGGCCTGGTTATTCCTCTCTTCACACTGGTGACCCTTGACGAATAATGGAACACGAGGCAAACACCCCGGAGATGACCCGGACGGAAAGCCCTAGCAACGCGTGCGCCGTTTCGGCCAAACTACCAGACTTTTGGCTGCACGACCCGAAGTCTTGGTTCCTCCACACTGAGGCCCAGTTTGTGCTCCGGGGAATAACGGAAGATGACACCAAATATTACTACGTGGTCGCAGCGCTGGACGTTCACACGACTCAGCAAGTAGCGAGCCTGCTCCAACAGCCCCCAGCCCGCGACAAATACGTGGCTCTCAAAGCCACACTGACCCAACGCTACATGCTCTCGGACTGCGAGAGAGCGGAGAGGCTCCTAACGCGCTCCGAGTTAGGAGACGGGTCGGCTGTCGAACTGATGGAGAAGATGTTGGCGTTGATGGGCATGGACGACGGGTATTTTCTATTTGCCCACCTTTTCCTCCGGAACCTCCCAACGGTGGCCAGAGCGGTCCTTGCCAACTCGCCATTGCTGGCCGCACGTGACTACCGTGCATTAGCCCAGGAGGCAGATCAGATCATCCTCACCACCAGAGCCCTCACAGTGAACGCAGCGGCGTCGGAACCCAGTGAGATGGCCAGCGGAAGCGAGGAGCCAGCGATGGTAGCAGCAGCGGGAGCCAGGAGGCGCCAGTGAGACACGCTCTGCTCCTACCACTACCGTTTTGGAGAGGACACACGCCGATGCGTGCCACCGTGCTAATTCAAGCGTTCGGGAAATGCCAGGACTGGCAGTCGGTAGCAGCTGCAACCGCCAGTGAAGAAAGCAAACTGCTCTACGTGACAGACTCACGCTCAGGGAGACGGTTCCTCGTGGACTCCGGCTCCCAAAAGAGCCTCATCCTGCCATCCTGCACCAACCGGATAGAGGGAGCTAGTGGCCCCGAACTGACGGCCGCAAACGGCTCAGACATTAAGACTTTTGGTGAGAGGACACTGACTGTATCCCTGCACGGCCGTACGTACCAGTGGACATTCGTCATAGCGGCATGCAGTTTCCCAATCTTAGGCGCTGATTTTTTGTGTGCACATGGACTACTAGTCGATGTTGCTAACAGATGCCTGATTAATGCAATGTTCTTTGATTCTCTCCCCTGTACAGCTCGAGGAGCCGGGCCAACAACACTAGCCAACATCACAGCTCCAGGTGGTAAGTTCCACACACTGCTCACCCAGTTCCCAGCACTCACAGTCCCGACGTTTTCGGTGGCCATCACTAAAAACGAGGTGGAGCACTTTATTACCACCACCAGGCCGCCCGTTTTCGCATGACCTCGGCACCTGGACGCAGCTAAACTGACCATAGCGAGCGAGGAGTTTGCCAACTTGGAAAGGCTGGGCATCATCAGACGATCAAACAGCCCATGGGCATCCCCACTGGTCCCTATGGCCAAGGGATCGTGGTGACCTTGTGGAGATTTCCGCAGATTAAACAACGCCACAGCGCACGACCGCTACCCGATCGCCCGTATTCAGGATTTTTCCATTCACCTCGCCGGGGCACATATTTTTTCTAAGATAGACCTGGTCCGTGGTTACCACCAGGTCCCGGTGCACGCGGAGGACATACCTAAAACAGCAGTAATAACCCCATTTGGTCTGTTTGAGTTTTTACGCATGCCTTTTGGGTTAAAAAGCGTGGCACAGACATTCCAACGCATGATGGACGCGGTGTTGCGCAATCTGCCGTTTGTGTTTGTCTACCTGGATGACATCCTGGCGGCCAGCGCATCCGAGGACGAACACGTAACCCACCTCAGGACGGTTTTCCAGAGGTTAGAGGAGCACGAGTTAATAATCTACCCGGCGAAATGCCAGTCTGGCGTGATGGGCATCGATTTTTTGGGACACCGCATCTCACCGGAGGGGGCGATACCCTTGCCGGACAAGGTGTACGCAGTGACGAATTTTCCCCGGCCTCAGACAGTCAGGGCGCTGCAAGAGTTTTTGGGGATGGTTAACTTTTATAACCGTTTCCTCCCCCACGCAGCCCAGCTCATGCAGCCATTGTACTCCGCACTCAAGAAACGGAAACTGGCGGACAGAGTCAACTGGACTCCTGAGCGGGAGCAGGCGTTCTCTGAGGTTAAAACAGCCCTGGCAAACGCCGCACTACTGACGCACCCGGACCCGGCGGCTCGGATAGCGCTCACTACCAATGCCTCGGACGTGGCCATAGGGGGCATCATGGAGCAGTGCGTCACCGGTTCTTGGCAGCCACTCGCCTTTTTTAGCAGGGCTTTGCGCAACAGTGAACATAAACACAGCGTGTTCAACAGAGAGTTACTGGCTCTCCACCTGGCCATACGCCGCTTCCAGTTCTGGCTGGAAGGGCGCACCTTCACTGCGTTCGTGGACCACAAGCCGCTAACGTACGCGATGGCCAAGGCTTTGGAACCATGGTCGGGCCGGCAGCAGAGACAGCTGGCCGCGATCTCGGAGTTTACGACATTCAGCATGTGGCCGGTAAACTTAATGTGGTGGCGGACTGCCTCTCGCGTGCATTAGTGGTCCCAGTCTATGTTGGAATAGATTACACGGCCGTGGCCGCGGAGCAGATTGGCGATGCGGACGTGTGCGCGCTCCAGTCTGGACCAACAGAGTTAAGGCTGGAGAGCAGGGTACTGTAAGACGGGGGCCCCCCCCTAATCTGTGACGTCTCTACAGGACGCCCGCGCCCGGTGGTCCCAGTCGCTTGGCGCCGCCGCGTTTTTGAGACCGTTCACTCCCTGGCGCACCCAGGAGTGCGCGCATCAGTCAAAATGGTGGGAGCGAAGTTTGTCTGGCCGAGCCTGCGCAAACAGGTGAAACAGTGGGCTGCAGCCTGCGTAGCGTGCCAACGAGCCAAAGTGCACAGGCACACAAAGGCCCCTTTGGAGTCGTTCCATATCCCGGCTAAGTGGTTCGACCACGTTCATGTGGACCTCGTGGGCCCCCTCCCACCATCGCAGGGGTTCACGCACCTCCTGGCAGTGGCGGACCGCACCACACGATGGCCAGAAGCAGTCCTGCTAGCTTCCACCGCGTCCACAGATATGGCACGCGCTTTTTTGACAAAATGGGTGGCACGTTTTGGCACCCCTTCAGACATCACGTCCGATCGGGGCCCTCAGTTTGTTTCCGACCTCTGGTCCACAATGGCCTGGAGCCTGGGCATCACAATTCATTGCACGACCGCGTACAACCCACAGGCCAATGGGTTATGCGAGTGTTTCCATAGGTCACTGAAAGCAGCGCTCAGGGCTTTGCTTACGGATGCAAATTGGGTGGACCAGTTGCCATGGGTTCTATTAGGGTTGCATTCTACACCAAAAGAGGATTTGGAGGCTTCCCCAGCAGAGTTTGTTTTTTCTCAGCCGTTGCGGCTCCCCGGGGAATTTTTACCAGATAACCCCGCGCCGAACGTCCATCCGTCCCCGCGTTCACAGCGCAGACACAGGGACGCTACCTGGCCCGGCCCACCACTGTTTTCCCTGCACTTTTGTGCCGAAAACCTTGAAGGATGCGGCGTTCATGTTTGTCAGGCACGATGCCCACCGACCCCCATTGCGCCCACCCTATGATGGCTCGTTTAGAGTGCTGGAACCCGGGGACAAACATTTTGTGTTAGACTTGGGGGGTCACTGGGAGAAAATCTGTATAGACAGGCTTAAGCCCGCCTTTGTGGTGGCAGACGAGCAGGTGGAGTTGGCTCGAGCTCCTTGTCGCGGAAGACCCCCCCTCAGAACTTCCCAGGTAAATGACTCATCAGATCAGTCACATGAGCATGCTGAATGTTCCCCCCCATTGTCCACCCACAGACGGACGTACCCCCAGGAACCCCCCGCAGCACAGCTGTTTGGAACCCTAAAAACACATGTGCATACCTACACAACTGAAACGCCCAGCTCAAACCAAGTTGAAAGCCAAGAAGAGGGGTTTCTTCTCTCTAATCCTAAGGCTTTGTCTGAAAGCAAAATGCAAAAATACGAAAAGAAAGATGCAAATTTGCAAAAAAATAAACTTGCTAATTTATAACTGTGAATTTACATAAAAGCTACAAAGAAAACCTTGCAAGAAGAAAAGTTGTGGCTGATGTGGGAAAAAGTTACTACATGAAAAGGGGGAAATCTTAGAAAAGTTGCAGTTACAGGAAAAGGGTAAAAAAATAGGATGGCTTGACAGACAGACAGACAGACAGACAGACAGACAGACAGATAGATAGATAGATAGATAGATAGATAGATAGATAGATAGATAGATAGATAGATAGATAGATAGATAGATAGATAGATAGATAGATGGATAGACTTTACTGATCCCAAACTGGGAAATTACAGTGTAACAGCAGCATGACAGTAGACAACCAAAATGACAGAAACACAGCAAAATAGACAAAGGGATTACTCATGGAAAGGAAAACTGCCTAAATATATACAGTACATCATAGATGAATAGATGGTGACCTGTATAGGCACATGAATCATGCCCACTGTACAATGCAGGACTATCAGGTGCAGGGTGAAATGTATGGCAGCATAGTTATGACCAGAAATCAACATCAGAGTGCGTTATTGTACAGTGAAATGGCATGTGGCAGGAAAGATTTCCTGTACCTAACCGTTTGGCAGCGAAGTTGTAGCAGTATGCTGGAGAGAGTGCTCTGCTATCTGTCCAGTGAGTGGTGGAGGGGGTGATCAGGATTGTCCTTGATAGATCGCAGTTTGTTTAATGTCCTCCTCTTCACCACAGTCCCAAAAGTCTCCGGCCTGAGACCAATTACAGAGCCAGCCCTGTGGCTGGCTCAGGAGCACTAAGTTATAAATTTTAAAGAAAAAAACTCATAAATTTAATAGAATGCCACACACAGATTTAGAAGAACTAAACTCTCATTTCAGCCCTATACCAAGAGCATTTGCCCCTTCCTACAGTATACAGATGCATCTCAATAAAATAGAATGTCATCGAAAAGTTGATTTATTTCAGTAATTCAATTCAAAAAACGAAGCTCATATAGTTTCATTACACACAGAGTGATATATTTCAAGTGTTTATTTCTTTTATTTTTGATGGTTATAGCTTATAGCTCATGAAAACCTAAAACTCAATTTCTCAAAAATTAGAATATTACAGTGCATTTGGAAAGTATTCACAATGCTTCACTTTTTCCACATTTTGTTATGTTACAGCCTTATTCCAAAATGGATTAATTTTTCCCCTAATAATTCTACACATAATACACCATAATGACAATGTGAAAAAAGTTTTTTTTGACATTTTTGCAAATTTATTAAAGATAAAAAAAACAAACTAAGAAATCACATATACATAAGTATCCACAGCCTTTGCTCAGTACTTTGTTGATGCACCTTTGGAGGCAATTACAGCCTCAAATCTTTTTGAATATGATGCCACAAGCTTGGCACACCTATCTTTGGGAAGTTTGGCCCATTCCTCTTTGCAGCACCTCTCAAGCTCCATCAGGCTGGATGGGAAGCGTCAGTGCACAGCCATTTTCAGATCTCTTCAAAAGATGTTCAGTTGGATTCAAGTCTGGGCTCTGGCTGGGCCACTCAAGGACATTCACAGAGTTGTCCTGAAGCCAGTCCTTTGATATCTTAGCTGTGTGCTTAGGTTCATTGTCCTGCTGAAAGATGAACCATCGCCCCAGTCTGAGGTCAAGAGCGCTCTGGAGCAGGTTTTCATCCAGGATGTCTCTGTACATTGCTGCATTCATCTTTCCTTCTATCCCGACTAGTCTCCCAGTTCCTGCCGCTGAAAAACATCCCCACAGCATGATGCTTCCACCACCACGCTTCACTGTAGGGATGATATTGGCCTGGTGATGAACAGTGCCCGTTTTCCTCCAAACATGATCCTTAGCATTCACACCAAAGAGTTCAATCTTTGTCTCATCAGACCAGAGAATTTTGTTTCTCTTGGTCTCAGAGTCCTTCAGGTGCCTTTTGGTAAACTCTAGGCAGGCTGCCATGTGCCTTTTACTAAGGAGTGGCTTCCGTCTGGCCACTCTACCATACAGGCCTGATTGGTGGATTGCTACAGAGATGGTTGTCCTTCTGGAAGGTTCTCCATTCTCCACAGAGGAAGGCTGGAGCTCTGACAGAGTGACTATCGGGTTCTTGTTCACCCCCCTGACTAATGCCCTCTAAAGGATTTCAGTACTTTCCACAGTAGCAAGGTCCGTTGTGGGGTGGCTGCTTTTCCTTTCCTCTTGCCTAGACCAAAGACAGAAATGGATGGTGGTTAGTTAAAGCAAGTTCAACACATATACAGGTGCATCTCAAAAAATTAGAATATCACGAAAATTCAATATTTTTTGTCACTCATTTCAGAAAGTGAAACCCATATATAGATTCATTACACGGACAGTGATATATTCAATTCAATTCAATTCAACTTTATTTATATAGCGCCATTTCACAACAACAGTCATCTCATAGCACTATCAACTGTAGGGGGAACCCCCACAGTTGCAGAAAGACCCCAGCAATCAGGCGATCCCCTGTGAGCAAGCACTTGGTGACGGTGGAGAGGAAAAACTCCCTTTTCACAGGAAGAAACCTCCAGCAGAACCAGGCTCAGGGAGGGGCAGTCATCTGCTGCGACTGGCTGGGGGGTGAGGGGATAGAGAAGAAGAAAAGAACAGACATGTAGAGAACAAACAGCACGATGGGGACTCAATCTATGGGAGAGAACAAACAAATGTTAATGACCAGCAAAAAAAATATTTCATTGAGAGTGAGAAAAGGAGTGAGGCCCAGTGCATTACTGGAGGTCCCCCGGCTGACTAAACCTATTAGCAGCATAACTAAGGGAGGGTTCAGAAACACATGATCCCTCCCTAATTGTAGGCTATATCAAAAAGGTAGGTTTTAGCCCTATTCTTAAAAACAGAGATCGAGTCTGACTCCCGAATCCAGATTGGCAGCTGATTCCACAGGAGAGGAGCTTGATAACTGAAGGCTCTGCCTCCCATATATTGCAAGTGTTTATTTTAATTTTGAAGATTATGGCTACAGCCCATGTTAACCAACATTTCAATGGCCAACATTTCTATTTAAAAACTATTTTTTAAAATTAATTTTATGTAGTAGTCTCATTTTTTGAGAAACTGAATTAAGGGTTTTCAGGGGCTGTAAGCCATAATCATCAAAATTAAAATAAATAAACGCTTGAAATATATCCCTCTCTGTGTAATGAATTTATATAATATATGGATTTCATTTTCTGAAATGAGTGACAAAAAAATTGAACTTTTTCATGATATTCTAATTTTTTGAGATGTGCCTGTATTAGAGAAATACATTTGTGAAAGCCAGTGGTGGGATGTGACAAAAATGCTTCATTTCCCTGACCAGTGAGCACCCCAGGATCCACTCTGTACTTGTACAAGTACATTTTCAATCCAGGGATTTATGGTATACAGAAACAGCACGAAAACACTGTTCCAACACTTTTTTTGGAAAATCCACAGAATAGGTGTGTGGGTCTATTCTGAGGCTTTAGAAAATTATATGAATCACTTTATAAATCACTGGTTTGACAATGCACTTGAATATGTTTAGATTTTGGATCCTGGGGTCCTCTTGACCTGTATCCACAATATAAACACAACATGCTGAGGGAGGCTAACCCCTGGCATGTGGAAACAGATTCTAGAAAGAAATTACACACTGTAGAGGCTGGGTTAATCATCTCAGACTGGATGCAGAGGTAAACAGAGAAGGACAATAGGTATGGAGATTATGGTGAGGTAGCAGGAAGAAGGAGTTGGTGGAGAAGGGATGAATGTATTGTGATGTGAGATGTCATGCAGATGTGAGATGGGCAGTTGATATAAAAGGAGAGCCCCTGGTGTATTGAACCATGCTTTTTCTGTGTATGACTGATGTGCGAGTGAACAAAGTCATCTGCTGCATAAATCTGCCTCCGTTATTTACACTCTCCACAACACAACTTAATGCACAGCACCAAAGTGCAACACGTACACAAACCAGGACTTTAACCAGGATTAACATATTTCATCATTTTGCTCTCACAAGCAAATACTTCGGACAAAGCAAGCGCAAATCAGCAGAGTTGGCTACTAGCTTGCTAGCTGCTAGCTAACATTCGCTAGCCAGCACAGGACGGCGTTGTATTGCTCAAAAAAAGTGAGCTTACCACCAACAGGATAGATAAGCTAAAAGGTGCACAATATCACAAATCACTCACCATCGATGGTTCTCTCACTTTCATCCTCAGCTTGTCCGTAGTCTGGTTCTATGCTGAGCTGCTATCTATTTCGGTGCGGGGTACCTCCATGTCGCTGTGGATACTGATATCTGCCACCAAGCACAGAAAACTCCGCACCTCTTCATTGGACCATGGTGTAGATTTCCACGAAACCTGCAACGCCATCTCTATTAATATCGTGTTTACTCGGTGACCGAGTTTACTCCGTGAACTTTTGCAAAGGGCAGTCTGGAGATTCTTCAGAAGACGGACACTTTCATGACGTTACGCCCTGACCAATCAGTGGCCTGCAGTCTGTTGACGTCACATTTTCGGCCCGACTTAGCACGACTGTACCCTGGCCTCGAGTCGGTATTGAAAAAGTACCTGGTACCAGGTACCAGGTACTAATGGAAAAGGCTACAAACCGAGCCGAGTAGAGCCGAGTAGGGCTGAGTGGGTACTAGTGGAAAAGGGGCTTTAGTTTAGACAGCCGGCCAGCTCTAGGAAGAGTCCTGGTGGTTCCAAACTTCTTCCGGATGATAGAGGCCACTGTGCTCATTAGGACCTTCAAAGCAGCAGAAATTTTTCTGTACCTTTCCCCAGATTTGTGCCTCGAGACAATCCTGTCTTGGAGGTCTACAGGCAATTCTTTTGACTTCATGCTTAGTTTGTGCTCTGACATGCACTATCAACTGTGAGACCTTACAGTGGTGTGAAAAAATGTTTGCCCCCTTCCTGAGTTCTCATTTTTTGTATGTTTGTCACACTTAAATGTTTAAGATCATCAAACAAGTTTAAATATTAGACGACGATAACACAAGTAAACACAAAATGCAGTTTTTAAATGAAGGTGTTTATTATTAAGGAGAAAAAAAAATCCAAACTTACATGGTCCTGTGTGAAAAAGTGATTGCCCCCTGAACCTAATAACTGGTTGGGCCACCCTTAGCAGCAACAACTGCAATCAAGCCTTTGCCATAATTGGCAATGAGTCTTTTACAGCGCTGTGGAGGAATTTTGGCACGCTCATCTTTGCAGAATTGTTGTAATTCAGCCACATTGGAGGGTTTTTGAGCATGAATTGCCTTTTTAAGGTCATGCCACAGCATCTCAATCGGATTCAGGTCAGGACTTTGACTAGGCCACTCCAAAGTCTTCATTTTGTTTTTTAAGCCATTCAGAGGTGGATTTGCTTGTATGTTTTGGCTCATTGTCCTGCTGCAGAGCCCAAGTACGCTTCAGCTTGAGGTCACAAACAGATGGCCGGACATTCTCCTTCAGGATTTTTTGGTAGACAGCAGAATTCATGGTTCCATTTACCACAGCAAGTCTTTCAGGTCCTGAAGCAGCAAAACAGCCCCAGACCATCACACTACCACCATATTTTACTGTTGGTATGATGTTCCTTTTCTGAAATGCTGTGTTACTTCTACCCAAGATGTAATGGGACACACACCTTCCAAAAAGTTCAACTTTTGTCTCGTCAATCCACAGAGTATTTTCCCCAAAGTCTTGGGGATCATCAAGATATTTTCTGGCAAAACTGAGATGACCCTTTATGCTCCTTTTGCTCAGCAGTGGTTTTCATTTTGGAACTCTGCCATGCAGGCCATTTTTGCCCAGTCTCTTTCTTGTGGTGGAGTCATGAACACTGACCTTAACTGAGGCAAGTGAGGCCTGCAGTTCTTTGGATGTTGTTGTGGGATCTTATGTGACCTCTTTAATGAGTTGTTGCTGCGCTCTTGGGGTAATTTTGGTCAGTCGGCCACTCCTGGGAAGGTTCACCACTGTTCCATGTTTTCACCATTTGTGGATAATGGCTCTCACTGTGGTTCGCTGGAGTCCCAAAGCTTTAGAAATGGCTTTATTGTAGAGAGAGGAATAATCAGGTGAGGCGGTCCGGAGCAGAGCAGACTTTATTAATCTCTCTCTAACATTAACAACTAGAAAAGCACTCGGAGAGCGCAGACCTCCGCCAAGCGCCACAATTCCCCCCATACAGTGTTTGTGTGTACGTTTTCAGATTCCTTGAGCATGTAAACATAT
This sequence comes from Pholidichthys leucotaenia, assembly GCA_020510985.1. Taxonomy (NCBI): domain Eukaryota; kingdom Metazoa; phylum Chordata; class Actinopteri; order Cichliformes; family Pholidichthyidae; genus Pholidichthys; species Pholidichthys leucotaenia. The sequence continues at coordinate 336,459,546 of CM035841.1, forward strand.
GACTAGCAATTGGATTCACAATGATTATTTGTTTATTTGACAGGGACAGTGCAATAAACACACAATTAATCAATGACAATCAATCTGATAGTGATAGGATTAGTGGTTCAGTAGTAAAAGCATTGCCTCCTTGGTGGAGGTAATAAACTGAAGTGTTGCTGTTGTGTCCATCTCCTCCACTGACGGATGCAAATTGGGTAGACAGGTTGCCGTGGCAGCTTTTGCAGCGTAGTGCAAACACAGGCACTCTGGCGAGCCCTGTTTTCTGTGTGCTTTTGTGCCTAAAACTTTGAAGAAGGCGGAGTTTGTGTTCATCAGACACGACGACCAGCGCCCTCTATTGCGCCTGCGCACATGTTGAAAATGGCTGTATGTCACAGTGTTGAAAAATGCTTTAAAAAATTCGTGTATCCAGACGGTGAACCGGATCACCCCCAAAATTTAATCAGTTCTTCCTTGTACCATTTCCAACAACGCCTGAAAGTTTCATGGAAATCCGTCCAAGACTTTTTGAGTTATCTTGCTAACCAACAGACAAACAGACAGACAGACAGACAGACAGACAGACAGACAGACAGACAAACACACAAACTCCGGCAAAAACATAACCTCCTCCTGGCCTTTTCGGCCTGGCGGAGGTAATTATCAGAAGCCTCAAAACCAGGTTGCGGGCACCTCTCTTTTTATACCATACAACACGCCCTGCGACCTGTGGTGTTCGTATTAGGCGGTGCGGTGGCGCAGTGGTTAGCACTGCGGCAGCACAGCAACTTACCCTTGGCCATGGGATCCCTGGTTTGATCCAAGCCCCTGATCAACAGTGATCTGTGTGGAGTTTGCATGTTCTCCCTGTGTCTGCGTGGGTTTACTCTGGGAGTTCTCCGGTTTCCTCCCGCAGGCCAAAAACATGCAGGTTAGGTTAACTGGAGACTCTAGGTGTGAATGGTAAAGGGATAGCGCCGTACCGTGGTTGCTTCATCCATCCAGGTGGATGCCCTCAATTTCCCCTCTGGGGATCAATAGATTATACAATTAACATGAATACATTTACCATGACAATCCCCTTTGTCACTGTTTGCATTAACACACATACATCCCCCATGACAATTCCCTTTGTCACCCTGCCTGTCGGCGCATTATTATGCAGACTGGAGGAGAATGCATATTCTCATGCGAAAACCATAGACTGCTTTGCATGTCCGTTTCTCCTTTCTTATGCATCTCCTCCTGCCATGCTATTCAGTCTGAGTAGAGAACATACTGACTGGGTCCCCAACAATATAACCTTTTCCAGACTGATAGAGCTCAATTACTTTGTTTCTCATTTGTTCCTGAATTTCTTTGGATTGCACCACAATGTCTAGCTTTTGAGGATCTTTTGGTCTACTTCACTTTGAGGTAGGTCCTATTTAAATGATTTCTTGATTGAGAACAGATGTGGCAGTAATCAGGCCTGGATGTGGCTAGAGGAATTGAACTCATCTTTCCAAAGATGTGATAAACCACAGTTAATTTATGTTTTAACAGGGGCAATCACTTTTTCACACAGGGCCATGTAGGTTTGGATTTTTTTTACCCTTAATAATAAACACCTTCATTTAAAAACTGTATTTTGTGTTTACTTGTGTTTTCTTTGTCCAATATTTAAATGTGTTTGAGGATTTGAAACATTTAAGTGTGACAAACATACAAAAAAATGAGAAATCGGGAAGGGGCCAACACTTTTTCACACCACCGTTATGTCTAAAATACCTTAAAACCCAGTTCTTTGATATGATGGCCAAATGATCAGACTGAGAGATGAAGTATAGTTAAGATAGTTAATTCCCTTCACACCATGTTGGTGTATGGAGATGAAGTATACTTTCACTTATTTACTGAAAGTGAGATATGGATTACAAGCAGCACTGGAACACAACTCTTTAGGAAATACCCAAGAGAATGCGCTACCCCAAAATTGAGCCTTATAGTTTTTATAAGCTTAACCACTCCCTCATGCAAGAGGGAGGGGTTTTACCTCATTTTGCAAAAGCGTAACCTAAACTTACGTTTTTGCATCTTGCCCTGTTGAGATGGGTCTAAACGCATCTCATAACCCTATTCTATCCCCTGTGTGTAGTGCCTCTAAAGTTCTATATGTGCGTGATGTCCTCCTTCCGGCAGTCATTTAGACCTGCCCCCCTCAGGTCGCCATTTCTCCAGAGGACATTGGGTGTGGTGCAGACTTCATGAGTTAATATAGCTAGCAATCCTATATGTGTAAAATATATTCAAAACTAAACTATCCTCATCTATGCATATATATGAATATACGTATGTGAAAATGCATATATGCATATATGAATATATGCATATATGAATACATTCATATACATGCATCTATTCTTTCATTAATCATTTATCACAAAGGAAACCTGTAGGGTAGAAGCACAGCAGAGCAAAATCTAACACCATGTGAATGTGCATTGCAGACCCTGTTGCAGACCCTAAACTATCTCCTCGGTATCTTCTAGATCCCCATCTAGGTTCAGTTGTGGTACAACCTTGTCATCATCCTGGCAATAGGAGAGCAGGTGGGCAGGTAGGTCCCCTTGATATAGAGGCGGGTCCTTGAAAGAGAAGGCCACTAAAATAGATCTTTTATTTTTATTCTTTTAATTTTTATTCTTTAATCATGGGAATACAACGGCATCCACAAAAAACAAAGATCAATAAACTAATAAACAAAGATCAATAAACCCATTAGTAAAAAAAAAAAAGCTTAAACACAAATTTGCTGATAAGCCATGGTTAACCAAAGGACTGCAAAAGGCGTGTAAAAAGAAAAATTTATTATATAAAGCTTTCCTAAAGAAAAGAACAAAAGAAGCAGAGCAGCGGTATAAAACATACAAAAATAAGTTAACATATATAATAAGATGTAGTAAAAGAGACTATTACAGTAAAGAACTGGCGAAAAACAAAGACAATATTAAAAATACATGGACAATACTCAACAGTATCCTTGGAAATAAAAGCAGAAATACAAGCTACCCAACTAATATTCCAAAAAATAATAAAACGACTCAGAGTCTCAATATAGCTTCACCTGCAGATGAATTTAATAATTTTTTTGTTAACATTGGACCTAAACTGGCCCGAGAAATACCCACTACGGTGCCTACAGGTAATACAATATGCAATAACACTGCTGTAAAAGACTCCATCTTCATAAAGAACACAGACGAAAGAGAGGTCATTGAAATTGTTAAATCGTTCAAAAGTAAAACATCTACTGACTGTGATGGTATTGACATGCTACTAGTCAAAACTGTTATCGAATGCATAGTAAAACCACTGACGTATATCTGTAACCTGTCTCTCCAATCAGGTATATTTCCCAATGCAATGAAAATAGCTAAAGTAATTCCGATATACAAGACGGGCGACAGAGGGGAACTCTCAAACTATAGACCAATTTCACTATTACCACAATTTTCCAAGATACTTGAAAAAATATTCTATGAGAGAATTGACAACTTCATACTGAAGAATGATTTATTATGTGAACAGCAATATGGGTTCAGACACAAGAGGACAACTGCATATGCCCTAATGGAATTTACAGAAAAAATATCAACAGCCATTGAAAATAAAGAGTATTCAGTTGGAGTATTCCTAGATCTTAAAAAAGCATTTGATACAGTAGATCATAATTTATTATTAAAGAAACTACAAAATTATGGTATTAGAGGGGTAGCACTATCCTGGTTAAGTAGTTACTTAAAGAATAGATATCAGTATGTATGTGTTAGCAACAAAAACTCAGAGTTGCTGAAGGTCACCTGTGGAGTCCCACAGGGTTCAGTTTTGGGACCATTATTATTCAATATGTATATAAACAATATATGTAAAGTTTCAGAAAAAATGGACTTAATATTGTTTGCCGATGACACTAATCTGCTATGCAAGTGGAAACAATTTGGAACAACTTCTGGATACACTCGGAAAGGAATTAGGAAAGCTTAAACTGTGGTTTGATTCAAACAAATTAACGCTCAATTTAAGTAAGACAAAATTTATAGTCTTTAACAACCATCACAACAACCCAGTACCCAAACTCAATGTAAATGGTGTAGAGATTGAAAGGGTATCTGAAACTAAATTCCTTGGAGTAATAATTGATAACAAACTGTGTTGGAAGTCACATATTAATTATATTAAAGGTAAAGTATCCAAATCAATTGCAATATTACACAGAGTGAAATATTTGCTGAATCAACCCACACTATACACCTTGTATCATTCATTAATACTCCCATACATGACATATTGTAATGAAGTATGGGGAAATACATATAAAACAAACATATATCCACTCTTTATGCTTCAAAAGAGAGCTATTAGAATAATAAACAAAGCAGCTTACAGGGAACCAACAAACCCACTTTTTCTCAAACAAAAAACTCTCAAGTTGAAAGATCTGGTTGACTTTAAAACCGCAATAATAATGTTCAAAGTGAAGAATTTATCACTGCCCGCAAATATCCAAAAGTTGTTCCAAACAAGGGAGAAACGATATCACTTCAGAGGAACATGTATATTTCAAAAGCCTACAGTGAGAACAACCACCAAGCAACACTGTATTTCAGTGCAAGGAGTCAGATTATGGAACGATTTTGGACCTGAATTAAAATCATGTACAACGCTTGGACAATTTAAACAAAAACTAAAGGAAGAAATACTCCAAACATATTTACAAGACGACATGTAAACTCACATAAGGATTGACATATCCAGCCTGTATTGTGTTGTAGCTTAGTTTTTTTTTTTGTTTTTTTTTCTTTTTTTCTCTGTGACATTTTGTCTTAGATTTGTTTTGAATAGTAACCGCTTAACTTAGCTTAGCTTAGTTTTCTTTTTTTTCTCTCAGTCACATTTTGTCTTTGCTTTGTTTTAAATTGTAATCGCTCTTGTCTTGTTTTCTCTTTTTTCTCTTTTGGAATTCTTGGATGGAATATGGGTGGGCAATATAAGCTGCGGCTTCAGCCATCACCCATTTCGGATAACTCACGTGGAATTGTATAGAAGAAGGAGTCTTTGTCTAATTTGACCTTGTTGTTATATTATACAGTTTCTTTTAACCTGTACTGTACTATCCGAAATAAATAAATAAAATAAAATAAAAATAAATAAAATAATTATACTTATAAGGGCTCCTTGAATTATTTTTCCCCATTTGCCAAATATATTATCAAACCAACTACCTACATGATTATCAATGCCAGATTAAGCTTTATTGAACTTTTAGCTCTTATAAAGATTTTCATTTTTCTAAAATTTAAGCTATACTTTATAATAATTTTATTAAAATATGCAACTTATGGATTTTGTAACTATTTTAGTAAGTTAATTGATTAATTATGCAAAAGTTTTTTTCCTTTTTTCTAAACATTAATTGTGCTATATGATAACCAACCAAATCCTGCAGTTTCAATAACTTTAAATGTGTAAACAATAAATTAGTATGTTCAAGATACCCAACTTTGTGTATAACATGGACAGCCCTTTTTGTAATGTTAGCAATGAATTAATTATACTTTTATAATTGTTACCCCAGGCATCTATACAATAGGTCAAGTATGGAAGTATCAATGAGCTATACAAGATATAAAGTGATTTGTCTTAATTTTATTTATAATTGCAATATTTTTTGCAACTTTGTTTTGTATTTATCTGATGTGTGATTTCCAACTACTTTTATCATCTAATATTACCTTGTAATAGAAATTCATTAATTATGCATTTATCTGTTGAGATCACATATTTTATAAGTGGGTGTGTGGGTGTGTTACAACATATGACTGTAACTTTTATCCATATATGAACTGTTTTAATATGCTATATTAACAAGCTGTTTGATATGTCTATTGTATTTTGTGTTCCAAGATAAAGTTTTATGTCACAGTGACCAACTAAAAGGTTTCATGCTCTCACTCCCTCCCCCTTTTCTCCTCTCCTGGGAGTAGACTGCTTGATGGCCTTGAAGCCCTGTACAGTTATGCAGCTGTTGCCTTATCATATATACCTTTTTTTATACTTCATGTTTCACTTGTTGCAATAATCCTAAATGGGGTGTTAAATTAATTTATAACTCCTTAATACTATCAAAGTTTGCATAGAGACTCCTACTATTAATATGTATTATTGTCAATGTCTGATCCGAATTCATAATTCCATTTAATTGTTGATCATAATAAGCACACTTACTGTTAATATGACTAAAATAGTTATTGTCTGGGTCAATATCTCCTAAAATGTCTTGTGGTTGCTGTTCAGTATTGACAAAGGTTTCAGCTTCAATTTGCCCTAATACACTTCCTGTGGCGGTATGAAATAATAAGCGGCGAACTGAGAGTTTTTAAGGGTGTTTATTTATCATTCATCCCGCCATCACAGAACTCACCCCGGCACTGTATAAGCGTGCCAGAGCGAGCCCTCAGGCTCTCAGGCAATCGTGTGGTCAGTTGAGCAGTGGTCAGAGAGAGAGAACATGTGAATTTCAGTCAGCTTATATACCCCGTTACAGACAATACATGAAAGGCACATTTACATCACAGTAAATGCAGGAAGGCATGGGACATTTGCATCACAGTACAGAGTAGGAAGTCATGAACACCTGCATTTGAGTCAACATAACAGCAGGATACTGGCAGGAAAGAGCTAGACAAAGAGAAGCTGCCTATTGATCTCAATACATACATCTCATTGTTCTGCTAATTGCTCCAGCTGAGCGCTCTGCTTGTCCCAGTCTGTTGTGGGGGTCACCCACACTTCCATTATTAAATAAGGAAATGGGAAAAAAAGAAGAAACACTGAGAAAGAAAAAAAAAACCCACAAAAATCTCCACTCATAATCTTACTGCACTATTATTCATACATCAGAACTAAAGTTTAAATTTATCTAATTCCTCCATTTCTCTAATCATTACCTTGCATTTCTTGGTCCATGTTGACTGTATTTCCCCCTGTTTTCTGAGAGCCCTTTTAAATTTCAAAAATTTTGTGAAGTGTATGTTTATGTTATCCTATGTCTTTTTGCATCTTTTTGCATCTGATTAGAATTTTAGCGTTACAAAGATAATGAATCATGAACTTCTGCCTGGAGGCACTGTGCACTTAATACAGTGGGACTTGTGCCAGTACCCACTCAATTTTTTGTAAAGCAATTTTAATAAATGTAATGTAAAAATCTGTATTGTCTTTGTAGTAAATTCTAAATCAAGTCCCACAGTAAACATAAATTCAACACAAGTTGGACTTTCCTTAGACATTTGGAACTTTTCTCATAAATTTGCATGGTTTTCTTCCTTATCAGTTTACTTGTTCCTTATAAACATATTTCCTTTATTTCCTTAAATATCTGGAAATTTATTGATGTAACTTTTAACTTCTCCTATTGAATGCTGTGGTTTCATTACCAAGCGGTTTCATTTGTATTTTTCTCTTCATTATTGATCATCTATTGATAATTTTTTATGTATTATTTATTTTTAATGAGGATTGCTAATTATTTTTGCCAATTAATTTCTTTGATACCCCCTTTTTGATGCATGGAGACGCACATGCAGCAAAGTTACAGGGTATTTGCTTGATGGGTAGTATCTTTTACTGAAAGGAAGTGTGTTACCACTTTTAATTTAGATGAAAATTTGTGGGTAGTACAGCTCCTTCAAAATGAGATTTCAATAATCATGGCTTCTTTAGTGACGTCTCTTAAACTAATTTACAAATTCCATTTGAGAAAAACAAAATAGCTATCTGTGCATATTTGATATGTTTTAGCATTGATAAATAAGGTCAGTTTGTCCAATTGAACACAGATAGGTTGAATTTGTATAAATGAATAAAGATTGCATCACACTCTTTCAGTCAATGGAAAGGTGGGCATATTGCTTAATTAGAATTTGGCTAAATTTTGTACAAGGAATGCCTCATTTTATACATTCCTTGGTAAATTATGGGGTGGAATGTAGTCCCGAGGCCCAGCTTGGCCACGGCTGAGCATCAGGAAAACACATTCCTTATTACTGTCACATTTCTGAAATATGATGTTGTCACACCGTTATGTGGTGAGTAACATCAAATGTATCCTGCAGTGCAAAATCATATAAACATTACATTTGTAAAGTCAGAATCATTTAAATCATTATGCTTTATGTCATTTACAATGTCATGCAAAGTCATACTTAGCTTCAAAAAATGTTTATCAATTTAGGGGTCCTTTCTCCTATGGTCAGTCAATGTCCATGTCGCCCCTTCCAGTCAATGAATGTCAATTATTGTTTTTTTTAATTATTTTATTACATATTGCATATGTCACCAAAGATTTATTAAATTAAAAGGTAATGATGATAGTATGATTCCTTGTTGATCTGGCAAATCTAATTCCTGGTGAAAGCTAAAAAAATTTTTTTTGAATGCTTTTCCCTTTCCTTTTGAAAAACAAAGAATAAGGAATAGCAGAAAAACCTTTAAATCACACCTAAAGCTTCCACAATTTGAATGTGAGTTCGCTACTCACAACAAGTATTCACTAAATATTCTATGAATCAATTAAGGTTTTACCAATTGATATGGGTAATCACTTAGTTTAAGATTATATTCAAACAAAACAATATCCTATATTAAAAGCCTTAGACCAGTGCAGCATTTAAAATTAATAACTGTAGGTGTAAACCTAATCTCTGTTTTCAGAAATTTATGGCACAGGATCACAGTCTGTGGCCTATGTGTTTTGGTTTTTTTTTTCTTTTGAAGGCTGATTCTGTCTATTCTTATCTAGGTCAGACTGACACACTCACTAATCAGTCTTAGTATTTATCAAAATTCTTGTGGTATTTCTGTCTTTTCTGTTCATAAATTTACCAATAATAAAAATTTACCAATAATAAAAACTTCATCATCATCTTGCTATGCTCTCCAGGAGGGAAAAGCCACAGCATGGACTGTCCCAGATCCTGTTCTCGCACTCCCTTCTTTTTTTTTTTTTTACATGGTCAGGCCAAGGCCTCTGTTTGATAGTCTGTAGTCTCCGTAGTCTCTGGCAAATAATATGCACAAACACATTAATTATCAGTCTCTTTTGAACCTCTATGCTTTAAATCATGTAATATAGGGTATACATAAAGCCTTCAGTGATTAGACATTATTAAGTGACATCATGATATTGTAATATTCAGTTAATTTCATCATTGTCATGCTGGTAACATTGATTAAGATGTAAACATTTGTACTTAACTTAGTGTTCTATGTGCCTGTGGTCACGTCATCACGTCCTGTGTCCTTTTTCCTGTAAAGTGCACTGTTATGCTTCAATCAAAGAAAAGGGTCAGTGATACGTCAAAAAAACTGCTTTTAAAAAAATATGTAAATTATTTATCACATACGCAACATTAATTAAAAACCCACAGAGTTAGATTGAAAAAGTAAAACCCCAAAACTTTGTAAAATTACCCATATTTAGATTACTTCTCTTCCACACAGCCTGTTTTTTAATTTTCCTTTATTTCTAAAACAACCACACACACACACAAACACAGAATTGCTTCTCTCTCCTATCTCCACAAGGTCGAAGCAGCAACCTTCCAGAAAGATAAAACAATCCAAACTGCAATAATCCACATAAATGGCTTTGTCTAATCTATTTGTTAGGGGTCCCCCCATTGCCAAACAAGCCATCTCTTTGTAACCATTTACCCATGTTTTTATCGTTATCCAGTTTTGTTACCATTTTAATCCAACCGTCTTTAAATGTTCTAGTCTAATATCAATATCTTATAGCATAGAATGAAATTATTATTATGATCTTATTTATTTCCACTTCTTCACAACAATATTCCCTCACACATCACCGTGTTTTTTACTATAATTAGTGTAGTTATATTATTATATATCACCTATGAACCGATCGTCCCAATCGGGTTACTTAAAACTTTTGTGTTTATTTCATACACAGTAGGTCCCTATCTAATGCAGTAAGACCAACTATATTTTAGAAATGCGCTCGTTGCAATTTCTCTAGGATTTAAAACCTTTTGGTTTGAGCTAAATACACTAGGGGTGCCAACCTTCTCCTTTTTGAAATCAAGTGTCATGGCGGCCGCTGAGCCGTCATCAGCCTCGGCTGTGCACACACCTGCCGCCAATCATCAGTGGACCTTAAAAGCCGGCGTCTCTGATGGCTCAGCACGGAGTCGTCTGCCTACTTCGCTATGCAACACGTCACGGACTCATCCTCTCGCCAGAGCATCCACGACGCAGTCCCACCAAGCCTCGCCACGTAAGAATCAAAGTAACTTACCTTGCCAAACTGTAATCCCCTGTGCATAGGTGGACCTCCCTGGCGGCGGACCAGTCTCCCCGGATAACGGAGCCACTCCTCCTCCTCCTCGGAACTCCTCCACCTCTCCACAGCACCCAGCGTCACCCACGCTGAGCCACAGCGAGCCGCAGAGCCAGTGCGAGCCTTCCAGCGCCACCTGCAAGTAAGCAGTACTCTTCATTACACCTCTGTACTGCGAACAGCACTAATCTATCTGTGCTTGTGTGTTCCAGGGTTGCCAGGTCGCGGCGGGACTCGCTCAGCCCCAGCGGTTCCACAGCATCACACTCACTCACACCTTCACACACATTACACACCTAATTCAATAAATAATTGTCAGAATAGTCTACTCGTGTCAGTGTCTGTCTCCTGGGTCAAACAGCCATGTCAGTACGACTCCATCAAGACGACCCAGCAGACAGCGCGCTGTCGCGCCGTCTAAACACCCTTAGCGCCCAGGTGGACCTGATTCACCATCAACAGACAGTTATTTTGAACCAATTAACTTTAATTAACAACCGGCTGGATCGCCTGGAAGGACTCCAGGCGTTCCCCCCGGTCGCCGGGGCGTCACCAGCCCCTGCTAATTTTTCGGCTAGTCAGGCCCACCAGCCTTCCTCACCTCGCCTCACCCCCGTGCCTACCCCCGCCCGCTTTAACGGCAAGCTCGGGGAGGCACGAGGTTTCCTGCTGCAGTGTGAGACAGTTTTCCATCGTGTCCCCGGTGATTTTCCCATGGATCATAGCAAAATCGGGTTTATTTCCAATCTGCTCGAGGGCAGAGCGTTAGCTTGGGCTTACGCGATTATGGCGAAACCCAGCTACGCTCAATTAACTTACCAACAATTCGTAGCAGATTTCCTGGAGATTTTTGATCACATGGATTGGGATGCGGTGTTAGCTGACCGCCTATTAAATCTTCAGCAGGGCAGTAAATCTGCAGCCGATTTTGCCGTGGACTTCCGGGTTTTAGCTGCAGAGGGGGGGTGGGGGGACTCAGCGCTGTGTAGTATTTTTCTCCGCGGCCTTAGCTCAGAGCTGAGGGATGAGCTGGCAGCACGGGAGAAACCTGACAGACTGGGTGAACTAATCTCACTAGCCGTTAGTGTTGATAACAGGCTGAAGGAGTGGGCAGCAGAACGTAGGGCTGCCAGCCGCTCAGTGAGACCATGCCCCCGCTCCTCTCGGCCATCCCTGACGGCTCTGCCCCCGCAGGAAGGACTTCCCGGGCAGGAGGAGATGATTATAGGACAGTCGGGTGTTTCGGCGGCTGAGAGGCAGCGCCGAAGGAATTTGAGCCTGTGCTTTTACTGCGGTAGTGAGTCCCATGGGGTGGCTGAGTGTAACTATCGGTTAAAAAGGGGAGGTCTGTGGGTCACAGTAGGGGGACTCACGGACAAAGACCAGAAAAAAACCCTCATCCGTTGCCTCGTAGCCATTAGACTACTCTACAAGCACAGAGAACACACAACAGACGCTCTTATTGACTCTGGGGCTGAGCAAAACTTCATTTCTGAAGACCTGGCAACCCAGCTGGGCCGCAGCTGTCAACCACTCCACCCACCTGTCAACCTTATCACGCTGTCTAAGACCCCGCTCACCACTGTTTCCCACCAGACAGCCCCTGTTTTGTTGATTACCTCTGGAAACCATCGGGAGGATATCCGGTTCTGGGTGCTGCCCATCTCCACGTCGCCTGTTATCCTGGGTTATTCATGGCTACGCCTTCACAATCCCACATTCAATTGGCAGGCGGGAAACATTACAGCTTGGAGCTCCTTCTGTCTCAGCGCCTGTCTCCGGTCTGCAGCGTGTGCCCCCTCGGTCTCGGTGACCCCGCCCACACTTCCGCCTCCAGATCTGTCCAGAGTACCAGAGGTCTACCACGATCTGGGAATGGTATTTAGTAAGTCACGGGCGCTGTCCCTTCCCCCCCACCGGCCCTACGACTGTGCGATCAACCTCCGGGCAGGGGCCCCATTACCGGCGAGTCGATTATACAGCCTGTTGGCTCCGGAGCGGGAGGCCATGGACACGTACATTAAGGAGTCCTTCAGCTCTGGAATCATCCGTCCATCCTCTTCAGCGGTGGGGGCAGGTTTCTTCTTTGTGGGAAAGAAGGACGGTTCCCTGCGCCCTTGCATCGACTTCCGGGGTTTGAATGAAATCACCGTCAAGGACAAGTATACATTGCCCCTGATGAACTCGGCCTTTGACTCCCTCCAGGGGGCGTTGTGGTTCACGAAGCTGGACCTTCGCAACGCTTATCATCTGGTGCGCATCAGGGAGGGCGACGAATGGAAGACGGCTTTCCGGACCCCAAGCAGCCACTTTGAATATCTTGTGATGCCGTTTGGGTTAACCAACGCTCCGGCCGTCTTCCAGCGTTTGATCAATGACGTCCTCCGGGATTTTCTGAACTCCTTAGTGTTTGTGTATTTGGACGACATCCTGATCTTCTCACGCACGTTGGAGGAGCACCAGGTGCATGTTCGGCGGGTCCTGCAGCGCCTCCTGGAGAACCAGCTATTCGTCAAGGCCGAGAAGTGCGAATTCCACATGAATAAAACGTCCTTTTTGGGTTTCATCATCGCCCATAACCAAGTGCGCCCGGATCCGGCCAAGGTCAAGGCGGTGGTGGATTGGCCGACTCCTATGTCCAGAAAGCAGTTACAGGGGTTCTTGGGCTTTGCCAATTTTTACCGTCAGTTTGTGCTGAGGTTCGGGATCATCGCTCGCCCCCTGACCAGCCTTACGTCCCCTAAGACCCCTTTCCACTAGAGTGAGGAGGCTGCTGCAGCGTTCGGGAAGCTGAAGGAGGAGTTCGCCTCTGCTCGCGTTTTGACCCAGGTGGACCCGGATCTGCAGTGCTTGGTGGAGGTGGACGCCTCGGACTCTGGAGTAGGGGCGATTCTCTCCCAGCGCTGCCCCGTGGACGGGGTGATTCGCCTGTGCGCTTTCTTCTCCCACTGGCTGACGCCCGCCAAGAGGACCTACGGCATCGGGGACAGGGAGTTGCTGGCTGTCAAGCTCGCCCTGGAGGAGTGGAGGCACTGACTGGAGGGGGCTGCCCAGCTGTTCATTGTGTTGACAGACCACAAGAACTTGGAGTATCTCCGGATGGCCAAGCGGCTGAACTCCCGCCAGGCGCGCTGGTCTCTCTTCTTTGGGCGGTTCAACTTTACCATCACCTACCGGCCAGGGAGCAAGAATATCAAGCCGGACGCCCTCTCCAGGCAGTTCGAGGTAGAGCCATCTGGGGACCATGACGAGACCATCCTGCCAGCATCCTGTGTGGTGGGCGCCCTCGTGTGGGAGATACGGGACAAAGTCAGGAAGGCACAGGAGAATGAGCCCGACCCGGGTGGGGGTCCCCCGGGCCATTTGTTCGTCCCCTCGTCGGTCAGGGGTGAAGTTATCCAGTGGGGCCACGCCTCCAAGTTGGCATGCCATCCCGGAATCTCTCGCACCGTCAACCTGCTCCAGAGAGCCTTCTGGTGGCCAGGGCTGAGGAGGGATGTGACCAACTATGTCCGGGCCTGCGCTCAGTGCGCTACTGGGAAATCGTCATCCTCCCCCCCGGCAGTTCTTCTCCATCCTCTGCCGGTCCCTTCTCGCCCCTGGTCCCATGTCGCCCTGGATTTTGTGACAGACCTGCCCCCTTCGGACCATTTCACCACTGTGCTGACAATAGTGGATCGCTTCTCCAAGGCCGCCCATTTTGTACCACTCCGGGGGTTGCCCTCGGCCCGGGAGACGGCGGGCCTCCTGGTTCAGCATGTGGTGCGCCTTCACAGCATCCCTGCGGACATCGTCTCGAATCGGGGCCCGCAATTCGTTTCCCAGGTCTGGAAGGCATTCTGCACGACGTTGGGGGCCACGGCGAGTCTCTCTTCAGGGTATCACCCACAGAGTAATGGTCAGTGCAAGCGAGCCAACCAGGAGCTGGAGGCTGCGCTCCGCTAAGTCATCTCGTCCTGTTCTTCATCTTGGAGTACGTTCCTGCCCTGGATTGAGTACGCCCACAATGCCACGGTGTCCTCAGCAACGGGAGTGTCTCCGTTCAAGGCATCTCTGGGGTATGACCCCCCGCTGTTCCCGGAGGAGGAGAAGGAGGTGGCCGTTCCGTCTGTGCAGGCTCATGCCAAACGCTGCCACCGGATTTGGACCATCACCCGCAGAGCCCTCCTCAAGACTACGGAACGCAATATTCAGGTGGCTAACCGTCATAGGAGACCTGCGCTGGATTATCAGGTGGAGCAGCAGGTTTGGTTATCCACGAGAAATATTAATGTGCCGGCCGAGAAACGCAAATTGACTAAGCGTTTCATCGGTCCATATGAGATTACTCGTATTATTAACCCTGTGACTGTGCGCCTAGCTCTCCCCCCTTCCATGCGCATCTGCCCCTCTTCTCATGTCTCCCAGGTGAAGCCCTACATCTCCAACCCCCTGTGCCCGCCCCTCGCAGCGTCCCCCCCCCCCCCGAGGATGATCAACGACCACCCGGCTTGTGGAGTTACTGTCATCTTGGATGTCCGTGGGCGGGGTCGGGGTCTTCAGTATTTGGTGGACTGGGAGGGGTTTGGTCCTAAGCACCACTCCTGGATTCGCCCAGCGTTGATTCTGGATAAACAACTCATCCGCGATTTCCATCGGGCGCATCCAGGTAAGATGGGGCAGGTGCCTGGAGGCACCTCTAGAGGGGGGAGTACTGTCATGGCGGCCGCTGAGCCGTCATCAGCCTCGGCTGCGCACACACCTGCCGCCAATCATCAGCGGACCTTAAAAGCCAGCGTCTCTGATGGCTCAGCACGGAGTCGTCTGCCTACTTCGCCACGCAACACGTCACGGACTCATCCTCTCGCCAGAGCATCCACGACGCAGTCCCGCCAAGCTTCGCCACGTAAGAATCAAAGTAACTTACCTTGCCAAACTGTAATCCCCTGTGCACAGGTGGACCTCCCTGGCGGCGGACCAGTCTCCCCGGATAACGGAGCCACTCCTCCTCCTCCTCGGAACTCCTCCACCTCTCCACAGCACCCAGCGTCACCCACACCGAGCCACAGCGAGCCGCAGAGCCAGCGAGAGACTTCCAGCGCCACCTGCAAGTAAGCAGTACTCTTCATTACACCTCTGTACTGCGAACAGCACTAATCTATCTGTGCTTGTGTGTTCCAGGGTTGCCAGGTCGCGGCGGGACTCGCTCAGCCCCAGTGGTTCCACAGCATCACACTCACTCACACCTTCACACACATTACACACCTAATTCAATAAATAATTGTCAAAATAGTCTACTCGTGGGACGCCATGGTGATAGCAACTTAACGCTGAACCTCCCAGATCCAATCCAAGGAAAACATCGTCAAAATCAGACTTAACGGATTTTTGGAAGAATAAAAATCAAAAGACAAAAACACCATGCCTAACCACAAACAGAAGAAACTGGAATTCCCCAGGTCAGGACGCGCGGCGGCCGCAGAATCTGATCCCGAGGACCTCCATTCAGGAGACGAAGAGCTGGGCCTAGCTAACAAAAAGGTTAGCCTGAAATCGCTATATGACGAATTACGACGATTTCGGGCCGAATTTCACGAATTCAGAGAGGAACTAACAAGGACGAACAGCAGATTGGACCAGGCCGAAAACCGAATCTTGGAAGCTGAAGAAAGAGTAAAAGTGCTTGAAGATTCCATGCTGGATTTACACAGAAAACAGTCAAGGCTGGAGGCTAAGCTAGCCGACCAAGAAGGAAGACAGAGACGAGATAACATCAGAATTCACGGTCTGAAAGAAGGAGCTGAAGATGGTTTCAACACAGTGGTGGAATCCTTATTGAGAGAGAAGTTGGATATTCCACAAACCACCGATTTGAAAATAGAAAAGGCCCATCGTACATTAGCCGCAAAGCCAGCGGCAGAAGCACACCCGCGTTCAGTGTTGGTAAGATTCTCCGATTTCAAAATAAAACAAGAGGTTGTAAGACGGGCTTGGCAGAAAAAAGGATTTATGCATTAAGAAAGAAAAGTCTTCGTGGAGCACGATTACGCCCCTGAGGTTCTTAAAAAGCGACGGGAATATAACGACGCCAAAAAGGTTTTATGGGAAAAGAATCTACGCTTTCAGACGCCATTTCCGGCGAAGTTAAGGGTCTTTTACGGTGAAGAGTCATGTCTCTACAATTCAGCGGAAGAAGCAACAACTGACATGGCGAGAAGAGGACTCCCGGTAACGGTGTTTAAACCCGCAGCGAATCTGAGCGAGAGGATCAGAGCTCAAACGTGGTCCACTCAAAGACCTTCTAAATCCACGGGCCAGCAGCGGGAAACCCAGCCCCAGAGCTACAAAGATAAGCTTTCCAGTTCCAGGAAGGAATAGCGACCTTTTTGTTTTTTTCTCTCTTCAGTCACTCTGCACTTCCATCCCCCCTCCTACAAGGTAACAAACATTAAAGGAGATGCAGAATCAGCATGTGGTAAAACCTTTCATGGAGCAGTTATAGCATTAGAAACAAATGTCTTCTTAATTTAAAGGAAAAAAAAATCTTGTTAAAATAGAAATGTAACAATGACCCACATGTTCTCCCCACACTAACAAATACTGTACTAGAGTGAAGGTTTGCTGTGATGGGGGTGGGAGGGTGCACACAATCTCATAGGGTATAGGCATAAAAAAAAAAAAAAAAAATCATTACAAATTCAGATTGGGATCTGAAATTCACGTTAAAAACATGGGACAACTTACAGGGGTAAGAGAGGGCCCTCAACACGTAACAGAGTTTGAGGAATTTCCCTCAGAGCCTACACTCCATCAGGGCTCTTACAGGGTCTTTAAAGAGACCCCAGCTCAGGAAGTTTTGACAGTTTTTTGTTTTAAAGTTTCGTACACTATGTTCTTAATGTTTTTGATGTTCTTAATGTTCTTTCAGTTTCTGAGTAGCAAAAAAGAGGGCCACCACACTGTTATACTAAATAAGAAAATACAACGGAGAAACAGGGTGTAACCAAAATAGCCTCATATAATGTAAAAGGGATCCTGAATCCAGTTAAAAGATCCAAGATTCTACGCAAAATGAAAAAAGACAAAGCAGAAATAATATTTTTACAAGAAACCCACCTAACAGACGTGGAACACACTAAACTCAATAGACAAGGGTTTAAAATGATCTCTTCATCTTCATATAAATCAGGGAGGAGGAGGAGAGTAGTGACATTGATCTCAACCAAAATTACATTTGAAAAAAAATCAGAACACAAAGATAAAGAAGGGAGGTACAGTTTGGTAATTGGGCGGCTAGAGGGAGAAGATATCACCCTGCTGAATGTATATGCACCACCAGGGGCTAAATGGAAATTTTATAAAAATGTATTCGACCTAATGATAACTAAAGCCCAAGGTTTAGTGATATGTGGTGGAGACTTCAATCTAAGACTGAATCTATACTGGGATGCAACAGGTAATTCTTCACATCAAAATAACACTCAAAATAGGAAAACTCGGATGCTACTAAAAGAAATGGGAATCTGTGACGTATGGAGGGAATTCAACCCCAATGTAAAAGATTATACTTTTTATTCAACGCCACATTCATCTTACTCAAGGATTGATTACTTTTTTATGTTTAATAGAGACATTGGAAGAGTAAAAACATGTAAAATAGGACTGATGGATCTCTCTGACCACAGTCCGATCTATATGGACTTAAACATCCAAAAATACACAAATAATACATTTTCCTGGAGGTTGAATTCAAATGTCCTGAAAGGACCACTGAAAGATGAATTGGAATCAGATATTTTCAAATATTTGGAAGAAAACGATAATGGAGAAGTATCCCCTTTAATACTGTGGGATGCGTGCAAAGCTATAATAAGGGGAAAAATTATTGCAAAACTGGCAACCCAAAAGAAACTGAGAGAAGAAAAACTAATCACACTAGAGTCAGAACTCAAGAACCTAGAAAAAGAACACAAAGACAACACTCATTCTAATGGCTCGCTTAAGATTAAAGAAATTAAAAATCAAATAAATGAGATCTACACAATAGAAAGCCAGAAGAAACTTACATTTCTGAAACAAAAACACTATGAAGCAGGCAGTAAATCGGCAAAATTACTAGCCTATAAACTGAGGAAACAACAAACAGAAAGAGCAATCTACAAAATCAGAGACCCAGTATCAAAGGAAATAAAATTCAGAATTCAGGATATTCTTAAAAGCTTCGAGAATTACTACAAGAACTTATACTCCCACAAAAAACATAAAAACGCATCCGAGACATTCCTAAACACATTACACCTTCCCCAACTTACAGAATCACAAAATAAAACACTACTGTCAGAAATACAACCTAAAGAATTGGAAAAAGCAATTATGAAACTTAAAGCTAACAAATCCCCAGGAGCAGATGGCTATACAGCAGAATGGTACAAAACCTTTAAACAGCAACTATCTCCTCTCCTCCTGAAAACATTTAACTATGTCCTCCACACAGGGGAAATCCCCCCCTTCTGGAGAGAAGGGGTCATTGCAGTTATACCTAAACCTGAAAAGGATAAACTAGAATGCTCCAACTACAGACCAATCAGTGTATTAAATCAGGACTATAAGCTTTTTACCATTATCTTTGCCAAAAGGTTAGAAAACATACTGACAGACTTAATTCACCTAGACCAAACAGGTTTTATAAGACAAAGACAGACACAAGACAACATTCGACGCACTTTACACATAATTCATCATATAAAAAAATATAACTTAAATGCAGTCATATTGGGATTAGATGCTGAAAAAGCATTTGATTCGGTTGACTGGTCTTTCCTATATAGAATCTTATCCAGTTTCAATTTTCATAACAACTTCATTAGAACTATACAGGCATTATATAAAAAACCAACAGCTAAAATAAGGATTAACGGTAATTTATCATCATCTTTTGAGCTGGAAAGAGGATGTCGTCAAGGCTGCCCCCTGTCTCCACTGCTCTTTGCAATCTTCATAGAACCTCTGAGCCAATGGATAAGACAAAATCAAAAAATTCAAGGTATTACACTCGGTCAGAAGGAACATAAAATAGCACTCTTTACTGACGACATTTTAATATACCTAGGGCTACCAGACACTTCTTTACCAGAACTAATCTCAGTTTTTTCAGACTATGGAGATTTATCGGGGTACAAATTAAATATGCATAAAACCCAAGTTTTAACATTCAACTATGACCCAAATCATTATTCACTAAGTGAACTCAAAACTAACTGGGAGCTGGAATCTATGAAATATCTGGGGATCAATATCCCGAAACAACTCAACAAAATTATAACACTAAACTATGATCCACTGGTGACAAAAATAAAATCTGACCTAGCAAGATGGAATATGATACCATTCTTAGGTACTGCACAAAGAATTGAAGCAGTCAAAATGAATATACTCCCATGTCTTCTATACCTTTTCCAAACAATACCGGTAGAACCCCCCCAAAAAACATGGCAGGAGCTGTCATATCCGGCTCTAGGGAGCCGGGCAATCAGAGCCAGGGACAAGCCAGTGAGTCGTGATATTTTATTCAGGGTAAAGGGGAAGGGATGAGGAGAGCACAGATACTCATGCAGACGTACACTCACAGGTTGCACAGCGCAGAGGTAAGCAGCTCGTACCGGACGTGGGGGTAACAAGACGTACATCCTCACAGCGGGATACAAACACAGGAATGCTGCAAGAGGAGTAGAAGCTGACACCAGACGAAGGGGCTTCAGCTTAGCAATGTGTTTATGTCGCAGCCCCGAGTCATCGAGGCTGCTCCTATTTATCCTCATTGGCAGCGCCCCAGCTGATGAAGACTAATTGGCCCCAGCCGTCTATAATGCTGCCAGCTGGGGGCCAGCTGAGACGCTGCTCAATGGGAAGCAGGGATGAGGGAAAACATGGGCTGAGTGCCGAGACGGCATCTCAACCCATGGTGACAGAGCCCCTCCCTCAAGGTCGGGCTCCTGAACGACCAGGAACATCCCAGCCCCCCCACCACCACCACCTAGGGTGGGAGGAAGGGAGGCGGACCGGAGGGGAAGAAGCCAAGGGAAGGACAACACCAATGGGGCAATGTAGGGTAGTGGGAAAGAAAAACCCAAATACAATACTGACAAAACAGAATAATTAACCCCGGTACAGATGGGGAGAAGAACTGGGTCAGCACGCCGGTTACATACTACCCAGAGAGTACCAACCATGCGTGACCCAGAGCAAGGAAAAAAGAACCACCAAAAAGGTACAGGGCAAAAAATGCTGAGTACGGTTAAATAAAGGGGAACCTATACACAGCGCTAATTTAAGTACATACACAGTCACCAAGAAAAGTGAGGGTGACTGGAACAAATGACAATTATAGAGCATGGTGTTACGGAAAACAAGGCACATGACTCTATAATGAACCAACAGGACAAAAAAGAAATACTGAGTGCAGGCAAAGAAAAACCCACACACACGAATATATAAATACCCAGTCACCTAAAGAAATGAAAGTGACTGGAATAAATGGATAACTGCAGAGCATGGTGTTACGGAAAACAAAACATAACTCTACAATACAAAAAACGAGGCTAAAAACATGGCACAAAAAGTAAAATGCTGAGCATGAGCGATGGAAAACACAGCACTATAAAAACGAATCCACCAACAGGACAACACATTACACCCGAGTGACCTTAATAACAAAAGAAAAAGTGACACCCGAGGTGAATGGCAGGCAGAGTCCAAAAATGGCCGAGATGGCTCCGGAGATCTCCCCGCCCATCGTCCAGCTGGCGAATCAGGGAAAGAGAAGTGTTCAGACGGCAAACTCTGGACCCAGATCCCAGGAATCCAGTCCACCGGCAGCCGAACCAGGCTGCCCAGAGGGAAACACAGACCAGTGGGGGGAACCAGATCACCGAACCGAAAGTTCTGTGGGTCGGGTCGTCGACCCGCATCACTCAACCACCAGGACCGTTGAGACGGGCGAAGGATCAGAGCGGATCCCGGTGGAAGAGGCTCAGGGGAGAGCCGATGACGAGGGCGGCGGGCGTCAGGCCGCAGGAAAACGGCCACCTCCTCACCGGACCTGGACAATACTGGGGCAGCACCCACGTCGGACCCCGATCGGGCCTCAGGCGAACCCACGTTGGACCCCGCACCAGAACCGACCTCCAACGTTGAACCCGGACCCTCCAGCACCACGAGGAACAGCAACTCCTTGCCGGTGACCCTGGAAGAAGGCTCAGAAGAGAAAACAGAACCGGGATCAGGATCACCGGCAGCGCCAGAACCCGGCGAGACGAGCTCAGACGCAGCGGACGGCTGCACCGGGCTCGTCTCCCCTGGAGATAGGCTGAAGTGCTCGGGGATAAAAAGAGAGAAAAGAAAGGAGAGCACTCGCCTGATCTCGGGTTCTGACGCCGTCCAGGACTGCGAAGATCCAGGATCCGTCGTCAGGAGGTCGTTGTCAGGCTCCCATCTAGCCGCGTCGGGCCCCGCAGCCAGCACGATGGTCAGCGCAGCTTGAGATCCCTCCAGCTCAGGTGACCCCGCCGACGATCCACTCGGCGTGAAGCCAGAAGAATCTCGTCCCGCCGGACCGAACCGCTCCTCCGTGGAGACCCGGGGACGCTCAGTCGTCGGCGTAGACTCCACGCAGCAGTCAGTCCCCCTCCTCCGTCCGCAATGTAGCTGCGGAGCCACAGGCCCTCTCCATATCCCACCATGTTGACCCGGAGACCGCTCGGCGGAGAGAGACACAGAGGATGCGGGATTAGGCATACAGGTTACAGCAGGTGGGGAGAGTTCAGGGAGCTGCGAACCCTGAACTTCTCCAGGGATGTGACAGAGCAAATCATTAAGCAGGTGTGAAAAAACAATGACTTGCCTGCCCCCTGGAGGTTGAGTATCGCCTGCTGTAGTGGATTCTGCTTCTTCCTCTCCCCGCCCGGCGATAACGGAGGACCCCCCGGGAATTCGTCTGAGGATCGCTCGCGTTGTCTCCAGCAGAGAGCTCACCAGGCCGGAATTCCAGGCACACACAGCGGTCAGGAAGCGCGTCGAGGAGGAGGGGGAAACAGCCGGGGTGAGCCAGCCCGAATGTCCAGGAATGACAGCGGGGGAACGAGGCTCAGGGGACGAGGCTGTAGAATCTCCACACTGACGAGGCGAAGGGATGACAGCTGCGTGGGAGGAACGGTCCTGACGATGACCCAGAACTGGATCCGGACGAGGTTCGTGCAGAGGTGACTCGGCGATGTGATGACGACTACTCCCAGGGGACGAAGCGAGGGGGAAACCCAGGATTCGCCGCTCCAGATCGGAGATCGAGACGAGGAAGGCGTCGAGCACGGGAAAGCTTCGTAGCCCTGAAGTCCTCACCATCAATCTCACTGCCGCCGCCACATGCCTGAAGGTGGTGACAGGAAACACAGTAGAGCTCGCGACAGCCACTCGACCCCGGACATAACTGCTGTCAGCTGCGGCTCCTTGAAGGGAATCCCGAGTGACGTGGCGCAGTTCGGGGGAAGTCCTCTGGTTGGCGCGAACTCCCGGACTGGAATGGCGGCAGGAACGGGACTCCAAAGTGGGGAAAGACGTCGCCCACTTCGACTCCCTGCCGGGATTTCCATCCACCCCGTGGAGCTTCTCTCGCTGTGTACCTGCAGCGTCTATCCTGGCACTGTCCTCCAGATGGTACAGAGAGTGAGGGTGACAGTCCAGGAGTTCCTCAGCACGGCCCGGATGCCAGCGTCTCGCGTTGGAGGCGTCGTGCAGGGTGAAGAATGTCCCGTCGACAGCCTCCGAGATGGACCTTAGCTCGTCGCCCTGGCGCCGGAAGTGACTCCTGGGAAACGGCATGCTAGCAGCGCTGACACTCGGACAGAAAGGTACATTTCCACAGCGACTCACGGCCGCCGGCAACTCTTCTGGCTGCGACATACTGTCATATCCGGCTCTAGGGAGCCGGGCAATCAGAGCCAGGGACAAGCCAGTGAGTCGTGATATTTTATTCAGGGTAAAGGGGAAGGGATGAGGAGAGCACAGATACTCATGCAGACGTACACTCACAGGTTGCACAGCGCAGAGGTAAGCAGCTCGTACCGGACGTGGGGGTAACAAGACGTACATACTCACAGCGGGATACAAACACAGGAATGCTGCAAGAGGAGTAGAAGCTGACACCAGACGAAGGGGCTTCAGCTTAGCAATGTGTTTATGTCGCAGCCCCGAGTCATCGAGGCTGCTCCTATTTATCCTCATTGGCAGCGCCCCAGCTGATGAAGACTAATTGGCCCCAGCCGTCTATAATGCTGCCAGCTGGGGGCCAGCTGAGACGCTGCTCAATGGGAAGCAGGGATGAGGGAAAACATGGGCTGAGTGCCGAGACGGCATCTCAACCCATGGTGACAGGAGTTAGACAGAAGGATCTCAAGATTCATATGGCAGGGCAAGAGACCTAGAATCAGATATAGAACCCTACAGCTAAACAAAGACAAAGGTGGGCTCGCGCTGCCAAATATCAGGGACTATTTTATAGCTGCACAAATTAAAACTTTAGTAGAGATATGTAACCCAGTCTACACTGCACAATGGAAGGAGATGGAATGCCAAATAACAAATGACATCCCCCTACAGGCGATAATAGGGAACAATGCCTTACCTAAACTCTTGAATAACACTAACCCGTGGATAGAGACCCCACTAAAAATTTGGTTTAAGATAGTCAGAGAGAATCAAGCTAAAAAGCCCTATCGACTTCTGCAATGGATTGCCTATGATCAAGACTTTACCCCCAATAAAACAGACACTAGATTTAACACTAGAAGACCCAGACATTAGCCCTCTTGTGGCCACTTGATGGTCCCCCTATGGGTTTTCAACGGGGCAACACTTCTTTTTCAGTGGCCCTACAGGATTTTTTTTTGTCTTTTTTTATATATCCACCTCGGGGTTTAAACCTCTTGCCCAAGCTCTCTTCAACCTTTCCGGTGGCCCTATAGGATGTTTTTTTGTCTTTATTATATGTCCACCGGACTTTCAGGGACGGTGTTAACGTGTCTGACTCATCCCTCGGGGTCAAAACCATTTGGAGATTTCCTCATCAAACTCAGTAAATGTATTTCTTAAAACAACATATCATAAATTCAAGACCATATCTCAGTTTCATTCCACAAATAAAATCACACGTGCATGAATAGTTAATCTCTACAGAAAGGGCAGTCCCCAAAGGGACAGGCAGAAATTTATTGAAAAAGGTTTTCTGCTCACCTCATGTTGCGGCCGCCAGTCTGTAGAGAAAAAATCCTCACGCCGTTTACAAAACTAAAACTAAAATTTAGCCTCGTAACCGGGCGGAAACACCAAATTGTTATGTCTAAAACACCTTAAACCCCAGTTCTTTGATACGACGGCCAAATGATCAGACTGAGAGATGAAGTATACTTTCACTTATTTACTGAAAGTGAGATATGGATTACAAGCATCGCTGGAACGCAACTCTTTAGGAAATACCCAAGAGAGTGTGCTACCCCAGAATTGAGCCCTATAGTTTTTATAAGCTTAACCACTCCCTCATGTAAGAGGGAGGGGTTTTACCTCATTGTATCAATAATACATTTTCCACTTACGTGGCGGCTCAGCTGTGTGCAGAGCTGATTCTAATTGATTTCAACAAATGAATTATAGGGTGTAAACTAAACTCTGCAGTGTAGCGTGTGAAGCAAGCAGATGAAGTGTGAGAAAGACAGAGCAATCATGTCATTTTACCAACACCACTGTGTATAGACAGCTGTGTGTCTTTCCAAATCATGTCATTCAGTTGAATTTACCACAGGTGGACTCCAATTAAGCTGTAGAAACATCTCAAGGATGATCAGTGGAAACAAGATGCACCTGAGCTCAATCCTGAGCTTCATGGCAACGGCTGTGAATACTTATGTATATGTGATTTCTTAGTTTTTTATTTTTAATAAATTTGAAAAATCTTAAAAAAGCTTTTTTTTCTCATTGTCATTATGGGGTATTGTGTGTAGAATTTTGAGGAAAACAAGGAATTTAATCCATTTTGGAATAAGGTTGTAACATAAAACGTGAAAAAAGTGAAGCGCTGTGAATTCTTTCTGGATGCACATTAAATTATTTTTTTTTTAAATTGATTTTTAATAGAAATATTGGCCTACTGAAAAGTATGTCCATGTACACACTCAATACTTGGTTGGGGCTCCTTTTGCATGAATTACTGCATCAATGTAGCGTGGCATGGAGGCAATCCACCTGTGGCACTGCTGAGGTGTTATGAAGGCCCACGTTACTTTAATAGTGGCCTTTGTGGGGTCACCCCCCACAGCCTACAGACTAGCAGAGCGCTCAGCGGGAGCAATTGACATAGCAGTGTGATCTATGGACTGATAACAATATGTAGATGTGCCTTGTAACCTCTTTTGTCCTACAGCTCCGGAGCAGAGGCGAATTCCGGCCAGTAATCTTCCTGTTGTTATGTATGACTCAAATGCAAACGTTCATGCTTCCTGCTCTCACTGTGATGCAAATGTCCCATGCCTTTCATGTATTGTCTGTAACTGGGTATAAAAACTGCATTGCTCTGTAACTCTCTCTCACTGCTCATCTGACTGCACTCATTGCCTATCTGCTGGAGAGCCTCCGGGCTCGCTCTGGCGCGCTGCACTGCGCTGGAGTGAGTTCTCGTGATGGCGGTATGATTAATAAAATCCCTCAAAAACTCTCAGTTCGCTGCCTATTATTTCATGCCGCCACAGCCTTCAGCTCATCTGCATTGTTGGGTCATGGTGTCGCTCATCTTTCTCTTGACAATACTCCATAGATTCTCTGTAGGGTTTAGGTCAGGAGAACCTTTCTGACAAAGTGAAGTCAACTAAAACGTCTCAAAAAGTAACATGTCATGCCATGATCTAAAGAAATTCAAGAAAAGACGAGAAACAAAAACCCAGAACATCTAAAGAACTGTAACATCGGGGCTGTGTTAAGGGGGTCAGGGATTTTCACAGCATGCGTTGCCAGCAGAGGACGTTATATTTTCGTGTGTGTGTTTAATGTTATTACTGTGCTATTATACTGCTGTGTCATTATAACTGCGCTATAATGACCCAGCAGTGTCATAGGTAGATTTAGAGCAGGAGTGATTATGTGTGTGTAACCCTGATATAAACGGAGGTCGGTGAGAATGACCTCCCCTCCTGTCTATGATTGTGATTTGTGTTTAATAAAGCCTGTTGTTTTGCAGCCATCTGCTCCCTTTCTTTGTGTGAACCTCGCCTACGTTACACTGGTGTCAGGAGTGGGAGATGGAGCAGATGGAAGCCAGAATCCGAGCGGAGATCCAGCAGCTGGAGCGATTCATCGCTCAGCTGGGGACGGACGACAGAGCTGAGACACCGACCCCCGGAGTTGCTCGTGGGGATGAACGGAGCAGCGGACCTGATGGGACCAGTGTACCCCGCCTTCTGCCTTTTTCAAGGCAGGGCGGGCGGAGCAGAGCAAACCAGCCCCGCTCCCCTCCCTTTTCAGGGCAGGACGGGCCGGCAATTCCACTGCGACCAAGGGCGGCAATCGACCGAGAGGCGACTGTCCCATCCACCCGCCAGCGGGTCAAAATTCCCCACTTCAACGGCGACACCCTGCTGGACGACTACCTGGTCCAGGTCAAGCTGGCTGCCGCTCTGAAGGGCTGGCCACCAGAAGAAACCGACGTGCAGGTCGCACTGGCCTTGGAAGGGAGGGCTCTCTGCACGTTGTCTGACCTCCAGTCCGAGGAGCAACGCAGCTGGCCAGCACTACAGGGAAAGCTCCGGAGACGGTTTGGGAGAATGGCCGATGCTGAGCACGCCCAAGAACAGCTGGCCAACCGCCATCGAGGCAGCCAGGAAAGCCTAGGAGCCTATGCGGCGGACATACGGCTGCTAACACGGCGCAGCTACCCAGACTTAGAACCGGACATAGTAGAGAAGCTCGCCCTCCGGAACTTCATCCAAGGTCTCTGCCTGGCCCAGCTCCAGAACCATGTCCGGATTAACACCGCGAGCAGCTGGGAGACTGCGGTGGCAGAAGCAGAGCGGGTGGAGCCGCTAATGAATCGCACAGCCGAGCCAAGACAAAGAGCCTTCCAGGCCACGGCTGAGAGCGAGGGGGAGGAAGAGGAGCTACGGCAGACCACGGCAGCGCGTCCACGGAGAAGACGGCCGCAGCGACGCGAGGAAGGGTGCTTCTGCTGCGGGGAGCCAGGACACATCGCGCGGTACTGCCCTGCACCCACCCCACGACAAACCGATGAGCTGTCACCGTGTGTGGGCCGAATTGGACGCTCGCCAGGGTTGTACCTACAGTGCAGCCTGGACAACACGCCGATCCGGGCCCTGATCGACACCGGTTGTACAATCTCCTTGGTCCGACCCGGTGTGCTGCCCGGCACAGACGAGACGACACCACGGGGGGTGGGAACCCACCGAGCGCCACGTCACCACAGCTACCGGTGAGCACGCCAGATTGGGGGGGCGGAGAGTTCTCATGGTGGGGGTGGCCGGTCAGAACATAAAACACCCGTTCTGGCTGGCTGACATCCAAGACCCCTGTATTATTGAACTCGACCTGCTTGCAACGTGGAACGCCAAGATCGACACCACCAGACCGTCCCTCCAGCTGGGAACCCGGACCATCACGATCCACAGCGGAACCCAGAGTAGGAACACTGGGACCTGCGCGATCGAGGGACTGCCAGGACGGACCGGACCAGGCGGGCCACCATGAGGACTGGACACAACGGCGCCACCAACATGAGCAGAGGGAGCATGAGCACACACAGGGACAGCAAGGGGAGGGGTCAACGTGTTGGCAGAGACGCAGCAGGTGGTGGAGGAATTATTCCAGCAGAGCTGTAGCGGGCTGGAATCGGGACAGACACGCCAGCTGCGGGAGCTGTTGGACTGTCGTCACTGCCAGCGGGCAGAGGATCAAAACCAGGCCGTCCCACAGGCTGCTGCTCTCCAGACCGCTGTGAGCAGGAATAACACAGTGGCACACGGTTCCCCTCGGATAATCAGGCAGCTCCCCCCCAGCAATGATGTCACAGAGGCCCTCAGCACGCAGCAGCTGCAGAGCGAGCGGGACAGAGATCCGGTCATTTCCCGGGCTCGGCAGTGGCTGGACACAGGCCAGCGGCCTGTCTGGGAGGCCCTGGCAGTGGCGGGGAGTCGGCAGAAGCGAGCGTGTGACTCCCGCTGCCAGGGGAGGGACTTTGCACCGGGAGATCGAGTCTGGGTTTTCTGCCTTGAGAGGAAAAGAGGACAATCACCGAAGTTGGCGAGCCATTGGTCGGGACCGTGCATGGTTCTGCAGAGACTGTTGAATGTGGTGTACAGGGTGAGGCTAAAGAAAAGGGACCGGGTCGTGGAACTTCACCGTGACCGTCTCGCCCCATACCAGCCATCCGCCCCGCTGGTGGTCGAACCAGAGCCTTCACCCCGACCAGATACTCCGACCGAGACACAGATGGACACTGGCGTGCCTGTACGTGCTGGTCCTCGGCATCAGAGGCCACCCCGACACCTGAACGGGTTCGTGTTGGACTTTTGAGTTGGACTTTCATTTTTCTGGGGACAAAAACCAGTCCGGGGGGGGGGGGGGGGGCAGTGTAACGTCGGGGCTGTGTTAAGGGGGGCAGGGATTTTCCCAGCATGTGTTGCCAGCAGAAGACGTTATATTTTCGTGTGTTTAATGTTATTACTGTGCTATTATACTGCTGTGTCATTATAACTGCGCTATAATGACCCAGCAGTGTTATAGGTAGAATGAGAGCAGGAGTGATTATGTGTGTGTAACCCTGATATAAACGGAGGTCAGTGAGAATGACCTCCCATCCTGTCTGTGATTGTGATTTGTGTTTAATGAAGCCTGTTGTGTCGCAGCCATCTGCTCCCTTTTCTTTGTGTGAACCTCGCCTACGTCACAGAACCACAGGCCACACTTGCCTCAGTTTGGACACTGGTCCATGATTCAACAACACAGAAGAGACTGGGCAAAAATGGCATCCATGAGACAGCTCCAAGGCAAAAATAAATGCTGCCCAAAAAGAACACAAAGGCTCATCTCACATTGGTCAAAAAACATCTTGATGATCCTCAAGACTTTTGGAAAGATAATCTGTGGACTGATGAGACAAGTTTAACTTTTTGGAAGGCGTGCATCAACATCTGGTGTAAAACTAACAGCATTTCATAAAAAGAGCATCATACTAATAGTCAAACGTGGTGATGGTGGTGTGATGGTCCAGGCCAGGTAGGGTTGCCACCTTCAATGCTGAAAAATAAAGGACACCTCCCTTCCCGCCCCAAGGTGATGTGTGGGGTGCTAGTTGTGGTTTATCATAATTTAATCATTGTTTATATCAGTCCTTCTCAAATAGTGGGGCTGCGATGCCGGGGGGGGGCGCGTGTGACCCCGGGGAACAGGCTTTGCGTTTGCCGTGTAAAGTGTAATTGCACATCCACGGCAGCAGGTGGTGCAGTGGCGCTCTCATTGTCAAAGTCTGTGCGGGAGTTTAATACTTTTTAAGTTGCTGTCAACAAACCCCTCGAGAGACACCATGGAGAAATATTTAACAGTAACGAAAAGAAAGGCGGAGAGAGACAGAGGTAAAGAGACAAATGAAAGTCTCCCAAAAGCTAAGACGAGGAAATATGACGAAGCTTATCGATGCTTATTGCGCAGTGCAAAAACCCCACACAATTGCAGAGGAGTTGATACTGCCTTTTTCTACCTTTTTCTTCAGACTAAAATGTTAAATATATTGGTACTCCTGTGTTAATGTTCCAGATCAATTTACATTTAATATTGTAGCGAACTCAATATGACCACCCTACTTGGCTTATTAAGCGGGTTGATCATATTGGCGACACAGGTAGAGTGTGGGACTCCGGAGCAGGAGGCGTGAGTTCGAGTCTCCCGGTGGGACATTGCCAGGTCGAGCAGCACGTTACAATATTAATTGAATTACTTTTCTCAGCATCAAATGGTTCAGTTGGTCAAAAATGTTTCTAGTTTAAATAAGGATTGACATATTTTTTTATTTGATGCACTTTAAGTTTTTTTTTTCTGTTTTAGACTATAACAGGGTTTCTGTGTGGCAAAATAAAGTTAATATTTGTTGAAAGTTGATTTATATTGCTTTTTTCTTTTGTTAATGTTAAAAAGGATACAATTTTAGGTATACTTATACAATTTTTATAGATAATGATCTTATTTATAGTCACTGCGGCGAGTTGGGGGGGCGCGAAATATTTTCTCTTTCCTAGGGGGGGCTTTGCAAAAAATAATTGAGAAGCACTGGTTTATATAAAGTAGTATTCATAGGCCAAAGTTTGTAGTGCTTCTTTTACAATGTTTATTCAAGTTCGAAAGTCAAAATGTTCCTATTTACAACAAATGAAAGAACCCCTTCAAAAAAATCTGGCTGTGCAAATAATTTATTTAACATTAGAACTGTACAACTTGTTTATCAACATTTTTTTTGTTTGTGTAGAGTACAACCAAGGTAAAACAGTCCACAGCTTTCTTGCTTCCTAACTGTGTTACTACTTTTTTCATGTGTATTTCTTGTAACGTCTTGCAGCCGTGAGTAATGTTTGTCTTTCAAAACATTGCAGAAGAACTCTAAACAGGACTCCGTAAAGTTGAGAGTACTTTGCAATTTGCCTAGTACTCGTTGTCTTTGACATTGTCAAGCCAATCACTGAGTTCTTCCCACTCATGTCGGTACTTTTGCAAACATTTATGTTTGACTGATGAACAGGGTAGACTATCGGGACACGGTGCAGCCGTAGACACAGCCGGCAAGCCGCTACGGCTACTGCTGAGCCCGCTCAGCTATCTCTT
Organism: Pholidichthys leucotaenia; assembly: GCA_020510985.1. NCBI lineage: Eukaryota > Metazoa > Chordata > Actinopteri > Cichliformes > Pholidichthyidae > Pholidichthys > Pholidichthys leucotaenia. The sequence goes on from CM035841.1 coordinate 336,490,828, forward strand.
GCCCAATCACTGTCGAGGGATGACTTCACGTGCGGTGTGTAAATAAATCAACCACCAACTACTGAGTAGGAGGCAAACATGCAGAATGATGACTGAGATGAGATGATGCTGCGTTAGAGGCACCTAGTAAATACAGGACAAACCACATCTTGTTTTGATTCAGTACAGGACGCATTATTTTAGTGTAAAAAAAACAGGACAATACTGTATTTTGCAGGACGGGTGGCAACCGTAAGGCCAGGGATGCTTCGGGACCTAGACAACATGCCGTAATGGATGGAACTGTAGAGGAGCTGGGCAATGAAGAGGCGATTTGGTTTATAAGCAAAGTTTTAATGTTCAGCTCTTCTAACAAGTCTCATCTGGTGCAGAGAGCGGCAGAAGGGAAAAGAGAAAGAATTTCGCCAACTCACTGATTATATACATGCACACAACAAAAGACATGCATAACAAAGGCTGACATCCCTCATTATCTTAATCCCCCCATTGTCTTGGTATTTCCTCTCCTCGTCTTGGGAGGTGATGGTAATTCCTCTCCTCACCTTGGGGGGTGAGGGTGGCTCGTCCGGTCTCCCCCGCCGCGTCCGGGAACGTCTTTGTTCTTCACTCGGTGGGTGAGATTCCTTTGTCCTTTCAGAGGTGTGAAGTTCCTTACATATGTAATCACCAAACATTTCCACATGCTCTAACATATGTAGGTTATGGAATATATGGTTAATATAGACCACAGAACCATGAATTCTGCTCTCTACCAGAAAATCCTGAAGGAGAATGTCCGGCCATCAGTTCATGACCTCGACCTCAAGCCCTCCAATGTGGCTGAATTAAAACAATTCCATAAAGAAGAGTGCGCCAAAATTCTGTGTTGTAAAAGAATCCCCAGTTGATGCCAATTAACCTAATTAATTAAGTGGCATCAACTGGGGATTCTAAATTGTTCTTAGGTATGAATGTGAGAGTGAATGGTTGTCTGTCTCACTGTGTTGGCCCTGCGGTCTGTCCAGGGTGTACCCTGCCTCTCGCCCAAGGATGCTGGGATAGGCTCCAGCCCCCATGCAACCCGAAAAGGATTAAGCGGTAGAAGATGGATGGATGATGTAAGACTTATTGTCAGTTATCACAGATGCTTGATAGCAGTTGTTGCTGCCAAGGGTGGTACAACCAGTTATTAGGTTTAGAGGGCAATTACTTTTTCCACATAGGACCAGGTAGGTTTGGATAGCTTTTTCCCATAATAAATGATCATTTATTAAAACTGCAATTTGTATTTACTCAGGTTTACGTTGTCTAATAAAGTCTGTTTGATGATCTGAAACATCTAAGCACTAAGTAATAATCAGCAAAATTTAAAACAAAAAAATGGCTCGGAATAGTTCACTTTATGAGGTAAATATATAAAGTATTAGTTTTAACTTAATTTTAAAAAAAATTTTCACAATACTCTTTTAAATTTACACAACTTAAATCTTGTTCTCCCTTCTCCCTTTCGAACACTGTATACTGTTACTTTATTGCATTTGTCATTTGTTTTTGTTATACTTCTTCGTTTGAAATAAAGTATCTATAGATAATCTGTTCAAGCTGGAAATTACTCATAGCTTGTAACCTTTGAACTTGAGCACAACCTGGATTCACCCATTTGAGAAAATTGAATTTGATGCATCGGACAGTTTATCGGTTTTTGTAAAATGTGGAGTTACAGAGCATGACAGGATTAGGTCATTGCACCTTCACTGAAAGGAGCAAAAACGTTTCAAATCTATGTAAATTTTATATTAATATTGCATATTTAACCAGAAAAAAACTTACTTCCTGTTGTTGACAGGCCAGATTATTCTTATAATTAAGCAGTTTTAAGTTAAGGCCCAAATGTTTTGGGTTTGTTTTTTTTTAGCAAGCTCCAACGTTTTGGTCAAAAGTTGCTCAAACTGACTCCAGCTGAAGCTGCAGACTCCTGAATTAGAAAAGCTCGTGGTCAGCCAAACATTCAATGGTTAAGTAGTGACCTCATGTGGAGAGCCTACGCAGTGCAAAAATTAAGCTGCAAATTAAAATGACAAAATCAGTCACCTCCCCTGTAGTGCACATGCGTCAACCGGTTGGCCTGGTATACGAAAAATTGAGCATGTATAGCGCCGCGTGCGTGCAGAGCTCGTCCAAAGCGCACGCGGACTGGATGGGAAATGCATTAATCTGACCTTCCAGTATTGCTCAGTATGTGGCTTAATTAACTTTCTCATTGAATTTAAACACCAATGACGGACCACCACAAGAGTCAACCTTTTATTTATCCATATATGTGCCACTCAGAAATGGGGAATAGGCGTTACAGGATTTGCCCTTAAAAGTCTATATGGATCTTTTACAAGTTTTCTCTCTACAGTGAAGCCATTGACAAAAATGAAAGGTGGGGAAAAATAGACATGGATGTAACATTGTAAACTCAAGGCATTATACATGAAAGCAAAAAGTAATAGGTCAGTGACATCAAAATAAAATGCAGGATAAGTTCATATGAATAACAAAAGACTCCTGAAAACGCCAACCCCTTTTCTCAAATAACAGCTCGGCATACATTTCTACTTAGCATGCAATAAGGCACCTATCTAACACAAGAAACCTATGCTACAGTTTGAAGCACAAATGATATCCAAATTAAAAGAAAATATTGCTCAACTAAACGATCACTCATAAAAACTCTCATTCCCTTTCACATAGCCCAAGCCTCATCTAAAAAAATACATCCGTTTGTAAAAGATATTTTACACAGGACAGTAAATAGAGTGCAATCTGATCAGAAAAATCTTGTAAAATTGAGTTTTTTGTCTAGTCTTTTAGTATGCACAATCTTTATTATATAGATCAAATTGTGATAGTTCATATTAACATGAGTAAGCTGTCTATAATATATACAAAGGGGATTTTAATTAGTCTTCAAAGGAACAATGCTGTGATGTACGATCAATGTATATTTGGTGCTTGGGTACATAGAACTGCACAGAAAATAATTAGGACACAGGCCATGTGGGAATATGCTACCCAGTAGATTTTATTTACCTTTATGCATTTGAAATGGGCAAATTGCATGTCGTAATAGTTGTCAGTCTGTATTGCTCTCTGTACAGTCTATGCAGCAGCACAAACCCATCACAAAAAAAAAAAAAAAAAAAAAAAAAAACTAACAGGATCACTCGTTTAAGGGCCAATTTCAAGAACAAGCTGCAAAACCATTAAGATGGTCATCTCCTAACAGACAGGAGAGCTCGCTATCAAAATGATTTTTTTGGAACATCACACCAGTCACCTATACATATATAAAAGAAAATAGTATTTACATAGTATTTTAATATTTGCTTCACACTGGTTATGTGAGTGAAAAGAAATAACTAAATCAAAGCAAGAGTTCTTGTTCACCCACTGTGTTGGTAGCCTTGAATGAAGTTGAAGCCAGAAAGCTCAACATGCCGACCCATGGTGCATCAAATGATCAAAAAGATCCGAGTGTGTGAGGTACATTTCCCCAGGGTAACAATTTTAATCATAAAGGACTTGGTTACATTTTCTTTAAGTGTTTCAAAAGAGGTCCTGGAGCATGTGAAGCACAATCACAAACAAGACTAAAGACTCCTTGACAATGCACTATTAAATTCTCTTGAAAGAGGAAAAATACCAGGGTTCAGCTCTGAATTTAAGGTTGCACACTCTTTCAGGTCAAGCCATTTCCTCCGATGACTTGTGTTATGTCAATTTATTTCAGCTGCTGAGCTGACCTCTTCTGTCGTTAGAAGCAGGCCCGACGTTTCTTGCTGTGTGGTAATATCAACGAAGAGGACATTAGCAGAACAGAAATGGGGAGTGGGGCAGGCTTTGGGGCTTTTTGTCTCTTGGGGGGTGTTTGAACTTGCACTAGGGTATATTGTAGGGTGACAAACGGCACTCACTGATCTACGTGGATCCTGTGATGTCTGGAAAGGGAAGATGAATGGTTAAAACCTTTTCCACACTGGGTGCACCTGTAACGCTTTTCAACCTCCAGGATCCGCTGTTCTGGGAAGGCGCTGTTAGGGAATGCCTTCCCTGTGGGAATGGCAGCATACTGTTGTGGTGGTGCCTGTGGGGCTTGCGGTGACTCTTGCTGCGGTTTGTTCTCCAAGTGAATTCTCTGATGTCTAGCCAGTGAAGAGGAGTGATTGAATAGTTTGCCACAGTGACCACATGTGTAACCCTTACCTTCTGAATGAACTCTCTGGTGCCGTGACAGGGAAGAGGAATGATTGAAGCTCTTATCGCAGTGGTGGCACATATAGCGCTTGTCTCCCTGCTGGTGCACTCTTTGCTTTGCGGGTGTGCCAAAGGTCATGGGCTTACCAGGCTGAGGTGGCGAGAAAGGATTCTGCAGGTGGAGCTTGTTGTGGCGAGATAGTGAAGAGGAGTGATTGAAGCCCTTGTTGCAATGTCTGCAAGTGTAGGGCTTCCCTCCAGCATGGACCTGTTGATGTTTCTTCAGATGCCGTTTGCGGACAAAACTCTTCCTGCACATGTTGCATTTGTAGGGTTTCTCACCCGAGTGAATCCTCTGGTGCTCCCTTAGAGTGGCAGCTGCCGCAAAGCACTTTCCACACTGTGCACAACGATGGGGTTTGTCGCCAAGTATGACTGCAGTATGGGACTTTTGGTGCTGCTTCAGGTTGGAAGTTGTAGCAAAGCCTTTACCACACTGGCCACAGGTATATGGCTTTTCATGTGCGTGAACTTCCTGGTGCTTTTTCAGATGCCTTCTCCGGACAAAGCTTTTTCGGCATTGAGTGCACTTGTAGGGCTTGTCCTCTGAATGCATCTTCATGTGTTCTCTTAGAGTGATGGCGGCTGCAAAGCTTTTGCCACACTCTGTGCATCTGTGGGGCTTATCTGGCAAATGGATCATCTGATGAGACTTAAGGCTGAAGGCATCAATAACATCCTTGCCCATGATCTCAACTCCTGGGGGAACATAAGGCTTTTCTTTCATGTGAATCTTCATGTGCTGCTTGAGGCTAGCCTCTACAGCAAAGCTCTCACCACAGTGAACACAAATGTAAGGGTTGAGGTCTTTGTGGATCTCAAAATGTTGGTGAAGATCTGCTATGCTGCCAAAAATCTCACCACACTCGTTGCACTGCAGGCCATGGGCTTCATGTATAATTACCCCATTCTCAGACTCCACTGTTAACTCCCCACCATGATCGGACTCTACTTTTACCACATGCTCTGTTCCCGTCTTTAGCAGCACCTCTCCAAGTAGAGTCTCAGTTCCTGTTGTTTTGATTTCAGCTGCAGTGAAACAGTGCATATCCCCATGCTCCACCTTTATGTAATCATGGTCTGTTTCAGCTACAATTGCATCCACACAAGCCACAGCCCCAAGATCTGCCCCCAGTCCTTGGATCTTTAAGTCTGAGCTGTGAATCTCTAGCTCTAATCCACGCTTTTCTTCAGTCATGATCTCAGTTTCTGCTCCGTAGTGAAGGTCGACATGGCTGTGGGCTATGACACACTCCGACCCAAGTGTGTCAAGGCCGGGTGTGTCACATTCAGTCTCTGACTCTGCCATGAGAACACACTCAAGCCCCACGACCTCCGTTTTTTTGCCGGACGATTACTTATGGGGGAATCGGGGTATACAGTTTTGTTTTGTGGAGTGCTGCGCTGGGGTCGCTAGTAAACAAACCTGGAAAGAGAAAAAACAGTTTCAGCATGTTGGACAAATATAATACAAGGCTTGATAGCCCTCATTCAATTCTTTAACAACCTACAAATTTATACCAAGTATCAAAACTTGACACTGTGGTTAAAATTCTAAACAGGTTGATAAACAGGATGATGTAAATGTGAAAAATTTACCCTCTCTCTTATCTACCTCCCTTTTGTTTATTTATTTTGATCTCTAGTACCTGCCAGAACTTTAAAGCTCAAACATGGGTGAATGTAGCACTATGGAAATTTAACCGGTTTACAACATATTTTATTCTGACAGTGTACTCGAGTGATGACAATGGTGAGGGTTAAACGTAACATAAATTAAAGCAATAACACTGTATCTCATCCATCCATCTTCTTCCACTTAATCCTTAACCAGAGTCATCTTAATTTTTCTGAAAACACGACTGAAAACAATTTCCCCCCCTCTGACCTCCAAAAACTGCAATATGTACAGAACTCTGCTGCATGACTGCTCACCCACTCCTGTTCCAGAAGCCACATTACACCAATTTTGAAAAACCTACACTGGTTACCGGTACAACAACGCATTCACTTCAAGATCCTGCTCATCACATACAAAGCCCTCGATAACCTTGCTCCTCCATACCTGACAGACCACCTCCAACGTCACGCCCCATTCACCAACTCTGATCATCCAATGCAAACTTCCTGCCCCCCATCACCAGGACTAACACATAGCAGGGACCAAGCTTTTGCTACTACCGCCCCAACCTTCTGGAATTCCCTACTTTCAGATATCCGCAGCACGGACTCACTCCACTCCCTTAAGAATAAGCTTAAAAAACACATTTTCAAGAAAGCTTTCAACAGTTTTTTCTTCTTCTTGTAAAGCAACTGAGTTCCCAGAAAAGCACTATATAAAGCTGATGTTTTCATTTATTCCCAATTTAGATTGTTTAAATAAAACAGCAAAGGGTCAGATTTTAAAACTTCATGTGACTGCACCTTACAGAAAAACACTGCAATCCATTCTATGGGATGTGTATGGACCCCTCACCATCAGCCAACACACACAAAAAATATATTATTGCAATAACAGATAATAGGGCTGTGTGATATGATATATATCGGATGACGACATAAAAACATCTATCATTTCATCTAAAACTATCATTTACATCGGATTTAAAATGCATATACACCTTTCTTCAGCAAAACTCCTCACACACTACTAGTCAGCGCCCTGCCTCTCCCCCCAGTACGCACATCAGCTAACTCGAAACTAATGATTTGGTCAAATAGCTGCGACTTCTGTTTGTCAGGGATGTGGGACTTTTTCCCCACCTTGCTGCATCTGAGGATAGTCTGCTAACCTTGTTTTAATTGGAGGAAAGTCACGTTAACGCCATCTCACTCCAATTATAAAACAGCAAAGGCTAAATGACGATGCTAACTTGTCGCCAATAGGAAACAGTGACCACTGTATCCTTGGTTTAAATTACTGCTTAGTTTCTTCCATTTTTTTCTAAAAATTTTTTTTATTAAAGCTGCAAAAGTTTGTGATAGCCGCACATAGAAAAAACTGAAATGTGTCGGAGGAGCAAGTTGGCTCAATGTAATTTATTTGATTTGTAATACTTTTAATTAGTGAAGTAGCAATAATGAATAAAGTTAGTCATCACATTTATTTTTTACATTACCTTTTGTGCCCTTGATTTTCAGTTCATGACCAATATATTTTTACAAAGAAAGGTCAATTCAGGCCAGAATGGCAGTCTTCAGGCTGTGGGTCTACACTTACATTTTCATTGATTTATTGTTTCAGTTACTTTTTTTTAAATAACCAATTTGCAACTGTGGATGCAGCGATGGGTAATTTTTTTTCAATTTTCAGGCTGACATTTAAGTTACTGCTATTCTCCTCTGGCTCAGGAAATGTTTAATTTATTGTTTACTTTTTAATCATATGACATGATTTATTAGAAAAATCTCAAATTTATGAGAAACAAGTCTTAAATGCACATAAAAAAAAAACTAACGCTGCCAAATTATGAGGGGAAAAGGGTGCATAAAACAACAGATGAATTGTACAATTTACTTTTTTCAGTATGCAATTTAAAATGGAAAAAAGATTGTCCTTTTTATGTGATTATTAAGTCTAAACTGTATAATTTACAGAAGATGTATATAGTGATACACATACACACTACTCAAAAAGTTTCGGGTAAAATTTATGGAAAATGTAAAAAGTTCACGCTACAGTGATATATCATGAAAGTAGGGCATTTAAATAGAAGCTTGCAATGGTGATTTCCTTATCTCAAAACAATTTAGTGAAACAAAAGCCAACAACAGTGGTGGGTATACCATAACAAAAAATGTCAATGTCTCAATAACTTATGTGCCCTTGAGCATCAATTACATCTTGACGACATCTCATGGTGTTCACAAGTCGACTTGTTGTCTGCTGAGGCACGGCATTCCATGCTTCTTGAAGGATGGCCCTCAGGCCAGAGGTTGTGGGGTGCAGGGTTACGAGCCTCTACACAGCGGCTCAATGACCCCAGAAGTTTTCTATGGAATTCAGGTCTGAAGAAAGCACAGGCCACTCCATTTGAGGTACCCCAGCCTCCAGCAGCAATTCCCTAATGATGCAACCTCAATGAGCTGGAGCACTGACGTCCATGAAGATGAAATTAGGCCTGTGTTGCTCATGCAGGGGCACAATGACTGGATTAATGATGTTATGCAGGTTGTGTCGGCTTGTCTTTGTATCATTTTTTTTTTTTTTTTTTTTTTTAATTTAACTGTAGCGCAGTGGCGGAGTGGTTAGCACTGCAGCACACAGCAATTCACCCTTGGCCGGGGGATCTTGGGTTCGCTCACAGCCCCTGACCAACAATGATCTGTGTGGAGTTTGCATGTTCTCCCCGTGTTTGCGTGGGTTTACTACGGGATTTCTCCGGTTTCCTCCCACATTCCAAAAACATGCATGTTGGGTTAATTGGCATCAAACTGGGGATTCTAAATTGTCCTTAAGTATGACTGTGAGAGTGAATGGTTGTCTGTCTCTGTGTTGGCCCTGCGATGGACTGGCGATCTGTCCAGGGTGTACCCTGCCTCTCGCCCAAAGATGCTGGGATAGGCTCCAGCCCCAGGTGACCCGAAAAGGATTAAGCAGAAGAAGATGGATGGATGTAGGGCAGTTCTGTATTGACTAGACAAACCTGCCCAGACTGTAAAGCCTGGTTTATGCACCCGTGTCAACAATACAGCTGCACCGGCATCAATGCTTCTATTGCATCGCCCGACATGCACCTGTCCAGAGAAGGAAATGTGCACGTCAGCAACGCAGGCCGTAAGAGCTGTGATTGGTCCGCTTGGTCTCCTTCACATTTCCTGGTTATAGCTACTATTCTGCTGTGCTTGTTCACTGCAGCATGACTTCCAAAACGAGTCGGTTAAACAACTGACCAAATTTAAAAGAATATTGAGGAAGAAAGCACATACAGAACATTTTGTGGCTTGTCATAACCCCAGTAATTACACAGATTGTCCGCTTTGTCGCCTCTTTCACATTTCTTGGTTCTCGTTGCTGCTTCATTCTGCTTGTTCACGGCGGCACAACTTCCTAGGCGAGTCAGTTAAACAGCGGTTCAGGGACGGATGTTTTTTTTGCACATGGGAAGTTGTTCAGAACCCCTTATGAGAACTCCTTATACAAAGATATAGTGATGAAAATGAAGTCAGTGGCAGTAATGCACCTGTAAACTGGTTGCCAACCGCCAATCAAATCTAAAAGAAGAAGAAAATTAAAAAGAATATTGAGCTAGTAAGCACATACAGAATATTTTGTGGCTCGTTAGCCCCAGTAATTAGACATTGTTAAAACGGCAGCGGTGTGGTCGCATGCACCGTTGTCTCCAACTTCTTTTTCTCTGGGCAACAATCGTATTAAAAGGTGCTTTTTCTTGACATTTTTTTTAAGCTCCAACTCCCATCCCAGTCTGCTCTTGTCCGTTTTTTAAGCTCCAACTCCCATCCCAGTCTGCTCTTGTCCGTCGCCATTTCATAAACAAAAACAAATCTCTACACACATCGGCTGAAACCCGTTTTGACAACGGAACACATTTTAACACACAAGAAAAAATTGCTGATCACCGTGTTTGCGATGTATGTCAGTACTGGCATTGACGTGATATGGGTGCATAAATCTAGCCACCACCACTACAGGCTTGTCTGTTGACAAGTGGCTGATGCATAGCACTCTCCTTGACGTCTCAAACATCGTTGGCAGCCATCATTTCTGCTCAACATGAATCAACTTTCATCAGAGAACAGCACTGAGACCCACTGGTCCCTTGTCCAGTATAAATGTTCCCTGGCCCATGCAAGACAATGACACCTGTGCCTGGTGGTGTGGCCAGGTACCCATGCAGGTCATCTAGCATGCAGGCCATGCTGACGTAAATGGTTTCAAATGGTCTGGCGTGATACTTGGGTGCCTTTCAGCTCCCTTAAGTCTTCCTGGAGTTGAATGGTATTCATCATCTGGTTCCGCAGGGCACTGTTCACAATGGAGCAGTCATCAGCGTGGGATGTGGTCAAAGGACGTCCACTTCTATGCCTTTCTGTGACTTTTCCAGGTCTCTCTGTTGCAACCTGCTGATGACACACTAAGCTCAGTGGCCAACTTCCCTCTGAGAACATCCTCTTTGAAGCCTCGCAATGGCGAGTTACTGTTGATCAATTGTTGGGTGTCGTCTTGGTCTCATGATGCCAAAATGTGAACAGCATGATGAAGGGGACTGTTTAATAGTAGTAGTAGTAGATTAGTTTATTTGACAGGGACAGTGCAATAAACATAGACAATTAATCAAAGACAATCAATCTGATGTGTTGCACATAGAGTGTATAGCTATTAGCTAATTTGCAACTCTTGTCCCTGGATGGGCTTTAGAAAAAAGAATCAAGATAAAAATATACACAATAACCACATACATCAATGCAGAAAAATTATAAATACACAATTATAAATATTATAAATACACAAATATAACAGCCTGACTCACCTTTAACATAAATATTATAAATACACAAATATAACAGCCTGACTCACATTTAACACATATAACATAACTCACATTTGCCTATTTCAGGCCTTCCTCCCTCCGTCACTCACTATAAACAAAGATCAATTCTAACTGAACCAGAAAATTTATTGGGCGATTTATGGATCAAACACCTGTTGTGAATTTTGCCATTAAGCACCTTGCTAGAAAACAGCAAGATATGCAAAAAGTACTGAAACATTGAACAGCTGGACATGTGCATTCAAAAGGTTAAGAGTGCATTTTAGGTGCATCCTGAAATTTTACGCGAAAGCCGATTATCCCCCAACTCTCTCTAAAATTATATGTGTGTGTGTGTGTGTGTGTGTGTGTGACCCGTGCTGGCAAAATGAGTCGGAATGTGCACCAGGTAATTACAAGCTACAGGCACGAGAAGTCAAAAATCATGATTCTTTCTTTGCTGACGGAAAGTCCCGAGAAACCCCCCGTCGGTGCCTGGTATCACTGTAAAGCTTGGAATTCCAGTTTTCTAAAAATACATGTTTTTGCAGAAGACGCAACTCAGGACCGGTCAAACGAGAGTTTTTTAATTCCTACAAAATAAATATCATTTTGAAGGTATTTCAATACAGAATATAAAAATAACAATGCCTCAGTTTTGAAAATTTCCACATTGTGACTCATTTTGCCAGCACGGGTCATATATTTTTTTTGAGTGGCGTTGCCAATATCGCGTTTATCGCCAGTTGTGTCGCCCCCTTTAACAGTGACAAATTTTATGATCACGGTTAATGCTAGTTAACAGCAGAAAGCACTAATAGTACTTTTTTTGGCCTAGCTGCACTCCGTACGGAACTACGGAAGCCGCTCTGGCCATGCAGACATTGTGAAGTCAAAACAAGCTGGATCACAGTCACGGAAATCCTAAAAACACTCATGTTTTAAGTTTACGTTATCCGTCGGAGCTCTCACCTGGATAATTGTCACAGCCTCCTCCAAAACTTTGCCTGGATGTCGGTTATTCTTTTTTGGAAGCCGGCTAGCAGTCAACAGCTATGTGCTACGAATGTAGCGGCTGCTAGCAGCTGACACGGACAGACACGCCACCCGTTTCATCTTCACAGTTTTGGGTCCAACTGTCGGTAGGTGAGTAGCAGTCTAAAATTCTCAAGCGGTGGTCATAATGTCCACTCATTCCCACGCCCTGTTTTTGCTGTGAGGCTGGTGATGTCACATATGAGATAGCTGTTTATAATTTTTCATTTAAAAGGGAAATTGTGTCTGTTGTGGCACACAAGGTCCATTGTTTTGTGTTGAGCTGCTTAAAAGCGGTGGATGTTTGCTATGGGAGTGTAGATGCCGATTTATGTTGCATTGAAGTTACTGAGCCTTGGCATTCTATTGTTTTTTGCACATGCAGTATTAATTTTGAGGATTTCCTGGAAAATATTCTGGATCATTTTTGTATTCTGAATATGCTGAGAGCTTTAATAAATCTGCAGGTGTAGAAAGCAAGCATGTTTGTCCACTCCCATGTTTATAATTCTACACGTTTCTGATTCTACATTTGGGGTGTGTGTGATTAACACAGTAGATAGGTAAAGCACAATCTCGTTCTGCTGTACATGATTGGTTGTACAGCTGAATGACAATAAAGGGTGATTTTGAATAACAGTATGAGAAACTTGAAAAATTACCAACTTAAGGTACACTATCTGAATGGAAAAAACACGTGATTAACGAGTTATTAATCACGATTAACTCAAGTGTTCCAAAGGAAGCTTTGCAACTTACCAGTGAACTCTTAGTTGCTAGCCGTCCAAAATAGCTACGAATAGCCTTAATAGCCGCTAGTTAGCGGGCTATCGTCGATGGGAGACTGGTTAACGACAAAACAGCATTGTGTTAGCTGCTAATGTGTTCACGATTTAGCCCGCTAACTAGCTTCATCCATGATATTGCGCAAGTATTCGTAGACAGAGCTTAAAGGAGAAACGAAATACTTACATTAAAGCAGATGCAACTGTTAATTCACTGGAGCTTATGGGAATGACCTACGCGGAAAATCTCCTTGTGCTGGTATTAACAGGCCATCTTGTTGTGCCACACCAGCACTTCCAGCTAGCCAAGATTACGCACCGCCTAAAATGGCTGCTTGTAGCTAACGTTAGCACAGCTAGCTTCCGCCATTACAAAACACACTGAATTAAGAACATTTATTCCACTGGCACATGTAAAAGCGCGTCGGTCAAGACATAAAAAGGTAGTATAGTCACAGAACGATGTACTCATAGTTGTGTTGACACGGAAAGGTGCAATATACGCTACCACGGGTCCGTTAGCACGCTAAGAGCCACACTGCAAATCCAGTCAGGATTGGGTTAGCTGAAACAAAGATGGCTAACCCTGAAAGCCACGAAAGCTACACGACAAACTCGGGGGGAAAAGCGACAGGTCACAATTTTATGATTGACATTATAGCTCCTCACAAACCCACTTCTTTCAGCACATACTGTTTAAAAATGTTCAGTTTATTAAAGAAACAATGGGAAAATGCTGCCAGAAAGGATACCGTTGTTCCTGATCACAAGTCTAAAACCCTTCTTCACTGCGGCAGTGAGTCCAATGGCGGCCTTGCTGATGTTAGCAAGCTATCCAGCCGAGACAACATTAGCGCGACGGCTATATAGCCACGACTCTGGGCTAACCAAACAGCTAACCCCGTTTGCTAACACGGCTAAATGCAGTTCATTTGCAGTCTATAGACTACATGAAACACTGGAGAGGAAGCTACACTCTAACCGCCCATCCGACTATGTTCACAGTGCTTAGGCGTACAAAGACACACGGGACCTGGATTCAAGTTAAAATTATACACCCGGCAGTTCTTGAAAATTACCTAGATGAGATTCGGGGTTAAAATAAGTCTTGTAGCCATGTGTGGTCCAGTGCCGTCAGCTTTTCCTGCAACACATTATGATACAACCAATCCCAAACAGGCCTGTAATTTTCCATTTCAAAGTTCAGACCCGGAGGCGCTAAATAGACACCATGACTAACATTACGGTAATATCCAGGTTTATATTCAGCTCTGCCTAACCGCTGCTACTATTCACGACAGAAAAGTGAATTCAATGGTAAAAACAGCATAACTATAGAATCCTTCGAGTATTGCACATACACACCCACCTCTTTGTCCACGTAATTTGTAACTACTGACGAAAGATTAAAAAGAGAATTGGTTTATTGCTTGAAACTCCGGGCTGGGATGGGTTTTGCAGGCTGTAGTGATCCTCCTCGGACTGTGCTGTGTGTGTGTCTCTTTCTCTCCACCCGTGTGTAGCTGGCGCCACTGCTCCTCTGGCGCCAACGTAAAACTATCGATGCACTTCAGCGAAAGCAGCCATTGTAGTTGAACTGCAGCATGGAGACCACTCTCACCCCCTACAGGTTTGGAGTCAACAATGCACACGAAATAGACTCCAATCTCGAGAAGTGTCCAAAGGGAAACCTTTTTGACTAGTGATTGGTTTTATTGCCATTTATTCCAACATTTGATCTCAAGTCTCTCTCATCTCCTACCCAGTGATATTTGCACAGCAGGAGCAAGCTCCATTTTAGTACTGGTATAACACAAGCCTTTTTGGTCAATATGATATTCACATACAGTATATGGTCTTTCCAAAAGCCCAGATGAATTATTAAACATATCATCAGTAAAGTATGATAAAGTTACCAATTAATTACAAAATAAATCACAAATTTACCAATGCAGCCTTAAGAGGAAAAAACTTGAACAAATTTGCAAAAGTAAAGGCTCAAATTTATGAAAAACGATGCAAAATTGCAATAAACAGGTCACAAATTTACCATTAGCAAGTAGAAAGTGTTCCATTAAAAAAATCTGATTTATGACAAATTAAGTGGAAACTTTGCATAAAAAAAGTCACAAATTTGTGAGAAAGATTGACAAAATTGTGGTGGTGGTGGTGGTGGTGGTGGTCACAAATTTGCTAGAAAAGTAACAAATTTGTGATTGAAAAATTATGTAAAATAAATTAAAAATTACATTTACTGTATAAGAGCAAGTGGCAAATTTACTAGAAAAAAAATTACAAATGTACATACAAAATGTGCAAATTTACACCTTAAAAAATTCCAGACTTACTTGTGAAACTTTTTTATTACTAATGCAGATGGGTGTGTTTACTTCAAACATTTTCTTTTTCTGTAAAGATTGCTGACCTCTTTATTGGTATAAATGCTGAGTGGCTACTAACTACCTAGTTGCCACAGTGACCAGGTAACACAAAAAATTATTTCAAGTCCTTGAAAATTATCCAATCTACCAATCTACCAATCTACCAGCCATTGGTACCAATCTACCAGCCATTGGCCGGTAGCAGCGGTCGGTAAGACAGCCACACCCAAGGGTGTAACTTTGTTTCAAACATGGGGGAGGGGGGTGAAATCTCTGCCCTGTTAGGTATTCCCCATACTAACAGATAGGCAGCACTGACGTGACATTGAACGCACGGGTGACATCAGTACGCTATGCCTATTTGAGAGGACTGTTGCCGGGAGTCGTCCTCTTTGGTGCTCCACCTCCGTACGACTAACAGCCCATATATCATAGTGTTAGCTTACATGTTAGCCACTGTAACATGTGTATCCATAATTGTGCATCTGTAATAAAGTTTGGGTTCAGTACAACGCCTGCTTCCGCAGTTCTCTTTCCAGACACAACATGCCCATATAAGGATTTTTTAAGAAACATTTTTATTATAGGACTGTCAGCACATCAGTACAGTTATCATCGCCTTGATCCGATGGAGGAGATAGGAGAGAGAAGGACGGTGGCTAAACTGTCATCTCTGCTGGAGTCCGAGTTCCACCCTATGCAGGACATACTGAATGCACTGAGGAGCTCATTTAGCAGCAGACTACATCATCCCAGGTGCACAACCGAGAGGTTTCGTAGGTCCTTCCTACCAACGGCTGTCAGACTGTACAACCTAAGCAGGGCTGCTCGCAGAGATAGCAAAAAGACGTAACAAACTAATAGTTTTTTGAATGCAAAAGATGCAATAGACTTACACAATGGTCCCCTCCGGCATACAACTAGGAACTTACCGGTCGCTATGGAGGGTGAGAATATGTATGGGCACATAATCATACCATGTAGGATAACTAAGTAGACGGTTATGCTGTTTCATTCCATCTAGCAACAATGCTCTGCACTGTGTGTGTTTATATATTTACATATTTATTCCATCTAGCTACAATGCTCAGCACTGGGTGTGTTTATATATTTATATATCTACATATTATTCCATCTAGCTACATTGCTCCGCACTGTGTGTGTTTATATACTTGCATATTTATTCCACCTAGCTGCAATGCTCCGTACTGTGGGTGTTTATATATTTACATATTTATTCCATCTAGCTACAATGCTCTGCACTGTGTGTTCATATATTCATATATTTATTCCATCCAGCTACAATGCTCTGCACTGTGTGTCTGTGTGTGTGTGTATATATATATATTTTATAGTAATACGTACATATGTATATTAGCTGCTCTTGCTTGCTTGTTTTTTTTTTTTTTTTTTTTTTTTTTTTTTCTTGCCTTCTGATTGTTGCTCTGAGTGTTGCTATCCCTGTGCTGTTGCAATCCTGGAATTTCCCCGTTGTGGGACTAATAAAGGCTTATCTTATCTTATCTTATCTTATTTGTCTCCAATGTCATCTTTTTCATTTTTAAAGGAAAATTATTTTTTAAGCAAAAATGACAGCATACAGTATGTATCATAGTGTGGAGGAAGAGCGCAAAATCATTAACTTTGATAAAAGGACATGGCTAATTTACCTTCTTTATTTTGGCATTCCCATGTCAGTAACAGTTGTAAAAAAATTATTTCCCTGATTTACCAAATATATACTCAGCCTTGTTAATAGTCTATGCCACTATGAAGCAGCAGGCCTACTTAATACCCATTATGCATTAAGTATTTCAGCACTGGCAGAAATCAAGCTTTGACTATTATTACCTGGTCATGTGTGCCTCCTGTGCCTCCTCTCTCTCTCTAGTCATCAGTACAGTCTCTCTCTCCCTCTGGACACCTGTGCTGATTCTCTTCTTCTTCTTTTAGATTTGATTGGCGGTTGGCAACCAGCCCACAAGTGCATTACTGCCACACACTTTATATATATCTGTCTTTCTGAGTGTCTGTTTTCCTCATAATTTTGTGATGTGTTCCTGAAGGATAATTTTTTCGCACAAAAAGAGTTGTTCAGAACTCCTTATACAAAGATATACAGTAGAGTGATGATAATCAAGTCAATGGTGGTAATGCACCTGTAAGCTGGTTACCAACCGCCAATCAAATCTAAAAGAAGAAGAAGCTTTGTGACGTTTTCCTCATAGCTTTGTGACGTTTTCCTCATCGCTTTGTGACATTTCCTCAGAGCTTTGTGACATTTTCCTCATAGCTTTGTGACGTTTTCCTCCTAGCTTTGTGATGTTCTTCTTCTTTACTCTCATATCTGCGTCTCTGTAGTCCATATCTGCGGCTCATCTCATTATTATTCTTCCTTTAGACTTGATTGCCGGTTGATCCACCAGCCCCTGATGTCTTTGAACTTAAAGATCCCCCACTTAACAAGTCCTCCACTGCTTCCCAATGTAGCCCCTTAATGCCAAGATATTTTTCTGCTGCTTTCACAATGATTTTGATTTTTTCTGTTTTCTTGGAAGTCTGCGCAGTGCAGTTTATCACATCTACCACAAATAAGACAAAATAATTTTCCTTCAAAACCAGAGTATCTTCCTTAATTCTACTGCATGCACTGCAAGTCTGCTCACTTTCCCTGTTCGAGTCCACTCCCACTTTTTTAGCTGGCACCTTTTTCGCAGCTTCTGCATATGTTAATCCTTGGAAGACTTTTATCTGCTGAATTTCTGCTGCTCTTTTGCTGGCTTCACAACTGCAATATGCAGAGCTATCTATGTTCACCACCACAGTTACAGCACTTTAACTTGGCTCCTCTCTCACATTTTTCATATTCATGTTCACCGGAGCATTTGGCACATCGCTGTCTACCTTTGCACATTGCTGCTACATGACCAAACTTTTGACATTTAAAACAGCTGAGTGGAGGCGGAACGTAAAGTCTGACTTCATAGCTCATGTAGCCAATATATACCTTACTTGGCAGTCTTGTTTCATCAATTTTTAACATTTCTGACAGACTATCACATTTTTCACCATTTCTATTAGCTTTCAATCTCCGTACCTCCGTCACTTTTGCTCCAGTTAAGTTCCTCATTACCGTATTTCATCAGTTGAGACAGCCGTTGAAATGCCTGATATCACTCCTCTCATTGCCTTATTTCCTTCTAATACTGAACACTGGATATTTTTTCCCTCTATCTTAGTGACTCTGATTGCTTTTCCTTGTTGAACACGTATCTTTACATGTAACCAGCAACGAACCACTACGAAGAACCCTTGTATTTAAAACTTCACCAAGTAACTCATTAATTGCATTTGTGAGCTTAATTGGGTTCCACTCACAAAACGATGCCCCTTCCTGAGTAAGTTTAATGATTACTTTACACTCCTTCTGTTCATTCCGGGATGGTTCATCTTCTGATTCCTCAGCACTTGATAACGGTCTTGACTGAGTTTCTTGACGGCTACGTTTGCTTCTTTAAGACTCCACCATGCTCCAAACTTCCTCTTCCCCGCTTCCCATCTCCATTCCTCCTAGTTGAATTATATCCACTTCTTCCAGATTTTCAGGAGCTGTCTTCTTTCGCATCCTACCGCCACCAAGTCCGGAAACCTTCCTTCTGAAAGGTGCATACCGACCGCCACACTATATATCGTGCTGATTCTCTGGTTACCTTTACCTCCTCTCTCCTCTCTTTCTTGGTTCTGTCACATGGGCTGAGGCGCCGTTGCCATCCGCGCTCAGACCATATTCCTCCTCAGCCCGGCTCTTACTTTGACAGCGTCTCAGCGGGCCTCCAGCTGCCAAGCTCTATGGGACGGCTGGAGGCCAATTACCTCTTATCAGCTGAGGCGCTGTCAACTCCTATAAAAGGGAGCAGTCCCGATTATTCGGGGCTGTGACCTCGCACTATTGTCCACGCTCTTCTCCAGCGTGGGTAAGGCTGGATCCCCTTCGTCCGGCGCCAGCCCCCCTTCGTCATTCATCATTGCTCGTAAGTGTGTACTACTGTATGATCGTTTGTGTTTTGGCCCCACGAGGCCCTGTTCCTTTGGTCCTTTTCATTATTGCCAATAAACAACGCAAACTCACCGGTCAGCCCTTGGCTCTCATTTATGGCTCGCAGAGCCATACGTAACAGTAGGTCACAGCAAGTGAGTTGCCGGCGGCCGTGAGTTTGCTAAATTGGACTTGTTCTTCCCTGTCTGGGTGTCTACTCTGGGAGCATGCCGCCTCCCAGGAGCCGCGTTCGGCGCCTGGGTAACGAGCTAGCGACCGCCCTGGAGTATGTCGATGGAACGCTCTTCACCACCACTCTCTATAGCAATCCCAACGACATACTCTGGCACCTGGACTACGCTGAGGTTCTCCTGGACAGGCTTCCTCGCTATACCAACCACCCTGAGGTCTGCGCCAGGAGAAATGACATCGCCTCACAACGTGAGATTCTCGGTGGGCTGGAGGGAAATCCCGGCAGGAAGCCGAAGAGGAGGAGTCGTCACCCCTCGCTTCGGGATCCCGCTCCTGCCTCTGTTCCGGCCCAGGAGTTCACACCATCCAGAGGTCTTTTCCCATTGGGCATGACGTCACTCGGGAATCCCCCAGAGAAGCTGCAGCTGGCAGCTATCAGAATCCGAGACTGAGTGGCTGCTGCTCGCTCCGCGGTTCATCCGTCTGCCATCATTAAGCATGTGACGGTGGCCGTTAGACTGGTGGAGAGGAATCCAGAGTTACGTGAGTTCCCTGAGTTTGCCGACCTGCTCGCCTCTGTATCTACACAGGAACGGCGATTCCTGGATCTCACCTTCACCTCGCCCCCTGCAAGTAGCCGTCTCACACTGGCGATCAACCTCAGCACGAATCCCGTCCGGATCCAGTTCCGGGTCGCCGCAAGGGCTCAATTCCCCACACAGATGTCACTCCTGCGCCTCATCAGAGGGGAAACCCCGCAGCCTCGTCTCCCGAGCCATCTTCCCCTGCTGTTACGTCAGCACCCCGGGCCCAGCTCGTCTCGGCTGTCGCCCCCTCCTCCTCGACGCATTCCCCGGCTGCTGTGTGCACTCAGAGTCCTGACTTGGCGAGCTCCGTCCCGGAACCATCAGGAGCGGCTCCCCGTCGTCCTCCCAGGGGGTCCTCTGTTACCGCCCGGCAGGGAAAGGGAGGAGCAACGTCTGCCACAGCGGTCACCACCCAGCCTCCAGGAGACAGGCAAGTCCCAGTTCATTCATCCTCTCATTGTGATTTGCTCTGTCAGACTCCTGGAGGTGGAGTTCGGGGTTCACAGCTCCCCGAGCTCCCACCACCTGCTGTGGCTGTAATTGTTAACCCCGCATCCTCTGTGTCTCCCTCCGCTGAGCGGTCCTCGACGCCAGGTCAACCTCGCGGGATGAGGAGGGGGCCTGCGGTTCTGGAGAGCCTGGTTCCGGTTCCGCAGCTACACCGTGGACGGAGGAGGAGAGCGGACTGCAGCGTGGAACCTGAGCCGATGAGGAAGCGTCCCCGGGTCTCCACGGAGGAGCGGTCCGGTCCAGCGGGTCGAGGTTCTCCTGCCACCACGCCGTGTGGGCCATCGGCGTGGGCACCGGTGCCGGAGGACTCGCAAGCTGCATGCACCATCATGCCAGCTGCGGAGCCCGACACAGCTGAGTGGGAGCCTGAAGACGACCTCTTGCCGTCTGAACCTGGATCTTCGCAGTCCTGGACGGCGTCAGAACCTGAGATCAGGCAAGTGCTCTATTTTGTCTTTCTCCTTCATATACTAGAGCATTTTAGCCTGTCTCTAGGGAAGATGAGCCGGGCGCAGCCGCCCGCTGCGTCCGAGCTTATCTCGCCGGGTTCTGGCGCTGCCGGTGATCCTGATCCCGGTTCTTCTCTCTCTCCTGAGCCTTCTCCCAGGGTCGCCGGTGAGGAGCTGCTTTCGCCCGCTGTGCCAGAGGTTCCAGGTTCGGGATTGGAGGTTGGTTCTGGTGCGGCGCCGACCCAATCGGGGTCCGACGCGGGTGCTACCGAGACCCAATCGGGGTCCATCGCGGGAGCAGCCGCGACCCAATCGGGGTCCGACGAGGGTGCAGCACCAGTGGCATCCAGGTCTGGTGAGGGAGCTGCAGATCCCCTGCCATCGGACACTGGACCGGCTCATCATCATCTTCTTCTCCCTCTTCACCGTCGTCATCTGAGTCACTCTCATCTTCCCCTCAAGCTTTCTCCACCATGGCCCATATGGACCTCTCACTGTAGGCCCGGCTTGCCCTCACTATCTCTCTCCACAGGGAAGCCGTTGCCCCTCTCTCCCCTACGGGTCTGGTGGCTGAGCGATGCAGGTCGGCCGCCAGAGGGACGGCCGTGCCCATTCGGCTCTTTGGTTTGGCCACCCGACCTATTGGACTCTCTGTTCGGCGATCTGGTCTGGCCGCCCGAGATACTGTTTTTTCTGGCCTGGGATTCTGGTAGGCCGCCTGAACACTTCACGTCACCCCTGTTGGCGGTTTGAACGCTGGGTGCGGGGAGACCCCCCGAACTGAATTATTTCTGCTGTGCCTAGTCTTTTGTGTTTTTGTGAGGGTGCAGTTATGTGATTTCTTGTAGTCGTTTCACGTTTAGCGTGCCTTTTTTTTCTTCCCCTCCTGTTTGAGGGATGCCCTGTATCTGGTAGATTTCGCCTTAGGAGACTCTGCTCTCGTTTCAAGGTCTCCTGGGTTGTTTTTCTTTGGGTCCATCTATATATTATTATTGGCATGTCATGGGGTATTGTGGGGTGTTTTTTTTCTTTCCCATGCTCTGTAATTACTTCATTTGTTCCCTGCCTAAGTAGTGGGGTTTTTTTTCCCGTTCATCCGCATATTGTTAGCTTGTTATGGAGTATTGTGTGTTCTTTTTCCCCATACTCTGTAACTGCTTCATTTATCCCCTGCCAATGTTGTGTTTTTTGTTTCTCTCGGGCTGCACATTATTAGCATTTTATGGAGTATTGTGCCTTTTTTTTCTCATGCTCTGTAATTGCTTCATTTGTTCCCTGCTACGTTGGTTTTTCCTTTTTTCTCTTTTCCCATTCTCACCCTCCTGGCCTACGCCCCATCTGCCCACCCTAGTTGGGGGGGGGGGGGCTTGGGTGTTACTTGCCGTTCACAACCCGGCCTTGGGGGGGGGGGGGGGTCATGTCACATGGGCTGAGGCGCCGTTGCCATCCGCGCTCAGACCATATTCCTCCTCAGCCCGGCTCTTACTTTGACAGCGTCTCAGCGGGCCTCCAGCTTCCAAGCTCTATGGGACGGCTGAAGGCCAATTACCTCTTATCAGCTGAGGCGCTGTCAACTCCTATAAAAGGGAGCAGTCCCGATTATTCGGGGCTGTGACCTCGCACTACTATCCACGCTCTTCTCCGGCGTGGGTAAGGCTGGATCCCCTTCGTCCGGCGCCAGCCCCCCTTCGTCATTCATCATTGCTCGTAAGTGTGTACTACTGTATGATCGTTTGTGTTTTGGCCCCCCGAGGCCCTGTTCCTTTGGTCCTTTTCATTATTGCCAATAAACAACGCAAACTCACCGGTCAGCCCTTGGCTCTCATTTATGGCTTGCAGAGCCATACGTAACAGGTTCACCCTACTGCTGCCACATTCTTGCTCCTGATATACTGTATATCATCACTCTATAAATTCAATAAATCTGTCAGGGTCGGGCTCAAATGACATAATGTTACACACTCTTGTACAGTGGGTGGCGGTATGCATCTTTCACTTGTTTGCTATCCGCCAGTAACTGAGAGAAGAAGAAGAAGTGTGTCTGTCTGTGTATCACGATCATAGGACCGCCTATGATGTTCCTATGATGTCTACATGATGTCCTTTGATGTTCCTATGATGTCTACATGACGTCTATATGATGTCATATAAACTGTAAGACTGATGTTCCTTTGATCTCCACATGACGTCTAGATGCCGTCATACAGACCATAGGACTCGCTAAATGATCATAGTGTGGAAGATATGTTCAATGACGAGACATGAGTGTATTCCTCAGGTTCGGCTTTATTGCAGAACACAATCATCCAACATCTCAAAAAGCAAGAAGAGGCAGAATCATGTCACATCACATTCTTATACCTCTGGGGGATTAAGAACTCAAGTCACATGGTGCTTCTGCAAACATTCAATCACAATGCAAGTCTCTGAAGATTCACCATTGTCTCTTATTCTCTGGTGTTCCGGGAAACCCCCCAGGGCCTCCTCTCTGAGACAAGGGTCCGACTTCACACCTCGTCGACATCTCCTGTCGGCCCCCGTCGATCCAGACTTTTTGTTCCTCCAGACGTGAAGCCCCAGTCCACATAAGCCATACATTTGTGGGAGATTTGAACCAGACATATGTGCCACACTCTTGTGGGAAATATGAACCAAACATATGTGCCACATGACCCCCCCCCCCCAAACGTCTGCATGGGACAAACATACTCGTAAATACATAACAGGAAAAACATTACCACATAACCAACAATCAATCCCCCAATCTCTTAGGTCTTAGCTTCCTGCCGAATCTGCTGTAGGCCGGCTTCGCTGCGTCTGCAGAGTCTCCTCGCACCTGGGGATTAGATTTGTTAGCACATCTGCACGGCTGCACGGTGGCGCAGTGGTTTAGCACTGTGGCAGCACAGTTTTACCCTCGGCCGGGGGATCGCGGGGATCATGAGATCGTGGGTTCGATCCCAGCCCCCGACCAACAGTGAGCTGTGTGGAGTTTGCATGTTCTCCCCGTGTTGCGTGGGTTTACTCCGGGATTTCTCCGGTTTCCTCCCGCATACCAAAAACATGTAGGTTTAGGGCGCTCGCGCACGCAGCGACCGGCAGCCGGTGGCTTGTCACCAGACTGCAAACCAAATCTACCTACGGGTACAAATAAGTAACAAAAAAAAAAAAAAAAAAAAAAATCTCTGTGGGAGCTCTGGAGCATGTCTTCTCGGTGGCCTGCCCCGGCGGGGGGCTTTAGCCAACTGCACGCGTTCATCAGCCAGGACAAAAGCGGGCTTGAGTCTGTTTATGCAAATTAGCTCCCTTCTGCCCCCCAAATCTAGCAAAAAATGCTTCTCATTTTTTTCCAGCACCCTGAACGGTCCATCGTAAGGCGGACGCAGCCCTGGGCGTTGTGCATCATGTCTAACAAAAACAAACTCTGCGTTTTTCAAAGCCTCTGGCACAAAAACGCGTGGAAAACTGTGATGCACTGGGCCAGGCAGCGTGTTTGATCCTGTGCCGCTCTGCAACAGCTGAGCGGGGGGGCAATTTGGCGCAGGATTTTACGGAAGAAATTCCCCCGGCAAACGGAGAGGTTGTGCGAACACTAACTCTGCTGGGGAGGCCTGCAAATCCTCCTTAGGTGCAGAACACAACCCCAATAAAACCCATGGCAGTTTGTCTACCCAATTTGTATCCGTGAGCGATGCTCTGAGGGCTGCTTTCAATGACCTATGAAAGCGTTCACATAAACCGTTGGCCTGCGGGTTATACGCGGTAGTGCGGTGTACCTTCACCCCTAAGCTGCGGGCCATAGACGATCACAGTTCGGAAACAAATTGAGGGCCTCTGTCTGACGTTATATCTGACGGAACTCCAAAACGCGCAACCCAAGCTGTTAAAAACGCGTGCGCAACCTCTTCCGCCGTTGTTGACGCCAGAGGTACCACTTCCGGCCAACGTGTGGTGCGGTCCACCATCGTCAAAAAGTGTGTGTGCCCTTGCGACGAGGGAAGCGGGCCCACCAGATCAACATGCACATGATCGATCCGCTTAGCCGGGATGTGAAAAGGCTCCAAAGGGGCCCTCGTGTGCTTGTGTATCTTAGCCCTCTGGCACGCTACACAAGCTGCTGCCCATTCCTTGACCTGTTTGCACAACCCCGGCCAGACAAATTTCTCCCCCACCATCTTGACCGATGCGCGCACCCCCGGGTGCGCCAGCGAATGGACCGAGTCAAAAACGCGGCAGCGCCACGCGGCTGGAACCACGGGACGAGGCCGACCCGTGGAGACATCGCATATTAAGGGGGGCATACCTATTTGCTGCACCCTGTGCTCCAGCCTTAACCCTGTTGGTCCAGACTGGAGCGCGCGCACATCCGCGTCACCAACCTGCTCCGCAGCCATGTCTGCATAATCCAAACCTACGTGAACCGGGGCTGCGTGCACTCCCGCGTCACTGCCCTGGCCCACAGCCACCGAGTCTGCCCCCACGTGTCCTGGCGTTGCCACAGCACATGAGAGACAGTCTGCCACTACATTGTGTTTGCCTGCGACATGCTGGATATCGGTGGTGAACTCCGATATTGCGGCTAGCTGTCTTTGTTGTCGGCCTGACCAAGGTTCTGAGATCTTGGCCATCGCAAAAGTTAACGGTTTGTGGTCCACGAAAGCGGTGAAACGACGCCCTTCCAGCCAGAACTGGAAATGGCAGATGGCCAAGTGTAGGGCTAAAACCTCCCTGTCAAACGCGCTGTATTTACGCTCGTTATCGCGCAAGGTTTTGCTAAAGAACGCGAGCGGCTGCCAGGTCCCTGCCACACACTGTTCAATGACTGCCCCCACAGCTAGGTCCGAAGCGTCGGTGGTGAGCGCCAAACGGGCTGTTGGAACCGGATGCGCTAACAAAACGGCGCTTGCAAGGGCTGATTTGACTTGGGAGAAAGCGTGCTCCCGCTCCGGAGACCATTCGACCTTATTCGTGGGTTTTTGTTTTTTTAGTGCCGCGTACAGTGGCTGCATAAGCCACGCTGCGCTCGGAAGGAACCGGTTGTAAAAATTAACCATTCCTAGAAACTCCTGCAGCGCTTTTATCGTTTGAGGTCGGGGGAAATCTGTTATTGCGTGCACTTTCTCCGGCAGGGGAACCGCTCCTTCTGGCGAAACGCGATGCCCCAAAAAATCGATTTGCGCCACCTCGAACTGGCACTTCGCTGGGTTAATTATCAACCCGTGCTCTGCCAGTCTCCGAAAAACCGCTGTGAGGTGGGTTTCGTGTTCGTCCTCGGACGTGCTGGCTACCAATATGTCGTCTAAATAGACGAACACGAAAGGCAGGTCGCGTAAAACAGCATCCATCATGCGTTGGAAAGTTTGCGCGGCGCCCTTTAACCCAAACGGCATGCGCAAAAACTCAAAAAGGCCAAACGGAGTTATTACCGCGGTTTTGGGAATATCCTGCGCGCGCACGGGGACTTGATGGTAGCCGCGCACCAAGTCTATTTTAGAAAAAATGCGCGCCCCCGCCAAATGAACTGAGAAATCCTGGATGTGCGGAATCGGGTAGCGGTTGTGTGCTGAGATGTTGTTCAACCTGCGGAAATCGCCACAAGGTCGCCACGAGCCATCAGCCTTTGGGACCATGTGTAACGGGGAAGCCCAGGGGCTGTTCGAGCGTCTAATTATGCCCAGTTTTTCCAGGTTGGCAAATTCCTCGCGCGCTATTGCCAGTTTAGCTGAGTCCAAGCGCTGGGCTTTTGCAAAAACGGGCGGCCCAGTGGTGGTGATAAAATGCTCCACCCCGTGTTTGGCCACTGTCGCCGAAAACTTTGGGACTGTGAGTGCTGGAAAGTGAGTGAGCAGAGCATGAAACTTACCACCCGCAGCTGTGAAGTTGGCGTGTGCAGTCGGCGGAGCCACCCGAGCTGTGCAGGGGATAGAATGAAAAGAAAGTGCATTAACCAGACGTCTATTAGCAAGATCAACCAATAAACCATGTGAGCACAAAAAATCAGCCCCTAACATGTTAAAACTGACTGCCGCTACAATAAAGGTCCACTCGAATGAACGGCCCTGTAAGGACAGACACATGGTCCTCTCACCGAAGGTCTTAATCGCTGAGCCATTCGCTGCTGATACTGACACCCAGAGAGCTTTAGACGGCATCAGCCGTTCCGCGTGGGTAGGCGTGACGAAACTCAGCTGGGAGCCCGTGTCCATGAGGAATTGTTTCCCCGAGTGTGCATCTGTCAGGTAAAGCAGCTTATTTTCTTCTCAGAGGGACGCAGCTGCTACCGGCCCCTGGTCTTGGCGTTTCCCTGACGCTTGAAGCGGCACGGTGGGAGACATCTGTGTGCCCTCTCCGCAAAACAGCGGTGGTAGAAACAGAGGCCGTCTTCAGCTCCGCGTCGCCTGACGCCTGTCGCCGCCGTCGTCGGTTCGTCTGGCGCCACCACCACTGGCTCCAAACCATCTCCGGGCGTCGTCTTCTGCTCAGCTGCCGTGGCCGAAACCGCGCTCCGCTTGTGGGCATCGACGAGTCGCTGCGCCTCCTTGCCGAGCCCCTGGTAGTCCCGCTTGGCCAATCAGGGTGAGTCTGCCAGGGTCACTCTCACTGCTGGCGGCAGAGTCCGGAGGAAAAGGTGGGCGAAAATAAATTCGCCATCCTCGGAGTCTTTCAGTCTCAGCATCTTCACCATCAGGTCTGCCGGTCTGTCGTTCTCCGACTCCGTCAACTCTAGGAGCCCCTCTGCTCGCTGTTGCACCGAGGGGGTGAAATGGCTGATCAGCGCCTCCTTCAATGCGTCGTACTTGTCGGTGTCCGGTGGGTGGTTAACCAGGTCTTCCACCCTCTGGACCGTGTGACTGTCCAGCATCGCCACCACATGATAGAACCTCGTTTCATCCTTTGAGATTCTCCGGAGGTTGAACTGCGCCTCGACCGCGCTAAACCAGGAGCGCAGGCTGTGCTGCCAGAAATCGGGCAGCCGGAGCGTGGAGGCAGCCATCAGGCCGGCCTCTGATGAGCTCCGCTCGGGAGAATTCTCTCTGCTCATCCTTTGTCGTGGGTCACCAGTGTGGAAGATGTGTTCAATGACGAGACATGAGTGTATTCCTCAGGTTCGGCTTTATTGCAGAACACAATCACCCAACATCTCAAAAAGCAAGAAGAGACAGAATCATGATACATCACATTCTTATACCTCCGGGGGATTAAGAACTCAAGTCACATGGTGCTTCTGCAAACATTCAATCACAATGCAAGTCTCTGAAGATTCACCATTGTCTCTTATTCTCTGGTGTTCCGGGAAACCCCCCAGGGCCTCCTCTCTGAGACAAGGGTCTGACTTCACACCTCGTCGACATCTCCTGTCGGCCCCCGTCGATCCAGACTTTTTGTTCCTCCAGACGTGAAGCCCCAATCCACATAAGCCATACATTTGTGGGAGATATGAACCACACATATGTGCCACACTCTTGTGGGAAATATGAACCAAACATATGTGCCACAATAGGACCCCATTAGGACCCTATGATGTCTTTATGATGTCATATACACCTCAGGACTGCTGTTCCTGTGATCTCTACATGACGTCTATATGACGTCGGTCATAAGACTCACTAGGACATTATCAAGACCATAGGACTCGCTATGACGCAAGCAAAGATCAAAGGCAGGCATCACTGAACGAGTGCTGACGTGCTTGCTTACACCTTTGCTTACACTTGCTTTCTATGGGTATGCAGAAATACTTGCTTACACTTGGTTTCTACGGGCATGCACGAGCATGCACAGGTATGCACTAGTATTTTAAAAAAAACAGTTAATGTTCAAATGGTAGGAGGTACTTCATGGACAATTTTAGAGGATGCAACTTATGCTAGATTTTTCAATGCCAAAAACTTGGAAAGATGGGAAATATTCTTTACCCCTTCTTCCCTCTTAATAGCATCTTAACAGTGCAATCAGTATTAACTGAGGTTAATCTAGCCACTGAATGAGGCTTAATCACCATTATTCTTAACTCATTTTATTTTGTTATTAATCAATTGTGGTGATTAACATATTTATTCTGAGAGGACTAATGTTTTTTCATTAATTTATGATGTCACCACTTGCCACCATGTGGCTATTTCTTACCAAGCAGATGAACTAAGGACACTACTGTGATTTAGTCAGCTAGACTATGACAAGGGTAACAGTTATCCTGCCTGCAGAGAGGCATTATAAACACAGCACACCACACCTTAGGTGTGCATTGTTTTATCACTCTATAAATTCAAGAAATCTCTGTGTCACGATCATAGGACATCATAGGACATCCTATGATGTCTGCATGATGTCCTATGATGATCCTATGATCTCAGGCAACATAGGACTTGCAATGCCGTCATATAGACAATAGGACTGGCTACCTATGATGTAGGCATGATGTTCTATGAGATACTCATCATCCGATTACGAATAGGACACAGCACTTTAAGCCACATCCATTCGAAACAGTAAATCTGGAAATCTCACTCGAGAAATCTCTGTCAGTTTGTGTGTCTGTGTGTCACGCTCATAGGACATCATAGGACAGCCTATGATGTCTGCTTGAAGTCCTATGATGATCCTATGATCTCAGGCAACATAGGACTCGCAGTGCCGTCATATAGACAATAGGACTGGCTACCTATGATGTAGGCATGATGTCCTATGATGCCTGCCTTGATGTCTTTATGATGTCATACAGATCACCACTCACGAAAGAAGAGATACTCGTCACCCGATTATGAATAGGACACAGCACTTTAAACCACACCCATTTGAAGCAGTAAATCTTGAAATCTCACTCAGTAAGGCAGAAGGCACTCTATAAATTCAAGAAATCTCTGTCAGTGTGTCAGTGTGTCAGTGTGTGTGTCTTTGTGTCACTATCAGAATATCAGCCAACACAGGACTTGCGATGCCGGCATATAGACAATAGGATTGGCTACAAGACCATAGGATTGCCTACGATGGTCCGATGATGTCACCATAGGATTGCCTACGATGTTCCTATGACATCTACATGATGTCTACATGACGTCATGTCTACCATCACTCTATAAATTCAACAAATCTCAGTGTGTCTGTCAGTGTCTCACGATCATAGGACCATCTATGATGTTCCTATGAGGTCTGCAAGATGGCCTATGATGTTCCTATGCTGTCAGCGATCATAGGATGATGTCTACGTGACATCCCACACACCATAGGACTCACTAACACATCATAGGCCCCCCTATGACGTTCCTGTGATGTCTACATGATGTCCATATGACGTCATATAAACCATAGGACTGTACTTCCACAACAGGGCTAATGATTACAGGTGGCAAACTGGAAGACATGTCTGTTGGGTGTATGAAGACATGACTCTGTGTGTGTGTGTGTGTGTGTGTGTGTGTGTGTGTGTGTGTGTGTGTGTGTGTGTGTGTGTGTGTGTGTGTGTGTGTGTCACGATCATAGGACTTGATATGATATCATCTAAGATCACAGGCAGGCATCACTGAACACGTGGTGACGGCAAACATCAAAGGCAGGTTTCACCATGGTTACTGTTGCCAGACAGACACATCATCAAAGATCAAAGGCAGGCAGCACTGAAAGAATGATGATGTCAAAGATCAAAGGCAGGCAACAGCATGGTTACTGTTGCCATGGTAACTGTAACTTTCTATGGGCATGCAGAAATGCTTGCTTACACCTGCTTTCTACGGCCATGCAGAAATAAATACTTGGTTTCTAAGGGCATGCACGGGTATGCACTAGTTCGCAAGAAATAAGTAGCAACTTGATGATGATCAAAAAAAATATTTTAAAAAATCTGAAATTTAAATGATTCTGCAAATATGTAAGGAAAACGGCTTATTTTCTATGACAAATTTGAGAAAAATGCAACATTTTTGTGAGAAACTAGATATAGGGGGAAAACAACATGGGGGAAATACTGCATATTTATACAAAATGTAGGCAAATTTACAAGAAAAAATGTCTGATTGACTGAAGAAGCTGTAAAACTATGACAAAAAAGTTGCACACATGAAAAAGTGGCATTAGAAATGTCCACAGTGCTACATAAAACACTGATGAAGTTTATTAAGGGAGAAAAAAGATTGGAGAGAATATGTGGAGCCCCAAAAGTTGGTAGTGAGGACAGCTCTAACTTTAAATGGATTTATAATGTGCTTTTAGCTGATATACAGTAGTGTGAAAAAGTGCTTGCCCCCTTCCTGATTGCTCATTTTTTTGTATGTTTGTCACACTTAAATGTTTCAGGTCATTCATTCATTCATTCATTCATCTTCTTCCGCTTAATCCTTTTTGGGTCGCGGGGGTGCTGGAGCCTATCCTAGCATCTTTGGGCGAGAGGCAGGGTACACCCTGGACAGATCGCCAGTCCATCGCAGGGCCAACACAGAGAGACAGATAACCATTCACTCTCACAGTCATACCTAAGGACAATTTAGAATCCCCAGTTTGATGCCAATTAACCTAACTTGCATGTTTTTGGAATGTGGGAGGAAACCGGAGAAATCCCGGAGTAAACCCACGCAGACACGGGGAGAACATGCAAACTCCACTCAGATCACTGTTGGTTGGGGGCTGGGATCAAACCCAGGATCCCCCGGCCAAGGGTGAGTTGCTGTGTTGCCGCAGTGCTAACCACTCCGCCACCGCACCGCCATGTTCCAGATCATCAAGAAAATTTAAATATTAGACAACAACAACGCAAGTAAAGACAAAATGCAGTTTTGTTTTTTTTTTATTTAAGTTTTTGTAAAGGGTATACAGGTCGTTACAGCAATGCAGTGTTTACATTTTCATCACATGTTCCCTTATTTCCTGATATCTGACAACATTGGAAGATTAATTCTTACAACACCCCTTATTTTATTTTTTTTTAAAGTGAAAGAAAAAGTGAAAAGAGAAAAAAACAAACAAAAAACAAATAAAAAAAAACAAACAAACCAGTAAAAAACAAACAAAAAGAAAAAGTAAGTAAATAAAGATAAAAGAGCATCTGAGTAGCTTTGGAACAAAGAGCGGAACCATTATTGAAATGGTATTTGTCAAAGATTAGATCTAATGGAAGACACATATGCGGTCCAGGGTTGCCAAAAGTTCATGAACCCATCCATGTCCTGTCTCAGTGCGAATGTCAACTTTTCCATCGAGTAAATGTCTTGGATCACGTTAGTCCAATCTTCAGGTGTAGGACAGTCCTTCAACATCCATTTTTTAGTTAGAGCTTTTTTGCTTGCCAATATTAAAACATTGAATAAGTATTTTTCTCCTCGTCTTTCCAGTGAGTCCGGTAGTAAACCCAAATACAAAGTTACAAAAGAAAAGGGAACTGTAATTTTGAATATTTTCCCCAATATTGTCTGTACATTGGTCCAATATTGGTGGATAACTGGGCATGACCAAAACACATGAAAATGATTTGCAGTCTTTTCACCACACAAGCGCCAACAGTTCAATCCCTTATGGGTAAATTTGTTTTGTGCAGGTGTTCTGAAAAATCTTGCCAAGTTTTTCCATCCAAATTCTCTCCACTGCAGGGATGAGGTACTTTTCCATTGCTGTTTATTTAGCTTTTCCCATATTTCCAGATGTAAAGTGAAATTCCCCTCTTTTTCCCATCTCTCTTTTATATAAGATGTGTTGTCTCCTTTTAAGTCTTGAAGACCTTGGTATATTTTAGAAATGTATCTGATCCCTGGGATCCCTTTATATGCCATTAAGAAGACCTTCAGAACACCTGACTGGGCCCTTTCCAAAACCTCCTTTTTAAGTATATTGTTTATGTGGTGTCTAAGCTGGAAGAACCTGTAAAGGTCTTGATTTATTAGGCCTTGTTTTTTCAAATCTTCAAAACTTCTTAAGATTTGCCCTTTAAAAAAATCGTAATATTTTATCAGCCCCTTCTCCTTCCACTTTTTAAATCTGGTGTCTGTTTTATTAGGAGTAAAGTCCTGATCATAGGCGATCCATTGCAGAAGTCGATAGGGCTCTTTAGTTTGATTCTCTCTGACTATCTTAAACCAAATTTTTAGCGGGGTCTCTATCCACGGGTTAGTGTTATTCAAAAGCTTAGGTAAGACATTGTTCCCTATTATCGCCTGTAGGGGGATGTCACTTGTTATTTGGCATTCGATCTCCTTCCATTGTGCAGAGTAGACTGGGTTACATATCTCTACTAAAGTTTTAATTTGTGCGGCTTTAAAGTAGTCCCTGATATTTGGCAGCGCGAGCCCACCTTTGTCTTTGTTTAGCTGTAGGGTTCTATATCTGATTCTAGGTCTCTTGCCCTGCCATATGAATCTTGAGATCCTTCTGTCCAGCTCCTGCCATGTTTTATTGGGAGGTTCTACCGGTATTGTTTGGAAAAGGTATAGAAGACGTGGAAGTATATTCATTTTGACTGCTTCAATTCTTTGTGCAATACCCAAGAATGGTATCATATTCCATCTTGCAAGGTCAGATTTTATTTTTGTCACCAGTGGATCATAGTTTAGTGATATAATTTTGTTGAGTTGTTTCGGGATATTGACCCCCAGATATTTCATAGATTCCGACTCCCAGTTAGTTTTGAGTTTGCTTAGTGAATAATGATTTGGGTCATAGTTGAATGTTAAAACTTGGGTTTTATGCATATTTAATTTGTACCCCGATAAATCTCCATACTCTGAAAAAACTGAGGTTAGTTCTGGTAAAGAAGTGTCCGGCTGCCCTAGGTATATTAAAATGTCATCAGCAAAGAGTGCTATTTTATGTTCCTTCTGACCAAGTGTAATACCTTGAATTTTTTGGTTTTGTCTTATCCATTGGCTCAGAGGTTCTATGAAGATTGCAAAGAGCAGTGGAGACAGGGGGCAGCCCTGACGACATCCTCTTTCCAGTTCAAAAGATGATGATAAATTACCGTTAGTGCAGTTTTTAAATGGTGTTTATTATTAAGGGTAAAAAAAAATCCAAACCTACATGGCCCTGTGTGAAAAAGTGACCCCCCCCCCGATAAATCATAAATTAACTGTGGTTTATCACATCTTTGGAAAGCTGAGTTCAGTTTCTCTTGCCACACCCAGGCCTGATTACTGCCTCACCTGTTCTCAATCAAGAAAACACTTAAATAGGACCTGCCTGACAAAGTGAAGTAGACCAAAAGATCCTCAAAAGCTTGACATCATGCTGTGAGCCAAAGAAATTCAGGAACAAATGAGAAACAAAGTAATTGAGAGCTATCAGTCTGGTATGTAGAAGAGCTTGGAATAACGAGGCGATGTGACTTATAAACCAAAGTTTATTATCAGCTTCACTCCTCTAACAAGTCTCATCTAGTGCAGCAGCAGAAGAAGTAAGAGAGCGAACACATTCGGCTCTACGTACTTATACTCACACATACAAAAGACATGCATATCAAAGCTGACATCCCTCATTATCTTAATCCCCCTCCTTTGTCTTGATACCCCTCCACCTGGCCCTGGGAGGTCAGGGCGACCTATCTGGTCTCCACCGCAGTGCCTCGGATGCTCTTTGATCTTCACTGGCGGTTG
Source organism: Pholidichthys leucotaenia (assembly GCA_020510985.1). Taxonomy (NCBI): domain Eukaryota; kingdom Metazoa; phylum Chordata; class Actinopteri; order Cichliformes; family Pholidichthyidae; genus Pholidichthys; species Pholidichthys leucotaenia. Next base: position 336,525,146 of record CM035841.1, read on the forward strand.
AGACCTTTTGTCTTGTTCTGAGGTGTGAAGTCGCTTTACATATGTAATCACCAAACATTCTCACATGATTAATATAGACCACAGCCTCCCCAAACGACTAAGAAAAGGACAATAGAAAAAGTCACAGTTTAAGATAATCATTATGACATACTAACTGCTACACCTCTTGACAAGGAAGAAACTTTCCAGCAGCTATGCTCCTGTAGAGAATTCAGTGGTAAACATAACAGCATAGTAAATATCACAAGTCAGTCTTAAACTGTTACAGCACAATTAGTGAACAACTTTTGAGTAGTTTGCATCAGTCCCTGTGCCGTCTGGGTTTAAGTCTTCTCCCGAATCTGCTGTGGGTCCGCTTGGGCGTCCTGGTGGGACCTTCCTGTAAGGAATCTGCAGCTTGGGGAGGAGAGTGATTATTCGTTCCCTGCAGGGGGGCTGAGTCTTTTCTTTTGGGGGGTCTACCCCGCCGAGGTGCTCTCGCCAACCGTGCAGGCTCGTCTCTCAACAAGAAGGCAGGTTTAAGTCTGTCAATGCTGACTGTTTCTTTTCTGTCCCCCTAAATCAAGCACAAAATGCTTATCACCAGGTTCCAGCACTCTGAATGGTCCATCGTATGGTGGGCGGAAGGTTGGTTTTAAAGCTTCATGCCTAACAAAAACGAATTCGGCGCTTTTTAAAGCTTGGGGGACAAAAACCCGCGGAAAAGAATGATGTGCCGGCCCGGGGAGAGTGTTAGGGCCATTGCTGCCTAAAAAACTCGGGGCTGGAAGATGCCCTGGCTCTGGGTTCTCTGGTAAAAATTCACCTGGGAGCCTGAGAGGTTGTGCAAAAACTAATTCTGCTGGGGAGGCGTCTAGATCCTCTTTAGGTGCAGCACGCAACCCCAATAAAACCCAGGGAAGTTTATTTACCCAATTTGTATCCGTTAGCGAGGCTCTGAGAGCGGCCTTTAAAGATCTGTGAAAACGCTCGCATAACCCATTAGCCTGAGGGTGATAAGCGGTGGTGCGGTGAATTGTTGCTCCTAAGCTGCTGGCCATGGCTGACCAAAGCTCCGAGACAAATTGAGGCCCCCTATCGGACGTGATGTCCGATGGGACGCCGAAACGTGCCACCCAGTTTGTCAAAAAAACACGAGCGACCTCCTCCGCTGTGGTTGACGCCAGAGGGACCGCCTCAGGCCAGCGCGCAGTACGATCTATCATTGTTAACAGATGTGTGAAACCTTGGGAGGAAGGTAGAGGTCCCACGAGGTCGACATGAACGTGGTCGAACCTTTTAGCTGGGATTCGAAAAGGCTCTAGAGGGGCTTTTGTGTGTTTGTGTATTTTGGCGCGCTGACAAGAAATGCAAGTCTTTGCCCATTCTTTTACGTTTTTGCGCAGGCCAGGCCACACAAACTTTTCGGCGACCATTTTAACCGAAACGCGCACACCCGAGTGCGCGAGGGAGTGAAGTGAGCCGAAAACACGGCGGCGCCATGCAGCTGGGACTACCGGGCGAGGTCGGCCGGTTGAGATGTCGCATATTAGGGGGGGCACACCGTCGCTTAAACCCCTTTCCTCCAGCCTTAACCCTGTTGGTCCAGACAGGAGTGCGCGCACGTCCGCGTCACTACTTTGCTCCTCTGCCATGGCTGTGTAATCTATCCCTACGTGGATTGGGGCTGCGTATGTGTCCGCGTTGGCGAAGAGTTCTGCAGCTGAGGTAGTATAATCTGTCTCCTCGTGCTCTGGCGATGTCAGAGCGTGAGAGAGGCAGTCTGCTACCACGTTAAGTTTGCCTGCCACATGTCGAATGTCTGTGGTGAACTCTGAAATTGCAGCTCGTTGTCTTTGTTGCCTGCCTGACCACAGTTCGGAAATTTTAGCCATCGCAAAGGTGAGCGGTTTGTGGTCTACAAAAGCCGTGAAACGCCGCCCCTCCAACCAGAACTGGAAGTGGCGGATGGATAAATGAAGCGCTAGCAGCTCCCTGTCAAAAGTGCTGTATTTACGCTCAGTTTGGTTGAGCAATTTGCTGAAAAATGCCAAAGGTTGCCAGATTCCGCCGACGTTCTGTTCTACAACCGCCCCTATGGCCAGGTCCGAAGCGTCTGTGGTTAGCGCAATGCGGGCCGAGGGATCAGGGTGAACCAACAATGTGGCGTTAGCTAGGGCACTTTTTACTTTCGCAAAGGCGCGTTCGCGCTCTGGGGTCCATTCGACCGCGTTGGAAGGTTTTTGTTTTCTGAGCGCATCATATAGGGGCTGCATGAGCTGAGCTGCGCGGGGGAGGAAACGATTGTAAAAATTAACCATTCCCAAAAATTCCTGCAGCGATTTGACCGTTTGTGGCCGTGGGAAACTTTTTACTGCGCGAACTTTGTCTGGCAGTGGGACTGCCCCCTTCGGTGAAACTCTGTGTCCCAAAAAATCAATTTGTGGCACGCCGAATTTGTATTTGGCTGGATTGATTATTAACCCGTGCTCTTCTAGTCTCCGAAAAACCATAGTGAGATGTTGTTCGTGTTCTTCCTCAGACGAGCTGGCTACCAGCATATCGTCGAGGTAGACGAACACGAAGGGGAGGTCGCATAATACCGCATCCATCATCCGCTGGAAGGTTTGGGCAGCGCCTTTGAGGCCAAAAGGCATCCGCAAAAATTCAAAAAGACCGAAGGGGGTTATTACAGCTGTTTTAGGAATGTCTTCCGTTCGAACGGGGACTTGGTGATAGCCGCGGACCAGGTCTATTTTTGAAAAAATGCACGCACCCGCCAGATGTAATGAAAAATCTTGGATGTGAGGAATTGGGTAGCGGTCATGTGCTGTCGCATTGTTTAATCTGCGGTAATCGCCGCATGGTCTCCAAGAACCGTCAGATTTCGGGACCATGTGAAGCGGTGACGCCCAGGGGCTTTTTGAGCGCCTGATAATGCCTAGTTTTTCAAGGGTGGTAAACTCGTCCCGAGCTATGGCGAGCTTGGTCGCGTCTAAGCGCCGAGCTTTGGCGAATACGGGTGGGCCCGTTGTGGGAATAAAGTGTTCGACCCCGTGCTTAGCCACTGTAGCTGAGAATTTGGGAATTGTGAGTGCTGGAAATTGGGTGAGGAGTTGATCAAACTTACCTCCTGCTGTAGTGACGCTGGCCTGCACGGGTGGTGGAGAAACTCGAGCTGAGCAGGGAATAGAAGCAAAGGACAATGCATTAACCAAGCGTCTGTTCGCTAGATCGACCAATAACCCATGTGCACACAAAAAGTCTGCGCCCAACAAGTTAAAACTCACTGCCGCTACAACAAATGTCCATCTGTAGTTGCGGCCATGGATGCGGAGGGGCAGGTTCCTTTCGCCATAAGTGTCGATGATGGAGCCGTTGGCTGCCACCGCTCCATTGCCCCGGGGGCCCATGGCCCGGTCTGCTTGGGAGGGCATGATAAAACTCAGTTGAGCTCCCGTGTCAATGAGGAACTGCTTGCCGGTGTGTCCGTCCGTCACATATAGAAGCTTGCTTTTTTCGCCGAGAACTGCCGCTGTTAACGGTTCTCGGCTTTGGCGTTTTCCCGAAATCGTGAATTTGCAGGGGGGAAGGCATTTGTAAGCCTTCTCGGCGAAGCGGCGGTGGTAATAACAGATGTCGCTCAGTGTGTTACGTCTTGGCTGTGTCGCTGCCATGGCGGGCGGATTCTGCTCAGTGGTTCGTGGCTCCCCGTGGCTCCGGACATCGGCGTTGAGGTCTGCGGATGCTACTGTGGGTGTCTGTTCCCTGCAGGCGTTGACGAGTCGCTGCACTTCGCGAGCCAGCGTGCGGAAGTCTTGCTGGGTGCTGCATCGCATGTTGGCAAGCGTCCCTCTCATGTGTGGCGGCAGCGTACTGAGGAATATAAATTGGAAGAGGAAGTTGTCATTGTCCTCTTCTTTGAGCTGCAGCAAGTCTTCCATGAGGGCCTTGGGTCTGCATCCTCTGTGGCCGTAGACCGCCAGGATCCTCTCGGCTCTCTCCTCGGCAGAGGGGACGAAATTCGCCACGATAGTCGCTTTCAGTTCTCTATATTTGTCCTGGGCCGGCGGCCGCTGGATTATGCTCCGCGCACATCTCGAAGTGGCGGCGTCGAGTTTGGCGACGATGTGATAAAACTTTGTATCGTCAGCCGTTATGCCCGCAAGTGCGAACTGGGCTTCAGCTTGCTGAAACCACGAGGTCGGGTCTTCCTGCCAGAAGTCCGGCAGCTTGACGGTGACGGCGTTTGTGTGGGCCGTCCCTGATGTGTCCGCAGGGTGAGAGTGCCTTCCTTCGGCTCTCGCAGCGGCGCTGGTGCTCGGTTGAGCCCTCTCTGTCACTTCTGCCGTGGGGGAACGTCATCCATCTGTTCCCCTGTCTGCATGGGTGCCGGCGTCTGCCTGGGTCGCCACAGATGAGTCGATCGCGGGGGAACGCCTCTGGTCCATCCTCGCGTCAGGGTCACCAGTGTAGAAGAGCTTGGAATAACGAGGCGATGTGACTTATAAACCAAAGTTTATTATCAGCTTCGCTCCTCTAACAAGTCTCATCTAGTGCAGCAGCAGAAGAAGTAAGAGAGCGAACACATTCGGCTCTACGTACTTATACTCACACACAACAAAAGACATGCATATCAAAGCTGACATCCCTCATTATCTTAATCCCCCTCCTTTGTCTTGATACCCCTCCACCTGGCCCTGGGAGGTCAGGGCGACCTATCTGGTCTCCACCGCAGTGCCTCGGATGCTCTTTGATCTTCACTGGCGGTTGAGACCTTTTGTCCTGTTCTGAGATGTGAAGTCGCTTTACATATGTAGTCACCAAACATTCTCACATGCTTATACATATGTAGGTTATGGGATATATGATTAATATAGACCACATGGAAAAGGTTATAAAGCTATTTCTAAAGTTTTGGGACTGAAGCAAACCACAGTGAGAGCCATTATCCACAAATAGCAAAAGCATGGAACAGTGGTGAACCTTCCCAGGAGTGGCCGGCTGACCAAAATTACCCCAAGAGCACAGCGACGATTCATCCAAGAGGTCACAAAAGACCCCATAACAACATCCAAAGAACTGCAGGCTTCACTTGCCTCAGTTAAGGTCAGTGTTCATGGCTCCACCATAAGAAAGAGACTGGGCAAAAATGGCCTGCATGGCAGAGTTCCAAGACGAAAACCACTGCTGAGGAAAAGAACATAAAGGCTTGTCTCAGTTTTACCAGAAAACATCTTGATGATCCCCAAGACTTTGGGGAAAATACTCTGTGGACTAACAAGACAAAAGTTGAACTTTTTGGAAGGTGTGTGTCTCATTACATCCGGCATAAAAGTAACACAGCATGTTAGAAAATGCTGTGCGCCAGCACAGCAACTCACCCTTGGCCATGGGATCCCTGGTTCGATCCCAGCCCCTGACCAACAGTGATCTGTGTGGAGTTTGCATGTTTCTCCCTGTATCTGCGTGGGTTTACTCCGGGATACTCTAAAGTGGCCCTAGGTGTGAATGTGTGTGTGAATGGTTAAGGGATAGCGCCGTACCGTGGTTGCTTCATCCATCCAGGTGGATGCCCTCAATTTCCCCTTTGGGGATCAATAAAGTATACAAAATTCAAAAAAAAAAAAAAAAAAAAAGGAACATCATACCAACATTAAATATGGTGGTGGTAGTGTGATGATCTGGGGCTGTTTTGCTGCTTCAGGACCTGGAAGACTTGCTGTGGTAAATGGAACCATAAATTCTGCTGTCTACCAAAAAATCCTGAAGGAGAATGTCCGGCCATCTGTTTGTGACCTCAAGCTGAAGCGCACTTGGGTTCTGCAGCAGGACAATGATCCAAAACACACCAGTAAATTCACCGCTGAATGGCTTAAGAAAAACAAAATGAAGACTTTGGAGTGGCCTAGTCAAAGTCCTGACCTGAATCCGACCGAGATGCTGTGGCATGACCTTAAAAAGGCAGTTCATGCTCAAAAACCCTCCAATGTGGCTGAATTACAACAATTCTGCAAAGATGAGTGGGACAAAATTCCCCCACAGCGCTGTAAAAGACTCATTGCCAGTTATTGTAAACGCTTGATTGCAGTTGTTGCTGCTAAGGGTGGCCCAACCAGTTATTAGGTTTAGGGGGCAATCACTTCTTCACACAGGGCCATGTAGGTTTGGATTTTTTTTGCTCTTAATAATAAACACCTTCATTTAAAAACTGCATTTTCTTGTCTCATCTTTGCCTAATATTTAAATTTCTTTGATGATCTGAAACATTTAAGTGTGACAAACATACAAAAAATGAGAAATCAGGAAGGGGGTAAACATTTTTTCACACCACTGTACATACACACACATATGTACAGTACTGAAGTGACTTTACAGGAGAAGCAACAGGCTGGAGTAGGTGACAAATGCTGTGATAAAAAAAAATGCTGGAAGAAACATATCTATCTACGTATTCATTAAAAGTTAAGTTAATCCCTTTTACAGCATGTGGGATACTATGTGGTGCATGGGGCGGTGCCTGTCTCTGTTTCACTGACACTAGGCCACACAGCTACTGTAAGCAGTGAAACCTACAGTCCTCTGGTAGCTCTGTGCAGTAACTGTGCATTAACTTTCCTTTCCCCATTCTGTTATGCTGAGCACTAAGCTAGAAGGCAGAAAGTACCATTTTTATATGGTCTTTGGTATGACCCGGCCGGGATGACCTAAACTGTCAACTGTGGGACCTTATATAGACAGGTGTGTGCCTTTCCAAATCATGTCCAATCAACTGAATTTACCACAGGTGGACTCCAATTAAGCTGTAGAAACATCTCAAGGATGATCAGTGGAAACAGGATGCACCTGAGCTCAGTTTTGAGCTTCATGGCAAAGGCTGTGAATACTTACGTACGTGTGATTTCTTGTTTTTTTATTTTTAATAAATTTGCAAAAATCCCCCCAAAAAACTTTTTTCATATTGTCATTATGGGGTATTGTGTGTAGAATTTTGAGGAAAAAAAAGAATTTAATCCATTCTGGAACAAGGCTGTAACACAACAAAATGTGGAAAAAGTGAAGCGCCATGAATACTTTCCAGATGCACTGTAACAGTTTTTAGACAAAAGTCTCATGGCCCACATTTCTTCTATTACTGACTGCAACAGTTATTCAGTTCAAGTGTGCAGGTTTTTGTTTACATGTTCCATCTGACTTGGACAGTATAAACGTTTGTTTAAGGCAAAGTAAGTAAGTCAGTCTGTCACTGTGCAAATAAAGACACCTGTGCAGGGTCTTTCAAACCAAATATTGCTCTAGCATTAGACTGATTTACTGTGAGGGAAGAAAATAGGGGCAGCCAGGATAAATCTGTGTAAAATACTGTGTTTTGGATTTATTAACCTGGTACAAAATGACACAAGAAAATAAAAGAAGAGTTGTGAATCCATGAGTAATTAACTGTTGTGGTAGTACGGGTGGGGGATTCTCCACCCAGAGAAGGCAGCTGGGGAAGGGGGGAACAATGGACTGAAGGAGGAAGTGTCACCAGGGAGTATCAGATGGGACAGTAAGGACTATGCACCCCCTGGGGAGAGGAGGAACTGCTGGAGCTGCTGGAAGAGGAAAGGGTGTGAGAGCGGTGCCGGTGTTATGGCGTGTTAATGTGCCACACAGGTCTTTGCTCCAAACAATGTGTTATGGTCGGAAGTTCCGGGTCTCAATGCAATGGAATTAAAGGTATAAAAGAAGAATGCACAGAGACCCGGGAGCTTTTTTACTGTACTTGATGTTGGAGAAAGATTAAAGTTTGTGTGTCATTCAGCTCGCTGCCTTGCCTGTTTCCTTTCCCCACACTGTTAAAGAACTCATCAACCAACCAAAGTAATGGAAGCAGAACTTAAAAAGGGTTTACTGAAATGTTTTACAAAGTTGCAAAGGAGAGTCAGAGTGTAGTAGAAGGATCCTCCAGATTCTACAATCACTGTAGATGTTTTTAAAATAAAGTGAAAAGGACTATAATCACATTATTTATTGCTAATTAATCAATCAGCAATTCATTATTCATTTCTAAATCTTAGCTGTACAAAAATATTGGAATTTGTAGGTTTTCAAGTCAACTTTTGTTGTACAGTCCTTGATACTGTTTGCATACAGACAAAATGCAAATAGTTTAGATAATACAGATCAGTTTGCACAATAAAGGAATATCTTCACTAAATACTACTGTTTTTCCAGTTAAATGTCCTTGCGTGGGGGCATGGTGGTGGATTCTCCATCCAGAGAAGGCAACGGGAGAAAGGGGGAAAAATGGACTGAATGAAGAAGTGTCACCAGGGGGTCTCAGTTGGGAGAGCAAGGACTATTCGCCCCCTGGGAAGCGAAGAGAACGCCGGAGCCACTGGAAGAAGAAGAGTGTGAGCTCTTTGTTCCAAACAATATATTATGGTTGGAAGTTCCAGGTCTCAGTGCATGGAAATAAAAGTATAAAAGGAGAATGCACAGAGACCTGGGAATTCTTTTGCTGTACTGATATGCTGGGGAAAGAATAAAGTTTATGTTGTGGGAATCCACTCAGTATGTTTCCACTCAGATGGAATGGTCATGGGGGGTTGATGTGTTGATGTGGGGGTTGATGGGTTGATGTGAACAGTGACAAAGAGAATGGGGAATTGCAAAGGCTTTCATGTTAATGCAGCACCACAGGTGATTGAGCGAGTTGTATGATATAAAAGGAGAGGTGCCTGCGACCTGTTAATCTTTTTGATGTTTGTGATTAGGGATGATGTGAGAGAGAGAAATTAATAAAGCCTACTCTGCCCTGGACCGCTCTGCCTGATTATTCTTCTCTCCACACTGGTGACCCTTGACGCACAACGGAACTCGAGGCGAACACCCCGGAGACGACCCGGACTGGAGGTGCCGGCAACGTGTGCGCCGTTTCGGTCAAGCTCCCAGACTTTTGGCTACACGACCCGAAGTCTTGGTTCCTCCACACTGAGGCCCAGTTCACGCTCCGGGGAATAACGGCGGATGACACCAGATACTACTACGTGGTTGCAGCACTGGACACATGCACAACTCAGCAGGTGGCGAGCCCGCTCCAGCGGCCCATGACAAATACGAGGCTCTCAAAACCGCGCTGACCCAGCGCTATACGCTCTCAGACTGCGAGAGAGTGGAAGGGCTCCTGACGCACTCCGAGTTGTGAGACGGGTTGGCGGTCAAGTTAATGGAGAAGATGTTGGCGTTGATGGGCACAGATGACGGGCATTTCCTCTTTGCCCACCTTTTCCTCCAGAACCTCCCGATGGCGGCCAGGGCGGTCCTTGCCAATTCACCGCTGCTGGCCGCGCGCAACTACTGGGCACTAGTGCAAGAGGCAGATCAGATTATCCTCACCACCAGAGCCCTCGCAGTGAACGCAGTGGCGTCAGAACCCAGCGAGACGGCCAGCAGGGGCGAGTAGCCAACGATGGTGGCTGCAGCGGAAGCCAAGAAGCACCAGAGAGACACACTCTGCTTCTGCTTCTACCACCGCCGATTTGGAGAGGACGCACGCCAATGTGTGCCACCGTGCCAATTCAAGCGCTCGGGAAATGCCAGGGCTGGCAGTTGGTAGCAGGTGCGACTGCCGGTGAAGCGAGCAAGCTGCTCTATATGACAGACTCACACTCGGGGAGACGGTTCCTCATGAACTTCGGCTCCCAAAAGAGTCTCATCCTGCCGTCCTATGCAGACCGGCTGGCGGGAACTAGCGGCCCCGAGCTGATGACCGCAAACGGCTCAGACATTAAGACTTTTGGTGAGAGGACACTGACTGTATCAGTACATACCAGTGGACATTCGTCATAGCGGCATGCAGCTTCCCCATTTTGGGCACTGATTTTTTGTGAGCACATGGTCTACTAGTCGATGTGGCTAACAGACGCCTGATTAATGCAATGTCTTTTGATTCTCTCCCCTGTACAGCTCGAGGAGCCGGGCCCACAACGCTAGCCAATGTCACAGCTCCAGGGGGTAAGTTCCACACACTACTCACCCAGTTCCCAGCACTCACGGTCCCAACTTTTTTGGTGACCGTCACTAAACACGGGGTGGAGCACTTCATTACCACCACGGGGCTGCCCGTTTTTGCACGACCTCGGCATCTGGACGCAGCTAAACTGGCCATAGCGCGCAAAGAGTTTGCCAACTTGGAAAAGCTGGGCATCATCAGACGCTCAAACAGCCCATGGGCATCCCCGCTACATATGGTTCCTAAAACCGAGGGATCGTGGTGACCGTGCGGAGATTTCCACAGATTGAACAACGCCACAGCGCACGACCACTACCCGATCCCCCATATTCAGGATTTTTCCGTTCACCTCACTGGGGCACACATTTTTTCCAAGATAGACCTGGTCCGCGGTTACCACCAGGTCCCGGTGCGCGCTGAGGACATACCTAACATGGCGGTAATAACCCTGTTTGGTCTGTTTGAGTTTTTATGCATGCCTTTCGGGTTAAAAGGTGCAGCGCAGACATTCCAACGCATGATGGATGCGGTGCTGAACGATCTGCCATTTGTGTTCGTCTACCTGGATGACATCCTGATGGCCAGTGCTTCCGAGGACGAACACGTAGCCCACCTCAGGACAGTTTTCCAGAGGTTGGAGGAGCACTGATTAATAATCAACCTGGTGAAGTGCCAGCTTGGGATGACGGGAATCGATTTTTTGGGCCACCTCATCTCACCGGAGGGCGCGATACCCTTACCGGACAAAGTGCACGCGGTGGCAGATTTTCCACGGCCTCAGACGGTCAGGGTGCAGGAGTTTTTGGGGATGGTTAACTTTTACAACCATTTCCTCCCCCGCACAGTCCAGCTCATGCAGCCGTTGTACGCTGCGCTTAAGAAACGGAAACTGGCGGACAGAGTCGACTGGACTCCTGAGCGACAGCAGGCGTTTTCTGAGGTTAAAACAGCCCTGGCGAACGCCGCACTGCTGGCGCACCCGGACCCGGCGGCTTGGATATTGCTTACTACTGACGCCTCGGACGTGGCCATAGGGGCTGTCGTGGAGCAGCATGTCGCCGGTTTTTGGCAGCTGCTCACCTTTTTTAGCAGGTCTTTGCACGACAGTGAGCGTAAATACAGCGTGTTCGACAGAGAGTTACTGGCTCTCCACCTGGCCATACGCCACTTCCAGTTCTGGCTGGAAGGGCTTACCTTCACTGCGTTCGTGGACCACAAGCTGCTAACATATGCGATGGCCAAGGTTTCGGAACCATGGTCGAGCCGGCAGCAGCGACAGCTGGCCACGATCTCGAAGTTTGCAACTGACATTCAGCATGTGGCCGGTAAACTCAACGTGGTGGCGGACTGCCTCTCGCACGCATTAGTGGCCCCAGTCTACGTGGGGATAGATTACACAGCCATGGCCGTTGAGCAGATCGGTAATGCGGACGTTTGCACGCTCCAGTCTGGACCAACAGGGTTAAGGCTGGAGAGCAGAGTACTGCAGGATGGGGGGGCCCCACCAATCTGTGACGTCTCCACGGGCTGCCCGCCCCCGATGGTCCCACGCATTTGGCGCTGCTGCGTTTTTGAGTCGGTTCACTCCCTGGCGCACCCAGGAGTGCGTGCGTCAGTCAAAATGGTGGGAGCGAAGTTCGTCTGGCCGAACCTGCACAAACAGGTGAAAGAGTGAACTGCAGCCTGCGTAGCGTGCCAACGAGCCAAAGTGCACAGGCACACAAAGGCCCCCTTGGAGCCATTCCATATCCCGGCTAAGCGGTTCGACCACGTTCACGTGGACCTCATGGGCCCCCTCCCACCATCGCAGGGGTTCACACACCTCCTGACAGTGGTGGACCGAACCACGCGCTGGCCCAAAGCAGTCCCGCTAGCTTCCACCACATCCGCAGAAGTTGCACTCGCTTTTTTGACGACATGGGTGGCACGTTTCAGCGCCCCTTCGGATATCACGTCCGATAGGGGTCAGCAGTTTGTTTCCAACCTCTGGTCCACCATGGCCCAGAGCCTGGGCATCACACTTCATCGCACGACTGCGTACAACCCCCAGGCCAATGGGTTATGCGAGCGTTTCCGTAGATCGCTTAAAGCAGCGCTCAGGGCTTCGCTTACAGATGCAAATTGGGTGGACAGGTTGCCGTGGGTTCTATTAGGGTTGCATTCAGCACCGAAGGAGGATTTGGCAGCCTCCCCAGCAGAGCTGTTTTTTTCCCAGCCGCTGCGGCTTCCAGGGGAATTGCCAGACAGCCCCGCGCCGAACACCGATCCATCCCCGCTTTCACCACATAGTGCAGTGGCAGGGACAGTACCCGGTCCGATCCACCACTGTTTTCCACACGCTTTTGTGCTAAAGGCCTTGAAGGACGCGGCGTTCTTATTTGTCAGGCACTATGCCTACCGGACCCCCTTGCGCCCGCCCTACGATGGCCCGTTCAGAGTGCTGGAACCGGGGGAGAAACATTTTGTGTTAGATTTGGGGGGATGCAGGCAAACAGTCTGTATAGACAGGCTTAAGCCCTCTTTCGTTTTAGCAGATGAGCAGGTGGTGTTGGCCTGAGCTCCTCGGCGCGGACGACCCCCACTTGAGAACTCCCCAGGTAGATGACTCGTCAGATCAGTCACAATGGCATGCTAAAGATGTTTCCCCCTCCCAATGTCCCCCCACAGACGGACGCACCCCCAAGAACACCCCACCGGCACAGCAACGCCTTGGAGCCGCAGCACCCCCACCTCCCCCGCCGTTATGGCCACTACGGACGTAGGCTGAAGCCCAAAGGACATGACAAAGCGAATGGGGAATTGCAAAGGCTTTCATGTTAATGCAGCACCACAGGTGATTGAGCGAGTTGTATAATATACGCAAAAGGAGAGGTGCCTGTGACCTGTTAGTCTTTTTGATGTTTGTGATTCTGGATGATGTGAGAGAGAGAAATTAATAAAGCCTACTCTGCCCTGGACCGCTCTGCCTGATTATTCCTTTCTCCACAATGTGTCATCCAGCTCGTTGCCTAGCCTGCTTCCTTTCTCCACACTTGCAGTATTTTGGGCAACATACACATATATATAAAAGTACTGCAGACCTGTTCATAAAATATTCATAACAAGGTCAGAGCCATTTCTTAAATTTCGGTCTACCAAGGAGTGTCTTGCTTACTTATTCATTACTGCTTTAATTCTTTCATCTTTTTTTCTCCTTGTCTCAGTTGTTTGCGTTTCGGGCACCACCCATAAAACTATTAAATAACCAGGAAAACTGGTTCCACACTAAGGTAAGAGCGCATAGCAAACATTCTTCCACACACAGTCTCATTCACTGAGTTTCACTGAAGCTGTTAACATCAGGAGATCCTTTCTTTCAGTCAGGAAGGACTGTATTAGCCGTTGATCTCAACAAAACTCATCACAGCACTTCTGAACTAAATTGTGGATTATTTTTTTTTTTTTTGCCAGTTTCTGCTGACTACATTTTTATCACAGAAAATGTCTCACACCGGCAGTCTGGATTTAGACAAAAACACCAGCTTGGATAAATATCACCGACCTATCAGTCGTAACCAGCACAGGGTCTCTGCCAAGCCTGGGGAAGTCCTTTGTGACTTCTGCACATCCAGGAAACAGAAGGCCGAGAAGTCTTGCTTGGTGTGCCTGGCAAACTACTGTGAGTTTCACCTTCAGTCTCACTATGACTACCCTACTCTGATGAAGCACAAACTGGTGAAAGCCACCGGTGAGATGAGAGAGAAGATGTGTGCGCAGCACGACAAGCTGCTGGAGGCTTTCTGTCGCACCGATGAGACGTCAGTGTGCGTTTTGTGCATGATGGATGAGCACAAACACCACAACATTGTCCCTGCTGGAACTGAGAGGACGGAAAAACAAGTGAGTAGTGAAATAAAGAATCAGTGAATACTGTGAAATCAACAAAAACATTATACCTCCATCTACAGTCTTATCATCTACTAATGACATGACATCATTTTTCATTTATTTTCCTTCAGAAACAACTTGGTGTCACATTGCACAAATCACAACAAAGAATTGACCAGAGGATTAAGAAGTGGCAGGATCTCAAACAGGCTGTTGAGACCGTTAAAGTAAGTCAAATCACATTATTCTAAAGATAACAGTCCGTGGTCAGCCTGTTATGGATTGTATTTAGACCAAAATAGTCTATAAAATGCGTTCTTTGGTTATTCAGATTCAGCCTGAGATGGATTTCTGTTTTGATTCTTCTCCTTCTTCTTCTTCTTCTTTCGGCTGCTCCCTTTAGAGGTCGCCACAGCAGATCATCTGCCTCCATCTCACCCTATCCCTTGCATCTTCCTCTGTAACACCAACCCCCTCCATGTCCTCCTTCACTACATCCATAAATCTTCTCTGTGGTCTTCCTCTTTTCCTCCTGCCTGGCAGCTCCATCTTCAGCATCCTTTGTCCAATGTATTCGCTATTCCTCCTCTGCACATGCCCAAACTATCGCAGCCTTGCCTCTCTTACTTTGTCTCCAAACTGCACAACTTGAGCTGTCCCTCTGATAAACTAATTTCTATTCCTGTCCTTCCTAGTCAGTCCCAGTGAGAATCTTAGCATCTCCAGCGCTGTCACCTCCAGCTTTGCCTCCTGTCTTTTTGTCAGTACCACCATCTCCAAACCATACATCACAGCAGGTCTCACTGCCGTCTTGTAAATCTTCCCTTTCATTCTAGTTGCTATAAAAGGGAATTAAATTAAACCCAGCAAAAATCCTTAAAAGATGTTAAAATACATGAGTATGGTTATGCCAGGCTTTGTCTACTCTCAGGTTATGAGTTTCTCAAAATTATATTTGTTGATGTTAAATAAAAAAAAATCATGATAGCATGTAATTGTAATAACCCAAATCTGTATAAACTCATTTACTTTAAGTGTGGAATCTGGGCCTTGGTTAATGCAACCTTTTTCCATTCTCTTTTCTCCAGAAAATAAGCTGTTATACCATGATAATGCATTCATTTAGCCCGTAACCTTGATAAAAGATATTAACCACCACAGCTGCTCTCAGCTGCTGTACTTGTAATGAATTACTGTATTTCATTTGTGGTTGGGAACCAAACAAAAAAAACCCACCCCAAATCTTAATGTTTTTATTAAAGTTTGTTCAAATGTACTCCACAGCAACAGGTCAGTATGACTTCCTGTTTTGTAACTAACTTCCTTCTATACATATAATAACAAAATCTCATCCCTTCTATCTGGTGCACCCATCAGCATGCAGCTCAGACAGCCCAAGAGGAGAATGAGCGCATCTTCTCTGAACTGCTGCTCTCCATAGAGAGGAAGTACAATGAAGTTAAGGAGATGATCCGCTCCCATGAAAAGACTACAGTGAACCGTGCTGAGATACTCCTGGACCGCTTGGAGGAGGAGATCATTCTGCTCAAGAAGAGGCACAATGACCTGGACAAGCTCTCGCACACTGATGATCACATACACTTCCTCCAGGTGAGATTGATCTGTTGTGGGAACCCCAATCACGGCACATAAGTCGGGGGGTGGGGGGGGAATTATGCAACATTGAGTGGATGTTTCTGCTTTCATCTCAGTCTCCTTTTTGGCTTTTAACCAGAGCTGGCAATCCCTGTCAGGCCCTTCAGGATATGAAGATCTGAACAACATTGATGTCGCTCCCTATAGCTCATTTGATGCTACCAAGAAAGCCATTTCTGCACTGAAACTGCAAGTAGAAGAAGTCAGCAAGATAGAAATGAACAAAATCTCTGCAACAGGTTTGATTTGACTTTTAGCAGTAGCACCACAGTCTCTTTGGTCTCCTTAATAGGTCTTCTTCTTGGAATTGAGTGCTTATGCTGTTGTGTTTCTTTTTTCTAAATTTGTCATTATAGTGAAGGATGTTCACATCACAGAAGAAGTTCAGAAATCATCACCCAGAGAATCTTTTCTGATGACAGAACCAAAGCCTGAACAAAAGGAACCAAGAACAAGAGAGGAATTCTTAAAATGTGAGTTAAAATTGTTTCCTTTTACACAATGTCACCCACATTTTGTTCCTGGACAGCATGCATGTGACATTTCTTACTTGCATATGGTGTAAAAGTATATTTCAAAAAAATGCATCACTCCCTCCAGATTTTGTTCTTTGACCTGGAGCATGACATTTAGATATTAATATATTGTAATACATGCAAAAATGGCAAAGTTGCACATTTTTATTTATGTAATGTCAGGAGCCGAGCTGGCTTGGTTACCCCCGGCTCGGCCCTGATCTCTCTGTGGGTTTAGGGGCTGCTGTGTATGTGCATATCATGAATTCGGTGCTGTTCCTTACCTATAGCCACTGCCTTCTCGCTGGCAGTGGTGAGGCAGCCCCTTTGGCTCACGCTGGTGTGAGCGCTGTGTGACTGTCTGCCGGTCCGATCACGCCCCCTCTCTAATCACCGTCAGCTGTTCCCACTCCAGTATGCCATCTTCCCGCACTGCGCCCAGGTGTTCCTAGTTGTGTATCCAGCAATGCTTGTACTTAAGCAGGGCTTCGCCAGTCAAGCATTGCTGGATCATTGTTTGTGTCTGGTAAAGGAGTTTCTTGCCACACCGTCGCTACTTCCTTCGGTGTGTGTTAAGCCCTTGGACTTACTTGGACGTCTAGGACCGCTCCAGTGCCGTGAGTACAAACTGTTGGCGTTTCCCCTGTGCCGTTTCCCTGCCACGCTTGCAACTGTGCCCAGTTTCTACCCAGACTGTAGAGCGCCCTGGAGGGCTTCGTTGTGTCTCTGAGCGCAGACGTTATTTTGAACTGTGTGTGAGTTTTTCCCATCTGTTCAATAAATGTGTTGTGGTGTTACCTGCGCGTAAATCCTCATCCCTCCTCCCCTCGCAGTGCACAATGGAGAGGCGCATGAGAGGGTTCATGACATATAAGGTCTATATTAAATGACAATAAAATAGACATGTTTAGCAATTGTTAGATTTTGAGATTACCTCTGCAAATAAGTAAAGTTTAAAGAGGGGTTAAAAAAAAGTATTTTCCATTTAAATTACAACTTATAAAAGGTAACAAACTTGTAACAAAAAGTAGTAACTTTATAGGGAAAAAAGTGCATTTATTAGAAAAAACTCACAATTGCCAGAAAAGTTTTTTTTATATATATACAGTATATACTCTGTGTGTGTGTGTGTGTGTGTGTGTGTGTGTGTGTGTGTGTGTGTGTGTGTGTGTGTGTGTACTTTAAGTTACAAATTTACCAGAAAAATCCACACAAATTGGTGAGAAAATGAAAAATTCAAGAGCAAAAAAAAATTGATTTTTTTCCACTTTTGTTTTTTTTTTCTTGTAAATTTGGAACTTGCATATGGTATATTTGAGTTTTGCAATTATAATCTAGCATCTTTTGTATTTTGGCACTGATTCATGGAAATTTGTACTTAATTTACACTTATACTGTAAGTTTATAGCGTATGCTGAATTTGTGACTACCCACCACTACTATCCCCCTTGTTAAGAAATAATAAATCACCTACTGCATATATGTATCTTTTTGAATATTCCAACTTTGAAAGTGTTATTTATTGTGACATGTACAAGGAAAAACTCCAAGTCTCGTAATAGGAAAACTTTAGTTTGTGTTGATGAAGTGACTGAAACTCAGAGGGAAAGGTATGCTGCTTGTAGAACTGGTTTGGTGAAATCTAACAAAACTTAGTTAGTAATGGTTAAGCAAACACAGTTTGTTCCTGGTTTTATCACTTGTGGAAAATGTTTAAACCAGCTCACTGATTACTGACTCTTTTTGGAGCTCTTGAAATAATAATGGATTGCATTTATATAGCGCCTTTCATGATACCTAAAGCGCTTTCCAATGAGTCCATTATTCATTCACTCCACAGACAGTGGTAGCGGTAAGCTATTGCTGTAGCCACAGCTGCCCTAGGGCAGACTGAAAGCAACATGACTGCCAATCCGGGCCAACAACTACTGAACATTTATACACATTCACACCCAGTGTCATGGACACTGGAGGCAAGATGGGTAAAGTGTCTTGTCCAAGGACACAGTGGCAGGATGGCTGGGGAGAGCAGGATTCGAACCACCAACCCTCCGGTTATTGGGCAACCTGCTCTACCTCCTGAGCTACTGCCTCTTGTAGAATGAAAAATATGAAAATGTACTACTAGTGTGATCGCTTAGTGAATAATGGGCTGTATCATTATGTGATTAAATGAAACACCTCAGACTCGTAACACAAAACCAGAAACAAGATGAATGCCAGAATGTAATGAATTAATTTTTAAAAAATCATAACTCCAAAAAGTTGGGTGCCATGTACGCAAGCTCAGCAACAAAGAAATGAAATAATGGAATGGATGAACAAATTAAGCCTTGAATTTAACAAAAAATTAAAACATGATGAAAGCAAATATTGGAAAGCTGAGTTCAGTTTCACTAACCACACCCAGGTCTGACCTTACCTAGGCATAACCCTAACCCAGACCTGTTGAATCAAGAAATCACTTAAATAGAACCTGTCTGACAAAGTGAAGTAGTCTAAAAGATCTCAAAAAGCAACACATAATACCACGATCTAAAGAAATTCAAGAATAGATGAGAAACGCTTGATTGCAATTGTTGCTGCCAAGGGTGGCACAACCAGTTTAGGGGGCAATTACTTTTTCACATAGGGCCAGGTAGGTTTGGATAGCTTTTTCCCTTAATAAATGAAATCATTATTTAAAATTGCATTTTGTATTTATTTGGGTTATATTTGTCTAATATTAAAATTTGTTTGATCTTAAATATTTAAATGCGACAAATATGCAAAAATATAAGGAATCAGGAACAGAGCCAATACTTTTCCACAACACTTCTTTTTAGATTTGACTGGTGGTTGGCAACCAGCTTACAGGTGCATTACCGCCACATACTTCACTCTATATCATCACTCTGTATATCATGGCCGTAACCACTCTATGTATATGAACTGCAACATGCATTTTTGTGTGAAATGTGGTGGCATTCTCTTCAAAATGTCAATAAAGTGGCACGGGAAAAAAGTGAAATAGAATCAGTCCTGTGGGGCAGTGACATGGCAGTAAAACACCAACCATTCAGTTCATTTGGATCAAATGAAATAACTGGTCTGCCTTTTTTATATGTCCACCGGGATTCTGACTGTATTTTTTGCATCTACAGTACAGTATCTTACAAAAGTGAGTACACCCTTCACATTTTTGTAAATGTTTTATTATATCTTTTCATGGGACAACACTGAAGATACGACACTTTGATACAATCTAAAGTAGTCAATGTACAGCTTGTATTCTTACAAAAGTGAGTACACCCTTCACATTTTTGTAAATGTTTTATTATATCTTTTCATGGGACAACACTGAAGATACGACACTTTGATACAATCTAAAGTAGTCAGTGTACAGCTTGTATAACGGTGTAAATTTGCTGTTCCCTCAAAATAACTCAACACACAGCCATTAATGTCTAAACCACTGGCAACAAAAGTGAGTATGCCCCTAGTGAAAATGTCCAAATTGTGTCCAGTTAACCATTTTCCCTCCCTGGTGTCATGTGACTCGTTAGTGTTACAAGGTCTCAGGTGTAAAATGGAAGGCAGGTGTGTTAAATTTGGTGTTATCACTCTCACTCTTTCTCATACTGATCACTGAAAGTTCAACATGGCACCTCATGGCAAAGAACTCTCTGAGGATCTGAAAAAAAGAATTGTTGCTGTACATAAAGATGGCCTAGGCTATAAGAAAATTGCCAACATCCTGAAACTGAGCTGCAGCGCAGTGGCCAAGACCATACAGCGGTTTAACAGGAGAGGTTCCACTCAGAACAGGCCTCGCCATGGTTGACCAACGAAGTTGAGTGCACATGCTCAGCGTTATATCCAGAGGCTGTCTTTTGAAAATAGACGTATGAGTGCTGCCAGCATTGCTGCAGAGGTTGAAGGGGTGGGGGATCAGCCTGTCAGTGCTCAGACCATATGCCACAAACTACATTAAATTGGTCTGCATGGCTGTCGTCCCAGACAAAGCCTCTTTTAAAGATGATGCACAAGAAAGCCCGCAAACAGTTTGGTGAAGACAAGTAGACTAATGACCTGGATTACTGAAACCATGTCTGTGGTCTGAAATCAACATAAACTTATTTGATTCAGATGGTGTCAGGCGTGTGTGGCGGCAACCAGGTTTGGAGTACAAAGACAAGTGTGTCTTGCCTACAGTAAAGCATGGTGGTGGGAGTGTCATTGTTTGGGGCTGCATGAGTGCTGCTGGCACTGGGGAGCTACAGTTCATTGAGGGGACCATGAATGCCAACATGTACTGTGACATACTGAAGCAGAGCATGATCCCCTCCCCTCAGAAACTGGGCTGCAGGGCAGTATTCCAACATGGTAACGACCCCAAACACACCTCCAAGACGACCACTGTCTTGCTTAAGAAACTGAGGGTAAAGGTGATGGACTGGCCAAGCATGTCTCCAGACCTAAACCCTATTGAGGATCTGTGGGGCATCCTCAAATGGAAGGTGGAGGAGTGCAAGGTCTGTAACACCATGATGTCGTCATGGAGTAGTGGAAGAGGATTCCAGTGGCAACCTGTGAAGCTCTAGTGAACTCCATGCCCAAGAGAGTTAAGGCAGTTCTGGAAAATAATGGTGGCCACACAAAATACTGACACTTTGGGCACAATTTGGACATTTTCACTATGGGTGCACTCACTTTTGTTGCCAGCAGTTTAGACATTAATGACTGTATGTTGAGTTATTTTGAAGGGACAGCAAATTTACACTGTTATACAAGCTGTACACTGACCACATCGTATCAAAGTGTCATATCATCAGTGTTGTCCCGTGAAAAGATATAATAAAATATTTACAAAAATGTGAGGGGTGTACTCACTTTTGTGAGATACTGTATGTTGACTGGAGCCATGCTTTCACCATTTCCTGTTCATTGTCGATGTTAAACTCTTCACGATATATTCTAGCAGCAGTACTGTTAGTTCAAACCAGCAGTTGTTAAATATGTAAAAGCTGATTTGCCAACTAAAGGGCTTATTTCTCACCTGAACTGTTTTCAGAAAGATTTGTTTTAAGAGACCATAGAATGGACAATGCAGAAATCAGTGAATAGTCTGCCCACAACTACAAATGTTGTCAATTCAGTAGAGGCTCTGCATTTGCGTGGCTGTAATACTCCTTTGTGCAATGATACTTGAGGACCCACCGACTGTATATGATATTACATATATATATTATAGTACATACACAAATGATTTGTTTGTTTTACACAGGCTCTGTAAGAATACGAAGCTCTCAGACAAAACTGATGTTTATTTTTCTCTGCTCAGACTCTACCCAGCTGACTCTGGATGTCAACACTACCCACCCCAACCTTCACCTGTCCGAGGGCAACAGAACAGCCACAGTGAAAAATGAGCCAAAGAACTACCCCGACCACCCAGAGAGATTTGACCACTGGCAGCAAGTAAGGGAGACTGCTACATAAATAATAAAGGCAATATGACAGTGGGTTGGACTGAATTATTGTTTTTTCCCCCCCTTATTTTGCCTGAAAATTGCTAAGCAAATCAAGCATTTTGTTGTTCTCAGCAAATGTCATGATCAGTCTCTTGTTTCTGTTCCCTCCTAGGTGCTGTGCAGGGAGAGTGTGATGGGAACTCGTTGTTACTGGGAGGTGGAATGGAGGGGAACAGAGGTCGACATGGCTGTTACCTACAGGGGAATCCACCGTAAAGGAAACGGCAATGAATGCAGCTTGGGCTGGAACGACAAGTCCTGGAGTTTGTACTGCTCTGACTCCAAACTGTCCTTTGTGCACAACAACAGAAGCAAAGACATCCTGGCTCCGATGTCTTCTCGCATTGGCATCTACCTTGATCATGCAGCAGGAACACTGGCGTTTTACAGTGTGCCTGAGGGCATGCGTCTTTTGCACCAAGTCCAGACTACATTTACGGAGCCTCTCTACCCTGCATTCAGTGTGTGGGGTTTTGGTACAGCTATAAGACTGTAGGAGAGGAACCACAGAATCAAAAGCATGCTTCAAATTTGTATTCAGCATAGATGCATATTTGTAAAATTTGAAATCTTTAGCATTTGAATGATTTCTTTTGTACCTGCTGTGAATTTGCTTTGCTGATACATACAGTAGACTGTAATATTGATCACTCTGCTATTGATCACTGCAGAGTTGAGTAGAGCAGCCAAAGATTGTATTCAAGTAGCGTTACCTTATGAAAGTAAGAGTCATGAATTATTACGGAGTAGTGAGTGACTTTCCTCTTAGCATTTTGGGAAGTTTTTCTTAATTTTGTTACTGCTTGATGATGCTTTCATCTGAACTTGTGACTTTTTTCTTGCAAATGTATCACTTTTTTCTTGTAAATTTGAAACTTTTTTTGCATAGATTTTTTTTTTCCTTTTTCTCATGTAAGTTCACATTTTTAATAATTGATTTGTGACTTTTTCTTGTCCATTTGAGTTTTTTTCTCCTAAATTTCTGAGGTTCTCCTCATAAATTCTAGACATTTTTCTTGTAAATGTACAACTCTTTTCATCTTTATTGTGACACATTTGTAACTTTTTTTTTTTTTAGCATATATCCGCACCTTTTTTCATAAATTTGCAACTTTTCTTGTAAATTTAAATGTTTGGAGAAAATTTGCAAAACTGACTAAAGATGCAATAATTTAATAAGTTATTACAGTATAAAGAAGCATATTTCTAAACAGCCTTTAAATGAGTGTCTTTGTACTCAAATAAGTGTAAAACATAATCAACAATAAAATGAATCAGTGAAGTAAAATTTTAACATTTTTTTTTTTACTTGAGCACAGAACTTGTTCCTTCCTACCTCTGCTGCTTTAATTGTGGGTGACTCACACTCACTATCCATTTACGTCATTGATCCACTGTCATCACGGGTATGACATTGCATGGCTCTTAAAGCCGTCTTCCACTTTACCGTATCCTAGGTATCAACCTGGGTGAAATTCGTTTGCTTTAAATCACTGGTAACAACCTCTATCCACGTCTTGCGTGGCCTGTAGGGTAGGATAGATTAAATGATTTATTACAGTGGCATTTTATTATAGCTTGATGTCTTCATTATGGTCAAGTGCGTTTTGCTAAATTAGAATGAATGTCTGTAAAAAATGGTTGCTGGGAACAAAAAAGCTCCCAAATCTTCAGGAGTTATTTGCAATTAAAGTATAAAATTGTGGAATAAAAAAAACTTTTCCAACAGTGTTAGAAGCTCAGGAAAAAAAAAAGTTGTTCAGCCAGAAACTGACATAACGCACGGCTCAGGAGACGCACACACACAGGCTCAGAGTAGCTCAAATAGCTTTATTAACAACAGGGGTGTATGAATGTGTGTCTGCGAGATGTGAATGTGTTGGTGGCGGCGTCTGCTTCGGGCACAGAGGCAGGAGACCGTACAGCCGGACAACCCTATGGGAAAAGCACAGGGAGAAGGGTGACGGGCACACACCAACACAGGAGATAAATAAGCGAGAGAGGAGCTTACTTGGACAGGACGGATGACTGGCACAGCAAGGGACGAGGTCCGGTAGACAGCCACCTGGAAGGCCCGGTGCAGCAGCGAGGAACAGGCGATGGAGAGGAGTAGTCCGCCGCCGGGAAATCCACCTGTGCACAGGGGAGCAGACTTGGAGGAGAAAAAAGGTAAGATCTTCTTACCGGAATGATCAGCTGAGAATGAAAGGGGACTCACAGCGATGCGTAGGGAAGTCTGACGGCTTCAGGCCGAAGCCCAGGGCGAGGCGGCTTAAATCCCTCGCCGCTGATGATGTGCAGGTGGCGCCGCTGATGAGCGGTGCGGCGTGACAGTACTCCCCCCTCTAGCAGCGCCTCCTGGCGATGGCTTCTCTGGGTGCGCTCGGTGGAAATCAGCGATGAGCGATGGGTCTAACACAAACGACGAGGGTACCCACTGCCGATGTTCAGGCCCATAGCCCTCCCAGTCCACCAAGTACTGCAACCCACGACCCCGGCGCCGGGAGTCCAGGATGGAGGAGACGGGCCAGGCCGGATGGCCATCAATCATCCGGGGCGCGGGTTGCGCAGCAGGAGGAAGGCAAAGGGGGTCGGAGACTGCCAGCTTCACCTTGGACACGTGGAAGGTGGGGTGGATGCGGAGGGAGGGGGGAATAGCTACGCGCACAGCCACCGGGTTGATGATCCTGGTGATGGGGTATGGGCCCATAAAGCGCTGTGCCAGCTTCCTCCTCTCGCCCTTTAAAATCACGTCCTGGGTCGACACGTAGACTTGCTGACCAACTCTGTACGCCGGGGCAGGTCTTCTGTGCCGGTCCGCCACGGCTCTGTTGCGCTCCGCCGTGCGTAAAAGCGCATTGCACGCTGACGCCCAGATGGAGCGGAACTGCCTGAGATGCGCCCGTACTGAGGGGACAGTTACCTCACTCTCCTGCGCCGGGAACAGCGGGGGGTCGTAACCCAGGGACACCTTAAAGGGAGACATCCCTGTAGCAGAAGAGCTAGCGGTGTTGTGGGCATATTCAACCCAGGCGAGGTGGTTACTCCAGGACGTTGGTTTGGACGCCGTCACGCAGCGGAGCGCAGCCTCCAGCTCCTGGTTGGTCCGCTCACACTGCCCGTTGGTTTGGGGGTGATGGCCGGAGGAGAGGCTCACCTTGGCTCCTAGGGCGTTGCAAAATGACTTCCAAACTTCTGAAGCAAATTGGGGCCCCGGGTCCGAGACCACGTCCACCGGAGTCCCATGCAGCCTGACCACGTGCTGGATTAGGAGGTCCGCCGTCTCCAGGGCAGTTGGGAGACCTTGTAGGGGGACGAAGTGTACCCGCCTTGGAGAAGCGGTCCACGATGGTCAGGATGGTGTCGTAGGTGTTAGAGACTGGGAGTCCGGTGACGAAATCCAGGGCGATATGCGACCAGGGCCTGCCAGGGACGGGCAGAGGCTGGAGCAAACCCGCTGGAGGGGCATTACCCGATTTGTTGGTGGCACACACTGGACAGGCCCAGGCGTAGCGGGCAGCGTCCCTCCGCAGGCCCGGCCACCAGAAGGACCGCTGGAGGAGGTCAATCATCCGGGAGGAGCCAGGGTGACAGGTGAGCTTGGATGTGTGCAACCAGTGGATGACCTCCCCCCGAACCGTGGATGGCACGAACAGCCTCCCCTCCGGTCCGCCGCCAGGGTCAGGTTCCACTTCCTGCGCCTTCCGGATCTTGCTCTCAATGTCCCAGGTGACGGCTCCCACGACGCACAACCTGGGTAGGATGGTGTGGACCGTGTCCTCCGACTCCTCAGGGGTGAATTGCCTAGAGAGGGCGTCGGGCAGGCCGTTCTTGGAGCCAGGCCTGAAGGTGATGTTAAATTGGAACCTGGCAAAGAACAAGGACCAGCGCGCCTGGCGGGTGTTCAGGCGCTTGGCAGATCTAAGGTACTCCAAGTTCTTGTGGTCCGTCAGGACCACAAACGGCAGGCCCGCCCCCTCTAGCCAGTGACGCCACTCCTGTAGCGCGAGCTTGATGGCGAGGAGCTCTCTGTCCCCCACGTCGTAATTCCGCTCCGCCGGGGATAAGCGCCGGGAGAAGAAGGCGCAGGGCCGTTTGACTCCGTCATCTGGCGACCGCTGGGATAGCACCGCCCCCACTCTTGTGTCCGAAGCGTCCACTTCCACGATGCACTGCAGCGCAGGGTTGACTTGGCTAAGGACCCGGGAGGAGGAGAACTCCGCCTTCAGCGCCTGAAAGGCAGCCGCGGCCTCTTCGGTCCACCGGAACGGGACCTTAGGGGACGTGAGGTGGGTCAGCGGGCCGACAATGGTGCCAAAATTTGGGACGAAGCAGCGGTAGAAGTTCGCAAACCCAATGAACTGCTGCACCTGCTTTCTTGATGCAGGTGTGGGCCATTCCACCACCGCCTTCACCTTCGCTGGGTCCGGAAGCACCTGGTCGTGGGAGATGATGAACCCGAGGAAGGATGTTGTCTTCGCGTAAAATTCGCATTTCTCGGCCTTCACGTACAACCGGTTTTCCAGCAGTCTTTGGAGGACCCGCCTCACGTGGACCTGGTGCTCGTCCCTGGACTTGGAGAAGATGAGAATGTCATCCAGGTAGACGAACACAAAAAGGCCAATGAAATCCCGGAGGATGGTACTGATGAGGCGCTGAAAGACGGCTGGAGCGTTGGTCAACCCGAACGGCATCACCAGGTATTCGAAGTGGCCGTTCGGGGTACGGAAGGCTGTCTTCCACTCATCTCCCTCCCGGATCCGGACGAGGTGGTATGCGCTGCGTAGATCCAGCTTGGTGAACCAAGTCGCCCCCTGGAGGGAGTGGAAAGCGGTGTCCATGAGGGGCAGGGTGTAGCGATCCTTCTCCGTAATGTTGTTAAGGGCACGATAGTCAATGCAAGGACGGAGGGATCCGTCCTTCTTACCGACGAAGAAGAATCCTGCCCTCACAGGTGATGACGATGGGCGGATTATCCCAGCACTCAGCGACTCCTTGAGGTAAGAGTTCATGGTCTCCTTCTCCGGCGCCGACAGACTGTAGAGTCGCCCAGAGGGTAAGGGTGCCCCCTGGCGGAGGTTGATTGCACAGTCATAGGGCCTATGAGGAGGGAGAGACATCGCCTTGGACTTGCTGAATACCATACCCAGGTCGTGAAATTCCAATGGCACCAGGGACAGGTCCGGGGGTGCAGCGTCCGTAGGTGAAGGAGAAGCGGACGGGGAGCAGGCAGCGGACTGTAGACAGGTGCTCATGCAGAACGTGCTCCATGCCGACACCCCGGCGGACTTCCAATCCAAAACGGGGTTGTGGAGGTGTAGCCAGGGATACCCCAGGATGACGGGCGACACAGAGTTGGGCAGGACGTAAAAGGCTATCTCCTCCCGGTGGTTTCCAGAGGTAATAACCGGGACGGGGATGGTCTGGTGTGTTACTCTCCCCAGGGAGGCACGAGAGAGGTTGACCAGGGAGATAGGGTTCCTTAGTGCCTGACAGCGGATGCCCAATCGGGTTGCCAGGCTTTGTGAAATAAAACTGCCCTCCGCGCCCGAATCCACCAGTGCGTGGGTGAGATGCCCAGTGGAGTTGTGACAAAAACGGATGGGCAGTTTCAATTTTGTGAGGGGACTTAACAGATTGACGTCCGCGAGGCCCCCTACAGTGACTCGCGGACCCCGCCGTTTGGCTTCTGTGGACAAAACTCTACCGTGTGTTGACTATCTCCGCAATACATGCAGAGATTTAACTCACGGCGGCGTTGTCTCTCCGCCGGGGAGAGCTTTGTCCAGCCCGTCACCATCGGCTCCGACTCCTCGGGGCGCGATGGTGGCGGTGTCGCCAGGGGGCGAGCTTGGGGCAGGCGCGACGAGGCTCCACGAGGGCGAGAAGAAGACGACTTCCGTCCCGAGGAGCGCTCGCGCAGCCTGTTGTCCAAACTGATCGCTAGGGATGTTAGCTCCGCTAGCGTCTCAGGGATATCCCGCCCAGCCAGTTCATCCCTCAGATCATCGTTGAGACTGCGGAGGAAAAGGCCACAGAGGGAGCGTTCCTCCCAGCCTAATTCCTCCGCCGCTACCTGGAAATCGACCGCGTAGTCCGCTGCCAACCGGCTTCCCTGCTGGAGGGCGAGAAGCCGATCGACCTGGACCGTCTCGGTACGAGAATGGTCAAAGACCTCCAGGAAGCGTCTCACGAATTGGTCATACGTGAGGGTGGCATAACTGGGCCTCGCCATTACGGCGTAGGTTCAGGTTAATGCTCGCCCCTCTAGGAGCTTCCCGATATAACCAATTCGGCTATGATCTGAGGGAAAGTCTCCGGGCACACGGTGGAACACGGACTCACATTGCATTATGAACCCCCGCGCTCCGCCGAGCTTTCCGCTAAAGCGGGCGGGGGTTGGAATGGGCGTGAGCCGAGTCGGTGCCACCGGAGCCTGCTGGACGGCCGCTGGAGCAGCAGGAGCCGCGCCACCCTGACGAGCCGGGGGGAACGGCTGTTGGGGGTCCAAGCGGTCCAATCGGTTAGTAATATTAATCAACTGATTGAGTATCACCTGTTGCTGATAAGCTATCTGACCCACTCGAGCCTCGAGAGTGGTAAGCCGGTGTGCGAGCCCGCCGTCTGCCGAGCCGCTCTGCTGAAGCCGTACTGACATAACGCACGGCTCAGGAGACGCACACACACAGGCTCAGAGTAGCTCAAATAGCTTTATTAACAACAGGGGTGTATGAATGTGTGTCTGCGAGATGTGAATGTGTTGGTGGCGGCGTCTGCTTCGGGCACAGAGGCAGGAGACCGTACAGCCGGACAACCCTATGGGAAAAGCACAGGGAGAAGGGTGACGGGCACACACCAACACAGGAGATAAATAAGCGAGAGAGGAGCTTACTTGGACAGGACGGATGACTGGCACAGCAAGGGACGAGGTCCGGTAGACAGCCACCTGGAAGGCCCGGTGCAGCAGCGAGGAACAGGCGATGGAGAGGAGTAGTCCACCGCCGGGAAATCCACCTGTGCACAGGGGAGCAGACTTGGAGGAGAAAAAAGGTAAGATCTTCTTACCGGAATGATCAGCTGAGAATGAAAGGGAACTCACAGCGATGCGTAGGGAAATCTGACGGCTTCAGGCCGAAGCCCAGGGCGAGGCGGCTTAAATCCCTCGTCGCTGATGATGTGCAGGTGTGCGTGCAGGTGGCGCCGCTGATGAGCGGCGCGGCGTGACAGAAACAAATTTGCTGTAGTTGATCTTGCTGATGTCACTACCAGTGTTGGGCAAGTTTCTAAAAAATAGTAACTAGTTAGTTACTAGTTACTTCTTTTCAAAAGTACCTGAGTTACTTTTGAGTTACTGCATGATTAAAGTAACTAGTTACTTGGAAAAGTAATTTTAAAGTTACTTTTAAATGCATACTTAAATCATCTTGCACACATAAGATCAAGGGCCCCTTGTTCTCATCAGAAAAAAAACAAAACTGATGAGAAAAGTCTCATCTTACAGAGAAAAATGTCTCAGATTTACACAAACTATTGTAATCAGTAGAAAGTCAGAAATTTACTAGAAATAAAGCCATGAATTCACAGAGAAAATTTTGGAGCCCCTGGTGGGCCATTTTTGGCCCACGAGCCATGTTTGACACCCCTGGACCAGCCCATTAAAAATGCATATTTAGAGGATTTACTTCCATGAAATAGTTGCATATCACAACAGCATGTAAATTAATAAGATAAAATAAAACAGAAAGCACAGATAAATGAAAGTTCACCGCTTACTGCAACAAATCAGTCATTTTTTCTCTGTGCATAAGAAAACTTTAAATGCATTTAATGCAGACATTAAAAGCAAGCTTCTTGCTCAAAAAATACTCATGTTTAACCACAGAGGTAGGAGCTGTTAGGGGCTACTTACTGCTCGGACAACAGGTGATCATGGCTCAATATGAGAAGTCGCCACCGCCACGGCATTTCTCCCCACCGGGTTGTGATGTGAACTGGGGCAGGACAGGAAACGGACCGGCGGAGGAGACTGTGTGATGGCTGCGTCAGTTACGGTAGGGTCAGTTTATATTTATTTGCTTATTTATTTGCTTGCCTTTGACATGACAACCTCCAGTGGCTTGAGGCAGCTGGTGGCGCTGGGGATGGCATTTGTCCCGCCAATAGCCACTGAAACTGTGTATTCATCCCTAGGTGGCAGCTGATGAGGAGGGTGTCTAGCAGCTGCAAGTTGTATGATCGTCTATTTGCACTAAAATATCTATCCATATTAATAAAACAAGTAACGCAGCTGATCAAGGTTCAGTAACTGTAACGCATTACTGAATTTTTAAACAGTAATTTCGTTACACAGCACATTACTGCAAAAGTGGTGTCATAGTAACGCGTTACAAAGTAATGCGTTAAAACGGAGGCAGATGATCTGCTGTGGAAACACCTGAAGGGAGCAGCTGAAAGAAGAAGAACTTTAATAAATGAACCTGAATAAATTAATCTAAATGTTGTTAATTAAGTGTGTTTTGATTTTTTAAAATTTATCTTATTTATTTTTTTGTTATCAGTAATCAGGGCTACACTGCACTACACCAGACAAATATGTAGTCCAGAAGGATCTGTGGAAAAGAGAGGCAGTTAATACATAAAAACTCCAGAGGGCAGCAGAAACAGATACCTTACTCTGCAGCTCTCACAGTGGCTGGAAAATACAGGAACCTTAAGAATTTAATACTTAGGGCAATAAATACATCTTAAAGTAACTCTACAGTGTTAGATTTACATTAGTTGCATGACATTATTAAAAATAAAAATTTAAAAGTGAACAAATACAAGCAGAAGGTGAGAAAAGAAAATCTAGTGACAACCAAGCCACTGAAAACAGCAAAAAACTTAACCCATGAACCAGCTATAAGCAAAGCAACATGGGTGGGTTCTAAGGCTGATTTCATTATTAACTAAAAAAGCACTCAGAGAGTGCATACCTCCGCCAAGGCTCCTTCCTCCCCTTCCTTTGTTCATACATCTGTCCACACCTCCCTGCCTCCATCCCACCATACATTGCAAGATAGGGCCTTAGTAGAGGTATGCGCTCATAGATCAGCTCCAAAGCCTAATGGGCTTGTCTGTAACCCAAGGACCTCCTCTGGTGAAAATTTCATCAAAATCCAACCATTAGTTTTTGCACAATCCTGCTAAACCACTGCTAGAAGATTGAGCCTTGGTGGAGGTATACACTCATGGCATGGATCACCTCCAAAATGCAATGGTTCGTGCGTAGCCCAAGAGCCACCTGTGGTGAAAATTTCATCAAAATACATCCATTGTGGCACATATATTGAGTTCATATTCCCCACAAATGTATGGCGGTATGTGTATTGGGGGCTTCACGTCTCGCGGGACAAAGAAGGTCTGGGCCTGCAGAGATCTACAGGAGATGACGAGGAGGTGCGAGTTTTGGCCTTTGTCTCAGAGAGGATGCCCCAGAAGGATTCCAGGAACATCGAGGGATAAGAGACGGACATCAAAGAGTTGCATTGTGACTGGGAATTAAATGCCATGTGATTGTATGTTTGCTGAAGCACCATGTGACTTAGGCAGTATAAGAGTGTGGTATTTTTTTGCTTGGTCTCTTTTTCTTGTTGAGAGATTGCTAGAGATGTGTTCTCTTACCATTGCAGATTCCTTCCGCTTCTTGGGCACTACCATCACCCGAGACCTCAAATGGGAGCCAACCATCAGCTCCCTCATCAAAAAGGCCCAGCAGAGGATGTTCTTTCTGCGGCAGCTGAGGAAGCTCAAGCTACCCACCAAGATGTTAGTGCAGTTCTACACGGCCATCATCGAGTCCATCCTCACCTCCTCCATAACTGTGTGGTATGCAGGAGCCACTGCCAGGGACAGACTAAGGCTGCAGCGCGTCGTGCGCACTGCTGAGAAGGTGATAGGCTGCGAGCTCCCATCTCTCCAGGACCTGTACATCTCCAGGACCCGGAGGCGTGCTGGCCGGATCATAGCCGATCCTTCACATCCTGGTCACGTACTGTTTGCCCCCCTCCCCTCAGGTAGAAGGCTTCGGTCCATTCGGACTAAAACCTCCCGGCACATGAACAGCTTTTTCCCCTCTGCCATCAGACTGCTGAACATTAAGTGACTTTTTGACTCTCGTGCACTATGTACAGCAGCTCAACCAGACTCACGTCATTCATCACTGTTTTTCTGTTGCATTATCGACTGCACTATGTGGTACTTCACATTATCTGCTACTTCTAATTTTTTAAAACTGCTTTGACTAGTACTACTCATTATTACTAGTATTATTATTATTATTACTTATTATTACTTATTTTTCTACACTTATTGCACGTTTCTAGTCCTTTAGTTTTTTAGTTTATCCCTTTTTCTCATCATGTTTTTAATGTTGCAGTATGGCACCGAGACAAATTCCTAGTTTGTGTATTACATGAACAATGGCAATAAATCTGATTCTGATTCTGATTCTGATTCTTAATAAAGCTGAACCTGAGAAATAAACTCAGCCTCATCTTTGAACGCATTCTCTACACCATTAGTTTTTGAGTAATCTTGCTAACATAAGTGAGAAGATAGAGCCTTGGCAGAAGTATGCACTCTCGGCTCATCAGCAAAATCTAATGAGTTCTTGTGCAGCCCAAGGACCATCGCTGGTGAAAATGCCATCAAAATCCATCCATTAGTTTTTGTGCAAACAAGGGCCTTGGCGGAGGTATGCATTCTCTGATCATCACCAAAATCTTTCATCTGAAGCCATCCAGTAGTTTTTGCATAATCCTGCTAACACACAAACAAACAAACAAACAAACACAAAAACATGACCTCCTTGGTGGAGGTAGTAAGGAGTATGCCAATTGTTAAGTTTATACCAAAGTAAAGCTGAAAAATCATTAAGTAGTCTTGAATGTTGTTGCTAGAGTTATTTTTCAACTCTAACGGAGTTGGTTTAGCATTAATCATTCAAAAATAAATTAAAATGCCTTTTGAGCTTAAAACCTCTGGCCCAGCAAATGTACCTTATTAAGGTGTGTTGTGGTCTATTTCAATTTATTTATTTATTTACAATTTATAACTTGTTCATTATTCAAGCGGATAAACCTGATCAAAGTTAGTCACTGCTCAAATAATCTTTTTTTATGGATAATAACCTTTTCTGGCATTTTATCTGACGGAAGCTGCCCAAGTACTGTAGCGGTCTCTGCAGAACGCTGCCCCTTTCTCCGCCCACTGCCAATTGGCCCCGCCTACATGTGGGTGGAGCCAAACAGCTGGATGTCGTGGTTTTCGCATCTGACTGGCTGCGGCAGTATGAGTCTTTGGAGAAGTAATTTGGGAGTTTGGTCTAAACGCAAAGACCAAACAGCAGCAGCTTTTGGGGAGCGTGTGTGTAGAGGAGGGAGACACACTGGCGCTTTCCTGAAGTGAGAAAAGTCGCCGGTTCAAGCAGAGGAAAAAGGTGAGTGGAAGCTGAATGGTTTTTGATGTGTGCCGCTGTTGAAACACCCCACCGCTGCCTTAAATGAATCCATGCAGTTAGCGGAAAATGAAACCTTCATGAATTTACTGTGTCCGTCTGAAAGTTGTTTTTTTTCTTAACCAAGACAAATCAAAACCATTTCTGCTTTATAGGCGCATCAAATCCTTTATCAGGGTTTTGTAATGTGCGGCTGTGTAGCGAGAGAGTATTTTCCCCCTTTTCTTTTGGATCTTTTCTTTTTTCCCCACCACCCGTAACCAGTGCGGCTTTCACAAAGAACTCAGAAAATCACGAGAAAAGAGGTCTTAAATTTACAAGAAAAGCTGAAAATTTGAAAGAAATGTACTAGAAAAGATTTTTGGGTGAGGAAATTTAGAATAGTCCCAAATATAGAATTTGCTTGTAAAAAGTTTAAAATTTAAGAGGAGAAAAGTAGAAATTTACACAAAAAACGTGGAAAAAAGCTGCAATTGTGACGGTCATAAAAAGTGGCACATCTGCAAGTAAAAGCACACAAATCTACAAGAAAATTATGAGGAAAAAAAAAAATCCTAATAAACTATAGTATAGAGGATTTTTTTAGAGGAAAAATAGCAAATTAATGAGAAAAGTAACAAATGTATGTAAAAAGGTTGATATGAGAAAAGCTACAAGTTTAAGAAGAATTAATTTTCATATTATGAGAAAAACGCCTTGCACTTATTAGACAAAGTTACAAATATGTGAGAAAACGTCTCAAATTTGCAAGAAAATCTATAAGCACAGTTTAACAAATTGAAAGAGTAAAATATCACTTTTATAAGGAAAATGTCATATATTTTTAATTGAAAAAAGAAAAAAAAAATCACAAATTCCCTTATGAAAAGACATTTTTATGAGAAGTCTGACATTTTCATTTAAAAAAAATCTCAGATTTTAATTGAAAATCCCTCAGATTTATGTGTTAAAATAAAAAGCAAACCAAACAAAAGCAGCAAATGTCAATGATTCTCTTGTGAACTCTTACAAATTAATAAGTGAAAAGAAAACTTATGAGAAGCCTCATAACAGAAAAGTAGGGAATTTACAATAATTAATTGCAATTTTACTTATAAAATGTAGATTTATGACAAAAAAGCAGCAAATTTACAATAAAAGTAAAAAAAAAAAATTACAAGTCACTGTATGTGGAAAAAGTTGAACAAGTCTTGAATTTATGAGAAATCTCAAAAATGTTAAAGAATACATTTCAAATTTTTAAGGAAAAAAGTCATAATTTTTAAAACCTAGGGAAAAAAATCTGATACTAATACTGTATTTGCAGGCTAGTTTATACTTGAGTTCCACCTGTCTCCTTTGAGGTTCTAGACATAGCCAGTAATTGCTCTTTCCATAGTAGAGGTAGATGATCCCTGCTAATACTAATAGATGATAATGATGATGATTATGACCATGGTAACTTCCTGATTACCAGGTAAGTGATCCTGATCTCCTCTCATTCAGCAGCTCAGAGGCCACATCTGTCCGCTCCTCCATCCTGAAGAAAATGAACCAGCTGTCAATGCAGATGCTTCTCCCACTGAGTTAAATGGTAGTTCTATTGGAGCAGAAGTCGCTGGGGTGGCCGGTGAAGAAAAAGAAGAAAGGGGACGTTCAAGGGGCCAAAAGATGTCTCTCTGGATGATACTGCCTGTCAGCCTCCCAGTCCTGACCATCACTGGGATATGGGTGGTGTAAGTGTTGCACTTCTTTCATGGCAAAAAATTGTTAAAGCTTTGTAAATTTGATCATATTTTTCTTTTGGATTTCATAAGACAACAAGAAAACATATTTGTGGAAGACAAAATTAACCAGTGTTAGGAAAACATAACTATTTCATATCGTTTCAGCGCTAACGATTACAGTCAGACATGGGCAGCCAGAAATTCTATTCAGGTCGATTGACTCTTTTTTTCACCCCCAAATTAATGGCTTTTTTCTTGTAAATACACTGCTTTTTCCCCTTAACTTTGAAACTTTTTTGCTTAAATAATAACCTTTTGCTACTTTTTACTGATAAACTTGCAGCTTTTTTCCACAGAAGTGTGACTTTTTCTCATAAATTTGTATTATTTTGTGTTTTTTTACTAGTTTATTCAGGTTAACAATATGTACATTTTTGTGATAAATTTGACTCAATTTACGTTAAAAAATTCTGATAAATTTATGACTTTTTGGGATGAATGTGTGACTTTTTCAAGTAAATTTACAGATTTCTTTCTTGTGAATTTACAACTTTGCTATCAATTTGGATTTGTCACTGTTTGTTTGATCAGTTTTTAGTCTGATGCAAGCAAAATACAACCTGCCCACCTGTCCCCTCTAATATAAGCCAAATCTTATTACCAAGCAGAAGAAGGTAATAAAGACTACAATGAACAATAATTTCAACTCTGATTTAAATAAAATGCTTTCATAACTTCACTAAAATGATTGAAGCTGCAGTCATTTCTGGTAAAAACAAGTTATTACAGGAAAAGCTTGTACATTTCTAACTTGTTTTCAAATCACTGAAATAAAAAATAGAGTATGACCAAATCAGAGGTTTCTCATTATCCATCATTTTGACAGACAGGGTTGTAAAAATTCTATATTACCTGTCTTTTCAATTTTCGTATAATAAGACACCAAATAGCTTTTGTTTTTGTCCACATGTTCAGTTTCTTTCAGTGTATGTTCCTACTTAATTCTCCACTGCATCGGTCCCTCTTTTTTCACCACACTAATTAACCGCATCACAACTGTTTGGCTGTTAAAGAAAGTTTGCAGGCTCAGCTGCTTTGACTTTTTTTTTTTTGTAGTTGTAGTACAGTGGAGACTGTCGCTGCAAACAGATGGCGAAATGTGAACTGTCATAAAGACTTACCACGCTAAAATAAAAGGCCAGACAATAGTAGACAATCCTAGATAAAACTATTTGATATGCGCTATAAAGTGTCCACACTGGAATTACAAGTAAAAGTTACATTACATCACCCTCTGTGAATCTGTCAAAATGGTAGACCGCTTTCAATTTTTTCTGTCATTGCTGAAGAAAATCTTGTCAGTGACAGACAATTTTCGGTTAATGCAACCTCTGGACTAAATGTACTTGAGTAAAATTTCATGTTTTTCTTCACAAATATACTCATGTTAATGTAAAAAAGTATCCTTTGATAAAATTACTCTGTATTGTTTTGAGAAAAAAGTGCATGTACTTAAGAAAATCTAACACATTATAACCCACCTGTGATTACACTTCAGCAGTAGCTAATTCACTTCATAGAGCCTTCTCCCTCACTCTCACGAAAGACTCTAACAAACTAGAAAAGCACTCAGAGAGAGCGCATACCTCTGCCAAGGCTCCTTCCGTCCCTCATGGATCACCTCCAAAATGTCATGGGTTTGTTTTGGAGGATTCTTGCTAACTCGGTGTGAGCAGATATGAGAGGTAAAGGTGGAGGTATGTGTTCTGGCATCATCACCAAAATGTTATGGGTTCGTCTGTCGCCCAAGAACCACCTCTGGTGAAAATTTCATCCAAATCCATCCAGTAGTTTTTGTGTAATCCTGCTAACAGACAGACAAACAAACGGACGGACAAACAAACAGACAGGCAGACAAACCACCCTGATTACATAACCTCCTTGGCGGAGGTAATAAGAATGAACCTGACGTTTGTAGTGAAACTAAAACCTTGTGATATCTCTGCCTCACTTGCCTTCAGCAGAGCAGCCCTGCATATTTATCCCAAATTCCTGGGAGCCATGGCGATTGTATGTGGATTAACTCTCTCCAGGAAAGATCTGGGATTGTCACACCTTAAAAAGCGAGACGAGCAGGTCTGCAGTGCAGCTCGACTGTATGGAATATATTATCTGAGCACATGGTGGTGGTGGTGGTGGGGGCTCTCTGATCTGTTGTTACGATTGGAGGAAGAAATCAAACCCTTTGGGGACAGAGAGAGACATGGCCCGATTCCAGTTTGTCTCGTGTCTGAACCAGACTGTGTGCCACATCTTTGATTAGGTTGTTTAATTAGGTGTTAAAACAGAGACTGAATGCTAATTAGTGTTTGTGAACATGACTACTTCCAGTCCCATCAGGACGGTGGGTGTATCTGTGTGTTGCTTTAGGACAGGATTCAGCAAACTTCACTATGGAAAGAGCCACTTTGAGCAGTTTTACTGCAATCTGCATGATAAATGAAAATATATCTGAGATTTAGAATACATGTACCTGCGTTAATAATGCTGCTTTTTCTGATATATATATGAAACTTCTCATAGATATTTGATTTTTCTTGCAAATTTGTTTTTTTATACATGTTCAAGTTTTCTGTTAAATTTGTGACTTTTTTTCTTGTAAATTAGAGACTTTTTTTATTTTCTCCTCATAAATTTGCAAATTTTTGAGAAAAATTTATTTAAAAAATGTATTTATTTTTATTTACTACTTTATTTATTGTTTCTCATAACTGCAACTTTTTCACATAAACATTTGAATCTTTTTTTTATAAATTTAGTTTTTTTTTTAAATAAATGTGGAACTATTCTCAAAATGTTGCAACTTTTTACTATAAATGTGCATTTTTTTAAAATAAAACGGCACATTTTTTACATAAATGTGAAGCTTTTTTACATAGACATGCTTTTTCACATACATTTTTGTTTTGTTTTGTCCTCATAAATTTACATGCTTTGCCTGGCAAATTTGTGATGTTTTCTTATAATGTTTTTTTCTTGTGAGTTTACAACTTTTTTTCCTTGCAAATTAGTAACTTTATGATGGACAGCGCTACAGGGAGCCACTGGTTATGGGAGAAAGCGTCTCACATGAAGTCTCTGCAGACCTCTGTGTGAGGCTCATACTGATATGGAGAACATGATGGCGAAACTAGCAGTAGCAGTACACACCTATTTCAAGGTTGGGTTTTTGTTCTAAACTGATCAAAGTTAAGATAACAAATGCAGCTGACTGCCAGTCTCTACACCCATTTCCTTCCCATTACCTTGACAAGGGGGCCTTGTTTCTAAGAGTAGTCAAGGGTCCTTTTCCAGACTAGAGGAATGCCAGAGAATGTGACATGTTGCATAACTCCTGCTTTTGGAGTGGACCTCTGGGTGGGAGTAAAGTAAATACTGGAAAGGGCTAACGGTGAGTGTAAGCAAAAATATTCTCTCAGCATCTGGCGTCTGTGCCAAGTGTAGAAAAGTTGTGCGAGTGTCTGACTTGTGCCCACCCAAGAGTCCCGTCATAAACTTTCTTTTCTTTCCAGCCCTTTTACAAGCTCTGTGTGTGCGAAGCAGCGGGGTAGCTTCACCATATCTTGCAAGGAGTTGTTCCTGCTGGGTTTTCAAGAACACATTTTGCCGTTATTTTAAAAATCTACACTCTTTATGAGCTGAAGCAATCAGTCCAGTCAGTGCTCTACAAATTCATTCGTAGTTTATGCATCACACATTTTCCTGAGGTTTGTGAGTTTTTCCCCATAGTTTTATTGAATTCCACTGTGTAGATTTTTCCATTGAAATCTTTGTACTGTTCTAAATAAAAACATGGTTTGTTCCACTTATAGTTTGCTCATAGGCATGCAGTGATGGTGAACAGTGACTGCCAAGTTTTATTAGTGGGCTAATTATATAAACAAACCTATTATTACTCTGCCTCCTCCAAGCACACAGTGCACTGGTTTAGTGTGACATGCATCTAAAAAAAGGGGGGGGGGCATTTATTTAGACATGTCCCAGTGCTGCACTGACACTATTTTACTATTGAAAGTTTACCAAAAACTAAACAGCTTGATTGTTCTATTTTTTCATAGTGAAATATGTTGGTTTCCTCTAGACTTGTGTTTCGTCAGTTCATTGAGCAACAGCAACACACTTTACAACACCTGTTTTCTTAACTACTCTAGTTCCACCTTTTCTAGTCTTACCTGTTTTGAAATACTGGGAAACACCACATTGAGCCATTTGTTTGTTCCCTCAACCTTTAGGCTAAAATTTGAAGATGCCAAGCATACCTATATGATATACAATGCCTATGAAAAGTATTCAACCCCCCCCTTAGATGTTTCAACCTTTTATTGCTTTATAAAATGAAATCATGGTCAAAATAATTTGGCTTTTTGACAAAAATTTGCCAAAAGTGAAAGTGAAAACAGATTTTTACAAACTACTGTCAATTAATTAAAATTATATAAGGTAAAGTAAATGATTGCAAAAGTATTCACCCCCTAAAGTGACATAATTCAACAGAGGTCCTGCTAGTTGATGCCTGCAGTCTCACAATTAATGAAATGGAGATCACCCGAGTGCAGTTAATGTATGTCAGGTGACTTTAGTATAAAAACACCGTGTCTGGAAGGTCTAGTCTTTGGCTCATCAGTAATCCTGCTACAGTTGCAACATAAAGACAAAAGAACACTGCAAGCAACTCAGAGAAAAGATCATTGAAAAGTATAAGACAGGAGATGGGTACAAGAAGATTTCCACTCGCTGGGCATCCCCAGAGTTCAGTTAAATCCATCATTAAGAAATGGAAGAAGTATGGCATTTGTCTAAATCTGCCTAGAGCTGGCTGTCCTCACAAACTGAGTGATCAAGCAAGAAGAAGACTGGTGAAGGAGGCCACCAAGACACCTACACCCACTCTGAAGGAATTGAGAGCATCAGTGGCCTAGATGGGAGAGACTGTACATGCAGCAACTGTCTCCTGGGTTCTTCACCAGCTGAAGCTGTATGGAGAGTGGCAAAGAGAAAGCCACTGCTGAAAAAACCTCACATGAAATCTGGCTTGGAATTTGCCCAATGGCATATGGGAGACTCCAAGGTCAGTTTGAAAAAGGTTCTTTGGTCTGACGAGACAAAAATTGAACTTTTTGGCCATCAGACTAGACGCTGTGTTTGGCGACTTCCAAACACTTCACATCACCACAAACACACCATCTCTACCATGAAGCATGGTGGTGGCAACGTCATGCTCTGGGGATGCTTCTCAGCAGTAGGCCCTGGAAGGATAGTAAAGGTAGAGGGGAACATGAATGGAGAAAAATATCACCAAATCCTGGAGGATAATCTGATTCAATCTGCAAGAGAACTATGACTTGGGAGAAGATTTATTTTCCAGCAAGACAACAACCCCAAGCATACAGCAAAAGCTACACAGAAATGGTTCAAAGATAACAAGGTGAATGTTCTGGAGTGGCCACGTCAAAATTGTGGCTGGACTTGAAAAGAGCTGTTCACGCCCGATCCATAAAGAACCTGACTGAGCTTGAGCTGTTTTACAAGGAAAAATGGAGAAAAATTGTAGTGTCATGATGTGCCAGCCTGATTGAGACATATCCACAGACTCAGTGCTGTGATTGCAGCCAAAGGTGCATCTACTAAATACTGACCTCAAAGGGGTGAATACTTATGCAGTCAGTTACTTTACCTTATATAATTTAAATTAATTGACAGTAGTTTGTAAAAATCTGTTTTCATTTTGACATGAAAGAAGCTTTTTTTTTTTTTTTTTTTGCAAATTTTTGTCAAAAAAGTCAGATTATTTTGACCATGATTTCATTTTATAAAGCAATAAAAGATTGAAACATCCATGGGGGTGAATACTTTTTATAGGCAGTGTACAATGAGCTGACGCAACAGATCTGATGCAACAGTGAAATGACAGCAATGGCCAGTTATGCATTT
Source organism: Pholidichthys leucotaenia (assembly GCA_020510985.1). Classification (NCBI taxonomy): domain Eukaryota; kingdom Metazoa; phylum Chordata; class Actinopteri; order Cichliformes; family Pholidichthyidae; genus Pholidichthys; species Pholidichthys leucotaenia. The sequence continues at coordinate 336,565,867 of CM035841.1, forward strand.
TTTTAATCAGTCACATCAGTGTGCTCTTGAGTTGGTTTTGTAAATATCAGGATTTACTGGAGAAACTGTAGTTGTAGTAACGCTTGTTGTTTAGTTTATTTGGTGTTTTGCAAGCAGGGGTTTAGTGGTGGAGCTCACAGTCTGTGAACTGATGAAAATGTGTCAGATTCAACATTGTGTCAATAATTTCTGTTTTGCCATGACGTGTTAGAACATGTGTGTCTCTGTTCTTGTTAGTGACCTTTGGGTGTCATGTGTTGGTGACATTTTTTGTCTGGCTCTTCATACTGTCACACATTGAAACAATCACCAATTGGTCCTTTACCTCTTCCTGAACTCTTCTGCTTGCTCAAATTAGGAAAAATAGTCACTCTCACCATGTGCTGTCCAGGATTAGTAGTTGAAAATAATGTTTTTATTACTTTGTGAATAACAGGGGCATATATGTAGTTAAATAGGAGTTTTTCCTCTCCACCGTCGCTAAGTGCTTGCTCACAGGGGATCATCTGATTGCTGGGTCTTTCTGAAATTGTGGGGGTTTTCTCTGCATTTTGTAGCGCTATGAGATGACGTTTGTTGTGATGTGGCGCTTTATAAATAAAGCTGAATTGAATTGAAAAATTGAATATGTAGTCTCTCTGTTTCCTTTTCACGTATTCCTGTCAGGGTCTGGACATGGCTGTGCTCATGTCTTCGCTTTATGTTGTCATTTTATTCTCTCTGGTCTCCAGGACATGAGTTCAGCCATATCCTCGCCCTTTATTATGTTCCTCTGTGCTGTGATTATCATTTGTATTTTGGTCCCAGTCTGGAGGTGGTGGCCATGATCGAGGACAATGCGACCGACGCTCAGAGCTGTTCTTCCCGTAGGGATGAGATGTTTTGCTGGGGGGAAATCGCTAATCTGCTTGCAGCCAGACCGAACGTGCGCTTTCACCCCTGGGTGCAGGATCTCTCCCTTCCTCGGCTACCACCACTGCCATCTGCCTCCTCCTTGCCAGAGCCAGCCTTCCAGCCTCCTATTCTCTCTCCAGTGGAGCGGGGAGAGTTCTGCGGCAGCAAGTTGGCGTTCGGGGGCCCAGGTGGAAGGAAGGCTCTGGGAGACACTGCTCCTCTCAACGCCACTTACCACCACCTGCTCCGGCTCCTCTCCAGAGAGCTCCAGCTGTTTGCGAGGTGTGCGTCATAGTTCCAGCCGTCCCTGAAGTGCACACAACAGCTCCAGCTGTCCCCGAGGTGTGCACAATGGCTCCCGCTGTCCCCGAGGTGCACACAATGGTTCCTGCTGTTCCTGAGACGCATGCCACAGCTCCAGCTCTCTCCACGGCACACACATCAGCTCGCGCTCCACCTGCTTTGCCTGTCATCACACCTGTAGTACCGGCTCCCACATCTGCTACACTGGTGCCCTTGCCCCCTGCTTCCTGTCAGAGCGCCTTATCTGCTGCCTCTCCAGTGTCCCCAGAGGTGGAGGTCTACTCTCCAGCAGGGGAGTCACTGGGGTGCTCGTCAGCAGTGGAGCAGGAGTTAAGGCAAGTACTTTATTTTGGATTTTTAACATCTATACTTAAAAAGTCTTGCCTTACTGCTGACGGGGGAACCCAGTTGCAGCTCTCATCTGCTTCTGGCCTTCCTCCGCCGGGCTCTGCCTGTTCCTGTACTGACCTGTCTATTTCTTCCTTCACGTCTGAGGTGTCTGCGTCAGGGATGGTGTTTCACACCACAGCTCCGCCACCATCTGAGCTGTACACTCCACCATTGCCTGAGCTGCACGCTCTACCCATCGTTCCAGAGGCCGGGGCGCCTCCACCTGCCGTTCCAGAGGCCGGGGCGCCTCCACCTGCCGTTCCAGAGGCCGGGGCGCCTCCACCTGCCGTTCCAGAGGCCGAGAGGCCTCCACCTGCCGTTCCAGAGGCCGGAGGGCCTCCACTCATCATCTCAGAGGTTGGTGGGCCTCCACCTGTTGTCCCAGAGGTCGAGCAGTCCACTCCATCCCTCATTTCGGAGGCCGGTGGGCGTCCACCCGTCGTTTCAGAGGCTGGTGGGTCTCCAATTGCTGTTTCAGAGGCCGGTGCGCCTCCATCGCCGGCTTCTGATGTCAGCGTGCTGCAGGCACTGGTCGCAGAGCATAGAGCTCCCTTGTTAGTATTTGGCAAGCTCTGTGCCCCTGCAGCCGTTGTTCCACCTTGCTCTGTGGTTCAGTGGCCTAAGGACAGTGGCAAACTCTCTGATCTACTCTGCATTCCAGTTTGGGGGTCCTTGGACTTGGGTAGGCCCCCTGACCCACTTGGCTCTGTGATCTGGGGGAATAGAGACTTGGACAGACCACCTGGTTTGTTTTTGGGCTTTGGACTTGTGCCAACCCAATGTGTTGGTGTTTGTGTTTGTGTTTAAACTCTGTGAGGGGGTAAGGAGTTGTTTTGGCCTGCCTTGCCTTGTGCCCCCACCGCCCACCCTGGGAGGGGGTTTTGTTATTTTGGTGATATTGTTTTGGGGTGTCTGGAATCCACCCCTTAAAGGAAAGGGGGGGGGGGGCTCTGTCAGGATCTGGACATGTCCTCACTTTATGTTGTCATTTAATCTCTGTGGTCTCCAGGACATGAGTTCAGCCATGTCCTCACCCTTTGCTATTATGTTTCTCTGTGCTGTGATTATTATTTGTATGTTGGTCCCGGTATGCTGTGTCTCTGCAGCCCCACCTGTCCTGTGCTGTCTCCATTGCCCTTGATTGTTCCCACCTGTCCTGTGTTGTCTTGATTACCCCCCTGTGTACTAGCCTACAACACCAACCACATCATCAAGTTTGCGGCTGATACAGTGGTGGTGGGCCTCATCACCAGCAGTGAGGAGGCCAACTACAGAAATGAGGTGAGCCAACTGGTCCAGTGGTGTAAAGACAATAATCTCTTCCTGAACATGGGAAAAACCAAGGAGATTGTGGTCGACTTCAGGAGGGGGCACACACAGCATCCCCCTCTGATCATCGATGGAGCAGCTGTGGAGAGAGTGAGCTGTACCAAGTGCCTGGGGGTGCACATCTCTTGAGGACCTCTCCTGGTCCAACAACACCACATCACTGGCCAAGAAGGCTCAAACTCGCCTCTGTTTCCTCCACAAACTGAGGAGAGCACAAGTCCCACTCCTCATTATGTGCTCATTCTACCAAGGCACCATTGAGAGCATCCTCACCAGCTGCAGCACGGTGTGGTATGGAAGCTGCATTGCCTCCTGCCGAAAGACACTACAACGCACAGTGACACCTGCCAGCAAGATCATCGGTGCCCCTCTGCCCCCCCCCCCCCCCCCCAGGACATCTACCTCACCCGCAGAGGAATCAACATTGCAGGTGACACTTCCCACCCCTCACACTCTCTCTTCAGCCCCCTGCCCTCGGGGAAAAGGTACCAGAGCCTTTGGGCCCGCTCCACAAGACTGCTAAACAGCTTTGTTCACCAGGCTATCAGGACCCTGAACTCTGTCTACCCACCCACCCCGGGACCGTAACGCATTCACCCGCACAATAACAACCTCAGCTGTTAGCACAGAAAGACTGGCACACCATCAGTAATACATCTGCTGCAACGTGTCTCTGCACCTTACTGCAACCATTTGCACAAATGCCATATCTGCTGCTGTTTGTTACTGCAATATTGATCATGTGCTGTTATGTATGGTATAATACCTTGGGTGAAGGATGAGGCAAGATGACTGGACAAACACAGCTTTATTGGCGTTGTCAAACAGTGGTAACACGGTAGGCACCTGGCAGAGGGCACCGGTCAAAGAGACTGTAATATGGATGCCCTCTGCTATATATAGGGTGGTGCGGTGACGCTACAGCAAGTGCACATCACTACACCACACTTCACAATAATGTGCTGGAACACAACATCACATCCTCTTCCCCCTTTAGAAAAGTCCAAAACCATGCACACATGGGGGTAACATGGATAATGAATGCAGCATCTGTGTTTGAGTCCGTGCCGCAACTGCCGGACTTTATTTTTTTTTTTTATTTTTTTTTTTTAATTTAAGTTTTTGTAAAGGGTATACAGGTCATTACAGCATTGCATTGTTTACATTTTCATCACATGTTCCCTTATTTTTTGCTGTTTGACAACATTAGAAGAATAATTATTACAACACCCCTTTTTTTTTAAGTGAAAGAAAAAGTGAAATTAAATAAAATAAAACAAACAAACAAACAAAACAGCAAAAACAAACAAAAAGAAAAAAAAGTAATTAAAAGTAAAAGAGCATCTGAGTAGCATTGGAACAAAGAGCGGAACCATTATTGAAATGGTATTTGTCAAAGATTAGATCTAATGGAAGACATATACAGGATCCAGGGTTGCCAAAAGTTCATGAACCCATCCATGTCCTGTCTCAGTGCGAATGTCAACTTTTCCATCGAGTAAATGTCTTGGATCACGTTAGACCAATCTTCAGGTGTAGGACAGTCCTTCAGCATCCATTTTTTAGTTAGGGCTTTTTTACTTGCCAATATTAAAACATTGAATAAGTATTTTTCTCCTCGTCTTTCCAGTGAGTCCGGTAGTAAACCCAAATACAAAGTTACAAAAGAAAAGGGAACTGTTATTTTGAATATTTTCCCCCAATATTGTCTGTACATTGGTCCAATATTGGTGGATAACTGGGCATGACCAAAACACATGAAAATGATTTGCAGTCTTTTCACCACACAAGCGCCAACAGTTCAACCCCTTATGGGTAAATTTGTTTTGTGCAGGTGTTCTGAAAAATCTTACCAAATTTTTCCATCCAAATTCTCTCCACTGCAGGGATGAGGTACTTTTCCATTGCTGTTTATTTAGCTTTTCCCATATTTCCAGTTGTAAAGTGAAATTCCCCTCTTTTTCCCATCTCTCTTTTATATATGATGTGTTGTCTCCTTTTAAGTCTTGAAGACCTTGGTATATTTTAGAAATGTATCTGATCCCTGGGATCCCTTTATATGCCATTAAGAAGACCTTCAGAACACCTGACTGGGCCCTTTCCAAATCCTCCTTTTTAAGTATATTGTTTATGTGGTGTCTAAGCTGAAAGAACCTGTAAAGATCTTGATTTATTGGACCTTGTTTTTTCAAATCTTCAAAACTTCTTAAAGTTTGCCCCTTAAAAAAAATCGTAATATTTTATCAGCCCTTTCTCTTTCCACTTTTTAAATCTAGTGTCTGTTTTATTAGGAGTAAAGTCTTGATCATAGGCAATCCATTGCAGAAGTCGATAGGGCTCTTTAGTTTGATTCTCTCTGACTATCTTAAACCAAATTTTTAGCGGGGTCTCTATCCACGGGTTAGTGTTATTCAAAAGTTTAGGTAAGGCATTGTTCCCTATTATCGCCTGTAGGGGGATGTCACTTGTTATTTGGCATTCAATCTCCTTCCATTGTGCAGTGTAGACTGGGTTACATATCTCTATTAAAGTTTTAATTTGTGCGGCTTTAAAATAGTCCCTGATATTTGGCAGCGCGAGCCCACCTTTGTCTTTGTTTAGCTGTAAGGTTCTATATCTGATTCTAGGTCTCTTGTCCTGCCATATGAATCTTGAGATCCTTCTGTCCAGCTCCTGCCATGTTTTTTTGGGAGGTTCTGCCGGTATTGTTTGGAAAAGGTATAGAAGACGTGGAAGTATATTCATTTTGACTGCTTCGATTCTTTGTGCAGTACCCAAGAATGGTATCATATTCCATCTTGCTAGGTCAGATTTTATTTTTGTCACCAGTGGATCATAGTTTAGTGATATAATTTTGTCGAGTTGTTTCGGGATATTGACCCCCAGATATTTCATAGATTCCATCTCCCAGTTAGTTTTGAGTTTGCTTAGTGAATAATGATTTGGGTCATAGTTGAATGTTAAAACTTGGGTTTTATGCATGTTTAATTTGTACCCCGATAAAGCTCCATACTCTGAAAAAACTGAAATTAGTTCTGGTAAAGAGGTGTCCGGCTGCCCTAGGTATATTAAAATGTCATCAGCAAAGAGTGCTATTTTATGTTCCTTCTGACCAAGTGTAATACCTTGAATTTTTTGATTTTGTCTTATCCATTGGCTCAGAGATTCTATGAAGATTGCAAAGAGCAGTGGAGACAGGGGGCAGCCCTGATGACATCCTCTTTCCAGCTCAAAAGATGATGATAAATTACCGTTAATCCTTATTTTAGCTGTTGGTTTTTTATATAATGCCTGTATAGTTCTAATGAAGTTGTTATGAAAATTGAAACTGGATAAGATTCTATATAGGAAAGACCAGTCAACCGAATCGAATGCTTTTTCAGCATCTAATCCCAATATGACTGCATTTAAGTTATATATTTTTTTATATGATGAATTATGTGTAAAGTGCGTCTAATGTTGTCTTGTGTCTGTCTTTGTCTTATAAAACCTGTTTGGTCTAAGTGAATTAAGTCTGTCAGTATATTTTCTAACCATTTGGCAAGGATAATGGGTAAAAAGCTTATAGTCCTGATTTAATACACTGATTGGTCTGTATTTGGAGCATTCTAGTTTATCCTTTTCAGGTTTAGGTATAACTGCAATGACCCCTTCTCTCCAGGAGGGGGGGGGGATTTCCCCTGTGTGGAGGACATAGTTAAATGTTTTCAGGAGGAGAGGAGATGGTTGCTGTTTAAAGGTTTTGTACCACTCTGCTGTATAGCCATCAGCTCCTGGGGATTTGTTAGCTTTAAGTTTCATAATTGCTTTTTCCAATTCTTTAGGTTATATTTCTGACAGTAGTGTTTTATTTTGTGACTCCGTAAGTTGGGGAAGGTTTAATGTGTTTAGGAATGCCTCGGATGTGTTTTTATGTTTTTTGTGGGAGTATAAGTTCTTATAGTATTTCTCGAAGCTTTTAAGAATATCCTGAATTCTGAATTTTATTTCCTTTGATACTGGGTCTCTGATTTTGTAGATTGCTCTTTCTGTTTGTTGTTTCCTCAATTTATAGGCTAGTAATTTTGCCGATTTACTGCCTGCTTCATAGTGTTTTTGTTTCAGAAATGTAAGTTTCTTCTGGATTTCTATTGTGTAGATCTCATTTATTTGATTTTTAATTTCCTTAATCTTGAGCAAGTCATTAGAATGAGTGTTGCCTTTGTGTTCTTTTTCAAGGTTCTTAAGTTCTGACTCTAATGTGATTAGTTTTTCTTGTCTCAGTTTCTTTTGGGTTGCCAGTTTTGCAATAATTTTTCCCCTTATTACAGCTTTGCATGCATCCCACAGTATTAAAGGGGATACTTCTCCATTATCGTTTTCTTCCAAATATCTGAAAATATCTGATTCCAATTCATCTTTCAGTGGACCTTTCAGGACATTTGAATTCAACCTCCAAGAAAATGTATTATTTGTGTATTTTTGGATATTTAAGTCCATATAGATCGGACTGTGGTCAGAGAGATCCATCAGTCCTATTTTACATGTTTTTACTCTTCCAATGTCTCTATTAAACATAAAAAAGTAATCAATCCTTGAGTAAGATGAATGTGGCGTTGAATAAAAAGTATAATCTTTTACATTGGGGTTGAATTCCCTCCACACATCACAGATTCCCATTTCTTTTAGTAGCATCCGAGTTTTCCTACTTTGAGTGTTATTTTGATGTGAAGAATTACCTGTTGCATCCCAGTATGGATTCAGTCTTAGATTGAAGTCTCCACCACATATCACTAAACCTTGGGCTTTAGTTATCATTAGGTCAAATACATTTTTATAAAATTTCCATTTAGCCCCTGGTGGTGCATATACATTCAGCAGGGTGATATCTTCTCCCTCTAGCCGCCCAATTACCAAACTGTACCTCCCTTCTTTATCTTTGTGTTCTGATTTTTTTTCAAATGTAATTTTGGTTGATATCAATGTCGCTACTTCCCTCCTCCTCCCTGACTTGTATGAAGATGAAGAGATCATTTTAAACCCTTGTCTATTGAGTTTAGTGTGCTCCACATCTGTTAGGTGGGTTTCTTGTAAAAATATTATTTCTGCTTTGTCTTTTTTCATTTTGCGTAGAATCTTGGATCTTTTAACTGGATTCAGGATCCCTTTTACATTATATGAGATTATTTTGGTTACACCCTGTTTCTCCATTATATTGTCTTATTTATTATAACGGTGTGGTGGCCCTCTTTTATGCTACTCAGAAACTGAAAGCACATTAAGAACATAAAAAACATTAAGAACATAGTGTACGAAACTTTAAAACAAAAAATTGTCAAAAGAACTTCCTGAGCTGAGGTCTTTTTAAAGACCCTGTAAGAGCCTTGATGGAGTATAGGCTCTGAGGGAGATTACTCAAACTCTGTTACGTGTTGAGGGCCCTCTCTTTCCCCTGTGAGTTGTCCCATGTTTTTAACGTGAATTTCAGATCCCAATCCGAACTTGTAATGATTTTTTTTTTTTTATGCCTATACCCTATGAAATTGTGTGCACCCTCCCACCCCCATCACAGCAAACATTCACTCTAATACAGTATTTGTTAGTGTGGGGAGAACATGTGGGTCATTGTCACATTTCTATTTTAACAAGTTTTGTTTTGTTTTTTTTAATTAAAAAGACATTTAAGATAAGATAAGATAAGCCTTTATTAGTCCCACAATGGGGAAATTCCAGGATTGCAACAGCATAGGGATAGCAACACTCAGAGCAACAATCAGAAGGCAAGAAAAAACAACATCTAGTAAACATATGTCCATATTACTATAAATGTATATATATAGACACACAGTGCAGAGCATTATGGTTGGTTGGTGAATGTGCAGCAGAAAGTCTAAGTTCTCTCTCTGCGGATGCAGCGGGCCAGCTGGAAGTCTTTGGGCATGATGGTGACCCCCTTAGCGAAGAAGAGACCACCAGGTGGGCCTCGCTGGTCTCCTGCAGAGCCATGACGGCGAAGCTCAGGAAACGCAGGACGGTCCTGAAGTCCTGAGCGATCTCCCTCACCAGGCGCTGGACGGGCAGCTTACGGATGAGCAGCTCCGTGGATTTCTGGCAGCGACGGATCTCTCTCAGAGCCACGGGCCTGTGACGGCGAGGCTTCTTCACTCTGCCGGTGGCCGGAGCGCCCCTCCGAGCAGCCCTGGTGGCTAGCTGTCTCCTGGGGGGGCGGGGGGGGGGGGGGGCTTCTTCCTCCAGTAGATTTTACGGGCGGTCTGCTTGGTTCTTACCATCGCTCTTTATTATTCTGTCTTATATTTCTTTCACGCCGCCTAAACTCCAGCCCGGCACCCGCGTCATTTTCGCTACAGCTCCCGGTATGTCGAGTTTCCCATTAGCACCAGGCGGCGGCCAAGTGCTAGCTAGCACTAGCTCCTCCCCGCTGTAACGTCTCCCGCTGCAAACCGTGGCTCCGTCCACCGACCCGGAAGACCCCCGGGGCGATCCGTGCGTCCGTGATATATATACAGAGTGAAAGGTGTAGAAAGAAGAAGGAAGATAAAAAAAAGGCTGTTGCAACAGGCAGCCCACTCGTGTGGCGCCGCCGGCCCGGCGGAACCGGAACCGGAAATAATTTTGTTTCTAATTGTTTCATTTGTTTCTAATGCTATGACTGATCCATGAAATGTTTTACCACATGCTGATTCTGCATCTCCTTTAATGTTTGTTACCTTGTAGGAGGGGGTTGGAAGTGCAGAATGACTTAAAAAAAAAAAAAAAGGTCGCTATTCCCTCCTGAAACTGGCAGGCTTATCCTTGTAGCTCTGGCGCTGGGTTTCCCACTGCTGGCCCATGGGTTTTGAAGGTCTCTGTGTGGACCACGTTTGAGCCTTGATCCTATCGCTCGGGTCTGCTGCGGGTTTAAACACAGTTACCGGGAGCCCTCTTCTCGCCATGTCAATTGTTCCTTCTTCCGCCGAATTATAGAGACATGACTCTTCACCGTAAAAGACCCTTAACTTCGCAGGAAATGGCGTCTGAAAGCGCAGTTTCTGTTCCCGTAGCACCTTTTTAGCGTCGTTGTATTCCCGGCACTTTTTAAGAACCTCCGGGGCGTAATCGTGCTCCACGAAGACTTTTCTCTTTTGGTGCATAAATCCTTTTTTCTGCCAAACCCGTCTTACAACCTCTTGTTTTATTTTGAAATTGGCGAATCTCACCACCACAGAACGTGGGGGCGCTTCCGCCGCTGGCTTTGCGGCTAATGTACGATGGGCCTTTTCTATCTTCAAATCAGTGGTTTGTGGAATATCCAACTTCTCTCTCAGTAAGGATTCCACGCATTCCGCCATTGTGTTGAAACCATCTTCGGCTCCTTCTTTCAGACCGTGAATTCTAATGTTGTCTCTTCTCTGTCTTCCTTCTTGGTCGGTTAGCTTAGCCTCCAGTCTTGACTGTCTTTTGTGTAAATCCAGCACAGAATCTTCAAGCACTTTTATTCTTTCTTCAGCTTCCAAGATTCGGTTCTCGGCCTGGTCCACTCTGCTGTTCGTCCTTTTTAATTCATCTCTGAATTCACGGAATTCGGCCCAAACCTCTCGGCGAAATCGTCGTAATTCTTCAAATAACGTTTTCAAGCTAACCTTCTTGTTAGCTACGTTCAGCTCCTCGTCTTCTGAACGGAGGTCCTCCAGTTCAGATTCTCCGGCCGATGCGTGTCCTAGCCTGGGAAATGTCAGTTTCTTCCGTTTTTGTTTAGGCATGATGTTTTTGTCTTTTGATTTTTACTCTTCCAAAAATCCGTTAAGTCTGATTTCGAAGATGTTTTCCTGGATTAGGTCTGGGAGCTTCAGCGTTAAAGCTGCTATCACCATGGCATCCAGACCGGAAGTCGCCAGACTTTATTTTAAGAGATTTTCATGGACACAGCGATGAAAAGAGAGACAAGAGGAGGAAACGCGGAAAGCGTGGAGGTGTAAGATTAAACCTGAGGAGGCGTCAGCTTAACCGCATTCCTCTTCCTTTCATTATTATGGGGAACGTACAATCCCTGAGCAATAAAGTGGATGAAATTCAAGGGAATGTACGATATCAGAAGGTTTTCAAGAACTGCTGTGTCATGGCTTACACGGAGACGTGGCTTACGGAGCGTGACCGGGATGTGGACCTGTGTATTGACGGCTTTGGAGCCCCACTTCGCTTGGATCGGCAGGAAGAGGTAACAGGGAAACATCAGGGGGGCGGTGTATGTTTATACATTAATAAATAGTACTGTACATCTGTCACGGTCAGAGAGCGCATCTGTACACCCGATGTGGAGCTTCTGTCCATATCGCTACACCCCTTTTATCTGCCCCGCGAGTTCCCCCAACTTTTCATAACGACTGTGTACATTCACCCGAGAGTGGATGCTGACTCCACCTCCAGCACCGTCTTTGATGTGGTACAGTTGCAGTCGATTTCCCCAGAGGCTCCAAATTTTATCCTAGGGGGTTTTAACCATGTTTCTTTAAAGAAGACACTTAAAAACTTTTATCAGTTTGTCTCCTGCCCAACCAGGCGAAAAAAGACATTGGAACTGTGCTATGGATCCATTGAGAGGGGCTATAAATCTATTCCCCTTCCTCCTTTAGGATCCTCAGATCACAACTGTGTACATTTGCTGCCCACATATAAAACTGCTCTCAGAAGAGACAAGGCGAAGGCCAGAGACCTAAACGTGTGGACAGAGGATTCAGTGCACTGCCTCCAGGAATGCTTTAACTGTACGGACTGGGAGGTGTTTACACTGGCCTGCGGAGAAGATTTGGACTCTTTAGTGGACGTGACATGCTCATACATGGCTTTCTGTAGAGACATGATCGTTCCACGTAAACGTGTTAAAATATATCCCAACAACAAGCCATGGGTTACAAAATCAGTTAAATCCTGCTTACAGAGGAAAGCACTTGCCTTTAAACAGGGGGTTGTTTCTGAGCTGCAGGTTGCCACAAAAGAGCTGAAGGCCGAAATTTTAAGAGCAAAACAGAATTATAAATCAGAGTTGGAAAGCAAGGTGGCAACAAAGAAACTTGGTTCAGCCTGGGCTAGTATGAAAACTATTGCAGGCCTACAGAGCACAGTAATCGTGTGTTTTTAGATGGTTTTAGTTCAGACACAGAGCTGACTAATGCTCTTAATTGTTTTTATGGTCATTTTGACTCCTTTGATTTTAGCATAGAAACCCAAGGTTTGAAACAGAAACTCAGACAATCAGCACTTTAATATTGAGGTGCAGGATGTTAAAAGGGCGTTCTGTGCTGTAAAAGTGAACAAAAGTCAGGGCCCTGATAATATATGTGGGCGCTTGGTAAAGTCCTGTGCACATGAGCTGAGTCCTGTATTTCACTACATTTTCAAGAAGTCCTTACAGACACATGTGCCTAAGATCTGGAAAGATGCTGTAGTTGTCCCCATTCCAAAATCCAGCTGTCCTAAAACGGTAAATGATTTTAGACCAGTTGCTTTGACTTCAATTTTAATGAAAATATTTGAAAAACTGGTCAGATTTGAAGTCCTAAAGCAGACTGAGCATGCATTGGATCCTTTGCAGTTTGCCTACAGGCCTCACAGAGGAGTGGAGGATGCCACTGTCACTCTGTTTAACATGCTTTTTAAACATCTGGATTTTAATGGGAGACACGCCAGGTTTTTATTTGTGGACTTTTCTTCCGCTTTTAATACAATCCAACCTCATATTTTAGTTGAAAGGCTCCTGCAACAATTTGATTTGAGTAATAATCTGGTGGGTTGGATTCTGGATTTTTTAACCAACAGGACACCGAGAGTAAGGGTCAGTGGTACATTGTCTGATCAAAAGTGTTCTTCTACTGGCTTGGGTTTTAGACTTTTGAGTTTTTAACCTCTTTGACTAGTCTTTAACTTTTTAATATGACCCTTCTCTCTTATCTCTTTGTTTTTTCTCTTATCTCTTTGTCCTATGACCTGATTGGTGGAGCCTTGAGCACTTTTATCATGTTTATAGTCAGCTACATGTGTGCCTGTGTTTGTGTTCATGTTGAATGTAAGTGTGGTTTGTAAATATGGATGTCACCTGACTGCAAAACAAATCTACCTACGGGTACAAATAAAGGAACCTGAACCTGACACAGTTGAAACCCTCCCCAAATTTAGGACCCGAATCACACGCTAACATAACGAAAAACAATGAATGAATGAATGAATGAATTTATTTATTTCGGATAGTACAGTACAGGTTAAAAGAAACTGTATAATATAACAACAAGGTCAAATTAGACAAAGACTCCTTCTTCTATACAATTCCACGTGAGTTATCTGAAATGGGTGATGGCTGAAGCCGCAGCTTATATTGCCCACCCATATTCCATCCAAGAATTCAAAAGAGAAAAAAGAGAAAACAAGACAAGAGCGATTACAATTTAAAACAAAGCTAAGACAAAATGTGACTGAGAGAAAAAAAGAAAACTAAGCTAAGTTAAGCGGTTACTATTCAAAACAAATCTAAGACAAAATGTCACAGAGAAAAAAAAGAGAAAAAAAAAAAAAAACTAAGCTACAACACAATACAGGCTGGATATGTCAATCCTTATGTGAGTTTACATGTCGTCTTGTAAATATGTTTGGAGTATTTCTTCCTTTAGTTTTTGTTTAAATTGTCCAAGCATTGTACATGATTTTAATTCAGGTCCAAAATCGTTCCATAATCTGACACCTTGCACTGAAATACAGTGTTGCTTGGTGGTTGTTCTCACTGTAGGCTTTTGAAATATACATGTTCCTCTGAAGTGATATCGTTTCTCCCTTGTTTGGAACAACTTTTGGATATTTGCGGGCAGTGATAAATTCTTCACTTTGAACATTATTATTGCGGTTTTAAAGTCAACCAGATCTTTCAACTTGAGAGGTTTTTTTTTTGAGAAAAAGTGGGTTTGTTGGTTCCCTGTAAGCTGCTTTGTTTATTATTCTAATAGCTCTCTTTTGAAGCATAAAGAGTGGATATATGTTTGTTTTATATGTATTTCCCCATACTTCATTACAATATGTCATGTATGGGAGTATTAATGAATGATACAAGGTGTATAGTGTGGGTTGATTCAGCAAATATTTCACTCTGTGTAATATTGCAATTGATTTGGATACTTTACCTTTAATATAATTAATATGTGACTTCCAACACAGTTTGTTATCAATTATTACTCCAAGGAATTTAGTTTCAGATACCCTTTCAATCTCTACACCATTTACATTGAGTTTGGGTACTGGGTTGTTGTGATGGTTGTTAAAGACTATAAATTTTGTCTTACTTAAATTGAGCGTTAATTTGTTTGAATCAACCCACAGTTTAAGCTTTCCTAATTCCTTTCCGAGTGTATCCAGAAGTTGTTCCAAATTGTTTCCACTGCATAGCAGATTAGTGTCATCGGCAAACAATATTAAGTCCATTTTTTCTGAAACTTTACATATATCGTTTATATACATATTGAATAATAATGGTCCCAAAACTGAACCCTGTGGGACTCCACAGGTGACCTTCAGCAACTCTGAGTTTTTGTTGCTAACACATACATACTGATATCTATTCTTTAAGTAACTACTTATCCAGGATAGTGCTACCCCTCTAATACCACAATTTTGTAGTTTCTTTAATAATAAATTATGATCTACTGTATCAAATGCTTTTTTAAGATCTAGGAATACTCCAACTGAATACTCTTTATTTTCAATGGCTGTTGATATTTTTTCTGTAAATTCCATTAGGGCATATGCAGTTGTCCTCTTGTGTCTGAACCCATATTGCTGCTCACATAATAAATCATTCTTCAGTATGAAGTTGTCAGTTCTCTCATAGAATATTTTTTCAAGTATCTTGGAAAATTGCGGTAATAGTGAAATTGGTCTATAGTTTGAGAGTTCCCCTCTGTCGCCCGTCTTGTATATCGGAATTACTTTAGCTATTTTCATTGCATCAGGAAATATACCTGATTGGAGAGACAGGTTACAGATATAAGTCAGTGGTTTTACTATGCATTCGATAACAGTTTTGACTAGTAGCATGTCAATACCATCACAGTCAGTAGATGTTTTACTTTTGAACGATTTAACAATTTCAATGACCTCTCTTTCATCTGTGTTGTTTATAAAGATGGAGTCTTTTACAGCAGTGTTATTGCATATTGTATTACCTGTAGGCACCGTAGTGGGTATTTCTCGGGCCAGTTTAGGTCCAATGTTAACAAAAAAATTATTAAATTCATCTGCAGGTGAAGCTATATTGAGACTCTGAGTCGTTTTATTATTTTTTGGAATATTAGTTGGGTAGCTTGTATTTCTGCTTTTATTTCCAAGGATACTGTTGAGTATTGTCCATGTATTTTTAATATTGTCTTTGTTTTTCGCCAGTTCTTTACTGTAATAGTCTCTTTTACTACATCTTATTATATATGTTAACTTATTTTTGTATGTTTTATACCGCTGCTCTGCTTCTTTTGTTCTTTTCTTTAGGAAAGCTTTATATAATAAATTTTTCTTTTTACACGCCTTTTGTAGTCCTTTGGTTAACCATGGCTTATCAGCAAATTTGTGTTTAAGCTTTTTTTTTACTAATGGGCAGTTTTTTTCATAAAGAGTGGTTACAATGTTTATAAATGTGTCATAGGCTTCATTTACATCTGATACATAGACTTCTGTTCAGTCTTGCTTCAGCAAGTCCTCTTTAAGAGAACTGATTGCATTTGGTGATTTGTGTCTGAACGATTTTGAAATTATTTCTGCGTTGGGCCCCGTGTGGCCATGGATAAGTGCAAAGGTTGGCAAGTGGTCACTTATATCATTTATCAATAATCCACTTTCTATTTTCTTATCGAAAACATTGACAAACAGGTTGTCAATAAGTGTAGCAGAGTGAACTGTGATTCTACTAGGATGTGTTATTGTGGGATATAGACTCATGCTGTACATAGAGTTCATGAACTCTGTAATTACATTTTGTTGATGTGGATTCAGTAAATCAATATTGAAATCTCCACAAATTGCTACCATTTTCTTACTAGTAATATTATTGTACAGCTCGACTAATTTATCTCTGAATGTCTCAATGCAAGTTCCCGGCGTTCTATATATGCAGCTTATGATTAGATTTTTTGTTTTGTCTAGGTCAATCTCAACAGTAACACATTCCAAAATCCCTGGTAGTGCTGAGGACATTTCATTTACAAGCTTACACCTGTACAGGTCATCAATATATAGTGCAACACCACCACCCTTTTTTTGAGATCTGTTAATATAAAACATCTGATATCCCTCTATTGCCATCAGGGGAGCCTGATCTTCATTAAGCCAGGTTTCAGAGACTGCAATGGCTGTGAATTTTCTGTCTAGCTGTTTTAAATAGTCCTGAATCTGTGGAAAGTTTTTGTTAAGACTTCTGCTATTGAAGTGTATTATTGACAGTTTACCATCTAATTGCACTTGACTTTTGAGTTGTTTTTCAGTGTAATATTCACAGTGGTTATGAATATTATTGAAAAAGTGGTTATCAGGATCAATATCATTCTCCATCTCTTGTGGTTTATGTTCAGCATAATGGTATATTTTCAGAGTTTGAGTTTCCTCACTCTGTGTCAGATGACTTCCTCCAGCTGGGGATAATTGATGTCTACTCGAGTCGGTCATAAGTTTTTGTTTATTTTGCTTATTTTTTTTAAAGTACTTTGGCATGGTGTGTCAAAAGAACTATTCTTATCTTGTGTATGAATATGGATTATCATTGGCTCATTATTTTCTTAATCAGTGTTCATCTGTATTTATCTAAGTCAGTAGCATCGCTGATCATTATACTCTTTGCTTGCTCAGGTGTTCCTTTTAGTTTGTTTGTTTTTTTTTTATTTAAGTTTTTGTAAAGGGTATACAGGTCGTTACAGCAATGCAGTGTTTACATTTTCATCACATGTTCCCTTATTTTCTGATATCTAACAACATTGGAAGATTAATTCTTACAACACCCCTTTTTTTTTTTTTAAAGTGAAAGAAAAAGTGAAATTAAAGAGAAAAAAAACCAAAAAACAAACAAACCAGTAAAAAAACAAACAAAAAGAAAAAGTAAGTAAATAAAGATAAAAGAGCATCTGAGTAGTGTTGGAACAAAGAGCGGAACCATTATTGAAATGGTATTTGTCAAAGATTAGATCTAATGGAAGACACATATGCGGTCCAGGGTTGCCAAAAGTTCATGAACACATCCATGTCCTGTCTCAGTGCGAATGTCAACTTTTCCATCGAGTAAATGTCTTGGATCACGTTAGTCCAATCTTCAGGTGTAGGACAGTCCTTCAACATCCATTTTTTAGTTAGAGCTTTTTTGCTTGCCAATATTAAAACATTGAATAAGTATTTTTCTCCTCGTCTTTCCAGTGAGTCCGGTAGTAAACCCAAATACAAAGTTACAAAAGAAAAGGGAACTGTAATTTTGAATATTTTCCCCAATATTGTCTGTACCTTGGTCCAATATTGGTGGATAACTGGGCATGACCAAAACACATGAAAATGATTTGCAGTCTTTTCACCACACAAGCGCCAACAGTTCAATCCCTTATGGGTAAATTTGTTTTGTGCAGGTGTTCTGAAAAATCTTGCCAAGTTTTTCCATCCAAATTCTCTCCACTGCAGGGATGAGGTACTTTTCCATTGCTGTTTATTTAGCTTTTCCCATATTTCCAGTTGTAAAGTGAAATTCCCCTCTTTTTCCCATCTCTCTTTTATATAAGATGTGTTGTCTCCTTTTAAGTCTTGAAGACCTTGGTATATTTTAGAAATGTATCTGATCCCTGGGATCCCTTTATATGCCATTAAGAAGACCTTCAGAACACCTGACTGGGCCCTTTCCAAAACCTCCTTTTTAAGTATATTGTTTATGTGGTGTCTAAGCTGGAAGAACCTGTAAAGGTCTTGATTTATTAGGCCTTGTTTTTTCAAATCTTCAAAACTTCTTAAGATTTGCCCTTTAAAAAAATCGTAATATTTTATCAGCCCTTTCTCCTTCCACTTTTTAAATCTGGTGTCTGTTTTATTAGGAGTAAAGTCCTGATCATAGGCGATCCATTGCAGAAGTCGATAGGGCTCTTTAGTTTGATTCTCTCTGACTATCTTAAACCAAATTTTTAGCGGGGTCTCTATCCACGGGTTAGTGTTATTCAAAAGCTTAGGTAAGACATTGTTCCCTATTATCGCCTGTAGGGGGATGTCACTTGTTATTTGGCATTCGATCTCCTTCCATTGTGCAGTGTAGACTGGGTTACATATCTCTACTAAAGTTTTAATTTGTGCGGCTTTAAAGTAGTCCCTGATATTTGGCAGCGCGAGCCCACCTTTGTCTTTGTTTAGCTGTAGGGTTCTATATCTGATTCTAGGTCTCTTGCCCTGCCATATGAATCTTGAGATCCTTCTGTCCAGCTCCTGCCATGTTTTTTTGGGAGGTTCTACCGGTATTGTTTGGAAAAGGTATAGAAGACGTGGAAGTATATTCATTTTGACTGCTTCAATTCTTTGTGCAGTACCCAAGAATGGTATCATATTCCATCTTGCTAGGTCAGATTTTATTTTTGTCACCAGTGGATCATAGTTTAGTGATATAATTTTGTTGAGTTGTTTCGGGATATTGACCCCCAGATATTTCATAGATTCCGACTCCCAGTTAGTTTTGAGTTTGCTTAGTGAATAATGATTTGGGTCATAGTTGAATGTTAAAACTTGGGTTTTATGCCTATTTAATTTGTACCCCGATAAATCTCCATACTCTGAAAAAACTGAGGTTAGTTCTGGTAAAGAAGTGTCCGGCTGCCCTAGGTATATTAAAATGTCATCAGCAAAGAGTGCTATTTTATGTTCCTTCTGACCAAGTGTAATACCTTGAATTTTTTGGTTTTGTCTTATCCATTGGCTCAGAGGTTCTATGAAGATTGCAAAGAGCAGTGGAGACAGGGGGCAGCCCTGACGACATCCTCTTTCCAGTTCAAAAGATGATGATAAATTACCGTTAATCCTTATTTTAGCTGTTGGTTTTTTATATAATGCCTGTATAGTTCTAATGAAGTTGTTATGAAAATTGAAACTGGATAAGATTCTATATAGAAAAGACCAGTCAACCGAATCGAATGCTTTTTCAGCATCTAATCCCAATATGACTGCATTTAAGTTATATTTTTTTATATGATGAATTATGTGTAAAGTGCGTCGAATGTTGTCTTGTGTCTGTCTTTGTCTTATAAAACCTGTTTGGTCTAAATGAATTAGGTCTGTCAGTATATTTTCTAACCTTTTGGCAAGGATAATGGTAAAAAGCTTATAGTCCTGATTTAGTACACTGATTGGTCTGTAGTTGGAGCACTCTAGTTTATCCTTTTCAGGTTTAGGTATAACTGCAATGACCCCTTCTCTCCAGGAGGGGGGGATTTCCCCTGTGTGGAGGACATAATTAAATGTTTTCAGGAGGAGAGGAGATAGTTGCTGTTTAAAGGTTTTGTACCACTCTGCTGTATAGCCATCAGCTCCTGGGGATTTGTTAGCTTTAAGTTTCATAATTGCTTTTTCCAATTCTTTAGGATGTATTTCTGACAGTAGTGTTTTATTTTGTGACTCCGTAAGTTGGGGAAGGTTTAATGTGTTTAGGAATGCCTCGGATGCGTTTTTATGTTTTTTGTGGGAGTATAAGTTCTTATAGTAATTCTCGAAGTTTTTAAGAATATCCTGAATTCTGAATTTTATTTCCTTTGACACTGGGTCTCTGATTTTGTAGATTGCTCTTTCTGTTTGATGTTTCCTCAATTTATAGGCTAGCAATTTTGCCGATTTACTGCCTGCTTCATAGTATTTTTGTTTCAGAAATGTAAGTTTCTTCTGGATTTCTATTGTGTAGATCTCATTTATTTGGTTTTTAATTTCCTTAATCTTGAGCGAGTCAGTAGAATGAGTGTTGCCTTTGTGTCCTTTTTCTAGGTTCCTAAGTTCTGACTCTAATGTGGATAGTTTTTCTTGTCTTAGTTTCTTTTGGGTTGCCAGTTTTGCAATAATCTTTCCTCTTATTACAGCTTTACATGCATCCCACAGTATTAAAGGGGATACTTCTCCATTATCGTTATCTTCCAAATATCTGAGAATATCTGATTCCAATTCATCTTTCAATGGTCCTTTCAGGACATTTGAATTTAACCTCCAAGAAAATGTATTATTTGTGTATTTTTGGATATTTAAGTCCATGTAGATCGGACTGTGGTCGGAGAGATCCATCAGTCCTATTTTACATGTTTTTACTCTTCCAATGTCTCTATTAAACATAAAAAAATAGTCAATCCTTGAGTAAGATGAATGTGGAGTTGAGTAAAATGTATAGTCTTTTACACTGGGGTTGAGTTCCCTCCACACGTCACAGACTCCCAATTCTTTTAGTAGCATCCGAGTCTTCCTGTTTTGGGTGTTATTTTGATGTGGGGAATTACCAGAAGCATCCCAGTATGGATTCAGTCTAAGATTGAAGTCCCCACCACATATCACTAAACCTTGAGCTTTAGTTATCATTAGGTCGAATACATTTTTATAAAATTTCCAGTTAGCCCCTGGGGGAGCATACACATTCAGCAGGGTGATATCTTCTCCCTCTAGCCGCCCAGTTACCAAACTGTATCTCCCTTCTTTATCTTTGTGTTCTGATTTTTTTTCAAATGTAATTTTGGTTGATATCAATGTCGCTACTCCCCTCCTCCTCCCTGATTTATATGAAGATGAAGAGATCATTTTAAACCCTTGTCTACTGAGTTTATTGTGTTCCACGTCTGTTAGGTGGGTTTCTTGTAAAAGTATTATTCCTGCTTTGTCTTTTTTCATTTTGCCTAGAATCTTGGATCTTTTAACTGGATTCAGGATTCCTTTTACATTATATGAAATTATTTTGGTTACACCCTGTTTCTCCATTGTGTTGTTTTGTTTAGTATAACTGTGAGGTGGCCCTCTTTTGTGCTACTCAGAAACTGAAAGAACATTAAAAACAAGAAAAACATTAAGAACATAGTGTAAAAAACTTTAAAACAAAAAGCTGTCATAAGAACTTCCTGAGCTGAGGTCTTTTTAAAGACCCTGTAAGAGCCTTGATGGAGTGAAGGCTCTGAGGGAAATTCCTCAAACTCTGTTACGTGTTGAGGGCCCTCTCTTACCACTGAAAGTAGTCCCATGCTTTTAACGTGAGTTTCAGAACCCAATCCAAACTTGTAATGATTTTTTTTTTTTTTTTTTCCTTTTATGCCTAAACCCTGTGAAATTGTGTGCACCCTCCCACCCCATCACATCAAACATTCACGCAAAAACAGTATTTGTTAGTATGAGGAGAACATGTGGATTATTGTCACATTTCTATTTTAACAAGTTTTTTTTTTTTATTACAAAGACTTATTTGTTTCAAATAATATGATTGTTCCATGAAATGTTTTACCACATGCTGAATATGCATCTCCTTTAATGTTTGTTACCTTGTATGAGGGGGGTTGGATGTGCGGATTGATTCAAGAGAAAAGAAAAAAAAAAAAAAAAAAAAAAAGGTCGCTATTCCAACCTGAAAACGGATAGTTTATCCGCGACGCTCTGGTGCTGGGTTTCCCGCTGCTGGTCCGTGGATTTTGAAGGTCTTTGTGTTGTCCATGTTTGCGCTTTGATCTTCTCACTCGGGTCTGCTGCGGGTTTAAATACCGTTACCGGGAGGCCTCTTTTCGCCATGTCAGCTGTTGCTTCTTCCGCCGAATTATAGAGACACGTTTCATCGCCGTAGAAGACCCTTAACTTCGCAGGAAATGGTGTCTGAAAGCGCAATTTCTTCTCTCTTAACACCTTTTTCGCGTCATTGTATTTCCTGCGCTTTTTAAGGACCTCCGGGGCGTAATCGTGTTCCACGTAGACTTTTCTCTCCTGGTGCATAAATCCTTTTTTCTGCCAGGCCAGTCTTACAACCTCTTGTTTTATTTTGAAATTGGAAAATCTTACCAACACCGAACGTGGGGGCGCTTCCGCCGCCGGCCTAGCGGCTAATGAACGATGTGCCTTTTCTATCTTCAAGTCGGTGGTTTGTGGAATATCCAATTTCTCTCTTAGTAAGGATTCCACGCATTCTGCCATTGAGTTAAAACCCTTTTCGGTTCCTTCTATCAGACCATGAATTCTTATGTTGTCTCTTCTTTGTTTTCCTTCTTGGTCGGTTAGCTTAGCCTCTATAGCTGCTTGTCTTTTGCGTAGGTCTAGCACAGAATCTTCGAGCACTTTTATTCGATCCTCTGTTTCCAAGATTCGGTTCTCGGCCTGGTCCACTCTGCTGTTTGTCCTTTTCAATTCTTCTCTGAATTCCCGAAATTTGGCCGTAACATCTCGGCGAAATCGTCGTAGCTCCTCAAATAGTGATTTCAGGCTAACCCTTTTGTTAGCTATCACCAGTTCCTCGTCTTCTGAACGGAGATCTTCCAGTTCGGATTCTCCGGCCGATACGTGTCCTGGCCTGGAGAATTTCAGTTTCTTCTGTTTTCCTTTAGACATGATGATTTTGTCTTTTGATTTTCACTCCTCCAAAAATCCGTTAAGTTTGATTTTCAAGGTGTTATCCTGGATTGGGTCTGAGAACTTCAGTGTTAAGCTGCAGTCGCCATGGCGTCCAGACCAGAAGTCCGTTCCTTTTAGTTTAATCCAAATTCTACAGTTTCTTGTCCAGGTTGCTTGTATCTTATTTTGTTTTTTCAGCATCCGTGCCTGTCGTGCTAATTCAGCGTTTTTTTTTGTCAGGTGTTCATTTAGGTAAACTTGAGTTTCCTTTAGCTTTTTGGCCTGCCTCAGTATGTTATTCTTTACCCTTCTGTTCACAAAGCGCATCACAATTGATTTCTTTGTTTTGTTATCTTTCTTCGGTAGAGCATAACAGGCTGAGATTGCACTGGCTTCTACCTTAATGTCTTTATTATTAAGGAACTGAAGCACTTGTTTTTCTAAGGACAATGACTCACTCATGGGAGCATCTTCACCATTCAGTCCTGTTGCAGCATGGGCGTATGACTGATATCTGATGTCTAGTCCACTTATAACTAGGTCATCAATACGAGAACCTTGTTCAAGATCCTCGACGCGTTGCTCCAAAAGACGCCCGTGTTGCTCCAGGTCCATAATTTTTTTGTCTTTTTCTTGGATTATTAAATGTAGGGTTTGTACCTGCTCTATTAGGCCTATTATTTTGTCCTGCTGGCTAGTCAATTTGGCCAGTTCATCTGACATAAAGTTCAGAGATTTTTTAATTTCTTCCATTTCCTCTTTCTTTGGTGGCATCTTACTGACCTGTGGATAGAGATAAACAGAGAATCCGGTTAGGCCTCAACTAGCCCGGCCGTTGCTGGACTCGCCGCACCGAGCTTCGGTGTACCAAACAATGTACTAAAATGGCCAGATTCACACAATGTAACCTAAAATAGGGCTGATGGGTGGACTACCGTACAGCCCGCACGGTGGGGTGGATTATTCTGCCACCCAATAAATTAAGAGTCCATGCATAAACTAAAATTAGACGCTGTGCTCTTAAACTAAACAAAATATATAAAATAATCCCATTTTACAGTATACATACATTAAAACACAAGAACTATAAACACACAATTATTTACAGCACTGTTCCTTGGGCAGGAAGAATAGAACTGGCATGGGGGGGGGGCAGGGCAGCCCCTCAGCAAGCGTGCCCCTGGAAACAACAGACCCCTGGGACGATGGCTGATCTCCCGGACGAAAGAGCCTCGCTTCTTCACCACTGACACCCGCGCTCATCCAGCCCCATCACATGAAGCCTCTTCCTGGACACGCCAAAGCTGATTGGCGTGCCTCACCAAGCCATTGGACAACTTGATGTATGCTGCACCCAGCTTAGCCACTATGTGCAGACACCTGTGATGTTGAGCTAGTTGTCATCTGGTCCATCTTTGCCGTGGACGTTCTTCAACCCGAACCAAGTCCATAACCCTCAGTGGGGCCCGGCTTGGCCTGAAATGGTGCTGCTGAGCATGCGGTTCCTCCATGCTGATCAGTCTGGCCCCAATTGCTTCTAAAACCGTCGTAGTGTTCACCATTATAGCTGCAGACCCTCCATCTCCCTGCAGCCAAGCTCCAGAGGCATCTGGGGCTAGTACATCGGTGTCACTCACCGACACAGGCGCCTCGCCACCACGCTCGGTACCCCCCTCTACCGTTTCCCGAGCGCCGGCACTGAGACCCTCCTGCGCCGAACCTGAGTGAAGCTGGTCCTGCTTGATCACCATGGTGTCCATTAGGTCTTTTCCCACACAACGTCCTCATCGACCACCGGAACCGGAGGGTTCCACTGGCGCAACTTGACCATTTGTTCCCAGCGTCGTCTTTTATGGCAAAGCCCAGTCCGTAAAACAAATCACAGCCCATGATGTTATCGCCTCAGGCTGTCACGTGGAACGTGAAGTCAACCGTCGTTGCAGACTTGTACTGAACCATTAACTCCAAAGTCCCAACCGTGCACAGCCTGCCACCTCCATAACCATACGTTGGCGCTGGGTTACCTCTAATCCTGTAGTGGGGGAAAAACTTCCTCACCATGGCCCAATTCAGCAACAACCCCTCCGCCCCCGTGTTAAGCAACAGCGGCGCCTCCGTGCCATCTAGTTCCACTGTGCAAAATGTGTACCTGCTGGCACTGGGGGACACTGTGTGGATGGTTGTCAGGGGTGGGTGGAGTGATTTCTTCCGTGGGCTCTCCGGTTCAGATACACAGCACACTCTAGCATAATGGTTCAAGTGTCCACATCTGCTACAACATGCTCCTTTAACCGGGCAGTCCTTAGCCTTATTGCGGTGGGTCGCGGACCCACAACCTTTGCGCAGGGGTTTTCCTGGGGCAGACCTTTGGCTGGCAGCGTTGGCTTCTGTAGTATCGTCGTCCAAGCTATCCTTGCTATCAGAGTCCACAACATTTGCCGCAGCAGGAGGCTTCGGCGGCCGCTGTGACTGGTCACCGGTTTAGCTCCAAAGCTAGCTTGTCTGCGGCCTCCAGCTGGAGAGCTAGTTTGACAGCTCTGGCTAATGTTAAGTCATTGGGCACTGTGAGTAGCCTAGCCAGCAATGCGGCGCTACACGTGTGCTCTGCAAGCTGCTCATGTACCATTTCATCTTCCAACGGCCCAAAGTAACACTCGCTAGCTAGCTGCCTGAAGTCGGCGACAAACTGATGAACAGGCTCACCTACTTGCTGATGTCGCTACCGAAAGCGAATCCTCCGGACAGTCACACTATCCAGGGTATGAAAATGGTTGGCTAGCAGCTCCCCAATGTCTTCAAAAGAGTCCAAAGCTCCAAGTGTGCACAGGACTCGCTGGCCCTCAGTACCCAGGTTGTGAACAAGTAGTGCACTTGCTCTTAGCTTGTCAATTCAATTCAATTCAGCTTTATTTATAATCATCACAACAAAAGCCATCTCGTGGCGCCACAGTGCAGATAAAAAAAAAAAATCACACAGTCACAGAAAGACCCAGCAATCAGACGATCCCCTCCCTATGAGCAAGCACTAGGAGACAGTGGAGAGGAAAAACTCCCATTTGGAAGGAAGAAACCTCTAGCAGAACCAGGCTCAGGGAGGGGCAGTCGTCTGCTGCGACTGGCTGGGGATGAGGGGATAGGGAGGATGGAAGGACAGACATAAAGAACATAGCAGTAAGATGCCAAGTACAATATTGGAGGTCAACCAGCAGTATGGATCAGATAACAATAGAACAAGAGTGGGGTTAAAAGACACAAATACCCTCCTTAAACAAAAGCTATATTAAAAAGGAAGGATTTTACCCTGTTCTTAAAGACAGAGACCGAGTCTGACTCCCGGACCCAGAGTGGTAACTGGTTCCAGAGAGAAGGGGCTTGGTAGCAGAAGGCTCTGCCTCCCACCGTACTTTTGGAGATTCTGGGCACCACAAGTAAGCCAGCATTTTGGGAGCGTAATGCTCTGTTAGGATGGTAAGGTAATATCAGATCTTTTATATATTGGGGGGCCAGATTGTTAAGAGCTTTGAAAGTAAGAAGAAGGATTTTAAACTTGATTCTGAATTCAATGGGAAGCCAATGGAGGGAGGACAGAACTGGGAAAATATGATCTCTTTTTCTAGAACCAGTTAAAACTCTAGCAGCAGCATTTTGAATCAATTGAAGACTTTTTAAAGATACTCTAGGACAACCAGATAATAGCGAATTACAATAATCTAATCGCGAACTGACAAAGGTGTGAATCAGTTTCTTAGCATCACCCAGAGACAAGATGCTCCTGATCTTAGCAATATTGCGCAGATGGTATAAGGCGGTCCTAGAAACAGTTTTAATATGTGAATTAAAGGACAAATCCTAGTCAAAAATCACTCCAGGGTTCCTCACACAACTGTTCAGAGTGAGAGTGGCAGCATCTAAATTAAGGGCATAATCTGAAAAGGAATTTCTAAGATGTTTTGGGCCAACAACAATGACTTCAGTCTTATCAGAGTTCAATAGTAAAAAATTACAAGTCATCCAAGCTTTGATGTCCTTAAGACAGGCATCTAGCTTGGCCAACTGATCACAATCATCAGGCTTCATTGACAGGTATAGTTGTGTGTCATCAGCGTAACAATGAAAATGTATACAGTGCTTTCTGATGATATTGCCCAGCGGGAGCATATATAGACTAAAAAGAGTAGGGCCCAACACAGATCCCTGTGGAACTCCGTGAGTGAGCTTAGAGCTGGAAGAAAATCCATCATTGACATGGACAAACTGAAATCTATCAAATAAGATCGAAACCACTGCAACGGAGTTCCACTGAGTCCAGCAAAGTGTTCCAATCTATCAAGTAGAATGGCATGATCAATAGTGTCAAAGGCTGCACTGAGATCTAAAAGAACAAGAACAGAGACAAGTCCATTATCAGCTGCAGTCAGGAGGTCATTAGAGACCTTCACTAACGCAGTTTCAGTGCTGTGATGAGCTCTGAACCCAGAGTGAAACACCTCAAACAAACCAACTACCTGCAAATGGTCAGATAATTGCACAGCAACAACTCTTTCCAAGATTTTTGAAATGAAAGGCAAATTGGAGATTGGTCAATAATTGGCCAAAACTCCAGGATTGAGCGTCAGTTTTTTAAGTAAAGGTTTAATTACAGCAGTTTTAAAAGCCAGTGGAACATAACCCAGAGTTAAAGAAGAATTAATGATAAGAAGAATACGGCTACTAATAATTGGGAAAATAATTTTAAATAACCTGGAAGGAAAAGGGTCCAGAAGGCAAGCTGAAGGCTTAGAAGAGGAAACTACCCTATCCAACTCCAAGAGGTCGATTGGAGTAAGTCTATCCAAGCAGATATCAATTGAGAGAGCTGCAGTAGTTAATGTACTAGAGTTTACGGTAGGAAGAATCTGACTAATTTCATGTCTAATAGATAAAATTTTAAGATTGAAATAGTTCAGAAAGTCCTGACTAGAAAGCTCAGGGGGGATGCGAGGATTGACCGAGTCATGGCTCTTTGTAAGCCTGGCTACAGTGTTGAAGAGAAACCTGGGGTTATTCTTGTTTGCTTCTATTAATGCAGAATAATAGCTTGATCTAGCTTTTCTAAGAGATTTTTTGTAGATTAAGAGATGATTTCTCCACGCCAAGTAGAATTCATCTGAATTAGTTGAACGCCATTTTCTTTCCAATTGGCGAGCCTTCTGTTTCAAGCCACGAGTTTCTGAGTTAAACCAAGGAGTAAGAAATCTCTGGTTAGACTTTTTCTTTTTTAAAGGGGCTACCAAATCTAGAGTCCGATGCAGAGAGGCAGTAACACCATCAACCATGCTATCAATCACGAATGGAGCAGACTCCCCATCACTTATTTCAGGTGTTTCTGTTGTGTTGATCCATGGCATAGAGGAGACAGTTTGCAAAAATTTAGCAACAACATCATCAGAAAGACATCTGCTGTAGTAGTATTTTTCTTTAGGAAATAAGTGATCAGAGATAATGAAATCAAAAATTAGCAGACAATGGTCAGACAGTACAGGATTATGAGGAGACACAACCAGATTTTCGATATCTATACCATATGTCAAAACAAGGTCCAATGTATGGTGGAAATAATGGGTAGAATTTTTTACTTATTGGGAAAACCCCATTGAGTCTAAAATTGAATTGAAAGCCTTATTAAGACAGGTCAAAAAGGTTCATTTTGTCTTCTTTTAATTATTTATCTTTTGTTCATATAAAAGACAAAAAATAAAATAGAAAGGAGATGTCTTTACCTTCTTTACATGTTTCAACTGCACTGCAGCCTTCGTCCCTTATTAAAACAGCCTTATTGTCGAGCTTACCCAGGTTGAGTGCGGTGATGTACGTTTGGAAAGCCTCAAACCACATCGGCCAAGGCACCGGCAGCTCGACCAGGAGCTCGAGGAAGGGGCAAAGTGGTGTGATACACGCCTCCATGAGTTAATCCTCAATTGCCGAATGTTATGTATGGTAAAATACCTTGGGTGAATAATGAGGCAAGATGACTGTACGAACACAGCTTTATTGAAGTTGCCAAACAGCAGTAACATGGTAGGCATGTGGCAGAGGGCACCGGTCAAAGAGACAATAGTATGGATGCCCTCCACTATATATAGGACGGTGCAGTAACATGACAGGAAGTGCACGTCACTACACTGCACTTCACAATAATGTGCCGGAACACAACATCACATGCAGTCCAATTTGTCACTGTCTGCACCTACAGTACCGGATCGAACTTGCAACTACAAGTATTACTGCTTTACCTTTTTCTGTATATAGGATTGCTGGGTTGTATCGTTTATCTTTATTTGCACTATGGGGTGTTTGGGTTTTATCTTTTACCATTATTTGCACTACAGGTAGCATTACTGCACATAGACTGCTGTAGTTTTTCCAGCCTTATTCCTTTTTTTATATTGTGCACACCACTGAAGAGAGAGAAACGGCATTTCAATTCTCCTGTATGTCCTATACGTATAGTAGTATTGACAAATAAAATCTTTGAATCTTGAATCAGCATTAAACAACTCACTATTGATCAAATCAAACTTCTACTTTCAGTATGCACTCAAAATCATTGACAAATCAACTATATATAAATATAAATATATCTTTAGGGGTGTTTTCACACCTCAACATGTTGGCTCTGGACTGAATCAGTTGATGAGTTTGTGGTTTTGTAGCATTTCATCTTTGATTTGGTTTCTTTTCACAAAGAGAAAAATCCAAGAGAACCTAAATGTGTTACTTCAAATTAGGCGACAACATCCCATCCACTTATTAGTCAGTTTTTGCAGTGAGAACAAGACACATAAATACAGGAAGTTGTTTTCCTTATTTGTTACACCAAAATCTGCGATCCATCAGAATCTGCGACTGTATGTGGTGGTGATGCTGAACATTGTCTGCAATGTCTATGGTTGAGAATAGGAATGGGTGTGTCTAGATTAATGTTAGAGAAGCACAGAGTTCCCAAAAATGGTTATTTTGGTGTTAAATTATTTTGCAAGTGAAGTGATAAGATCCTGGGTTCGATCCCAGCCCCCGTCCAACAGTGATCTGTGTGGAGTTTGCATGTTCTCCCCGTGTCTGCGTGGGTTTACTCCGGGATTTCTCCGGTTTCCTCCCACATGCCAAAAACATGCAAGTTAGGTTAATTGGCATCAAACTGGGGATTCTAAATTGTCTTTAGGTATGACTGTGAGAGTGAATGGTTGTCTGTCTCTCTGTGTTGGCTCTGTGATGGACTGACGATCTGTCCAGGGTGTACCCTGCCTCTTGCCCAAAGATGCTGGGATAGGCTCCAGCTCCCCCCGCGACCCAAAAAGGATTAAGCGGAAGAAGATGGATAGATGGATGAAGTGATAAGATGACAGATTCTGCAGGGTTACAGATTTTGGTGTAACACCAGAAGTCCCTTTTTTATTCAGTGCATTTCACACTTTAATGTGCTCCCGACAAAGCTTTCAGCAGTGTGCAGCATTTTTCAGCCCTTTGTTAAAGTGTGCATCTCCCACACTAAGTTTGATTTAAAACTTAAACAACATAAATCTGCAAGTTACCGATGTTAACATTTTGAACTTATAAGTATCTAACAGATATGATACATATGATCAGCCACATTTGAAGTTATGAACTTATATAAAAAACAAGATTCATCAGAATGCTGTATCATGATTTTTTTTTTCCTGATGAACTGTGACCAGACAACATGAAGGATTTTCATTATAATGCTGTAATTTTCAGTGAATAGCAATGGGGACAAGAACACAAATACTGTATAAGTTAGTGTGATAAATTTATTAAGTATATTACCTAAAATGAAAATTTTGAGATTACCTTTTTCAGTTTAGTTGTAATCTGGCATTCCAGACATTCAAAAGTGTATTGATCCTAAATTAAGCCCTATTTACTTTGTGTCCCAAGCTTGTGGAGTACAGTCTTTCCTCTCTTATCCTTCAGTCACTGATCTCTGTGTGTACGTAGCTGAGTGACTGATCTGATCAACCAAACACCAGGGATTGATTTCAATCATAGTTGGACCAGTCTGACTCAAACCAGTCTTTTACTCCTTTTGGCCTCTGGGGTTCTAGATAAAGTAATAAGAAACAGAAATGTCAAAAGAAACACAGTATAATGTCGTGTCAGCTTGCACAGGTTGAATGGCTGCAATTCAGTGGTGGGTCAGACTGGGAGCCCTGTGAAAGTCATGGTTACAGTACAATAGATCTGTACAGATAAAACTGTTTGGAATATGGTCACATACTTTTTGCTGTTTTGCAGGTCTTAAAATCTGGTTTTAAAAATCAGTGAAGTAAATTTTGAAGTCTCCTAGTCATAACTTTTGCAGATATTTGGTTAAATTACAACGATGCAGTCGGCAGTCAGTTGCCTCTGGCGCAGGGCACATTTTTGGGTGTTTTCAAATCCATTTTGCTATTCCAGCAGCGCAAAACCAAATTTTGCACTGGGCGGAAAGAGGCTGTCCTACTGCTCTTAATTATTCGGAAGTGTGTTTTGGAGGTAAGGTGAAATAAAGCAGGCACTACTTTTGCTGTCATTCCCTTTAATAAACAACGGTGCGAGATCCAAGGCAAGATTCTAATGCAACACCATTTAAATGTGAGGACAAATCCGTTATACGCTGGGGACAGTGTGTGCTTGTTCACAAAGTAGAAATGCTTTTATGCTGCACGGTGGCGCAGTGGTTAGCACTGCGGCAGCACAGGTTACCCTTGTCCGGGGGATTGTGGGGATCGTGGGTTCGATCCCAGCCCCCGACCAACAGTGATCTGTGTGGAGTTTGCATGTTCTCCCCGTGTTGCGTGGGTTTACTCCGGGATTTCTCCGGTTTCCTCCCACATGCCAAAAACATGCATGTTAGGTTAATTGGCTGTTCTAAATTGTCCCTAGATATTTGTTTCCTATAGGCCCTTAGAATAGAGGGTTAGTATTAATGAAAGCGCTTTGAGTGGTCTTTGTGACTAGAAAAGCGCTATATAAGTGCAAGTTAGTTAGTTAGTTTTAAGGGCCATTAAAACCAAACAGCTTAAAAGGAACTTTTTTAACTTTAACTTAGCTTGTTTTCCTTGTCCACAGCCCTGGTCACACTGGGGAGACGTAATCATAATTACACACGGATGAGAGCTGTACAGTTCATAGGTTTTGCCAGTGTCACATGACTGGGCACAGGTGGTACCGGGCTCAGTCTCTCATTTCATTTATGTATATTTTCTGTATGTTTTCCAGCCTTGTGGTGTTTTTCTGTGTTTTGTTTCCTGATGATTTATTGTTCTATTTATTATTTATGTTCCAGTATTGTTATTATGTGGTCTATTTGTGTAGCTTTTGAGTGTTTGACCTTTTTCTGTGACAGGGCCATCATCATCTCCCAGGCATTCCCACTTGGTTAATTACACTCTGCCTGCTCCCCTAGTCATCTCAGGTGTGAGAGTTCTGTAATTAGGTTACCGCCCACTCTGGCTCCCCACACCTGTTGCTCATCGTATCATTTCCCTCCACTATTTAAGTGCTGTGTTTTCAGTCAGTTATTGCTGCTAGATTGATTGCGTCAAGACTGTTTTTTCTCTGATGATTCTCCACTTCCCCGGCCTCTGAAGTGCTTATCTTTAGTGATGGCAGAAATGGAATGATCGAGAGATCGAATCATTTGGAACAATTGATTCAGAAAAAGAATTGATGTTTTGGAACATTTGAAACATCTCCCCACAGCGACATCTGGTGGCCAAATGTTATAATACTACATTGAACCAGTCAAGTGTTTTCGGGTCTTTATCTCAACGTTTCGTGTTTTGTTTGGGTTTCTAGTATTATTTGTCTGAAAATATACATTTTTTCAATTAGTATTTGTAGGGGGTGCTTGTTTACAAAATAGACATCAGTCACTGTTTTTAGGGGGTGCTTGTGTACATTCAGTTCTTTTTGCCTTCCTGTCAAGGAACAACAAAAAGACAAGGAATGCTGCCATGCAACTTCGTATATTGTAAATATATGTAACTATATGTAAAATATATAACTATATGTAAATGTACAACAATATGGCTTCTTTTAGTGATCAAATACATAATTATATTTATTGTAAATAATAATAAAGGTGTATAAATAATAAATGTATACTTGTATGTGTATTAAAAGAACATGAATACATATCATAAACATTACGCTGGCCATGGCTTGATTCAGCACTCGGTTGTGTTGTGCTAGGAATGCAGGCGTCAGGATGTTTTGTCCGTAGGTGTCTCCACCTACTTGTTGTATTGTTACAAAATGCAAGATGTTGCATACAGTGCATACATTTAACTTTTTTTCCCCTCAAGAAGGTCATAGTGATCCCAAACAGCTGACCTGGGACGCTTTCTACCCCCATCCATTTCCAAATAATGTAAATCCAAAAGCAGCTCAGTGCAAGACTTCACAAACAAACTGCACTTCAGAGGAGCTTTTAAATGTTTCAGGCATGTGGGCTGATGAATCAGCAGCCAGTCAGGCAAGGACACGAGAAATTAGTATTTTACATATAAAGTATATACAGTGGGGTAAAAAAGTATTTAGTCAGCCACCAATTGTGCAAGTTCTCCCACTTAAAAGATGAGAGAGGTCTCCAATTTTCATCATAGGTATACCTCAACTATGAGAGACAAAATGAGAAAAAAAAAATTCAGAAAATCACAGTGTCTGATTTTTAAAGAATTTATTTGCAAATTATGGTGGACAGCAAGTATTTGGTCAATAACAAAAGTTCATCTCAATACTTTGTTATATACCCTTTGTTGGCAATGACAGAGGTCAAACGTTTTCTGTAAGTCTTCACAAGGTTTTCACACACTGTTGCTGGTATTTTGGCCCATTCCTCCATGCAGATCTCTTCTAGAGCAGTGATGTTTTGGGGCTGTCGCTGGGCAACACGGACTTTCAAATCCCTCCAAAGATTTTCTATGGGGTTGAGATCTGGAGACTGGCTAGGCCACTCCAGGACCTTGAAATGCTTCTTACGAAGCCACTCCTTCGTTGCCCGGGCGGTGTGTTTGGGATCATTGTCATGCTGAAAGACCCAGCCACGTTTCATCTTCAATGCCCTTGCTGATGGAAGGAGGTTTTCACTCAAAATCTCACGATACATGGCCCCATTCCTTCTTTCCTTTACACGGATCAGTCGTCCTGGTCCCTTTGCAGAAAAGCAGCCCCAAAGTATGATGTTTCCACCCCCATCCTTCACAGTAGGTATGGTGTTCTTTCTCCTCCAAACACGACAAGTTGAGTTTTTACCAAAAAGTTCTATTTTGGTTTCATCTGACCATATGACATTCTCCCAATCCTCTTCTGGATCATCCAAATGCTCTCTAGCAAACTTCAGACGGGCCTGGACATGTACTGGCTTAAGCAGGGGGACACGTCTGGCACTGCAGGATTTGAGTCCCTAACGGCGTAGTGTGTTACTGATGGTAGCCTTTGTTACTTTGGTCCCAGCTCTCTGCAGGTCATTCATTAGGTCCCCCCCCCGTGTGGTTCTGGGATTTTTGCTCACCGTTCTCGTGATCATTTTGACCCCATGGGGTGAGATCTTGCGTGGAGCCTCAGATCGAGGGAGATTATCAGTGGTCTTGTATGTCTTCCATTTTCTAATAATTGCTCCCACAGTTGATTTCTTCACACCAAGCTGCTTACCTATTGCAGATTCAGTCTTCCCAGCCTGGTGCAGGTCTACAATTTTGTTTCTGGTGTCCTTTGACAGCTCTTTGGTCTTGGCCATAGTGGAGTTTGGAGTCTGACTGTTTGAGGTTGTGGGCAGATGTCTTTTATACTGATAATGAGTTCAAACAGGTGCCATTAATACAGGTAACGAGTGGAGGACAGAGGAGCCTCTTAAAGAAGAAGTTACAGGTCTGTGAGAACCAGAAATCTTGCTTGTTTGTAGATGACCAAATACTTATTTTCCACCATAATTTGCAAATAAATTCTTTAAAAATCCTTCAATGTGATTTTCTGGATTTTTTTTTTCTCATTTTGTCTCTCATAGTTGAGGTACACCTATGATGAAAATTGGAGACCTCTCTCATCTTTTAAGTGGTAGAACTTGCACAATTGGTGGCTGACTAAATACTTTTTTGCCCCACTGTAATACATAAATTGTGCATAGAATAGGCAATTTAATATTGTGTAACGGCAGCATTTTATTATTCCATTTGAGAAACGGGATAACACAATCACTGCATAAAACAACGGTGAAGTTTGAAAACAGTTGGTGACGTAATGGAACGCGAAATGGAACAGTCACGTGACATCCTCTTTCTGATACAGACCTCGGAACAATGATTTTTATTTATTTATTTCGGATAGATTAAAAGTAAAAAGAAACAGAATAATATAACAAAGTGGAAACAAATCCAACAAGGTCAAATTAGACAATAACTCCTCTGATTATACAGTTCAACATAAGTTATCCGAAATGGGTGATGGCTGAAGCTGCAGCTTATATTGCAGTTCGATTGCTTATATTGATTCAATTCAGAAGTTCCACCTAGGTTTCGGTACGCACTAAAACACTGTTTTGACTTTGCCATCACTAGTTTTCATATAATAGGCATTTTAATTTTGTGTAATGGAGGTCAGACATCATAGATAAAACTAGAGACACTTTAAATAACTGATTAAACTCATCACCTACACTAACACTAAAACTTCCGGTGTCGCAAAATAATAAACTAAAATAATAACTTAATATTTTTGTTTTGACTATAAAACAATGAGCAAAATTAAACACAGGTATGTCCCAAAATTTGATAATATATTTTTTTCTACCTAAGTTTAGAAAAGGACAAAACAAAAATGAGACCAAAAATTTGTTTTTTCTGATTTTATTTTGAATTGGAATTACAAATGAAGGAACCATACACGGATTTGTATTCACTTGCTGAAACAAAAACGACTGTGACGTTTCAAAACAATTGGGGGCGGAATGGAACGCGATATGGAACAGTCACGTGACACTGTCCTTCTGATACAGACCTCGGAACAGCGTTTCGAATCACAAGTTCCGCCTAGGTTCCGGTACGTTCCAAAACACTGTTTCTATTTTGCCATCACTACTTATCTTCTCCTGAGCACTCCTTGCTTAGAGGCTCAACTTGTAAGTTATTCTTGCTTTGCATTTTTTGTTCTGTTGGCACTTTTGGACTTTATGCCCCTGAAGTTTACTTCTCCTGAGCACTCCCTGCTCAGAGGCTTGACATGTAAGTGTTTCTTATTCTGCATTTTTTGTATTGTTGGCACTTTTGGACTTTATGATGTTTTCTTTAATAAATTGCACAAACACCATTCAGCGTGTGGGTTTGTCCTCTCTGCGCTTCATAGAGGTGCACATGACAGAATCTAGCAGCCAGTAAAAACCCAGCTGTGGTGTTTGTGTGGGGGTTTTTTTTTTCATCTTTTTGTGTTTTTCCACTTACCTGGTTTTGGAGCTTGTAATGGATGCTGCAGTATGGAGCTATCCCATGCATCTTAGGTGGGAGTGCTGCCGAGCCCTAATGGAAATAGACGGGCTAATTTCCACGGCATGCACATATTCCACCCCGGAGGACGTGTTATGGTACCTGGATCTGGCGGAGGCAGCAGCTTGCCAATGCCCTCAACTCTCGGAGTATGCGGCGGGAGTTGAGAGGATTTCCCTGGTGGTGGCACTGTGACGCGAGAACGGCGGAAGGGTGAGGAAGTCCCCGAAGAAGCCCAGGCTCGTGCCAAAGGGAGAATGCTCCCGGGGCTCGGCTGTTTCCACTCTTCACCAGTCCTCAACGCCCGTTTCAGCTCCACCAAAACAGCGTTATCCTGCGCTGGTCCGCCGGAGGAAGCCATCCTCATTGGCAGCCACTTCCCAGACGTTGAGCCCGACAATTCCCACAGCAGAGCCCCTTTTTTCTTCTTCTTTGCCAGCTGTCATGCCAGCCCACACCCTCTCCGCTGCTGCCGTAACCTCTGTCACCTTGACATTCCCTCCTGCTGCTGAGAGGTCCTCCAGGGCTTCCCCGGGTACGGCCACTCCTGTGTCCACTGGAGCGGTTCCTGCACGTTCCATTGAGGGGCCCAGGTTTACCGTAGAGGGATGACACACCTCCAGCTGCAGCGGGCAACATCACACCAGGAGGACAAGCAAGTGACATTCATTTCTTCTCTTGGTAATGTCAATTTGTCTTGTCTGATCCCTGGTGATGAGGCTCTGGGTATGCAGTCCCCAGAGTCCTCACCACCTGCTGCAGCCACCCATGGCTCACTTATCCTCTCCGTGTCTCCCCCATCTATTCCTGAGTGTCCGCCGGCCCCAGAACTAAGCTGCCGGTTGATGGAGGAGCCTGTGGCCCTGGAGGACCCAAATCCAGTGCCAGCACGGAGCCGACCCCCAGCTGCCACGCCGGAGGAGCCACCAGTGTAGGTCACTTCGCCTGGGGGGCCTTATGACTGCAACCACCATCAAGCCTGCTGCGAAGACCACCTCAGCAGAGTGGGAGCCGGAGCTGGACCTCCAAGTGACTGGGCCTGAGACGTCGTCATCTGTATCAACAGAGTCCTGGATGGCGGTGGAGCTCGAGCTCAGGCAAGTGCTCTTTCTTGTTTTCCTCTTATCTGTTTTGGAGAGATCTTGCCTGGCTCTTGGGGGCCGGGGGGAGTTGAGTTCAGCCATCAGCTGCGCCTGAGCTCACTTCGCCGGGCTCTGCCACTGCTGGTGACCCTGTACCTCTCCTGGTTTGTTCTGAGCCTTCTTTCAGGGTCGCTGGGGGAAATTACAGCCTCACCAGATGTCTCCGTGGGTCCAGGCTCACCATCCGAGGACGTTGTGGGTCCATCTCCCCTCACTGAGGTCTTCATGGATCTTCTTCCTTCGCCCTTATCCAGTGCTTCATTGGTGGACTGCCTCCTTGTCCTGGTGCTCTTGTGGGTCAGCGGGTGCTGCAGTGCTCGAGCCCAGAGCACCGATGGTGCAGCGCCGTTCCAAGCCGGGACCACCAAGGGTGCTGCTGGCCAGGCCAATGCCGTCGTGGTCCCTCTTCTTCCTCTGCCAGACGCCGTCGGGGTCCCCCTTCCTCGGCTCCCCTTTCCCATCTTTGAGTCTCCCAGTGGTGGAGCTGCCCCCTAGGCCACCCCTCCGGTTCGGGTGGCTGAAGAACCCCAGTCGACCGCCCGATGGACTGGACTGTCTGATCAGGTGGCCAATGTTCTCTGGCAGGCCACCTGACTCATTCCACCTTGCCGTCCGCTAGGCCTGGGACTTTGGTCGCCCCCCTGAACTTTCCAACTCCTTGGCCTGGGGGGCCTAATCCATTATTGCATGGTGTGGATCCTGAGCGGGCCCTGTAGTTTTGTCCCCCCCCCCCCCCACCTCCCACCCTGGTTTGTTTTTTGCTGTACCTTTTTTTTGGGGGGGGGGGGGTGTTACCTTTGGGTGTCTGGGATCCATGACTGAGCATGGGTGGTACCGGGCTCAGTCTCTCAATTCAATTATGTATATTTTCTGTATGTTTTCCAGCTTTGTGGTGTTTTTCTGTTTTGTTTCCTGATGATTTATTGTTGTATTTATTTATGTTCCAGTATTATGTGGTCTATTTGTGTAGCTTTTGAGTATTTGACCTTTTTCTGTGACAGGGCCATCATTCCTCCTTTCCCAGGCATTCTCACTTGGTTAATTACACTCTGCCTGCTCCCGTAGTCATCTCAGGTGTGAGAGTTCTGTAATTAGGTCACTGCCCACTTTGGCTCCCCACACCTGTTGCTCATCATACCATTTCCCTCCACTACTTAAGTGCTGTGTTTTCAGTCAGTCATTGCTGCTAGATTGACTGTCGAGACTGTTTTTTCTCTAATTCTCCACTTCCCCAGCCTCTGAAGTGTTTGTCTTCTCCTGAGCACTCCCTGCTTAGAGGCTCAACTTTTAAGTTATTCTTGCTTTGCATTTTTTGTTCTTTTGACACTTTTGGACTTTATGCCTCTGAAGTTTACTTCTCCTGAGTACTTCCTGCTTTGAGGCTTGACTTGTATTTCTTGTTCTGCACTTTTTTGTACTGTTGGCACTTTTGGACTTTTGTTTTCTTTAATAAATTGCACAAACACCATTCAGTGTGTGGATTTGTCCTCTCTGTGCCTCTTAGAGGTGCACATGACAGCCAGTCTTTGTCCATGATTTTGACAGTTATAAAAATTCCTTCAGTTCATGGGACACTCATGGCACTGTACTCTGTGAAACTGCAGAAGAGTGACTGTTCCTCCCACAGCATGCATTAATGAGGTCTGTTAATGTTCCCTGCTCCGCTGAATGCAAAATTGTTGTATTTTAACTTAAAAAAACCCCCAAACAGATCACAGCAGACAGGCGGACAGCCCGATGACGGCTTTTTCCCAGAATCTGTCACATGCTGGTCCAGCAGTTTAAAGTCCAGTGGTTTAAAAAAAAAAAGTGACCCACACTCTGATCACCTGAGAATAAATAAGTTGATGCTTAATGTATGAAGTTGTCTGTAAGTTTACAGTTCATTCATCTTTAACGGTCCGTTACGTGTCATGGGGGGCTGGAGTCTGTCCCAGCATCTTTGGGCAAGAGACAAGGCACATCCTGGACAAACTGGCAATGAATGGAAAAGTCAAGTAAGGGAGTAGGACTGATTTTCACAAAATCAGTCTGTGAAAATAAGGGACACAGAAATTGTAGCCCTAGTGTAGTAACAGGCATACGTGTGCGTTCATGCCGTCTGAATGTAATGCTGAAATCGTGGTTGATGATACACTGTTTACTTTAGACCTGCTTTAAAATAACACTGGTCAACACCAAATTTTTTGTCTTAAGTTTTTTTTAGCTGATTTAGGACAATTTTGATGTGCTGAATCCAAAAATCACATTGGTTTTGCTCATCAGGTCAACTTTTTGAATTATGGCCACATGTTGTTTTATACATTTTTGTTTACATGTACAGGTATTTTCGCTTTATATGAAGCAAAATTCTTTTTTGTCTTGAAATTCTCTGAATTTTGAACAATGATGACATAACATTCAATTTACATGTACTTACCTTTATATAAAGGTAAGTATGGTAATATAAAGGTAATACCTTTATATAAAGGTAAGTACGTGCACAGTATTAAGTACTAAGTACAGGTTTTTACTTAGCACCTGATCGAGAGAAATGGATGTCATTTTCAGATTCAGAGGTGCAAAATTGTCTTAAATCAGTTGAAAAAACAGACAACTTACAAAAATTATTTTGTAACCCTGTGTAATCAAAGGGCCATTGACAGAATGCACTGTAATACCGTCAAGCCTCCCATTTTAAATTGGTCCCATCCTACAAGCGCAAGGCACGTGCACAGTCATTTCTTAATTAGGTGGCCAGACAATGTCCTGACAGAAACCAATAAAAGCACCTGCGCAAGGCGCAAAAGGGGGTGCAAATGCATGCTTCAGACTGTTGTAATAGGGTCCATTTTGTCTATAGTCTACACATTGAATTCAAAACCACTGTGCAACCAGCTAAACACACAATGACAGTCAAAATCATGTAAGACGGCAAACAACATTAGTGAAGATCTTTTCACAGGCTGGGGCCACATTTAAATTACATTTTTTTTTTCTGTTCCTCTTTTCAGGATGTACGTATGTTCAAACTAACTCTTTATGTCAACATGTGTCTCATAATGTGACCGTTCAGGAGCCACAGTAACGTCACAGCATTTTTGGCTGTAACTCTGAGAATGGATTCAGTGTTTTGGAGTTTTGGTGATTTAAAAACATTATTGTTCTTGCCATTGTCAATTTGACACTCACAGTTGAAGCTTACCAAAACTGTAGCTTGACCGTATGTGTAATCATTCTGTCTTTTTTTTCTTCTAGATATGCCATGGCACTGTACAACCAGCATGTCTGCCCTGTGGATAACTGGTATGCTGCAATTTATCATGTATTTGCTTCATCATCCTTCTGTTATAGCAGCCCTTGCAATTAGCTTAATCTTTTTCAAAGCTTGTTTGCAACATGAGCTCATGAAATTATTTCATTATTAAGTCCCTGACCTGAAAAATGTTTGAGAGAAAATTAGCACAACATTTATTGCATTCTTACTGAGTGGCTGGCTTTTCTTTGGAGAAAAGAAAACCTTGATGTCACCTTCACACAAAAAAGCTATGCAACTATAATTTATTGCACAAAGGGAACAATTATATCGGACTGTTATCTGAAAATATTGAGAAATATGTCTACATGTCTGTCAAATATACCATTATGCTGTCTTATGTGTGTTTCGTGTGTGCATGTTTGGCATTCCAGGTTGTACAACCAGTCATGTGAAGAGGAGCTGTATTTGCAGAGCGGGCCGTCTTTATGTTGCACATTAGACAATGTACCTCTGATCAGGTCAGTAGGACCCCCACCTTGCACCACCTACGCCCTACCTCTTCCCTGTCTCTCCTCTGGTTCTTCTTTTGTGCTGATTATGAGCAGGAACACTGTCCCATTGTTTTTCATGACCCCTGTCGGCACATTGTTAATGGAAAGCGAGTGAGTATATGTGTCTGTCTGAGCTTTCTGAAAATAACATGCGGCTGAAATATCCTGCCTGCCACCATGGCACTTTGGAGGGAGAACACAGGCCTGCGCTTAACTATATAAACGCACACAGTCTTTAACATCAGAGATCACTTGTAATGCATAAACAATGTGGAAACAAAGATGCACAAAAAACCCTCAAACCAAATGTGAAGATACAGATTTACACACACACTCTAGATTTGTAAAGTATAATGTTTAATTTAGAGAGCTGGCTGGTGCTGTTTTTTTTTTTGTTTTTTTTCATTTCTTCAAGTGGAAACATGGAAGAAATGTATATTTTTTAGCTCATTCAGGTGAAGACGAAATGAGCTGTTGCCATTGCTCTGCATTCCTTATCCATCTGTCCATCCATCCACAATTTACAAGGATTCCAACCCCTATAAGACAATTGCCCGGCTGCTCACCAAACTCACACACAATGATCCTCAGGTGGGTCTGCATTCAAGTTGAGTGCAAGGTCAAAGTCAGGGTCAAACGTTAGGAGATCTAGGCACTCACTGTATGCGATTCCACAAAACTTGCTAGGCCAACTTCGCCTCTGCAATTGCCACGATGCTCGTCAAACTCACACACTGTGACCTCAGGTGGATCTGCATCCAGAAAGGAAGGCTGTCGCTGACTTCAGGGTGTGTTAGTTGGACTGGAATGAGTTAATTTGTCATTGGTCTGGTTAATCACAATGAAATAGACTTATCTATCTATAAATGCAAGAAATCTGTATGTGTTTGTCTGTTCCACGCATATCTCTCGAACTGTTTGTCAGGCTGGCCTCAGATTTTAAACGTGGTTCCCTGAGGTTACGAGGGTGTGCATCCCCGAATGTCGAGTTGCTCGGTCAAAAAAATGTAATTTTTATCAGTAAGTTTAACCACCGCTCTGTCTCTTCATGAGCTGGCTTTAAGAAGTGTGGGCGGGGTTTCAGATTGACTCTGATCTGATTAGATACCACACAGCATCACAACCTGTCAGTCACCACAGTGTTCCCGGGACAAAACAAGGAAATGAAAGTTAGAAAAAGATAATACTGAAGATTATACTATAAAATTGCCGTGATTGCAGCTGAACCACTGGCACCACGCTAAAGCAACAGCCGAGACTCCCGTTAACCGGGCAGGCTGAACTTGGCTCCCTACAAAGGACTGCCGACCAGGCGCTCCACGATCGTTCACTGGGAGGCACGCCCAACCTGCCCCAGTCAGCAATGGCGCTCCTCTCGGTGTGCTCGCACAATTATTTAAAGTTAATAATTAAAAGTTAATAATTGTCGAGTGGGATTCCCAGATCAACTGCATATCACATGCGGCCACATGCACGCTTTGACTAAATGACGACCGTCACCAAACTAGACACAAAAACACTCAATAACTGATAAAAGATCACACAAATAAGTGATCTGACAAAAAAATTAAACGGTTCTTAGACAGTGGCTAATATTGGATGTCCCATTCATTTTCAATAATTCTGTAATTAATGTTCACACAAATCTCAGTTCAGTCTTTCATATTTGTCAAAGTTAAACAGATGATGCATGGTGTGTGCTTTTTCCCTGAGGCTGATTTATGAAAAACAGCTGAGCTCTGTGGTTCCTGATTGGATCCTCCTTTTTTTTTTGCCAAAGGTTAAAAAAATACCATGGGGGGAAGGCCCTACAACCTTTGCTCCATGAATGCAGGACGTATCAACCATATGCTGGATAAATTTTCAGCATGGGGCACATATTTTTCCAGTTTACAAAATTTTTCACTGGGTCTGAGGTGTGTGTGTGGGGTGGGGGGGGAAATGCATTTTGGTTGAAGTTTAGAGGGTCAAAATGCAATACTTTAGGTGGAGTAGTAATAATAATAAATAATCTTCTCGCATCAATAAAAAAACAAAACGCTTACAATAGAGCGGCGGCGCTCACATTGGTAGTCTTGGCCAGTCATGCTCTCAAGGCTCAGATCACTATTTGGCCTCAGTATCGCCCCAGTACCACGATATAAGGACTGCCTCAATCTTAGCTTTACAGTTTTAAAAAGCCTTTTAACAGCGAAATATTGCTACAATATAAACTGATGCACTACAATGGGTCTCAAATATTTGTAAACATGTCCTGTTATAGTGCTGCATGAGTTTATTGATAATACACAGAAGAAATTCAATATTACACTGAACTCATCACTGAACAGTGATATAAACTAAAATAATTATAATGACTGAACAGCTCCCATTCCCCAAAGTGCAAGATACACCATTACCTTGAATATAAGTGATAAAAGATCAGACAGATCAGTGATCTGAAATAGTCACGAATATTGGATGTCCAATCATTTTTCAATAATTAGGTATTCTGTAATTAATATTCACACAATCAAATAAATCTTAGTGTCATTTACTCCCATTTATATTTGCCAAAGTCTAACATGTGATTGCCTACATATAGGCCACGCCTCTTTGTATTCCACTTTTGGAAAGCCTGACTGGGATACCTGTTTCAGACAGGAATACTCACATTCTACGGGCATGCACTAGTAAGATAAAATCATAGTCTGAAGTCAAACAGACCTCTGCCATGACTAAAATGTCCTAAAAGTTAGAAGTTATTAAACAAAAAATCCATGCATTAAAGTAACTGCTTTAAAACAATTAACACAAATATTAGATTAATGAACTGGAAATATTCAGTTGTGTACTAAAGAATGTGTGTATGACTTCAGTCAGCTGAGACGGCTTTGGCTTTGTGGGCAGCTGGAGCCCGAGTACAGAC
Organism: Pholidichthys leucotaenia; assembly: GCA_020510985.1. Taxonomy (NCBI): domain Eukaryota; kingdom Metazoa; phylum Chordata; class Actinopteri; order Cichliformes; family Pholidichthyidae; genus Pholidichthys; species Pholidichthys leucotaenia. The sequence continues at coordinate 336,609,702 of CM035841.1, forward strand.
AGCCAGTGTGACGGTCTCCTTGCTTTTCCTCCTACAAATATTTCCCATTCCTAGAAGAGAGGCTGTATGCAGGAGGTGAAAAGTCACACTCTTGAGGACGAGATGTAAAGAATTGTGCTTTGCCCCGTCTGTGTCACCAGCAGTAATCCTTAACAGTGGGATTGTTGGAGTTGAAAACTGTTTTGCCAATGCTGCTAAATAGAGTGAAGGGTAATTTCACAGAATTTCTCTGGTTGATTTCTGTGTATATATTTTTTTTTAACAGTAAATGTGGGACTCTTCCTCCTGAGAGCTGCTTCTTCAGCCTTATCTGCAGCACAGGCTCATTCATGGGTAAGGCAGACAGGTGCTATACACACAGGTGCATAATCTCATTGGACACTGGAATCAGGATTATAATTGGATCACTTTTAATTTTTTATGCTGTCTAAATTACAAAAATGGCTTCACTGCCGATGAACAACATACAACAACCATACAAGGTATTTACACAGTAAACGTAATGAATGATAAAAGATGTAAAACTACAATGGAATACTATAAAAATAATTGGACTACCCAAACAGACATGAAACTAAGATGCAAATATTGCATTCAATATAGTACCAAAAGGAGATGCAAACAAATGCAAATCATGAAATAATGAATAATGCTTATTCTAAGTACTATAGTTACTATAGTACTCTTTAACTATAAACCAAGCCTTCTTACTAAAAATGAATAATATACATTGTTGGGATTTCCATTTTAAATACAAAAGTGTAACTGTAAGGACTTTTTCTCATAATTCCCTGAAATATCAAGAGGAAGTTTCTCTATTTTTGAATCCACTCTCCAGGAATAAGGAACTATTGCAGCCTCTTATAAGCTTTTTTCTTTTAAAGTTTGTACTCCAGAGTTCTTGTATCCATTAGAATAGAATTGTACGTATACAACAAAATTTGCTATGGAATTAGAAAAAAATCCTATTGCATTACATACAATAGGAACCTTTGTGTGATTGGTCTCAAGTAGGGGTTTGCAGCCTGTTGCACTAGAGTTTTACTAGTGAGTTCTCTCACTGGTGCCAGGCGACTTGTTCTGTTTCAAAGTGAAATGGCCCTCTGCTCCTCTGTCAGTGGGGGCTCTGCACTGGCCCACACTTACATTGTTTTTGTTTAGCATGGTTCCCAGACTTAAGGGGTCCCTGATAATATAAGTGCAGCTACTTCATCTTATCCCAACAACAGTGTCATTTGTTTCGTTCCTGAGACCATGTCTGCCAATTGTTCCAAAGCCAGGGAAATGTTCCATTCTGCAGAACAGTAGGGAACGATCACACTGAAAAAAAAACAAAAAAAAACCCCTCGGTCAGCATGAAACAGACACTAGAATGTGAGTTTACCTTTCAGCTCCATGAGCTCTCCTTGACCACTCAACAATCTCATCAATTTCTCAATGATATCACAGCTTTCAATGAATGCTCAATTTTTCCGCCATGAGAGATCAGTGAGGGATCACTTAGCGTTTGATGAAAGACCAATAGAGTTCATTGAAAGATCGCTGAGAGATCAGTGGGACGTCGATGAGATTGAGCACTTCTTGATAGTTTGTTGAGAAATTGATTCCTTTGGTGATCGTTGATTGTTTTGGACTGAGTAAAAATGAGCTTCCAAATGTGGTATCTGTGGAGATCACTGGAAGATCATTGAAAGATCGTTGAGAGATCTGGCTATTTTTTCATCTTTCAGTGATCTCTCAGCAATGTCCACCCCTGTGTAACGGGGGTAGAAGAGCATGCATGGAACAGACACTAGAATGTGAGTTTACCTTTAAGCTCCATGAGCTCTCCTTGACTACTCAACAATCTCATCAATTTCCCAATGATCTCAGCAATGATCTCACAGCTTTCAATGAATGCTCAATTTTTCCACCCCGAGGGATCAGTGAGGGATCACTGAGCATTTGACGAAAGACCAATAGAGTTCATTGAAAGATCAATTGGTATCAAAACTGGGGATTCTAAATTGTCCTTAGGTATGACTGTGAGAGTGAATGGTTGTCTGTCTCTGTGTCGGCCCTGCAATGGACTGGCGATCTGTCCAGGGTGTACCCTGCCTCTTGCCCAAAGATGCTGGGATAGGCTCCAGCACCCCCGCAACCCGAAAAGGATTAAGTGGAAGAAGATGGATGGATGGATGGAAAGATCGCTGAGAGATCATTGGGACACCAATGAGATTGTTGAGCACTTCTTGATAGTTTGTTGAGAAATTGATTCCTTTGGTGATCATTGATTGTTTTGGACTGAGTAAAAACAAGCTTCCAAATGTGGTGTCTGTAGAGATCACTGGAAGATCATTGAAAAATCGTTGAGAGATCTGGCTATTTATCATCTTTCAATGATCTCTCAATGTGGGGCTGCACGGTGGCGCAGTGGTTTAGCACTGTGGCAGCACAGTTTACCCTCGGCCGGGGGATTGCGGGGATCGTGAGATCGTGGGTTCGATCCCAGCCCCCGACCAACAGTGAGCTGTGTGGAGTTTGCATGTTCTCCCCGTGTTGCGTGGGTTTACTCCGGGATTTCTCCGGTTTCCTCCCGCATACCAAAACATGTAGGTTTAGGGCGCTCGCGCACGCAGCGACCAGCAGCCGGTGGCTTGTCACCAGACTGCAAACCAAATCTACCTACGGGTACAAATAAGTAACAAAAAAAAAAAAATGTCCACCCCTGTGTAAAGGGGGTAGAAGAGCACTTAGCAACTTAGAAGCTGAGGCAGAGGATAGAGGCTGGAAGATAAAGTTGTGCCGGGTGGAGGTGGGATGCAGGGGCTTCTTCTTCTCTGAGGTTTGATTGGCAGTTGGCAACCAGCTTAGTTGCATTACCACCACATACTTCACTCTATCATCACTCTATCTGGTGAAGTTGTAGTCCTTACCGCCATGTATTTCACTCAGTAAACATCACTCTATGTATCAAAAGTCAGAATTCTTCTTGGTTTTCTCTTCATCTTCTTCATTTGATTGGCAGTTGGCAACCAGCTTACAGGCACCTTACCGCTATGTACTTCACTCTATATCATCACTCTATCTGGTTAGGAGCTGTAGTCCTATCATCATTGCTGTGTCCAATCGAACCTCAACTCTATCTTCAGACATCACTTTGTAGCCACAACTGCAAAGCTGCTCATGGAGATTGGGATAAGGGGACAGGCTCACAGATGGGCAATCAAATTGCTGGCCGACACCATCGAGAGGACCAGTCACTGGCTGTGGATGAAAAGGAGTGACATCATCTGGGCTTCTGGGGCAAACAGCTAAACCATGGGACACACACCCAAGTTTGATCAACCTGTGGTGAGTCTGCCTCGGTGGAGGGTGTCACGTCAAAAGATTCCGGCATCAAAACAACTCATGGAATCGTCAACATCAGAGCTACAATTTTTTTTTTAATCGTCAACATCAAAGGATTCCGGCATTTGATAGTCTGTCTATGACGTCATATAGGATGTCTTATGACATCATATAGTCTGTCTAGGACATCACCATTTCCTATGATCTGTAGGCTATCAAGAGCCGGTCGATGAGTGATGATATAGAGTGAAGTACGTGGTGGTAATGCACCTGCAACCGCCAATCAAATCTAGAAGAAGAAAAAATGAGAAATTTGTGTTCAAAAACATCAGGAAAGGCAATGGAAAAAGTGGTCATATGAGTGGGGATTTAAATTTTCAAACAGTAAAACCTGCTATATGATTTTCACCAAAAAATGCAGAACTGGTACAGAACCATTAACATTATCATCTCTGCTGGAGTCCGAGTTCCACCCTATGCAGGACATACTGAATGCACTGAGGAGCTCATTTAGCAGCAGACTACATCATCCCAGGTGCACAACCGAGAGGTTTCGTAGGTCCTTCCTACCAACGGCTGTCAGACTGTACAACCTAAGCAGGGCTGCTCGCAGAGATAGCAAAAAGACGTAACAAACTAATAGTTTTTTGAATGCAAAAGATGCAATAGACTTACACAGTGGTCCCCTCCAGCATACAACTAGGAACATACCGGTCGCTATGGAGGGTGAGAATATGTATGGGCACATAATCATACCATGTAGGATAACGGTTATGCTGTTTCATCCCATCTAGCAACAATGCTCTGCACTGTGTGTGTTTATATATTTACATATTTATTCCATCTAGCTACAATGCTCAGCACTGGGTGTGTTTATATTTATATATCTATATATTTATTCCATCTAGCTACAATGCTCCGCACTGTGTTTTTATATATCTACATATTATTCCATCTAGCTACATTGCTCCGCACTGTGTGTGTTTATATACTTGCATATTTATTCCACCTAGCTGCAATGCTCCGTACTGTGGGTGTTTATATATTTACATATTTATTCCATCTAGCTACAATGCTCTGCACTGTGTGTTCATATATTCATATATTTATTCCATCCAGCTACAATGCTCTGCACTGTGTGTCTGTGTGTGTGTGTGTATATATATATATTTTATAGTAATATGTACATATGTATATTAGCTGCTCTTGCTTGCTTGTTTTTTTTTTTTCTTGCCTTCTGATTGTTGCTCTGAGTGTTGCTATCCCTGTGCTGTTGCAATCCTGGAATTTCCCCGTTGTGGGACTAATAAAGGCTTATCTTATCTTATCTTATTATATAATCAACCAATAGAGAAAGTGAGTTCAAATATCTGGGATTGTGGTTTGATAGTGCATACACATGGAGAGCTCATGTTGAAAATCTGGAGACAAAGTGCAAAAAAGTCATTAATCTCATGAAAGCTGTAGCTGGACATGAATGGGGTGCAGATAAACATATATACAGAGCACTGAGATCAACAATAGACTATGGATGCATGATCTATGGAGCAGCAGCAAAAACGACTCTGGAAAAAATAGACAAAATGCAACATAGAGCGCTTCGCCTGTGCATTGGAGCCATCAAAACAACACCAAACAATGCAGTTTTAATAGAAGCAGGAGAAATGCCAATGGATTTGAAAAGAGAAACTCGCATTGTCATACTGGGTCAAGCTGAAAGGAAGTGAGGAAGCGAATATTTCACAAACACTACAAGACTGCTGGGAATATTCCAACTTCCAGGGACACAGGTTTGGATGGACAATTGAAAGAAAAGCCAGAATGTATGGGCTACACACTATTGATATTGCTAACACCACTCCAGTGAGTAATATTCCCCCTTGGCTGTTTCCAGGAAATGAAGTAGACATTAATCTTCTAATGAGAAAAAAAGATTGGCTTATGAGTGAAGTTGGTGTTAAAACAAGCATTTACCTCAGGAACAATTACTAGAACTACTTACAGCTCTATACTGATGGTTCAGAGAACAAAGAGGGCTCTGTTGGAGTTGGGAGTATACAGTGGGGCAAAAAAGTATTTAGTCAGCCACCAATTGTGCAAGTTCTCCCACTTAAAAGATGAGAGAGGTCTCCAATTTTCATCATAGGTATACCTCAACTATGAGAGACAAAATGAGAAAAAAAAATCCAGAAAATCACAATGAAGGATTTTTAATGAATTAATTGGTAAATTCCTTGGTAAAATAAGTATTTGGTCAAAAACAAAAGTTCATCTCAATACTTTGTTATATACCCTTTGTTGGCAATGACAGAGGTCAAACGTTTTCTGTAAGTCTTCACAAGGTTTTCACACACTGTTGCTGGTATTTTGGCCCATTCCTCCATGCAGATCTCCTCTAGAGCAGTGATGGTTTGGGGCTGTCGCTGGGCAACATGGACTTTCAACTCCCTCCAAAGATTTTCTATGGGGTTGAGATCTGGAGACTGACTAGGCCACTCCAGGACCTTGAAATGCTTCTTACGAAGCCACTCCTTTGTTGCCCGGGTGGTGTGTTTGGGATCATTGTCATGCTGAAAGGCCCAGCCATGTTTCATCTTCAATGCCCTTGCTGTTGGAAGGAGGTTTTCACTCAAAATATCACGATACGTGGTCCCATTCATTCTTTCCTTTACATGGATCAGTCGGCCTGGTCTCTTTGCAGAAAAACAGCCCCAAAGCATGATGTTTCCACCCCCATGCTTCACAGTAGGTATGGTGTTCTTTCTCCTCCAAACACGACAAGTTGAGTTTTTACCAAAAAGTTCTACTTTGGTTTCATCTGACCATATGACATTCTCCCAGTCCTCTTCTGGATCATCCAAATGCTCTCTAGCAAACTTCAGACGGGCCTGGACGTGTACTGGCTTAAGCAGGGGGGCACATCTGGCACTGCAGGATTTGAGTCCCTGGCGGCGTAGTGTGTTACTGATGGTAGCCTTTGTTACTTTGGTCCCAGCTCTCTGCAGGTCATTCACTAGGTCCCCCCGTGTGGTTCTGGGATTTTTGCTCACCGTTCTCGTGATCATTTTGACCCTACAGGGTGAGATCTTGCTTGGAGCCCCAGATTGAGGGAGATTATCAGTGGTCTTGTATGTCTTCCATTTTCTAATAATTGCTCCCACAGTTGATTTCTTCACACCAAGCTGCTTACCTATTGCAGATTCAGTCTTCCCAGCCTGGTGCAGGTCTACAATTTTGTTTCTGGTGTCCTTTGACAGCTCTTTGGTCTTGGCCATAGTGGAGTTTGGAGTCTGACTGTTTGAGGTTGTGGACAGGTGTCTTTTATACTGATAATGAGTTCAAACAGGTGCCATTAATACAGGTAACGAGTGGAGGACAGAGGAGCCTCTTAAAGAAGAAGTTACAGGTCTGTGAGAGCCAGAAATCTTGCTTGTTTGTAGGCGACCAAATACTTATTTTACCGAGGAATTTACCAATTAATTCATTAAAAATCCTTCAATGTGATTTTCTGGATTTTTTTTTCTCATTTTGTCTCTCATAGTTGAGGTATACCTATGATGAAAATTGGAGACCTCTCTCACCTTTTAAGTGGGAGAACTTGCACAATTGGTGGCTGACTAAATACTTTTTTCCCCCACTGTACATTCCAGAGTTTAAAGTGACCATCTCAAAAAGACTCTCCAACAATACATCTGTGTTTACAGCAGAGATGGTGGCAATAATAATTGGTTTGCAGTGGGTGGAGGTGGTCAGACCGGACCGGGTGGTGGTGTGCACAGATTCACTTGCAGCTTTAAAAGCCATACAGACATGAAAATCTACAAGGGAAGACTTGGTGATTGAGCTATATCACAGTTTATTTAGGGTACACAGGGGTGGTGGAGAAGTTCAGTTTTGTTGGTTCCTGCACATGAAGGGTTGAAAGGGAATGACTGCAGACAAATTAGCAAAAAGTGCACTTGGGAAAGAAATAACTATACCATTGTCTCTTGGAAAAGGTGAAGGGAAAGCAGTAATCAAGAAAAAAGGAATTGAGCTATGGCAAAAAGATGGGATGAAGATCATAAAGGTAGATCATATTACAAAATACAAAAATCTATTGCAATAAAGAATTATAAAACAACAAACAGGAGGGAAGACATCATTATGGCAAGACTCAGACTGGATCACACAGGTTTAAACGACACTTTATTCACCATGGGGAAAAGCGAAAGTGACAAATGTAGAGAATGAGGAGAAAAAGAAAATGTCTAGCACATCTTATTACACTGTCAGAAGTATGGAAATGAAAGAGAATGAAAAATGAAGTTTGAGAGGCCGGTTTTTTATTTATTTAGCGAATGCAAAGTCCTTAAGCCAAGCAGTTGCCTCCTGGTTTGCTGTATGGAGGGTGTGTAATCCTCCTTCCAGTCTTTGGAGCGGGCAAGCCTCTATGATGTGTTCCATTGTTTGCTCCTCTCCACATGCGCACAGTGGGCTAGGGCTACTGCCCCATCTGTAAAGGCTGGCCAAGCAGGGGCCATGTCCAGTCCTGAAGCGATTGAGTGTAGACCACTGTCTCCTTGGGAGGTTGGTGCCCGGGACCTGTTGGTTGGGGTTTATCACCAGCTGTTTGTTTGGGACCTCCTTGGTCTCCCATTCCTCTTGCCAAGCTGTCTGGATGGTAAAGTCAGCTGGGGGAGGGTTTTTCCAAATCGGCCGTCTGGATGAAAGTCGGGCAGTGGGTGGAGTGTAGATATCTGCATGGATTGGTAAGTGAGGAGAATCTTTAACTTTTTGGAGCATCCTTTGAGTTAATGCTGCTCGCCGGATGTGTGGAGGGGCTATGTTTGACAGTACAGAGAGCCAGGGGAGTGGTGTTGAGCGGATTGTTCCAGTTATAGTTCTCATGGTTGTGTTGAGCTGGGTGTCTACATGGTGTGTGTAAGATGACCTGGACCAGACAGGGGCACAATATTCTGCTACAGAGTATGAAAGGGCCAGTGCTGAGGTGCGCAGGGTGGAGACTGCCGCCCCCCATTTTGCACCAGCGAGCTTGCAGAGCAGGTTGTTTCGTACCTTCACCTTAGCAGCCGTCCCCTTTAGATGTTCCTTGAAGGATAAGGTCCTATCAAGGGTCACTCCAAGATAAGTTGGATTTGGGCATGCTTAAGCTTGAGTCCGCTCAGGTGGATGTTTAGTTCTCTGGCAGCTTTTGCATTGTGGAGATGGAATACACTGGAGACGGTTTTTGCTGGGCTTGGTTTTAGGCGCCAGATTTTACAGAACTGGTCCAGTTTGGCAAGATCTTCCGTGAGCACCCGTTCCAGTGGTTCAAAGTCTGGTGCTTGGCATGCCAAACAGATGTCGTCTGCATAGGTGAATTTGCGGGATTTTGTAGTAGGCAGGTCGTTTATGTAGAGGTTGAACAGAGTTGGAGCTAGAACTGAGCCTTGTGGGAGTCCGTTTTTCTGCATTCTCCATGCACTTGTCTTCTGACTGAGGTGGACTCTGAACCTTCGGTTGGTCAGCAGGGTTTTTATAATTGCTGTTGCCCAAGCAGGGATCGCCTTTATAAGTTTCAGGAGGAGGCCTTTGTGCCAGACCGTATCATAGGCGGCTGTAAGGTCGAGAAACACAGCCCCTGTCTTCAGTCTGCTCTCGAAGCCATTTTCGATGAAGGTGGTTAGGGCCAGTACTTGTTCTCCTGTACTGCGGTCCTTGCGGAAACCTGCTTGATCCACACTTAGAATATCCTCTACCTCTGGGGAAATGCGTTGCAGAATTAGGCGCTCCATGATTTTGTAAGGAACGCTGAGTAGGGAGATTGGGCGGTAGCTTGCTGGTAATTTGTGGTCTTTGCCAGGTTTTGGGATGGCAATGACCTTTGCTGTCCGCCATTTCTTTGGGATCGAGTTTGTTTGTGTGATCCTTGTGTAGAATTGTGTCAACCAGGTTAGGGCTCGGGGGCCAAGATTTTTCATGAATTCTGGGAAGATGTTATCGTATCCTGCTGCCTTTCCACATTTCAGGCTCTGTAGGACTTTCTCCAGTTCAGCAGCCTCGAAGGGTTCAGGGTTCGTTTCCTCTACAGGCATTTTTTGGTGTTTTTTTAGCTCAGTTGTAACTGCTCTTTTGGTGTCTTTGTCTTGGGGTGCTTTGGCGATAGTCAGTAGGTGGGATGCAACTTGGTTGGGTGTGACGGATGCTCGGCTTTGGCTAGGGGGCTTCTGTGCAGCTCCTAGGCGACGGATGAGGCTCCAACATTTCCTGCTAGAGTGGGTAAAGCTCCGGTCAGCAACTGTCTCCTCCCATTTCTTTCGCCGAGCTGTATTTAGCGATTCAATGAGATGGTCTGCTATCTCTGGGTCCCCTGATGTTTGATAGGATTGTAGGAGGGCAGCACTTTCTCCGTCCAAACATGGGACATAGAGGGGTCGGTAGCCTCGTGGGATTGCAGTATGGGCAGCCTTGAAGATTGCGCTGCAGAAGCGGTTGTATGCTTCATCTACAGTGATGGTGTGGAGTGGGATGGTAACAACGCTCCGGTCCAGAGTTTCACTGAATTTCTTCCAGTTGGCTTTGCGGAAGTTCCAGCGCATCTTCCTTGGGCTGTATATGACTGGAAGTTGTAGGCCAATGTGTACAAGCAGGGGGCGGTGTTGGCTGTGTGGAAAATCATCAAGAATGAGGATCTGTGTAGGATATGGCTCCCCATTCAAAGAGCTGACCCAACACAGGTCAGGAGAATAGTCCTTCTTCCACCTAGCAGAGTGGAAGGTTCCTCTTTGTTTGGGGTCGTATATCAAAGCGAGGTCATTTCTGGATGCCCAGTCTGAAAGTGCCTTCCCATCACTGTCCACTGCTGGGTACCCCCAGTCAGGGTGATGGCTGTTAAAATCCCCCACATAGATGGCAGGGTGGGGTAGGGTGGGTAAGACCTGCAGATCCCAGTTGGCATTAGGGGGCTTGTACACATTGACAATATGGAAGCCACCAATGATTATGGTGTCTGAGAAATGTGTTGTTATCAGGTGATTTGCTTCAACTATGTCAGAACGCACATAGGTGGCACGTCCATGTTTAGCATGTAGAACATAGCACAGGAGGTCAAAGCCTTTGATGGTGAAGCGGCCAGCTTCCTCTGTGCCAATATGAGTCTCTTGGAGGCAGATTACATCAATCGAATGTTGGAAGGCGAGGACTTCGATAAGGCTTCGCTTGGCTGCAGATAGGCCTTCAACGTTTAGTTGTAATATGCGAAGGGCCGATCCTACCACAAAGTGCTCTTGGGGCTGTTTGCTTTCGGCTTTAGGACTGTGACTAGGATTCTTCTTTGACTTGGCACAGAGGCGTCGTCTCTTCGAATTTAGTCTGCTGGTAGGATCATTAGCTTCCCCAGGCGAGCCCGGGTACTGGCGGAGGGCGCGACGAGAACGCTGATCCATTGCCCCCCGTGGGGCAATGGATCAGCGTAGAGGCCGGTAGAGAATGGGATTTAACTGGGATTCTGGGAACAGATGGAGAGGCACTAAGAATCACGAGAAGGGCTCTTCTCTTTTTTAAATAACATAGGATTAAGTCATAGAATTTAGGGGTCGGGCTCAGATGATATAATTTTACTCTCTTGTGCAGTAGGTCGCAGTATGCACCTTCCAGTTGTTTGCTATCCGCCATTAACCGGGAGAAGAAGAAGGAGACTGAGGTAGGATGATAATCAAGTCAGTGGCGGTAATGCACCTGTAAGCTGGTTGCCAACTGCCAATCAAATCAAGAAGAGCTGGTTGACGGAGAGTGATTAACTGTCTAATCAGAGCCACAGTTTTACAATAGTCCTATAGTGGCAGTAATGCACCTGTAAGCTGGTTTCCAGTTGCCAGTCAAATCTAAAAGAGCTGGTCGACACCGCCAAGAGGACCAGTTGCTGGCTGGGAATGAAAAGGAGTGATACCATCTGGGCTTCTAAGGCAACAGCTAAACCGCGGGGGACACACCCAGGCTTGATCAACCTGTGGTGGGCCACATCCTTTCACAACCATCTGTGAAAGGGTGTGCAAAAAGAGTCAGCAACATTTGCATTGTTTAAGGAAACTTGCACGCTTCCAAACTGACCGAACCATAATGACAATGTTTTATCAGGCTTTTATTGAATCTTTTATCCTTTTCTTTAGTGTCATGGTTTGGTCAGATAAAACTGAAACAGAGGATCAGGTAGTTAGATGGTCCAGTTGTTTGCTTGGTGAGTCACAGCTGAGCCTGACATCCCTGTACACCAGACAGGTACAGAGGATTGCTACCTCCATTTTAAATGATGACTCCCACGCTTTGCACTGCCACTTTCAGCTTCTTCCCTCCAGACAGAGGTTTGCTTTCCCAAAAAGTAAAACCCAGCGCTACAAAAACAGCTTTGTTCCTGCTGCTGTCAAAGAGTTGAACAAGATGTAACAATATATTGCACATAGTTTAGTTACCTATTTATTAATTTTATTTTATATTTACTTATTTTTGTAGGTTTTTTATTTGGGTTCTAAATCTTTTATTGGGTTTTAGACTTTTGAGTTTTTAACCTCTTTGACTAGTCTAACATTTTAATACGACCCTTATCTCGTTTTTTTTTTTTTCTCTTACATCTTTGTCTTATGTCCTGATTGGTGGACCCTTGAGTACTTTTATCATGTTTATAGTCAGCTTCATGTGTGCCTGTGTTTGTGTTCATGTTGAATGTAATTGTGGTTTGTAAATATGGATGTCACCTGACTGCAAAACAAATCTACCTACGGGTACAAATAAAGGAACCTGAACCTGAAAGGGTGCACAGATCCCCTGCAGCCGTTCGTTGCTCTAGCAGGTGAGCTGCTGATCCCCTGGCCCTGCTGGCATAGGATGTTTTGGAATTATGTCGCTGCTACTGGTTTGAATGATGCTAATGATGAGAAGTTAATGGGGATGCTAACCTGCTATCTCGGCACCGAAGGACAGTGGATGCTTTACTCTCAGGGCCCTAAGAACACATATGAGGATTGTCACCGCAATGAACATGCTTTACAATGACAGGAACAATGTAACGGCATGGAGAGCGATGTTCTTCCAGCGCCACCAGCATGAGGGTGAGTCACTCCAGCATTATATAACAGACCTCCGGGAGCTAGCGAACACCTGTGATTTTGAAGGGTTGAAAGAAGACTTGATACGCGATAGGCTAGTGGAGGGTACTAACAGGAGACTGCAGAGTAGGCTGTTCTTAAAGCCCAAATGTCACGTAATTTTTTTTTTCTAAATGACAACGAATTTAGATAAAATACACATAGCTTAAACCAAATATTCATACCGGAGACCATATCACCCACCTGTATTTACATAATTGCACAAAATACACCAGGTGAAGGCCCCACCTTGCTTGCTGGCTTGTGACAGCCAGTCCAGACCACGCCCATGTTTTTGACATCACCAGTTGTACCCTGGCTGCCCTGCCTATCCACATTCACACTTATCAACATTGGACAATCATGACGGAAAGTGACAGCGATTATGAACAAATTAGTTTAGTTTTGTCTTTTTTTTTTTTGTCAGTGGTTCAGACAGTGACAGAGGCATTGAACCTTACAGGTTCGAGCCGTCCGAGACGGAATCAGATGCTTTGTCTGATGACAACAGTTCCAACGATGACCAGAGAGCAGAACCAGTGGAAAATGTCATTGAACTGGACATTAATCGCCTCCAGAATTGCGAAGCCGAAGGGGGTCTGTCGAGGGCGCCCCATAAATATTGATTTTTCGGAAGCCATTATTATTACAGTGGAGGAGAGCCGCTGCTGTCAAGATATTGACCAGATCAATATGAAAATGGAGGCGCATACCTGTCAAGTGAGACGTTTTCGCCGTATTTTGGTGCCAAGCGCGGCTGTGGGGGACGGCGGAGTGGTGGGGGACACTTTTCTGGGAAATGTTTTAAATGTAGTTCGTGTTGTTATTGTCAAATATTTTAAGGAAAATGCAATTTTAGCAAAAACGGGCGTATTGCCATTTCTGTACGCCCAAAAGAAAAATATACAGGAAAAAAAAATTGAGTGTGTTGCGGAGCACGTCCTGTGTGTGATCCCCCACAGCTGGTGCTGGCAGATGGCTCAGCCTGAGCTATTATCACTACAATGAGAAGTGTGGAGTCAATCATTAGTCAGATTGTCGGGGCGGGCTGATCGCTCAGCGTAAGCTATTCTCACTACAATGAGAAGTCATTAGGACAATGGTTTAACACGTTCAGCTGTGCAGCGGTTGCGGAACAGAGAGAGATCGCCTGACAAATACAGAATTCTGTTTTTTTTTTTTATTTTGTGCCGGACGCTGAGTTGTGTTGTTATTGTCAAATATCCATGAATCCTTAAAATATTTTACAATAACAACACGAGTTGCATTTGGGGCATTTCCCAGAGAGGTGTCCCTTGTTGCTCCGCCGTCCCTTATAGCCGCTTTTTACGGTGTTGAAGTACGGCGAAAGCGTCTCACTTGACAGGTATGAAAACATTTCCCAGAGAAGTGTCCCTTATTACCCAGCTGTCCCTGATAGTCCCGTTTTAAGGTATGGGTGAAATATCCAATTTTTTCTTTCTTGTTGCTCACTTCAACCTTCCAGTCTCCATATAAACAATCAATTGAAATACCCCAAGCATCAAACTAGGGTACAATCGATTTCGTCACTTCCGCCTTCTTCCCCAGGCGATTCCAGGGGCCGTGTCAGGCCAAGCGCGGCAGTTTTAAATTAACGAATATTCCGTTGTTACTGAAGCATATGCACCAAGACCCGAACGGATCGGTTCCCTTTTATATCTAGTTTCAAGATATTTAAAGTACCCTGTTACGTGACATTTGGCCTTTAACAACAGACAAGCTAACGCTGGCCGAGACTGTGAAATTGGCGTCCCAGATGGAGGCAGAGGACTAGCTATTATCACAGCTAATGCCGCCAAGCCAGCAAGCACCTCGTCCTACCCCACCAACACGGGTCACTGCTGTCACTGCCAAGCACTCCAGCCCCACACCTCCCCGCTGCAACCGAAAGAAGGGTAGGAAACGGGACAACGCAGGTGAGCGCTCACACTGCAGTGGCTGTGGTTCATCTAAACATCAGACTTGATCACCCACCTGCCAAGGGAGATGGGTGAAATGCTGCTACTGTAGGAAGTTGAACCATTTTGCCAGGGTCTGTCGCTCAACCTGCACAGACTCAGTGGCCCGATCACCGGGCTCAGCCACCGCTCACTCAATTGGCGCCAAATACTCACTGCTCAGGTGTTGCATGGTGGAACTGGACAGCGTCGATGTGCCACTGTTGCTGGACACGGGGGCCTCGAGGTCCCTTCTGAGCAGAATGTCAGACTGACAGAATGTCAGACTGTCCCTACCATACCAGAATCGGTATGGTAGGGACAGTCAGTTTTTACATGTGGTATGGCCCCAAGACCGTTCCATCGTTCACCTTCCAAGTGACGCAACAGGGGGCCGACCTGATGGGTAGTGACCTGGGTTTCTCCATCACTGACCCAATGGGCACCACTGTTCTGGCAGTGACATCATCCTGGCAATACCGCTGGCCAATGCTTTTCACGGGCCTGGGCTGCCTCACCTCTTTCAACCACCAACTGCTCATTGACTCGACGGTGCCCCCGAAAGTTCAGCCTCTGCAACGACTACCGCTTGACGGGCGGCCTACGACCATGTATAAACCTCAGAATGGTAAACAAAGCAGTGATCCTCGACAAATATCCCCTACCCACGACAGAAAAGTTGATGGCAGCGTACCACAGTTTGAAGGTTGTGGTTGTTTTTTTTTTGCTTTGTTTTTTTTTTTCAAACTAGACCTCCGCCAAGGCTACCTACAGGTTCCCCTTCACCCGGACAGCTGCAACCTGACAGCCTTCATCACCCACATGGGAGTATTCAGGTACACTCGCAGGCCCTTCAGCCTTAGCTCCGCCCGAGCTGTTTTCAAAAGATCATGGCTACCATCTTGCTGGTCTCCCAGGGGTGGTGGTGTACTTGGACGACATCATGGTGCATGGCCCCACAGCGGCCTCCCACAACACCCGTCTTGAAAGTCATGGAGGTACTAGCAAAACACAGCCTCACACTCAATGGGGAGAAGTGCATCTTTGGAGCAACGACTGTCGAGTTGGTGGGTTTCCGCCTGCCTGCCGAGGGTCTTAGTCCCCTGCACTCGAACGGCGAGGTGATACTGCAGCTGCCTGAACCATCATGCCCTGTGCAGCTTTTGTCCTTCTTGGGTATGGTGAATTTTTATGGGCGTTTTATCCCTCGGTACTCAGAGACGACAAACCTGCTACCCACCCTTTCGAAGCAGGATGCAACCTGGGTATGGACCCCGGCGTACTCTGCCGCCGTCAGTGAATTAAAGACGCGGCTCACCTCCCCACCAGTACTCACCCACGTCGACCCACAAAACCCCACGTTCGTGACCTGTGACTCTTCCAACACAGCAGTGGGAGCCGTTTTATCACAACCGCAAGAAGGAACCGAGCGCCCAAAGGCGCTTGCCTCGAGGTCACTCACCTCGGCCGAGCAGAAGTACTGGGTGGGAGAGAGGGAGGCACTGGCGTGTGTTTGGGCGTGTGAACACTGGCACATGTACCTATATGGATAATGCTTCACACTGCGAACAGACCACAGAGCCCTCACGGCACTGTTTGAAACATCGAGGTCGGGACACAGACCCCAGCGCATCTACAGGTGGACACAAAGACTACAGGTGTACAACTTTAACACCCAGTTTACACTGGGCAGAGAAAATGTGGTGGCAGACCTCCTGTCCCGGGCCACACTTAACCCCACTCCAAACGGTGTCCGAGACCCCCGGAGCCAGAACTGATTCACATGCTACATGGGCCACTCCAAAATACAAAATAGTCTTTCCTACAAGAGCTCCAGGAGGCATCTGACCAGGACCCAACACCGACCCAGCTGCACACATTCATTTGTGAGGGCTAGCTGGCCAAGGTCCCAGGGGAATTGGCACCCTTCCACAGAGTCGGGGATGATTTATCATGCTGGAATGTCTGCATGGCAAGGGGGCACTGCATGGTGATTCCGGAGGCACTTAAAGTCTGCATCCTGACCATGCTACACGAGGGTCACCTGGGCATTGTCAGGGTTAAACAATGGTGTAGAGGCTCAGTATGGTGGCCAGGGATCAACAAGGACGTGGAGGTCATGGTGAAAGACTGTGCGCCCTGCCTGGCCAGCAGGAAAACTGGCATCCACCACCTCCACCCCTGCAACTCCTGCCACAGCTATCAGCTCTGTGGAAACGTGTCCAATTGGACTATGCAACAAATTACATAGCACCCCCCCCCCCAGCACCTACGCTTTCTATTAGTGGCCTACGACCTCCACTCAAAATAGCCCGAGCTGTGGCCCCCACGTTCAGTCACCATCGACCTAGTCACCCACTTCCTCACCTCCCTTTTCGCCCGCTGGGGTATTCTGGATACAATCACAACAGACAGTGGACCACAGTTTACCTTGGCAGATTTTGAGGCCTTCATGAAAGAAAGGGGCATCAAACATATAAAAACCGCCTTCTACCACCCTCAGGCGAACGGGAGTGGGGGTGGAGAGATTCAACCAGATCCTCAAGAACGGTCTTGGGAAACACCTCGAGGATGGGCTCCCACTACAGAACACCGTACTACACTATCGAGCAACACCTCACGCCACGATGGGCAGCTCCCCGGCATTACTGATGCTGGGATGCAAGGAGTCTTCCCCTGGACCGACTACGCCCCCCCAGCGACTGCTACACTGCCGGAGATGCCTTCACCGGAGATATCCTCACCTAGAGGGAGGGGGGTTGAAAAACAACGGATGAAGCAAAGATTCGACAAGAAGCACAAGGTGAGGGAACCCGGACTTGCAGTACTGGATTGGGTTCAGCTCTGACGTCTCAACTGCACCCACAAGTTGCAGTCGTTTGGGATAACGCCGATACAGATCACAGCACAGTTGGGCCCAGCCACTTTTCGTCTTGCTGATGGGTCGCAGTGGTACGCCAGTTGCCTCAGAAAAGTGACATCAACTTCGACCCCGGATCAGGAGACTACTGCGGACACGGTGAAATCAGGCTGGGACTTTGACACAAGACCCACAAACCCCGATGAACGTCCACCGGAACCGGTGATGGTGATACAGCCCGAGCACTGCTTGGCCCGGGTTTGACGGAGACCCCACTACCTTAAGGACTTTGTAACTAAATAATGGACTCTTAAGTGTAGCCAGGACAGAACCGATAAGTGGCAGAATAATCCACTCGGTCACACGGGCATACCGGTAGTCCACCCGGGTGCCCAGGTAGTTATACATAGTTCTTTGGGTTTTTCAAGGGAGGGTAAATGTGGTGTTTGGATGTAGTGGCTCGCTGTGACGTCATCACGTGGTGAAGTGGCCGTGGCACGATACGGCACCACCCTTCTCTATATAGTTCAGTTATGTGTTGAATAAAGGAGAGTGCAGTTCATGCCCGGTGTCCGTGCTTATTTCTTAGACATAACAAGTTTGTGCTTATAAATAGGCAGTTTTACCTTCATTTTACAGCTGGAATATGTTTTGCAGCTCCATGCAGATTATTGAAGTGTTAAAAATTGCTCAACACAGCTGTTTGTTTATAAAAGTTGCAGACTCCTGGTCTAGAGAGACTTTTTTTTTTAAAACTTGTATGCAATGAAGAAAGTGAAACTCAATTTCCACTTACTAAGTCTTGCTTACACAGCAGTTTTAAAAAAATATACTATAACATCAGCATACAACATTTGGTTATAAAATAAGATAATGATCAAAAAGGCTTTAAGCTTGTATGCAACAAGGAAATGCAACATGATTACACTAATTACATTTCCAGTCAGAGTAGAAACTGAAACATGAGTACAGCGTGATAAAATACCACACCATCAGATTTATTATGCCTCGCTACAACGGAGGCATAGAGTAATCACTCAATATATCTGTGGTTGTGTGTGTGGATCTGTCAGTCTGTTACCAGCTTTTCAGCTCACCCGGTCAAAATCAAGGGGAACTAAAGGCTTGTATCATTTCACCATATTTTCTCAACTTTTATTTTGCCCAGAATTTCGAGACAAGCCTTTGTTTTCAAAATAAACACAAATTTAACTCACCATTATACCCTCAACGGAGCTGTGAAAAAAGGCATTATAATGGATAGGCCAGGCTAGTAGAGGCCGCACCGAGGCAGCTGCACCTTGGTGCTTTCATTTTTCCATGATTGTGTGTGGCGCAGCTTCCCTGTCTGTTCTGTACATACATCAATGTAGCTGTACAGTGACTGGATTGGCCTACACATTAAATATCAGCTCCCTGGTCTTGAGCCATTCACAACCTCCTAATTGCGCTGTCATCAGAAAACCCAGGGCAAACATCGCACAAAGCTCCAGCAGCCTCCATATCATGTTTGTTGATACTGTGCTGTGAGCATGTGCATCAGAAAGACCTTCCCAGCTGACAGAACTGTTTAGTCTGATCTAAATGTTGTCAAAAAGGCTTAGAAATTAATTGTAATTTCAGAGTACTCCATTTTCCAAGTTTGTAGTTCAAAAGGCTCGGACTAATGCGACGCAAAAGTAGAGACAGGGCTTCAATGTGCTGCTCTGTTTGTCTGTGCTGAGTCTGCTGCCCTGTGTTCACTGGTGGGTTTGAGTACCCTGAGCTGGTTAATGTTTCCCAGCTGTGGTTTAGATTTTTTTTTTTCTTCCGTGCATGTGTGCAGACAGGCATTTTTTTATATCCAACAGGCCTGGTTACAAACTCTGAACTGTGGTGCTGTGGAACACCAGACTGCTGTTGGATCTTTTTGTGTTGTTGAGATCTAGACTGGAGCTTTAGTCTTTGCCTAAAACAAAAACCTTTCTGTTTTAATTTCAATGGGATTTTGTTGTGATTCTTGAGGTGTTTCAGCAGTTTTGTTAGCCAGACACCACCCGTATGTGCATGGTGGTGTATACTGTAATTGTGAGAAATTAACTCAGTAATTATGGCACGTTAATTGTACTGTTTTAATCCCAAGTTATTTGGCAATTGCAGCCAAGCCACGCTGTCTCCACTGTTGACTTTATTGCCTAACCTTGGTGACGGTTTACATCTGCCATAATTAAGATGTTATTCTGTTGCAACGTTTTCTTACACAATGTTTATCTTCAGTCCATTACATAACACAGCATGTGTGCAACTGTGAAATAATGCTGTCTGGTGTAGGATTACCTCCAGTCTTGGTTCAGAATGTGACTGTGGTGAATTTCTATGTATGTACTGTACTTAAAGTAAAGACAGTGAGACTGTTATGTCTGTGCTATTTTGGCTATTTAGGCAAGCGTGACATACTTTTTTTCTTTTGTCAAATTGTCCTTTTTATCCAGACGTGTAACCTCAGTAGAGAAGTTAGTACCTTCACAGTTGAATCGTTAGACATAAAGAAAAAAAAATGGGTTTTACACATTTTCAGTAATATAATATGAATCATGATACACTGACAATCTCAGTTTAAAAAAAAATACCTCTTAAAGTCTTTAACATAAACTTTAAATATTAAAATGTCTCCTGAATATTTCAAATTGCAAAGCTGCACCTTATTTTAGCCTAAATTTATTGCATTCAGATGCAGTTAAATGGATCTGGCCATTTGAATGCTTCGATCTTAAGACACATTTACAGTTGCCTTGTTCACAATTTCTTTTCTTAACCATCTAATCAGCCTGAGCATTGCATGTGTTAATATCCACGATAAATGAAGCTGTTATGTCTGTACAGAAGTAGGTTGAGCTGATGTGGTATGTAGCTGTCCAACAGACTATAGTAAATAATTAGTCCTTGGCTTGTTAGTCTATTGATTTACTTGCTATTTGATCAACTAGCCCTTCTAGCCAGGATATGATGTACTGAATGAACTGTGTAATGTCTCATAATTCATCTTGTACACACACTCGATGTATATATTTCATTCCCTGCATACCTCCAGAGGTCAAGGATGCAGCTGGGTGTTAGGATTGAAATATATCTCCATGTCGGGAAACCAAGGTTTGTTTTACTCTGTGGTGTGCCTTTAGCAGGAGTATGCTCTTAGATCTGCGGTTCTGTATGTGAATACAGAGCAAGTATGTGGGTTTGGGAAAAGCAGGGTTGTACATACATTATAGCATGCCTACGTTGCTGCAACGTGACTGTGCGTGGAAAAGGACCTCCTATGTAACGGTGTTCAAGTCTGTCTTTGTCAGTACTCTACAAGTACATCTCAAAAAATTAGAATATCATGAAAAAGTTCAATATTTTTTATCATTCATCTCAGAAAGTGAAACCCACATATTGTATAGATTCATTACACAGAATGATATATTTCAAGTGTTTATTTATTTTAATTTTGATTATGGCTTACAGCCCATGAAAACCCCAAATTCAGTTTCTCAAAAAAAATGAATATTACATAAAATTAATTTTACAAAATAGTTTTTTAATAGAAATGTTGGCCGACTGAAAAGTATGTCCATGTACACACTCAATACTTGGTTGGGGCAAATTTTGGATTAATTACTGTATCAATGTGGCGTGGCATGGAGGTGATCAGCCTGTGGCACTGCTGAGGTGTTACCCCATACAGAATCTATGGAGTATTGTCAAGAGGAAGACGAGACACCAGACCCAACAGTGCAGACGAACTGAAGGTCACTATCAAAGCAACCTGGACCTTCATAACACCTCAGCAGTGCCACAGGCTGATCACCTCCATGCCACACCACATTGATACAGTAATTAATCCAAAAGGAGCCCCGACCAAGTATTGAGTGTGTACATGGACATACTTTTCAGTCGGCCAACATTTCTATTTAAAAACCATTTTTTAAAATTATGTAATATTCTAATTTTTTGAGAAACTGAATTTGGGGTTTTCATGGGCTACAAGCCATAATCATCAACATTTTAAAAAAATGAACACTTGAAATATATCACTCTCTGTGTAATGAGTCTACAGCATATATGGGTTTCACTTTCTGAAATGAGTGACAAACTTTTTCATGATATTCTAACTTTTTGAGATGTACCCTGTACTTCCTCCGCTGAGCTTCCTGAATTCAGAGAAAAGTTGTAAGAACTAGAAATGAAAGCAGCTCAGAAGGTGACCAACGCAAGGAGCTAGAGTGAGGAGCTGGTAGTTGTGACTGTTTTTATTTCTTTCTGTTGAGCTGTCAGGCAGCAGCAAATCAACAATACTGTTTACTAATTAAGCAATATCACATGAGAGGGAGTATGTTAGTGAATATCATTATAGCTGTCACTTGGATTACAACCATAATGACATTCAGTATATTTCATAACCTCGAGTTATATACTAATTATTGTACTCCATTCAGACAAATTAATGCTGCACTCAGGTTTTGCTAAACAGCACAAACATTATGCATCATAGAATAGAATGGCTTTATTGTTACTTTCATTTATTTTTTTACACGTTTCATCACTTATTGGTTATATAATGCTCATGAATTCTGGATGAAGCCACAGTTCTGGTAATATTAGCATGTAGTCGAGTTATCATCTCAATTAGTAACCAGTTAAGATGACGGAGCGTTGTTCTGTTAATACCAACCCCCCCCTTTTTTTTTTACATAGCCAGGCAGTTGGATTGGCGTCTCCACTTTTGTTAATGCTCTCTCTACCACGTTGTTCTTGGTATTTTCAGATGAAATGATGAGCCAGAACCATGCATTACTTTGAGGCTTTAATAGAAACTTTATGGTGACTCATTTAATTCAACTCATCAAGTAGCCAGATGCAGTGAAGTGGGCTGACTCTTGGCATGAACTAAGAATAAGGAAAGTGACCACATCGGTTTTGTGAAGACTGTCTCTTATCAAACACCTCCACACTGTGGAAGAAGGTACAGTACACAGCATTATTTTTATATTATAATTCTGACATTATAAGCTAACTGATGGTTTCTGTAATTAGTGATTATTAGAATGTGCAACAGGGAGTGATACATATGTAGGGCTGGGGGATATACCAAATATATGCATTGTATCAGTACAGTTGGCTGCTCATGATGCATAAAATGGTTGTATTACGCATATTTGAGTATTTGTCATGTTAATATGAGCTGCTGCTGAAGTCTGACCAGCAGCTCAGTGTGGCTGCCCCGCCCACCTGCATGCTCACAGAAATCTACACTGCAGCAAGCAGAGGTAAAAAGGAAGATAACAGAATTAAAGCAGGCCTACCTTAAGCATAAGAAATGGGGGGCAGGAGAAGACAAACATTTTCAGTCTGAACTCTGCAGGTATAAAATCAAGCTTACTTAGTGAACAAACTTTCAAAATAAGAGCTCCTATCTGGTCTTGCAACCCTTCAAAATAAGAGCGAATGGCTTGCCAAACAAAGAGCTGATAAAATGTCTACACATTGTCATGTTTTCACTGAGCTCAGACCCTCATTTTTCACTTTATTCCTATGTATTGTATGTCTGATTAGTTTGATTTTGTTAGTTTCCTGTATATATTTTTGGGCTTGTTTACATTTGGGCCTCCCCTTTTCCCAGACACTCCCTCTAACTGCTCACAGTCTGCTCCCCTCTCAGCTCAGCTGTGAGCAGTTGGTCTAATTAGGTTACCTGCTCGCTCAGTGACTCACACCTGGAGCTCATTCACTTCTGTGTATTCAGGGATGAGAATTTTCCGCGGAATTCCGCGGATTTGATCATGTCTAGGGTCATTCTCGTGAATCGTCTAAATTCGAGGAGAAAATTTTAGGGGGGGGTGAGGTATGTTATGACCGGCGAGTCGTATTTTCAATCGGCTGCTAAAATCCGGGCAGAGTGGTTAGCACTGCGGCAGCACAGCAACTCACCGGGGGATCCTGGGTTCGATCCCAGCCCCCGACCAACAGTGATCTGTGTGGAGTTTGCATGTTCTCCCCGTGTCTGCGTGGGTTTACTCCGGGATTTCTCCAGTTTCCTCCCACATGCCAAAAAACATGCAAGTTAGGTTAATTGGCATCAAACTGGGGATTTTAAATTGTTCTTAGGTATGACTGTGAGAGTGAATGGTTGTCTTTCTCTCTGTTGGCCCTGTGATGGACTGGCGATCTGTCCAGGGTGTACCCTGCCTCTCGCCCAAAGATGCTGGGATAGGCTCCAGCCCCCCCCCCCCCCCGGCGACCCGAAAAGGATTAAGCAGAAGAAGATGGATGGATGAATGAATGAATGAATGCTAAAATCCATCGCGCAGAACGCGCTACCCAGCGAGGTCAGTAGTGTAATGTAACAAGGCCACTGATTGGCTGATACTTATTAAAGCAACCAATCAGCGATTTTGTTAGATTTCCTTTGTCATATCCAACACGTGGAGCGAAATGTAAATGGCGGACAGTTCAAAATAATCAACCGAGTTTTCCCGATTTCATGAAAATGGTGATCCTAAAACTCACGAAAGACAACGAAGCAAGAATTTTAGAAATCGACAAAGGGATAAGGAACAAGTTTCGTTGGGAATGGCTCGAAAAAACTGTCATTGACTGTAAAGATCGGTAAAAATACCGAAGTTGTGGTTGAAAAAATCGCCGATTTCATAGCGAAATGCGAAGAACCAGGGAAAGCCCAGTGTGTTTATTGCAACGATTTCTTGAGAACTCAATCTTCAACATGATTCTGTGGCAAGCAAGGCAGCCATGGAAAAGAACAGAAGCTGCAGCTAAGCAGGCACTGCTTGCCCACAGAAAATCAGAGAAGAGGAAGGCTACAGAACTGCTCCAGGCTTTGGTAGCCAAGAAGAAGAAATTGCACAATTAGATGTGAAGAATACATTGACTTGTACATAAGTTCATAGAGTAGTAGCACAGGCATGTAAATATGGAAGTGACATTTTCTATGGAAGTGACATTTTCTATTTCTCAATCAAGTGTGACACTGAATCAAAACAGTATTGAACATGGTTACACATATGATGCAGCAGCAGATTAAAAAGGTAAACTATAAATGCATTTGTACTTACTTCTAACTTTAAATATAAGACCACATTTGAGCATTCTAAAACACCAGACTTTGTTAGCTTCTTTGGGGCGTTGCCCCCCTAGACCCCCCCACCAATGCTCCGCGTTAGATCCGGCTTGGGGGCCTGCGTCCCCCAAGGCCCCCAGCTTAGTTTCCTCTTTTTTCCCCAAACCCCATTCTCATCCCTGTGTATTTAAGCACTGCCTATTCACTGTGTTACTGTGGCACTATTGGATTGTCCTTTATAGTTTGCAGTTGAACGGGCTTATTTCCCCTCAGTGTTCCTCCTCATCTCCTCCAGAGTTTATCCGGCTCTGGAGCGTATCATCCCTGTAAGTTATTCTTGTTGGCATTTTTGTATTGTTGCAGTTTTTGGATTTTTGTTAATAAATGTCACAAACTATAGTTCAGCGCCTGGGTCTGTCCTTCTGCCCTGGAGGGGCCTTTCATGACAGAATAGTGCCACCAAAATAAGACCCAGTTGCTATAGTTGTGCGTTTTTGTCTTTTTGCTTTTTCCTTTTTTTTCCCCCCTTCTCACCTGTCCAGCAGAGCTGCCATGTTTCCTGCAGGCGAAACAGACCGGAGGAGGAGGAAGTGGAGTCGGGATGAGCTGGAGTTCGTCTCCAAAATTGAGGACATGGCAAACGGGGCTCGGAGCTGCTCATCCCACAAGGATGAGAGGCTGTGCTGGGGTGGAGTCACCAACTTGCTGGAGGTCAAACCCAGCATGCGCCTCCACCCCCGGTTGATAAGAGTCTCCCTTCCTCCACTTCCGCCGATGCCATCTGCCTCCTCCTCGCCTGCTCCATCAGCTCCATGGCGGTGACATCATCCTGCTCCGGATCGCCGGAGGAATTCCCCCACCTCTTTGGCAGCCATTTCCCTGACGCGAACCCCGACAGTTCCCACAGCAGTTCCCCTCTCTCCTCCTTGTTCACCGGCTGTTCCATCAGCCCAATCTTCTTCCGTCGCTGCTGCTACTTCCATCCCCTCGACGTATCCTCCTGCTGCCGAGAGGTCTTCCAGGTTTTCCCCAGCTGCGCCCACTTGCGTGTCTACAGGAGCGGCTCCTACACAATCCACAGAGTTGACAGGCTCACCATAGATCAGGGGTGGGCAGTGAGGGCCATTCCACTGCAGGATTTCTGTTTCACCCAGTCTCTTCTGCAGGTGTATGCTCTGATCAACTTCAAGGATTGCTAATCAGTGAAAACACCTGCTGAAGAGACTGGATGGAACAGAAAACCTGCAGTGGAGTGGCCCTCCATGGAACAGGATTACCCACCCCTGCCATAGACAGAGAGGGAAGACTGTCTACCAGCTGCAGCAGATAACATCGCACACCAGGATGACAGGCAAGTTTCATTTCATTCTATGTCAACTTATGATGATGTGCCTTGCCTGATTCCCGGTAGGGAATTTCAGGAAACTCAGTCCCCTGAGCTCTCCCCACCTGCTTCAGCAAATAATTTTTCACCAGCTCTCTGTGTCTCCTCCTGTTATTCCTGAGTGTCTGCCGGCTTTGGAACTGAGCCGCCAGACGATGGAGGAGCCTGTGGCCCTGGAGGACCCAACTCCAGTGCCAGCACGGAGCCAACCCCCAGCTGCCACGCTGGGCAAGCCACCAGTGTGGGCCTCTTCGTCTGGGAAGACTAGGACTGCAACCACCATCATGCCTGCAGCGGAGGACGCTGCAGCAGAGTTAACAACAGAGCTGGACCTCCAATGGACCGGGCCCGAGACATCGTTGTTGTCTGGATCGACGGAGTCCTGGACAGCGGTGGAGCTTGAGCTCAGGCAAGTGCTCTCTCTTGTTTTTCTTTATTCAGTTTTGGAGAGGTCTTGCCTGGCTCTTGGTGAGGAGAGTCGGGTGCAGCCACCAGCTGCACCAGAGCTCACCTCGCCGGGCGCCACTGCTGCCAGTGACCCTGTCCCTCTGTCTTCTCTGAGCCTTCTCCCAGGATCACTGAAGTTGTTCCAGCGATGCCAGAGGTCTCTGTGGCTCCAGGTTCGCCGCCCGAGGTTGACCAGGGTCCAGCTTCCACCGCTGTGGAGGTCATTGCGGGTGCTCAGTCCCAGCCCGGGACTTCCAGGGGTGCAGCTTCCCCTCTTCCCGAGGCCGTCATGTGGGTTCCTCCTCCTATGTTCAACTCTCCGTGGGTGCTATGCCCCAGCCTCAACCCGACGTGGGTGCTGCGCTCTGGTATGGGCCTGCCATGGGCGCTATACCCCAGCCCAGGGTCCACCGTGGGTGCAGCGTTGGCCCCGCCCGGGGTCCACCATGGGTGCAGCGTTGGCCCCGCCCGGGGTCCACCATGGGTGCAGCGTTGGCCCCGCCCGGGGTCCACCATGGGTGCAGCATTGGCCCCACCCGGGGTCCACCGTGGGTGCAACCATGTCCCAGTCTGGGACCCCCATGGGTGCAACCATTCCTCAGCCCAAGACCATCGAGGGCGTTGTGGTCCCCCTTCCTCCTCCACCACCAGACACTGTCGTGGTCTCCCCCCTCTGGCCCTGCTTCCCGCAACTGGGTCTCCCCGTGGGGGAGCCACCTCTTCGGTCACCCCTCCGGTCATGGTGGTTGAAGAACTCAGGCCAGCCACCCGATAGACTGAGCCGCTGGGTTGGGTGGCCTGTGTTCTCCGGCAGGCCACCCAACTCATACCACCTGGCCGTCCGGCTGGTCTGGGACTTTGGTCAGCCACCCGAACTGTTTGGTTCTCTTGTCTAGAGGGGCCCATGGGCTTGGTGTTGCGCAGGTGTGGGTCATGAACGGGTTTGTGTTTCCCTCCTAGCCTGTCTTCCCCACCTCCCACCCAGGGTTGTTTTGTTTTGTACCGCTTTCTCTCGGGGGGGGGGGGGTCTTTTGGGTGTTACCTGGGAGTGTCTGGAATCCACCCCTTAAAGGGGGGGCTCTGTCATGTGTCACTTTATTCCTAAGTATTGTATGTCTGATTAGTTTGATTTTGTTAGTTTCCTGTATATATTTTCCGGCTTGTTTACATTTGGGCCTCCCCTTTTCCCAGACACTCCCTCTAACTGCTCAGTCTGCTCCTCTATCACCTCAGCTGTGAGCAGTTGGTGTAATTAGGTTACCTGCTTGCTCAGTGACTCACACCTGCAGCTCATTCACTTCTGTGTATTTACAGTAAGTACTGCCTTTTCACTGTGTTCACTGCGGCACTGTTGGATTGTCCTGTATAGTTTGCAGTTGAAGGGACTTATTTCCCCCTCAGTGCTCTTCCTCATCTCCTCCAGAGTTTATCTAGCTCTGGAGCGTATCATCCCTGTAAATTATTCTTGTTGGCATTTTTGTATTGTTGCACAGTTTTTGGATTTTTGTTAATAAATGTCACAAACTATAGTTCAGCGCCTGGGTCTGTCCTTCTGCCCTGGAGGGGCCATTCATGACACACATAAAAAAAAATAAATAAGAATAAGCGACAAATTATACGTACTTCTGTCACTTATTAGACCGCCAAGTATTAACTGTGTGTGGTAAGCTGAATCATTTCTAGCCATGTGGATAAACTTGATTGCTTGATAATGTGAGTTCTGTTAAGCAAAGGAAAAAAGACACTTTGCTCTGTTACATATTGTCGTGAAGAATTTGCTGACATAAGTTTATATATACACAGTGGATATAAAAAGTCTACACACCCCTGTTCAAATGCCAGGTTTTTGTGATGTAAAAAATGACACCAAGATAAATAATTTCAATCATTTCTTTTCCCACCATTAATGTGACCTATAACCTGTACAACCCAATTGAAAAACAAACTGAAATATTTTAAGGTGAAAATAAAAAAACTTGGAACAACCTGTTTGCATAAATATGCACACCCTCTTATAACTAGGGATGTGGCTGTGTTCAGAATTAACCAATCACATTCAAACTCATGTTAAATGAGTCGATACACACCTGCCACCATTTAAAGTGCCTCTGATTAACCCTAAATAAAGTTCAGCTGTTCTAGTAGGTTTTTCCTGACATTTTTGTAGTCACATCTTACAGCACAAGCCATGGTTCGTAGAGAGCTTCCAAAGGATCAGAGATCTCATTGTTCAAAGGTATCAGTCAGGAGTAAGGTACAGAAGAATTTCCAAGGCATTAAATATTACCATGGAACACAGTGAAGACAGTCATCAAGTGGAAAAAATATGGCACAACAGTGATGATGCCAAGAACTGGATGTCCCTCCAAAATTGAAAAGACAAGAAGAAAACTGGTCAAGGAGGCTGGCCAGAGGCCGACAGCAACATTGAAGGAGCTGCAAGAATTTCTGGCAAGTACTGGCTGTTTAGTACGTGTGACAACAATCTCCCGTCTAGGGTGGCAAGACGGAAGCCTTATCTTACGAAGAAAAACATCCAAGCCCGGCTACATTTTGCAAAAACCCATTTGAAATCTCCCAAACCCATGTGGGAAAATGTGATCTGGTCCGATGAAACCAAGGTTGAACTTTTTGGCCATAATTCCTTAAGGTATATTTGGCACAAACACAACACTGCTCATCACCAAAAGAACACCATACCTACAGTGAAGCATGGTGGTGGCACCATCATACTTTGGGGCTGTTTTTCTTCAGCTGGAACTGGGGCCTTAGTCAAGGTGGAGGGAATTATGATCAGTTCCAAATACCAGTCAGTGTTGGCACAAAACCTTCAGGCTTCTGCTAGAAAGCTGAAGATGAAGATTAACTTCATCTTTCAGCACGACAATGACCCAAAGCACACATCCAGATCAACAAAAGAATGGCTTCATCACAAGAAGATTAAGGTTTTGGAATGTACAGGTTATAGGCCACTTTAATGGTGGAAAAAGTTTTGAAGTGATTTATCTTGGCCTCATTTTTTTGCATCACAAAAACCTGGCATTTGAACAGGGGTGTGTAGACTTTTTATATCCACTGTACAGTATATCGCAATACATTTTTTGAGCTATAAACCCACCTACATGGGGTGCACAAGCCAGTGTACTCCTCATGCCGGTTCCAAACCCGGGTAAATGGGGAGGGTTGTGTCAGGAAGGCCATCCGACATAAAACCTTTGCCAAATCAAACATGTGGCTCATGACGAATGAGACTTTCATACCGCATCGGTCGAGGCCCAGGTTAACGACTGCCACCGCTGCTGTTAACCAACAGGGTGCAGATGGAAATTGGGCTACTGTTGGTCAAAGATCAAGGAGGAGGAGGGGGGAAGGAGTGTTAGGAGGGAGGAGAGAGAAAAGGAAAGGTAGAAGTGTGGAGGTGAGAGTAGGAACGTTAAATGTAGGGACTATGACTGATAAAGGCGGAGAGTTGGCTTATATGATGGAGACAAGAAAAGTAGATATACTGTGTGTTCAAGAAATCAGATGGAAGGGAAGCAAGGCTAGGAGCATTGGAGGGGGATTTAAACTGTTCTACCATGGTGTAGATAGGAAGAGAAATGGAGTAGGAGTAATCTTGAAGGAAGAGTATGTGAAGAGTGTTCAGGAGGTAAAGAGGGAGTCAGACAGAATCACGAGTTTGAAGCTATGAATGAATGAATCTTTATTTTTGGATAGATTAAAAGTACAGATTAAAAAGAAACAGAATAATATAACAAAGGGGGAAAGAAAATCCAACAAGGTCAAATTAGACAATAACTCCTCTGATTATGCATGAGTTTGAAGCTAGATGTCAAAGGTGTGATATTGAATGTTGTTAGTGTGTATACCCCACAAGTTGGATGTCAGGTAGAAAGAGGAATTCTGGAGTATGTTGGATGAAGTGGTAGAGAGTGTTCCCAGGGAGGAGAGAGTGGTGATTGGAGTGGACTTTAATGGATATGTACGTCGGTGAAGGCAACAGAAGTGATGAGGAGGTCCTGGGTAGGTATGATCTTAAGGAGAGAAATGTGGAAGGACAGATGGTTGTGGATTTTGCTAAAAGGATGGAAATGGCTGTGGTGAACACATACTTCAAGAAAAGAGAGGAGCACAGGGTGACTTACAAGAGTGGAGCAAGGTGCACACAGGTGGACTACATCTTATGCAGAAGGAGAAATCTGAAAGAGATAGGAGGCTGCAAGGTGGTGGCAGGGGAGAATGTAGCTAGACAGCATTGGATGGTAGTCTGTAGGATGACTATGGAGAGCAAGAAGAGGAAAAGAGTGAAGGCAGAGCCAAAGATTAAGTGGGGGAAGTTACAGAAGGAGGAAGGTCGCACAGAGTTCAGGAAGGAGTTGATACAGGCTCTGGGTGGTAGGGAAGAGTAACCAGATGACTGGGAAAGTACAGCAAAAGTATTGAGGGAAGAAGTAGAAAGGTATGTGGTGTATCCAGTGGACAGAGGAAGGAAGACAAGGAGGCTTGGTGGTGGAATGAGGAAGTACAGGAAAGTATCCAAAGGAGCTCGGCAAAGAAAAAGTGGGATAGTCGGGGAGATGAAGAAAGTAGACAAGAGTATTTGGAATCTAGGCACATGGGAAAGAGAGGTGGCAAAGGATAAGGCATATAGTGAGTTGTATGAGAGGCTGGACACTAAGTAAGGAGAAAAGGAGTTGTATTGACTGGCTAGACAGAGGTTGAGCTGGACAGGATGTACAGCAGGTTAGGCTGATTAAGGATAGAAATGGTAATGTACTAACAAATGATGAGTGTGTTGAGAAGGTGGAAGGAGTACTTTGAAGAGCTGATAAAGAAAATGAGAGAGAGAGAGAGAGAGGAGGATGGAAAGATAGTGAACAAGGAAGTCCCGAGGATTAGCAGGGCAGCTTTGAAGAGGATGAAGAATGGAAAGGCGGTTGGTTCAGATGACATACCTGTGGAGGTATGGAGATGTTTAGAAGCAATGGCCGTGGACTTTTTAGCCAGATTGTTTAACACAATCTTGGAGAGTGAGAGGATGCCCGAGGAGTGGAGAAGAAGTGTTTTGGTACCAATTTTCAAGAACAAAGATGATGTAACTACAAAGCTGAAATAACTACAGAGGCATACCAATTTTCAAGAACAAAGATGATGTAACTACAAAGCTGAAATAACTACAGAGGCATAAAGTTGATCAGCCACACTATGAAGATATGGGAAAGAGTTGTTGAAGCCAGGTTAAGAGGAGAAGTGACAATCAGTGAGCAGCAGTACGGTTTCATGCCAAGAGAGTACTGCAGATGCAATGTTTGCTCTAAGAGTGCTGATGGAGAAGTATAGAGAAGGTCAGAAGGAGTTGCACTGTGTCTGTGGATCTAGAGAATCCATATGATAAGGTGCCAAGAGATGAAGTGTGGTACTGTATGAGGAAGTCAGGAGTGGCAGAGAAGTATATGAGGGTGGTGCAGAACATGTATGAGTACAGCGACACGGTGGTGAAGTGCTCTGTAGGAGTGACGGATGGATTCAAGGTGGGGGTGGGATTGCATCAGGGATTGGCTCTGAGCCCCTTCTTGTTTGCCATGGGGATGGACAGGCTGACAGACGAGGTCAGGCAGGAGTCTCCGTGGACCATGATGTTTGCAGACGACATTGTGATCTGCAGTGAGAGTAGGGAGCAGGGTGGACGAGATTCGCCCTGAGTACCTCAAGGCCCTGGATGTTGTAGGGCTGTCATGGTTGACATGCATCTACAATATTGTGGGGAAGTTGGGGACAGTGCCTTTGGCATGGCAAACTGGGGTGGTGGTTCCTCTTTATAAAAAGGGGGACCGGAGGGTGTGTTCCAACTTTAGGGGGATCACGCTTCTCAGCCTCCCTGGGAAGGTCTATGCTACTGTATTGGAGAGGAGAGTCCGACTGCTGGTCGAGCCTCAGATCCAGGAGGAGCAATGTGGTTTTCGTCCTGGCCATGGCACATCGGACCAACTCTTTACTCTCTTGAGAATCCTCGAGGGTTTGTGAGAGTTTGCCCGACCAGTTTACATGTGTTCTGTGGACTTGGAGAAAGCATTTGACTGCATCCCTCGTGGTCTCTTGTGGGGGGGTGCTGCACAAATATGGGGTATCAGGCTTGTTGTTATGAGCTATCCGGTCCCTATACGACCATTGCAACAGTTTGGTTTGTATTGCCAACACCCAGTCAAACTCGTTTCCAGTGAGAGTTAGACTCCACCAGGGCTGCCCTTTGTCACCTATCCTCTTCATCATTTTTATGGTCAGGTTTTCTAGGTGTAGCCACGGATCGGAGGGTGTCATGCTCAGTGACCACATGATCTCATCTCTGCTGTTTGCAGATGATGTTATCCTGTTGGCTTCATCAACCAATGACCTACAGGCCTTGCTGGGATGGTTTGCTACTGAACGTGAAGCGGCTGGGATGAGAATCAGCACCTCCAAGTCCGAGTCCATGGTCCTCAGCTGCAAAAAGGTGGATTGTCGTCTCCAGGTTGGGGACAAGTTCCTGCCCAAGTGAAGGAGTTTAAGTATCTCGGGGTCTTATTCGTGAGTGAGGGGAGAACGGAGCGAGAGATTGACAGACAGATCAGAGCAGCATCTGCAGTGATGCGGACGTTGTACTGGTCCGTTGTGGTGAAGAGGGAGCTGAGCTCTAAAGCAAAGCTGTTGATTTAACGGTCAATCTACATTCCTACCCTCACCTATGGTCATGAGCTTTGGGTAATGATCGAAAGAATGAGATCTCAGATACAAGTGGCTGAAATGAGCTTTCTCCTTAGGATTGTTGGACTCACCCTCAGAGATAGGGTGAGTAGCTCAGTCATCCGGGAGAGGCTCAGAGTAGAACTGTTGCTCCTCCACATCGAAAGGAGCCAGTTGAGGTGGTTTGGGCATTTGATCAGGATGCCTCCTAGACGTCTCCCACTTGAGGTGTTTCAGGCACCATAAAATATTCTTTCTTGTTTTTAACTTTTGGCCCGGGCTTTCATCGTTTAGTTATAACTAACAAAGGCCCACAAGGGTGCACAAGGGGCCCCAAGGCATGGTATGAGGGCTATTCAGCCACAGACCGCAAAGCCTTCCAGAGAGTGATCGAGACTGCGCAAAAAAATCACTGGCTGTTCTCTCCCTTCTCTGGAAGAGATTTCCAGGTCTCGGTACCTCAACAGAGCTACTGCCATCATTAGAGACTGCACTCATCCAGGCCATGATTTCTTTCACTTGCTCCCCTCGGGAAAGCAGTACAGATCCCATAAAACCCGGACTACCAGGTTTAATCATAGTTTTTTCCCAGCAGCAGTACGTATTTTGAACGGATTTAGGTAACACGTACAGACTGCTGATATTATTTTAGGTTATTTTAGGTTATTTTGTGGCAATAACCCTGTGTGTATAAGCTGGTCTTATATATTTATCGCTCAGTATGTTTTCATTATTGCTATGTACATATTGTATTCAACTTTTAGGTAATATTGTTTCAAGCATTATTTATTGTTGTAACTATAAGAATGTTAAATGCATGAGTGAACTGTGAGTGTGATAGTTTGTTTTTAGGGAGCAGTATCTCAATTTCGTTGCATTGTTTATTAGCAATGGAATGACAATAAAGGCACTTTGACTTGCACTTTGAAGTTTAAACATGCTCATTTGTTATGATGAAGTGATTTTTCTTAAGCAGAAAAAATAACCAATTTAATGATTTATGATGATTTAATTTAATGATAGAGAAACTGTAGTTCACCATCTTGTCTCTTCAGCAGTGTGGTGTGTTTTCCATTATAAAACAGGAGGTGGACAAAAACGATGACAAAATTGTTTCCATGTCTGGAGATATTGTTTATTTTTCCATCCCTGTAACTGAAATCACTTCTAAAGATTATTTAGAGGGAAGACAGATGAATCATGAAAAGAAAAAATACACAAGAACACAGAAATGTAAACATTTCATACCATTATATAAATATCACCATTACACAGGCAGCAACTACAACTGTTTCATCTGTGTAACTGGGTATAGAAATCTTAAACATAAATTACTTCATTTTATACATACAGTACAGGATATTTGTAGTTGTTATATTTTAATCAAAATTTTGTAGTAGTGGTCAAGGTTTATTTCAGTCATTTAAAAAAAAATCTTTTTCAACATAATTTAAATCCATACATGTACATATAGATACATATTAAGATAAAATAAGATAAGCCTTTATTAGTCCCACAATGGGGAAATTCCAGGATTACAGCAGCAAAGGGATAGCAGCACTCAGAGCAATAGTTAATGGTAAATGGTAAATGGAATTCACTTATATAGCGCTTTTATTCTCATCTCTTGATGACCAAAGCGCTTTACAGATCCTGCTATCCACCCATTCACACACTGATAAGATAATAAGTAAATAAGATAATAAGAACTGGTTAGCCAAAGCAGTAAATAAATATACATATGTACACACACACACACACACACACACACACACACACACACACACACACACACATATATATATATATACGTATATATATATATATATATATATATATATATATATATATATATATATATATATATAGTGCAGGAACATTGCAGCTAGATGAAATAAACAGCATTACAGTTTGTTAAATTACCCTGCAGAATATGAATATGTACCCAGACAGTATATTTCGCATTTGAATCAACAGTGTTGGGTTTTTTTTGGTTTTTTTTGTTACTTATTTGTACCCGTAGGTAGACTTGGTTTGCAGTCTGGTGACAAGCCACCGGCTGCTGGTCGCTGCGTGCGCGAGCGCCCTAAACCTACATGTTTTTTTTTTTTTTGGTGTGCGGGAGGAAACCGGAGAAATCCCGGAGTAAACCCGCGCAACACGGGGAGAACATGCAAACTCCACACAGCTCACTGTTGGTCGGGGGCTGGGATCGAACCCACGATCTCATGATCCCCGCGGTCCCCCGGCCGAGGGTAAAACTGTGCTGCCACAGTGCTAAACCACTGCGCCACCGTGCAGCCACGGTGGCGCAGTTGTTGCCACCCTCAATAATGATTGTTGTTGTTCTAGTTGTGTATTGGAGGGGACGATCTCTATTGTGCAAAGGTGTTAAGTTTAGCACATTTAATACCACCTCTACGAGCAGTGTGGTTATTCACACAAAAATTATTTGTAACTTGTATATGTAGGTGACGGACAGTGACATTTTTTTATTGAACAAATCAAATGATTGTATGAAAATATTACATTCAGCCCATTCCCCTGATTTAATATGTGTCACCGTCCTCCATAAATGACAATAAATGGTCATAGCCCATTTTTCACTCAGTGATGCTGCAGTACCGCCATCTCCCGATAGGTGCGGGCAGTCGTAACGTCAGTTCGGTTTGGCCGAGAAAATGGCTGAACAAGAGCAAAGTGATTCCGACAGCGATTACTTTCTCGACTTTGACGACCACAATATAAATGATGACATTGACAACGAAGAATCTGAAGATGAAGTAGTTTTGGGTGGTGCTGAGAGGGGTATTCAGCCTTATCTGTTCGAGGCAGAGGGAGAGGAGAAAGACGCAACACGGACGGGAAAAGAACACGTTTACGATCGGCTGTAAGATATTTCTAGGTAAAAGATGCTTACAAATATTTTTCTTTGGCGACATGCATGGTCACACACTTAATTTTAAAAATCAAACTACCCATTGGTCACTCGCTACATCTTCTCAACCGCTGATTAGCACCTGCTGGTCTGTGCGCAGCTGGACTTTGACGACCTCAATATAAATGATTACAAATGATTACATTGACAATGAAGACGTTTTGGGTGGTGTGTGGCCTGTCAGCCTTATTTGTTCGAGGCAGAGGGAGAGGAGAGACGCAACACGGACGGGAAAAGAACACGTTTACGATCAGCTGTAAGATATTTCTAGGTAAAAGATGCTTACAAATATTTTTCTTTGGTGACATGCATGGTCACACACTTAATTTTAAAAATAAAACTACCCATTGGTCACTCGCTGCCTGATGACATGTCATCTTCTCAGCCGCTGATTAGCACCTGCTGGTCTGTGCGCAGCTGGAGCTGATGAGACAGATGAGCGGCCGTCATCGTCCACACGAGTGAGTTTATAAACAATATTTATTCATTTGATTTAATTTCCCAGATGAATTATGAAGAAACCATTCAATACATTCAATAATCAATGCAAACGGAATAATCAATGCCAACCCCATATTTTTCAGGCGATACAGATTCATAGTGTTGGGGATTTTTTTGGAGAAGAAGTGAGGGCGATGCCTGCCTGTGCGGCGAGCCTCATCAGAGAAACCTTCCCATCTCATCACTACAAGGGATTTTGCCTACCAAGATTAGATTTGTGAACAATGTTATTTAAATAAAGTTTTGTAAAATCATATATTGAGTTTCTTAATGTTCATGTCAGTGTTATAATTCTCATAGCTCAGCATTCATCAAAGTCGCATGTCATGTACATTTCAATAATTTTTCTACCATTTTATGGTATAAATTTGGATATACATAAGTCATGTTCATCAGGTTCCTCTGCTTGGTCAGAAACATCAACATTGAGTGACAGTTGATAAAATCTGCAAAAAAAGTAGATCATAATTTTATCCCAGAGGTCTCAAATTGGATTACATACATAGAAATATAAATTGATCAAACAGGCACAACCACCTCCCTATACAGCACTGAGTACTTCATATTCGATGAGTATGAACACCCTAATATGCTAATATTTGATAAGTTGGTAAGGCAATGCAAACCATGGCTTGGAATTCATTTAAGATGTTTAGTAAACATTCGCAGTGAATATTAAAAATAAAAAAATTACCCTGTTTCCTTTAAGTGTTCTGACAGTTGATCGCAACTGTCACTGACCCCGTTCTCAGAGTCACACTTGGAAATCGAGGCATATATAGTTGGAATAGCAGTTTTCTTTATCAGCAATCTTTTGGCAAATTTCATTTCAAATTGACATGTCTGGCCCAGGAAACACGCACGCAGGCTCAGGATAGATTTAGCAGCTTTATTCAACAAGCAGGTGTGTGTGAATGGATGTGCTGACGAGGGGCAGGTGTGCGCCCAGCTGACGCCGCTGAGGAGCGGCGAGTTGTAACACAAATTGCATCTTATTCTCGAAATCGCTGTCAACGAAATCTATACTGCACATTTTTGGTGTTTTACCGACATAAGTCCTTTTTTTTTTACGTTTTCTGAACGAATTTCACCCAGGCTGTTCTGATATTCACAGGGACGGGACATTCAAAAACACTCACAGCATGCTCCTCTGGTGTAACGTCGCACCCGTACACAACACAACGACAAACCATAATTAATTCGATTCCTGAAATCCTAATGTTAATAAATAATCTATTTGTAATCCAAAAGTATTCCGAGAAATATCCGTAATCGCCGATTTTAAAATGTAAAAAAAGTTAAAAAAAAGCAATGTCTGCTGACTGTGTGACACACCGAACTGACGTCACACAGTCAGCGGCCATTTTAGCTGCTGATCTTGGCTGGGTCAGACAGCTCTCCACAACAGCGTACTTCAAGAGCGCATTGTCACCTTATGCGACATACGTTGACACCAAAACATGTGGGGTTCCAATTAGCTCGTCTCAGACAACAATTTGAGATATGATTTAGCGATTTTGAGTTTTCCTCTGTCCGTCACCTTTAACCAGACCAAAAAAGGTGTAGGCTGAAGCCTATGCTTGTTATGCCTACCCTACTTACATTGATCATTTAGTGCAGATCATTTATTTACATTAGTACACTTAAAAAAAATCAGAAAAGAACTGGAACGAGACAGCAAAAGAAATCATTAAGATTCATACATCATCCTTATAATCATTTTAGAATTTTCCGTGTAAACAGTTTTTTAAATCTATTCAAAGTTTAACAAGTTTTCATTTCATTTCAGATGTATTCCGTAAATTAACTCCTGTAACTGACAGACATCTTTTTTTTTTAGCATTTGTTCTAATCTTTGTTTTTGTGAACATACAAATTCCTCTGAGTTCATATCTATTTTGTCTATTTTGGAACAACCTCTAGACACAGTCTGTAAGCAAATTATTCTTTATTTTAAACATCATTTGGGCGATGCTGTAATCTACCAGATCTTTAAACTTCAGAGCATTTGTTTTAATGAATAAATGATTTGTGTTTTTGATAATTAGTTTTATTCACAACCCTTATTGCTCTTTTCTGCATTATATAAATAGGATTTATGTTTGTTTTATGTTTTCCCCCATACCTCCACAGTAAGACATGTATGGAACTATAAGAAAGTTATACAGTATATGTAATGAATTTATATTTATAATGTCTTTAACTCTATGTAATATTACAATTGACTTTGACATTTTTGTCTTTACATACATTATACATTGTACACGTACATATATACATTATGTTTCCAACACAATTTATGGTCAATAACAACCCCTTAAAATTTAGTTTGATACACTCTTTCTATTCCAACATTATCTATTGTTAGGTGTCAGGAATCTGAAACTCAAGACTCACAAAATGTTAGGTTTACTTGTTTTTCAGCTGCCCTGTTTCCAAATGTCAAATACTTAGTTTTGTTAAGATTTAGTAAAAGTTTATTTTGATTGAACCATTGTTCTAAAATTTCAGAATATCCTGGGTTTTATATTCATATATTAACAATATATCAATATTTTAACAATGCAATACTTTTAGGTGGATGTGGATACTTGCTTTACGTCAATCATACAGTATCACACATCCATAGTTGTTTATTCAGTAGTTGTACACATGAGAAGTTATACTGTAGAGATTTTTTGACTATAAATTAGTGATAAAAAGCAGGCAAATGCGTACATTCATTCATTCATTCATTCATTCATTGAAAGCACATGCCTCTGCCAACACTTAAGTGTCCCATCCAGTTTCCAGCCCTCCCACAATGTCTAAATCCACACCAGATCCTGACGAGTATCTGGATGCCCACCTCATATATACACTACCGTTCAAAAGTTTGGGGTCACTTAGAAATTTCCTTATTTTTGAAAGAAAAGCACTTTTTTTCAATGAAGATAACTTTAAACTAATCAGAAATACACTCTATACATTGCTAATGTGGTAAATGACTATTCTAGCTGCAAATGTCTGGTTTTTGGTGCAATATCTAGATAGGTGTATAGAGGCCCATTTCCAGCAACTATCACTCCAGTGTTCTAATGGTACAATGTGTTTGCTCATTGCGTCAGAAGGCTAATGGATGATTAGAAAACCCTTGTGCAATGATGTTAGGTCTGCAATGCTGTAATTGCTGCAAATGGAGGATTCTTTGACGAAAGCAAAGTTTGAAGGAAAAAATTATTATTTCAAATACAAATCATTATTTCTAACCTTGTCAATGTCTTGACTATATTTTCTATTCATTTTACAACTCATGGTGGTAAATAAGTGTGACTTTTCATGGAAAACACAAAATAATTTCATTTGTAATTTCATTACATTTTCAATAAGTCCTTACAGACACAACATGTGCCTAAGATCTGGAAAGATGCCGTGGTTGTTCCCGTTCCAAAATCCAGCTGTCCTAAAACGGTAAATGACTTTAGACCAGTTGCTTTGACTTCAATTTTAATGAAAATTTTTGAAAAACTGGTCAGATGTGAGGTCCTAAGGCAGACTGAACATGCATTGGATCCTCTGCAGTTTGCCTATAGGCCTCACAGAGGAGTGGAGGATGCCACTGTCACTCTGTTTAACATGCTTTTTAAACATCTGGATTTTAATGGGACACACGCCAGGCTTTTATTTGTGGACTTTTCTTCTGCCTTTAATACAATCCAACCTCATATTTTAGTTGAAAGGCTCCTGCAACAATTTGATTTGAGCAATAATCTGGTGGGTTGGATTCTTGATTTCTTAACCAACAGGACGCAGAGAGTAAGGGTCAATGGCACATTGTCTGACCTAAAGTGCTCTTCTACTGGCTCTCCTCAGGGGTGTGTGTTGTCACCACTACTCTTCATCCTGTACACAAACATGTGTCGGAGCAGACATGACAACAGACACATTATAAAGTATGCTGATGACTCAGTCATTGTCAGTCTCCTCCAGGATGGTGAAAGTGGCCACGGCCCAGTAGTTGATGACTTTGTTCACTGGTGTGAGGATTCCTACCTGCAGCTGAATACAACAAAAACGAAAGATATGATTATTGACTTTAGGAGGAAAACTCCCAGGCACAAAGTCACCGTACTAAAAGGCCAGACCACCGAATGTGTACAATCGTACAAATATCTTGGGACGATTATTGATAGTAAATTAAACTTTGAAGTGAACTGTGAAAGGGTGTGCAAAAAGAGTCAGCAAAATTTGCATTGTTTGAGGAAACTTGCACGCTTCCAAATTGACCGAACCATAATGACTATGTTTTATCGGGCTTTTATTGAATCTGTTTTATCCTTTTCTTTAATGTCATGGTTTGGTCAGATAAAACTGAAACAGAGGAAATCCTTGGATCAGGTAGTTAGATGGTCCAGTCGTTTGCTTGGTGAGTCACAGCTGAGCCTGACATCCCTGTACACCAGACAAGTACAGAGGATGGCCGACTCGATTTTAAATGATGACTCCCACCCTTTGCACTGCAACTTTCAGCTTCTTCCCTCCAGACGGAGGTTTGCTGTCCCAAAAAGCAAAACCCAGCGCTACAAAAACAGCTTTGTCCCTGCTGCTGTCAAAGAGTTGAACAAGCTATAAAAATTATATTGTACATATTTTATATTTACCTATTTTGTAAGATGTGTGCCTGTGTTTGTGTCTATGTTGAATGTAATTAGTGGCTTGTAAATATGGATGTCACCAGACTGCAAAACAAATCTACCTATGGGTACAAATAAAGGAACCTGAACCTAATTGTCTGGGTGACCCCAAACTTTTGAACGGTAGTGTACTTTTCTTAGAAATTATCAAAAACATTTTAAAAAGCCCCTTTTCTATCTTCTTCCCTCTACTGGAATAATTTGTGTTTGTCACAAAGGACTGCATCTGGAGTCATTTCAGTGAAATTATGATAGCTTGGAATTTCCCCATTGTGAGACTAATAAAGGCTCAGCTTATTTTAGCATGCCAAGAGACGAAGTGTGGTACTGTATGAGGAAGTCTGGAATAGCAGAGAAGTATCTAAGGGTGGTGCAGGACATGTATTAGGGCAGCGAGAAGGCAGTGAGGTTTGCTGTAGGAGTGACAGATGGATTCAAGGTGGGAGTGGTGTGACAAGAAGATTCAAGTGATAGGGTGAGATGGAGGCAGATGATCCTCTGTGGTGACACCTAAGAGAAGTGAAATTTTCATTCACTCTTCTCTTTCTTTATATGATTTAAATTATATTAGAGCAAACATGCTGTATGAACAGTTTATATTTTATTTACCTCAGACTAAAGACATTTAAGAGAAAAAACTTCATAAAAGGGCAAGAATAAAGTCAGATTTACAAGAAAAAAAGTTGCAAATTTCTGAATAAAAAGTTTCAAATTTATATGAAAAACTCAAAAATATATCACAAAAAGTCACACATTAAGGAATAAGTAGAAATTTACAAGAAAAAAACTTTATGGGAGAAACCTCACTTTTGAGAACAAAGTCTTAAATCTATTAAAAAAAAAGTCATACATTTGCATTTAAAAATCCAAATTTACATGAAAAAAAGAAATTGAAAAGATGCAAAAAGCTTCAAATTTGTGAGAAAAAGGCATTAAATTTATGATGTAAAGTCACAATTTTTTAGCAAAAAGAAAAAGAAAAACATCACAAATTGGGGTAAACTTGTTATTCACTGCTCAAGTAACTTTTTGGTAACTATACTTGAGTACAGTACTTAATATCATAAGGTACTTTTACTACTAGTCGACAAAGGCTTTGCACCAACATGTTTATTTATTTCTTTTTTCACCGTTTCCATTTTTATTCTCTGTTATGTGGTAGTACTGACCTCCTGAAAACATCTTACACTGAGATGGTGACAGAGTTAATGCTACGCTTTAGACCGTTCAACAATATGAGCCTCAGGTCAAGACATGAGGGGCTCCTTGCCCCCATTAATTCTCCCATTCTCCTATTTTTACTGACCCCCATGTTCTGCTTTTACCAAACCCAGTCAGCCTTCATCAGGCAACAGCCATGAGACGCTAACAAAGAGAAACCAAGTGGAGGTCAGCGCCTCCGTGTCTCAACAATGCCCCCAGTCACAGCCCGTTAGCGCATCAGTGCTCATCTGTCCCACACACTGTACTTCATCTCCCTCCATCTTTAAAACTTACGTAAGATTGGGCCAATACTCACCAATCTGTCCTTCACACTTTCCCGCCATTTCTTACCCCATTGTGTTGAGGCAGAAAAAGTGCCAGAAATTTAATGTGTTTCTTGGCTCATTGGGAGAGTTTAACTAAAGCCGGGCTCTGTGAATGCTACCCTTCCAAAATAAGCAACATAAGGCATTTTTCCCAATTTTCCTCATGTAGTAAGATTACAGTTAGCTTATGTAACCATTTATAATTTATTTTCTGTCTGTGTGTTTCTCTCTTTTGTAGTTATGGTGATTGTGCTGTTCCGTTATGCCCACGTCATTGAAAAACATCAAAATTGTGTTCTCAACACAGCAAGTCTCTCCACGGGCTGGATCTGTTCCGCAGGACTCATTATGGTTGGAAACTTTCAGGTACACTGTTAAAGTTTGATTCTTCAGTAAACCAAACACAGTTAAGTAAATGTACATAATAAAAAGATCCATGCACAGATGTACTGTGTAGCCTACATTGTTTTCCCTAGAAACTTTTTAGGCTGACTAGGGAGAGCTGATAAAGTCTATGCACTTTTGGTTGTTTTACATGAAGCAAGATTTTTGTGATCACAAAGAGAGTCAATAAACTCCTTTTAGAGTGATCAAAGTGTCCATAGGTAGCTGATTGCCACATTTCATCTTCAACTTTTTTTTTTAAACTGTTGTTGGCCCAGTAGCCCACTAGTCCTGTATTGGTAGGAAAAACGCTGCTTTAAGTAACAATTAAACAATAGAAATATTAATCCAAGCTGGCCTGTTTGTAATCTCTTGCAGCCATTTGAGAGTGAGAGATCTTGACTTACCATAAAATGCGTTCATTTGTTGCTTGTTTGTCATCTTCCAAAGAATTATGTTTAATATTTTGGTAGTTTCTTGCAAATTTTAATATACATTTTTTAGTGTTGACCGATGTTTTGCAAAGAAAGTGGTTAAGGATACAAATCATCTGTTAAATCTACTGCTAATGGGACTTCCGGTTATGGCGGCCACGTAGGAAGACGTGTTTCACACTGCTCTGCTCCTAAAAATAAAAAGTTGGCTAAAACTCTCTTAATTGGAATAAAAACCCATCCCAGCGTTTAGGCGCGGATATGGTAAAGACCAAGGCTGGGAAATTAGGCGGAGGAAAAAGTAATTCGACGAAACAACCCAAACTAACAGACTTCCACGCTTGTGACGAAGCAGAAAAAACTCCAGAGACGTTATGGCGGAGGATGTAGCCAGCGGCGGAGCGGGAACTGCTGAGGAGGGGACAAGCACGGTGCTCGCTGCCATCAGATCCATGAGAGCAGACTTTTCGTCTAAATTTGATGGGATTATAGCAGCGATAGAATAGTAGTAGTAGATTAGTTTATTTGACAGGGACAGTGCAATAAACATAGACAATTAATCAAAAACAATCAATCTGATGTGTTGCACATAGAGTGTATAGCTATTAGCTAATTTGCAACTCTTGTCCCTGGATGGGCTTTAGAAAAAAGAATCAAGATAAAAATATACACAATAACCACATACATCAATGCAGAAAAATTATAAATACACAATTATAAATATTATAAATATTATAAATACACAAATATAACAGCCTGACTCACCTTTAACATAAATATTATAAATACACAAATATAACAGCCTGACTCACATTTAACACATATAACATAACTCACATTTGCCTATTTCAGAAGGAATGAGAAAGGAAATAAGCGACTGTATGGAATGAGTATCGCAGGCGGAGCTCCGAATTTCAAGCGCTGAAGATGACATCACCAGCCTACAATCAAAGTTGCAAACACTGGAATTAAAATGGAAACGTCTGGAAGATAACGTTCTAGATTTGGAATCCCGCTTGCGACGGAATAATTTGAGGCTGGTGGGTCTCGCGGAGGGACGGGACCCATGTTCCTTTTTGGAAAAGTGGATTCCAGAAGCGCTGAACAACGCGGACCGGCAGTCATCGGTCGTTT
This sequence comes from Pholidichthys leucotaenia, assembly GCA_020510985.1. NCBI lineage: Eukaryota > Metazoa > Chordata > Actinopteri > Cichliformes > Pholidichthyidae > Pholidichthys > Pholidichthys leucotaenia. The sequence goes on from CM035841.1 coordinate 336,654,212, forward strand.
TAGAGAGAGCTCACTGAATCGGCCCACCGAGAGATAATAAGACACCACCGAGGACGCTGATTATGAAGTTCCTCAACTTCAGGGACAAGATGACGGTCACCAACGCGGCGCGAGTTAAAGGGGAAATTAAATACCAGGATCAACAGGTGCAGTTCTACCCAGATTTGGCCACAGGAATTCAACAATTAAGGAGGCAGTTTGACCCCGCCCGCAAAGAGCTGCGCAACCTCGGGATTCGTCACGGAGTGATTCATCCGGCGAGACTGCTGGTCACGTATAAGGGCAGAACCCATATCTTCAAGACCCCTCAAGAGGCGCAGGAGCTCATTAAGCAGATCCAAGAGGAGACTGGTGGGAGCTAAGCATGAACATGATAAAGGTAGAACATTTAAGCATTTGTACAGGCATCTGATTGATCTGAAACATATAACATGTCTACAAAATACAGACTGTATTATTAAAAAAAAAAAAAAAAGCTATGATGTGCAAAGTTGCTATAAAACTTTGAAGTTATGGTGAAAAAACTACAGAAGAGAGTGAATGTCATTAAAAATAGTAGTAGAGTCAGGGTGATTGAGAGGAGAAAGAGAGAGTGGTTTGACTGATCCTCGCAGGTGTGGAACAGTCACTAGCTATAACGGGAGACAGAATTTTTTTTTATTTTGGGGGGATTACCACGAATGTGGGGAAAGGGAATTTGTTTTTGTGTAGTTTGTAGGATGAATGTTCAACCATCCATGTTTTTGCTTCTCTGTATGAGCATGTTCATATTGCAAGGTAATCTCAAACTCCTTATTGATCATAGATCAAAGCGTTAATCTTAATTTAACTTCATGGAATTGCAGAGGTCTACAAAATCTAAAAAAACTTAAATAAGTTATGAATAAAATAAAAGACATAGATTCAAAAATTGTATTTTTACAAGAAACTCATCTAATAGAGGAGGATGTAAAAAGAATTAGGAGACGATGGCAAGGAAATGTGTTCATCTCATCATTTTCATCCCAAGCTAGGGGAGTTATGATTCTCATACACAAAACAGTCCCATTTCAAGTGAAAAATGTAATTGGAGACAAATTTGGAAGATATCTAATCATCCAAGGATCTTTGTTATTAGAAAATATAAATCTGGTGAACTTATACGGCCCCAATACTGATGATCAAAACTTCTTTGTTAATTTATTCCTTACTTTATCATCACTTACAGGGCAACATATAATAGCAGGGGATTTTAATTGTACATTGAATCCCAGTATAGATAGGTCAACAGGACTGGACTGTACGCACAATGGATGCAGGATGACCATTAATCATTTTATGAAAGAATTGAGATTGCTAGATATATGGAGAGAAATGAAACCACAAGTCAAAGCCTATTCTTGTTATTCTAATACCTATAAGACATTCTCACGTATTGACTACTTTTTGATCTCTACAGAATTAAGGTCCAAGATTCAAAACTGTTTCTATGATAACATTGTGATCTCTGATCATGCACCCTGCTGTCTAATATATGTAGATAAGAAATTGACAAAGGATCCAGGTAGGTGGCATTTTCAGCATAAATGGCTTCAGGATGAGGAATTTGTTAAGTACATAGAAAAACAGATAGATGAGTTCTTTGATATTAATACTACACAAACAACGGCATGTATAAAGTGGGAGGCTTTCAAAGCTTTTATTAGGGGGCATATTATTAGTTATACAGGTTCAAAATCTAAGAAGACTCGAGAGGAGAGAGTCCAATTGGAACGTAAAATAAAAATTCTTCAAGAAAAGGTGTATGCAGGAAGTAACCCACAGCTAGAGAACGAATTACTGATTCTGAGAGCTGAATATGACAAAAAATCAGCGAATAGAGCTGCCTCGAGTCTTCTAAGATTGAAGCAAACTTTTTATGAACAAGGTGAAAAATCAGGAAAATTATTGGCATGGCAGATTAAACAATTAGAATTTAAAACACCAATTACCAGTATTATAAGTAACGAACAGGTAGTTATAGATCCTTTAGAAATTAATAGTGCCTTTAGAGATTATTATGAAAAACTATATGATACAAAAAATGAAACTGACTTAACAAAACTAAATGGGTTTTTGGGTGGATTATCTATACCGTGTATTCCAAATGAAAACAGGGAGATACTGGAGTCTAAAATTAGTCAAGAAGAAGTTGGGCTAGCCATTGATAATATGAAATCAGGAAAAAGAGCAGGACCAGATGGTCTTCCAGTTGACCTCTATAAAAAATTTAAGAATAAATTAATAAAACCACTTTTGGAAATGGTTTTAGAAGCATTTCAAAATGGTAATTTACCACCATACATGAATAATGCCTTAATTATACCATTGCCAAAACCAGGTAAACCCCCTAATAAATGTGAAAACATGAGACCAATAAGCCTATTAAATGCTGATCTTAAGATAATCTGTAAAATTTTAACAAGACGACTACAATGAATATTACCAAATATTATTAACTGAGATCAGAATGGCTTTATAATGGGAAGACAAGGCTTCCATAATGTAAGAAGACTATTTAATATTATTTATTCCAATAAAGAAGCACCGGATACAGCTCTCCTATCATTGGACGCCGAAAAGGCCTTTGATAGGGTCGAATGGCCCTATCTTTTTTGAAGTCCTACAAAGGTTTGGACTTGGAAATAATTTCATAAAATGGGTCCAGATAATCTACAATAATGCTACAGCAGAAATCCTAACAAACAGCAATATCTCAAAATCAATAAAAATCAATAGAGGATGTCGACAAGGCTGTCCGCTTTCACCCTTATTGTTTACTATGGCAATTGAACCTTTAGCGATGGCAGTACGTTTACATCCACAAACATATGGAATTAAAGTAGGACCAACAGAACATAAAATCTCCCTGTATGCCGATGACATAATTTTGTTTATGTCGAATTTTAAAAAATCAATTCCAACCTTGTTAAATTTAATAAAGAACTTTGGGGAAATATCAGGATATAAAATAAATAAAACAAAATCTTCAATATTCACTTCCGGTTATGGCTGCCACGTAGGACGGACGTGTCTCGCTCTGCTCTGCTCCTGGAGAAAAAAATCGGCAAATAACTCTCTCATTTGGGACAGAACGTATCCCAGCATTTGAGCGAGGATATGTCGGCGAAGCCTAAGGCTGGAAAACCAGGAAAAGGAAAAAGCGAGCCGCCGAAACAGTCCAAATTAACGGACTTTCAGGTCTGTGACGCAGCAAACAAGGCTCCATATATGGCGGAGGAGGCTGGCGGCGGTGCGATTTCTGCGGGGAATGGCGCAGATGCGCTGATGGCTGCCATGAGTTCAATGAGAGCGGACTTTTCCTCTAGATTTGATGGGATTATGACAGCGTTGGAAGGAATAAGAAAGGAATTGGGTGACTGTGTAGAACGAACGGCGCAGATGGAGCTCCGTCTCGCTAGTGCTGAAGATGACGTCACCCGTCTTCAATTAAAGGTGCGCACTTTGGAAAAAAAAAATAAATCTCTGGAAGATAATATTTTGGATTTGGAATCTCGGTCGAGACAGAATAATTTGAGGCTGGTGGGTCTTCCAGAGGAATCAGAAGGTCGGGACGTATGTTCCTTTCTGGAAAAGTGGATTCCGGAGGTGCTGGGCAGCGAGGAGTTGCAATCAGCAGTGGTTCTGGAAAAAGCACATCGTATTGGCCCACGGAGAGATAAGGGACCGCCGAGGACCTTAATTATGAAGTTTCTTAGCAACAGAGACAGGATGAAGATCTTCAACGCTGCACGTGCTAAAGGAGAGATTAAACACCAGGACCAGCAGGTGCGGTTCTACCCAGATTTGGCCACAGGAATCCAACAATTGAGGAAGCAGTTTGATCCCGTACGTAAGGAGCTGCGCAACCTTGGGATTCGTCATGGTGTAATCTATCCTGCGAGACTGCTGACCACGTATGAGGGCAGAACCCACATCTTCAAGACCCCAGAGGAGGCGCAGGAGTTCATCAAGAAGATCAAAGAAGAAGAAGAGACTGGTGGGAGCTAAGCATGAACAAAATATAAGGTAGAATAATTAAGCATTTGCACAGGCATCTGACTGACTTGAAGTAAATAGTAAGTTTACAAAATATAGATTGTATTATATATTAAAAAAACAAAACAAAAACAAAACAAACAAACAAAAAAAAACTATGATGTACAAAGTTGTTAAAAATTTTGGAGTTAAGTTGGAAAACTACAGAGGAGAGTTAATGTTACGTCATTAAAAGCAGTAGAGTTAGGGTGATTGGGAGGATGAAGAAGGAGTGGCTTAGGCTGTTCCCCGTGGGTGTGGAACGGTCGATGGCTATATCGGGAGACAGAATTTTTCTTTTGATTTTGGGGGGTTTGCCACAAGTGTGGGAAGGGGAAATTTGTTTGTGTGTAGTTTGTAGGATGAATGTTCAACCACTCATGTTTTTGCTTCTCTGTATGAGCATGTTTACACTGCAAGGTAATCCTAAACTCTCTATTGATCATGGACCAAAGTGTTAATCTTAATTTAACTTCATGGAATTGCAGAGGTCTACAAAATTTAAAAAAACTTAAACAAGTTATGAATAAAATAAAGGACATGGGTTCAAGAATTGTGTTTTTACAAGAAACTCATCTGATAGAGGAGGATGTTAAAAGAATTAGGAGTAGATGGCAGGGAAGTGTATTCACCTCTTCATTTTCATCCCGAGCCAGGGGAGTTATGACTCTCATACATAAATCAGTTCCTTTTCAAGTGAAAAATGTAATTGGAGACAAATTTGGAAGATATGTAATCATTCAAGGTTCTTTGCTATTAGAAAATATAAATCTTGTGAACTTATATGGTCCCAATATAGATGATCAGAAGTTCTTTGCTAATTTATTTCTCATCTTATCATCACTTACAGGGCAACATATAATAGCAGGGGATTTTAATTGTACATTGAATCCAGGTGTGGATAGATCAACAGGACTGGATTGTACGCACATTGGATGTAGGATGACTATTAATCATTTTATGAAAGAATTGAGATTGTTAGATATATGGAGAGAAATGAAACCACAAGTTAAAGCCTATTCTTGTTATTCCAGTACCTACAAGACATTCTCACGTATTGATTATTTTTTGATTTCCACAGAATTAAGGTCCAAGATTCAAAACTGCTTTTATGATAACATCGTGATCTCTGATCATGCACCCTGTTGTCTAATATATGTAGATAAAAAATTGACAAAGGAATCAGGTAGATGGCAATTTCAGCATAAATGGCTTCAGGATGAGGAATTTGTCAAGTATATAGAAAAACAGATAGACGAGTTCTTTGACATCAATACTACACAAACATCAGCATGTGTAAAGTGGGAGGCTTTCAAAGCTTTTATTAGGGGACATATTATTAGTTATACAGGATCAAAATCTAAGAAGACTCGAGAGGAGAGAGCTAAATTGGAACATAAAATAAAAAATCTTCAGGAAAAAGTGTATGCAGGAAGTGACCCAAGGTTGGAGAATGAATTACTGATTTTGAGAGCTGAATACGACAAAAAATCAGCGAATAGAGCTGCCTCGAGTCTTCTAAGATTGAAACAATCTTTTTATGAACAAGGTGAAAAATCAGGAAAATTATTAGCATGGCAGATTAAACAATTGGAAATTAAAACACCAATTACCAGTATTATAAGTAATGGACAGGTAGTTATAGATCCTTTAGAAATTAATAGAGCCTTTAGAGATTACTATGAAAAATTATATGATACCAAAAATGAACCTGATTTAACAAAACTAAATGGGTTTTTGAACGAACTATCTATACCGTGTATTCCAAATGAAAACAGGGAGATATTGGAGTCTAAAATTAGTCAAGAAGAAGTTGGGCTAGCCATTGATAATATGAAATCAGGAAAAAGTGCAGGACCAGATGGTCTTCCAGTTGACCTTTATAAAAAATTTAAGAATAAATTAATAAAACCTTTTTTGGAAATGGTTTTAGAAGCATTTCAAAATAATAATTTACCATCATACATAAATAATGCCTTAATTATACTGCTGCCAAAACCAGGTAAGCCCTCTAATAAATGTGAAAATATGAGACCAATAAGTCTATTAAACGCCGACCTTAAGATAATCTGTAAAATTTTAGCAAGACGAATACAAGAAATTTTACCAAATATTATTAATCGAGATCAGAATGGCTTTATAAAGGGAAGACAAGGCTTCCATAATGTAAGAAGACTATTTAATATTATTTATTTTAATAAAGAAGCACCGGATACAGCTCTCCTATCATTGGACGCCGAAAAGGCCTTTGATAGAGTTGAATGGCCCTTTCTTTTTGAAGTCCTACAAAGGTTTGGACTTGGAAATAATTTCATAAAATGGGTTCAAATAATATACAATAATGCTACAGCAGAAATCCTAACAAATAACAATATTTCAAAACCAATAAAAATCAATAGAGGATGTCGACAAGGCTGTCCACTTTCACCTTTACTGTTTACTATGGCAATTGAACCTTTAGCGATAGCGATACGTTTACATTCACAAATATATGGAATTAAAGTTGGACCAACAGAACATAAAATCTCCCTGTACGCCGATGATATAATTTTGTTTATGTCGAATCTAAAAAAATCAATTCCAACCTTGTTGAATTTAATAAAGAATTTTGGGGAAATATCAGGATATAAAATAAATAAAACTAAATCTTCAATATTAATGCTAAATGAGACCCAGAGAAATTACTCAGCCCCTGAGGTAAATCAATTCAATGTTGTAAATCAGTTTAAATATTTAGGAATCCAAATTATGCCTAAGCTAGAATCAGTCGCCAGTGTCAACTATGAAGCCTTAATGTCAGATATCAGTGAGTTAACTCAGAGATGGATGTCACTACCAATGTCGATGATCGGGAGAATCAATATACTTAAAAGTAATATTTTACCTAAAATACTTTATTTATTTCAATACATTCCCTTATCACCACCTTTAGATCTATTCTCAAGAATAAAAAAAAAGTTAGTGGAATTTATATGGAACAACAGGAGGGCTAGATTACGTTTGTCTTTATTATATTTACCATTTGATCGTGGAGGTCTGAAATGTCCAAATTTTATGTTGTATTATTGGTCGGCACAACTGAGGTCTATGACATATTATTTTTCATCAAATGATCTCCCTCACTGGACTGAAATGGAATCATACAATTTACCTTTACCTCTTCCCATATTCATATACTCAGATTCGGCAAAAAAATTACAAAAACAAGTTAAAAATCCATTTGTAAAGCATATGATCAAAATATGGTGTGAAGCTAAAAACTATTTAAAAGAACCACAGTTATTGTCACAATTTAGTCCAATATGGGGTAATCAATATTTTAAACCAGGGAGAGCGGACGCTGTATTTAAAGTATGGAATTTAAAAGGGATACAAAAGATTCAGGATTTATATTTGCCAGGTGCAGACAACATAATGTCTTTTGAAGAGCTGAGGATCAAATTTAATCTCAATAGAACACATTTTTTTAAATATCTTCAACTTAGAAACTTTATTCGATCAAATCAAAATAAAGCTCTCACTCGACTTATTTATTCATCCTTGGAAAAAATGATGATGAAAGATAGTAAAAGAAAGGGTATTATTTCAGAGTTTTATAACTCATTGACACTATCTTCAAGTGAAAATTCACTGAAAAGATTAAACTACTGGAAAGAAGATCTGCAAATTGAAATTTCAGAGGAACAATGGGAATTGGCTTGTACAGAAGCTCAAACCAAATCAATAAATGCACGCCTTAAATTGATACATTTCAAATGGTTAATGCGGATGTATGTTACACCGGAGGAGTTAAATAGATATAACAAAAATATACCAGATACATGCACAAAATGCATGGAAAGTAAAGGAACCCTATTTCATTGTTTATGGGAATGTAGATTAATAAGAATGTTTTGGGAAGAGGTGAGGGTAACAATTGAAAAAATAATCTCAAAACAAATCATATTGAATCCTAAACTGTTTTTGTTGGGTCTGTACCCAGAAAAGCATAATTTTAATAAAAGTGAAAGAACATTCATAGACCTCAGTTTGCTTAATGCCAAAAAATGTATTGCACTATTATGGAAAAAGACTCATAGACCAGATGTGACTCAGTGGTTAAGACAGATGTTAACAAACCTTCCATTAGAAAGAATAACATATATACTAAAATCAAAGGAAATTGTGTTTGAGAATATATGGAGACCTTTTATTGATTATGTAAAAAATTTAAACATAACTCTTGAAGAAGAAGGTGAATGATGTGTGTGGACCTTGTAAATTCCAAACTGGTGAACATAATATGTATACTTATGTATTGGGTTGTCTAGACTAAACAGAGGAGCATTGTTGAAGACTTGATTTTGTTGGTGGTTGTTGGTGTTTTTAGTGCATTTTTTTTTTTTTTTTTGTAGTACTTTAGTGTTAGTGTTTGATTGTTTGTATCATGTTTGTTAAAAAAAAAAAAAAAAAGGTTCAATAAAGATATTGTGGAAAAAAAAAAAAATCTTCAATATTAATGCTAAATGAGACCCAGTGAAATCACCCAGCTCCTGAGGTAAATCAATTCAATGTTGTAAATCAGTTTAAATATTTAGGAATTCAAATTTTGCCCAAGCTAGAATCAGTCGCCAGTGCCAACTATGAAGCCTTAATGACAGATATTAATGAGTTACTTCAGAGATGGATGTCACTACCAATGTCGATGATCGGGAGAATTAATATACTTAAAAGTAATATCTTACCAAAAATACTTTATTTATTTCTATACGTTCCTTTACCACCACCTTCAGATCTATTCTCAAGAATTAAAAAAAAGTTAGTGGAATTTATATGGAACAATAGGAAGGCTAGATTACGTTTGTCCTTACTATATTTACCATTTGATCGCGGAGGTCTGAAATGTCCACACTTTATGTTGTATTACTGGTCAGCACAACTGAGGTCTATGACATATTATTTTTCATCAAATGATCTTCCTCACTGGACTGAAATGGAGTCATACAATTTACCTTTACTTCTTCCCTTATTCATATACTCAGACTCAGCTAAAAAATTACAGAAACAAGTTAAAAATCCCATTGTAAAGCACATGATCAAAATATGGTGTGAAACCAAAAAATATTTAAAAGAACCACACTTATTGTCACAATTTAGCCCAATATGGGGTAATCAATATTTTACACCAGGGAGAGCGGATGCTGTATTTAAAGTATGGAATTTAAAAGGGATTCAAAAGATTCAAGACTTATATTTGTCACGTTCAGATAACATAATGTCTTTTGAAGAACTGAGGATTAAATTCAATCTTAATAGAACACATTTTTTAAAATATCTTCAGCTTAGAAATTTTATTCGATCAAATCAAAATAATGCTCTCACCCGACCTACTTATTCATCCTTGGAAAAAATTTTGACGAAAGATAGTAAGAGAAAGGGTATTATTTCAGAGTTTTATAACTCATTGACACTATTCTCAAGTGAAAACTCACAGAAAAGACTGAATTATTGGAAAGAAGACCTGCAAATTGAAATTTCAGAGGAACAATGGGAAATGGCTTGTGGAGAAGCTCAAACCAAATCAATAAATGTACGTCTTAAACTGATACATTTTAAATGGTTAATGCGGATGTATGTTACACCAGTGGAGTTAAATAGATATAACAAAAACATACCAGATACATACACAAAATGTATGGAAAGTAAAGGAACCCTATTTCATTGTTTATGGGAATGTAGAAAAATCAGAATGTTTTGGGAAGAGGTGAGGGTAACAATTGAAAAAATAATTTCAAAACAATTCACATTGAACCCTAACCTGTTTTTGTTGGGTCTGTATCCAGAAAAACATAACTTTAATAAGAGTGAAAGAGCATTCATAGACCTCAGTTTGCTTAATGCCAAAAAATGTATTGCACTATTGTGGAAAAAGACTCATAGACCAGATGTGACTCAGTGGTTAAGACAGATGTTAACAAATCTTCCACTAGAAAGAATAACATACATACTGAAATCAAAGGAAAATGTGTTTGAGAATATATGGAGACCTTTCATTGATTATGTAAAGAAATTAAACATAACTTTTGAAGAAGAAGGTGAATATGTGTGGGCCTTGCAAATTCCAAATTGGTGAATGTATAATATGTATTCTTATGTAATAGATTACCTAGACTAAACAGAGGAGCATTGTTGTTGACTTGCCTTTGTTAATGGTTGGTGTTTTTAGTACTTTTTTTTTGTAGTTAGTGTTTTGTTTTGTTTTTTATTTTTAAATTACTTTAGTGTTAGTGTTTGATTGTTTGTGCCATGTTTGTAAAAAAAAGGTTCAATAAAAAATGTTGTGGAAAAAAAAAATCTGCTGATAATGAAACTAGCTGTTTCATTGTTTCAGTGATGTTCAGGCCTGTTTGCGTGACCCTGCTTCCTCTTTGCTTAGGGGCTGTGCACACAGCAGTGTCTTAATTGAAGCTGTAAAAAAAGGTCTGGGTACACACATCAATGTCACAGAAACAACTAGAAAAGCACTCGGAGAGCGCAGACCTCCGCCAAGCGACACAGTTTCCCCCATATAGTCTTCAGATTCCTTGACCATGAAAACATATGACAAGCAGTGGTTCAGTAGTTATTGACGAAAATGGCATTTTCCGTAATGGCGGCCACAGTTCCCCCATACAGTGTTTGTGTGTACGTTTTCAGATTCCTTGACCATGAAAACATATGACAAGCAATTGGATTCACAGTGATAGGATTAGTGGTTCAGTAGTTATTGACGAAAATGGCATTTTCCGTAATGGCGGCCACAGTTCCCCCCATACCGTGTTTGTGTGTACGTTTTCAGATTCCTTGACCATGAAAACATATGACTAGCAATTGGATTGACAATGATAGGATTAGTGGTTCAGTAGTTATTCACGAAAATGGCATTTTCCGTAATGGCGGCCACAGTTCCCTCCATACAGTGTTTGTGTGTACATTTTCAGATTCCTTGACCATGAAAACATATGACAAGCAATTGGATTCACAATGACAGGATTAGTGGTTCAGTAGTTATTGCCGAAAATGGCATTTTCCATAATGGCGGCCACAGTTCCCCCCATACAGTGTTTGTGTGTATGTTTTCATATTCCTTGACCATGAAAACATATGACTAGCAATTGGATTGACAATGATAGGATTAGTGGTTCAGTAGTTATTCACGAAAATGGCATTTTGTGTAATGGCGGTTTTCTTGTGGACGGTGATCCGGATCACCACCAAAATCTAATCATCTGTAGGATACCCCATTTCTGACAATCTGTGAAAATTTCATGAAAATCCATCCATAAGTTTTTGAGTTATCTTGCTAACAAACAGACAAACAGACAGACAAACAGACAAACAAACCAACGCCGATGATCACATAACCTCCCCCTTTGGTGGAGGTAACAACACATTCAGACCCAAGGCGTGAAAAACTGCTGTTGTACTTATACCGAGCCAGTAGGTGGCATTGCGACTTTTTTACAGCACCACATACAAGTCGCTGTCAACCATTAATCGCTTCAGGGAGCTCATGCTGATCTTTTAAAATAGCGGATGTTAGTGAAAAGTAAATGTATATTCCTCAACTACACGGTGTATTTCTCTCCTTGATTGTTTTCAGAAACATATTTCGCTGTTTAGTTTTGAAGATACAGGAGAAAGTTTATTGTGCTGACACCATCTTGGATGTGTGTGATCAGACTTGAACAGACTGCCCACTGGAGGACACGTCCAACAATGAGGCGTAGCTCATGTGTTTTTGCCAAGCAGCATGCATATGTCAATCATTTGCTGTGGCTGCTGTGGTTACGCCCCATACATGCTCCTGTGACACTGACATCACCGTTACCATTTTTCTCCATGCAGACCGAGGTGGAAAAAAGGTGCCAGCAAAACCATTCCACTCTGGAGACTGGTTTCAAACCTTTACACTTTTAGGCTGTGTGTCCACCAAATGCGTTTTTCAGCTGCGGGTGACTACTTTATATTCATTCTCCATGTAGTCCAGTGTCTACAGTGCTGAGCACCCTCGGCGCTGAAACGCTCTCGGCGGTGGCTGCTTTTTGTCACGGTGCTCAGAGTTGGAAAAAAGTTCAACTTTTCAGACTGCAGCTGAGCTCTTCAATGTCAGACCTTTCTAAGCAGCCAATCAGAATTAAGGAAGGGCGGGACATAGGACGCCGATACAGTCTATACTCAGACTCTTGTTGTCCGTGTCATCATATTTTACATCCAGAGCTGCTACCAATGCTAGAATATGTTTCCTGTCCATTGTTATTTAAGATAAGATAAGATAAGCCTTTATTAGTCCCACAATGGGGAAATTCCAGGATTGCAACAGCACAGGGATAGCAACACTCAGAGCAATAATTAAGAAGATACGGAAGATATAAATAAGAGCAGTGGATATACATACATACACATCAATATATAAATATATATACAAAGTGTGGAGCATTGTAGCGAGATGGAATAAACAGCATAACCGTCTACTTAGTTATCCTACATAGTATGAATATGTACCCATACATATTGTCACCCTCCGTAGCGACCAATACTGTCCTAGTTGTATATACTGGAGGGAACAATTGTGTAAGTCTATTGCGTCTTTTGCATTCAGTACTATTAGGTCGTCACGTTTTTTTGCTATCTCTGCGAGCAGCCCTGCTTAGGTTATACAGTCTGACTGCCGTAGGTAGGAAGGACCTGCGAAACCTCTCGGTTGTGCACCTAGGATGATGTAGTCTGCTGCTAAATGAACTCCTCAGTGCATTCAGTATGTCCTGCATAGGGTGGGACTCGGTCTCCAGCAGAGATGACAGTTTAGCCACCATCCTTCTCTCTCCTATCTCCTCCACTGGGTCAGGGCGCTGCCCCAGGACAGAGCTAGTCTTCTTGATCAGTTTGTTCAGTCTCTTCCTATCGGCTGCTGTAATGCCACTGCCCCAGCAGACCACTCCAAAAGTGATGGCTGATGCCACCACCGTGTCATAGAATGTCTTCAGCAGTGCCCCTTGTACACCAAAAGACCTGAGTCTCCTCAGTAGGAACAGCCTGTGCTGTCCCTTCTTGTAGAGTGCGTCGGTATTGTGTGACCAGTCTAGTTTATTGTTCAGATGAACACCCAGGTACTTGTAGGATGTCACCATCTCGTATGTCTGTTCCCTGTATGTTTACTGGTGCTGTGAGGGGTTGTCCTTGCCTGCGGCAGTCCACCACCAGCTCCTTAGTTTTCCTCGCGTTGATCTGGAGGCAGTTCCTATGGCACCAGTCCACGAAGTCCTGGATAAGTCCTCTGTACTCAGCTTCATCTCCGTTGGAGATGAGGCCGACGATTGCAGAGTCGTCAGAGAACTTCTGTAGATGGCAGTGTGTTGTGTTGTGTGAGAAGTCCGCAGTATAAAGGGTAAACAGGAAGGGAGCCAAAACCGTTCCCTGGGGGGCCCCCGTGCTACCGATGATCGTGTCGGACACACAGTCCCGGGCTCTCACAAACTGTGGCCGGTTAGTGAGGTAGTCCAGGATCCATGATGACAGGTGCTGGTCCACCCCTGCACACAGCAGCTTGTCCTTCAGGATCATCGGTTGGATGGTGTTGAAAGCACTGGAGAAGTCAAAGAACATGATCGTCACCGCATTCCCGGGCTTCTCCAGGTGGGACAGAGAACGGTGAAGGAGGAAGTTCACTGCATCCTCCACCCCAATGCCATGCTGGTAGGCAAACTGGAGTGGATCCATCACTGGTCCCACCAGGGGGCGGAGGTGAGCAAGGAGCAGTGTCTCCAGGGTCTTCATCATGTGGGACGTCAGGGCCACTGGTCTGTAGCTGTTCAGGTCTTTGGGGCGGGAGGTCTTTGGTACAGGTACCACACAAGATGTTTTCCACAACTGTGGTACCCCCCCCCCCCCCAGCTTCAGGCTCAGGTTGAAGATGATTTAGAGGCTGTTATTAAAAAATAAGTAGAAAGTCTGAGCATAGGAATAGTGGAAGTGCTGAGCTGTGAGTGACAAGCTGTTGCTGGGATACAGGGCACAGCCTTTTTTTTTTTTTCCCCAGAGCACAGCGCACAAACACTGAAAAAAGACGTTCAGGGCAGTCGGGCGACAAAAAACGCGTTTGGTGGACATGCAGCCTTACACCTCCAAAATTCTGGCGTTGTATGCACGAACAGCCAAACTGTAAAAGAAGTTTGCCAGTTTGCAGTAAAAACATTGTCATGTGCACAGGCCCTTAAACTCTCCCTATGTTATCTCCCCTCTGCAGCAAAGGTTTTATTTTCAAGTAGAAATGCATCAAGATTTACTGAAGTAAGTTCTCCCTTTATATACAGTACATAGTGAAGTCTTTCTCTTCCTGGTCACAAGTGAAGAGATCCAACTGGAATTCCTTTTTTGTAAATGTTTTTTCTTTGAGAAAGAATGTCTTGAAGTTTAAATATTTAGAGCTCTGGCTGAATACCTAGACTCTGTGTGTGTGTGTGTGTGTGTGTGTGTGTGTGTGTGTGTGTGTGTGTGTGTGTGTGTGTGTGTGTGTGTGTGTGTGTGTTGTACTTGTATTACTCTTGATGGGAAAACAGAAATACTGTATGTCCACACATTCACAATGTGGGGGTCTAAATCGCATTTGGGTCTAAAAGCAAGTTCCCGTAATGCAAATTTTAACATTTTAGAGGCTTGTTTTAGGCTCAGAGTGAATGTTATATTTAAGGAAGTGAATGGAAGTTGAGTGAATGTGGATGTGCTCTCTTCTCATGACCAAATATGCGCTAATTCTATAGTAAATGGATTTGGTCGTATTTCTGTTATAAAGGAAAAACATGCTTCAAGTAGAATAATTTTTCCTCTGAAGTATAAATTGTCATTCATGTTTTCACCAGAAAAATTGCAGTAGCTGCAGCATATTTTTGGTTACATTTTATTATTTGATTTTGATGTTAATGTGTTATACATTTGTTTAAAGGTTATCTGTAACACACAAATAAGGGGTTATTGTTTGTTTGTTTGTTTGCTTGGTCATAGCTAGTTGCTCCCTCTGACCTTTACAAAAACATTAAAATAATAATGATAATAAACTACAAGAAAAAGTTGGCAAGTTTACCACAGGAACTGAAAATCTATGGCAGAAATCTCACACATTTCTAAGGAAAAAAATATTTATCGCAAAAGGTAACAAAGATGTTCATTCACAAATAAGAAATTGCAAATTTCTAAGTGAAAAAAGGTGCAAATTTCTGTGAAAAAAAAATCACAAATTCAGAAGAAAAGCTGGAAATGTAAGAAGACTTCGCAAATTTTAAAGGAAAAAAATTGCATTAAAAATTTTTACATTTATGACCAAAAGTAGCTCCTTTCCAAGTAAGAAGTTACACTTGAACAAGAAAAGCTTCTAATTTAAGAAAAAAAAATCACAAAATTTACTAAAAACAGAATTGTAATGTTAAAAACCCGTTTATTATACACCTGTTTTTAGGATGTGGTGACCTAATGGTTTAGGTGGACTGGTGACCGGAGGGTCGCCAGTTCAATCCCTGGACCAGCAGGATCAGATCTTGGTGGGACAGATAATATAGCAGTGTTTTTCCCCACCCTTCTAAACCCCACTGTGGCGCCCTTTGAGCAAGACCCTTACCCCAGCTACTCCAGTGGAGCTGCTCAGTGGCCACAGGTCAGTCTGTGGCTGTACTGGGCAGCTTCCATTTTTGAATCTGTGAGTGTGAACAGGGTGTCATTGAAAAAGAGAGGTTGCCTGTCAATGGACCTTCCCTGTATAAGTAAAGGTTAAATAAAATATCTAGAAAAGCTCTCGGAGAGCGCAGACCTCCGCCAAGCGCCACAGTTCCCCCCATACAGTGTTTTACATCATAAATATTAATCCTACATTTATTGTGTGTACGTTTTCAGATTCCATGACCATGAAAACATATGAGTAGCAATTGGATTCACATGGATAGGATTAGTGGTTCAGTAGTTATTCAGGAAAATCGCATTTCGCATAATGGCGGTTTTCCGGATCACCACCAAAATGTAATCATCTGTAGGATACCCCATTTCTGACAATCTGTGAAAATTTCATGAAAATCCGTCCGTAACTTTTTGAGTTATCTTACAAACAAACAAACAAACAGACAAACCAACGCCGATGAAAACATAACCTCCTTGGCGGAGGTAAAAATTATGGCATGATGATGTCTGTCCGTCTGTCCGTACAGCTTGTCCAGCTAACTCCTCCCACAGTTTTCAAGCTATGACTTTTTTTTTAATTTCACACAGTGTTTGTAATGTATTGAAGATGTGCATATTGTAGGAGGTTAAATGATTTTCTGATATTTTCTCAAAATGTATTCCACTTTGAAGTATAGATCATTTGCCTTGCTTAAACTCATTGCAACTACATGGTTATTAGGTACGCTACAGATCTATTGAATCCTGATTTTGTTATCGATTTTCCAGTTGTTGGTGTGCTCAATGATGCCTGTGGATGGGTATATAATGTACCATGTGCTGTGCTCTCGTTTTAACTTGAAATGTTGACTTACAAAGAAAAAATCTTGAAGAAAAAATTTACATAATTGCAAAGTTGTCAACCAATTTATTGTTACAACTTTGTTGTTTTACCCTCATTTATGATTCCATGTGGATTTCTTTTGGTAGAAATTGATCAAAAATGTCTCTTTTCACAAAAGAAGTTGTCTGTCCCTGATTTAAGATGAAGGTGATACAGAAGACATAAATTTAACTTTCATCTCATGGTGTACCTATGCAGAATATTGTTTGCAGTGCAAACACAAGTGAAGAGGAACCTACATTTTATGAAGGATGAATGTGGTAGAGGTGATAAGGAGTTAAATTTCTGTGGATGACATAGTACAGTTAAACGAAGTGAATCTGAAGCTTACTATGGGCTGATAAAGAAGAGCTGTGAGTGTGGTAGATGTGGCAGTCTGTCTTTTTCCCTCTGTACCTAAAGCTCTGCAGAACTGGGAGAAATTTCAATGGGAAGTGAGTCATCAAATCTGGCCATGCATGGAGAGAAGCTGGGCAGACAGGGCGTGTGCAGCAGATGCCCCATCTTTAACCAATCACGTGCCTGATCATTGCTACTCCTTCACAAGCTGTCCTCGATTACAGTCAGAGACATTCTAGTGGGAAGCAAATAGAGATGGCATTGATAGTGGGACAATTTTAAAAATAAAAACTCTTGAAATCATATAAATCCTGCTGGATAATTCGTCAAAGGTGCAAATTTTTAGTCTCAGAAATGTGATTTAGGATCAACAAGATAATCTACAGATGGGATGAACTCTCAGATGAACTCAAGAGTGGAAAACTGAGCCATGACTGACAGCTAAAAACTGAACACTGCAAATCAAGGAAAGCTCCATCAAGGCAGCACATGGTAACACGCTCAGTAGAGTCAACTACCCTCAGGTCATGGTTGAATGTTACATAAGAGTTTGGCAGCACCGATGGGGCCTCTGGGGCTTTTCCTGTCAAATGGTTTGATGATTTGGGTAGAAAAGCACATAAATGGATGGAGAAGCACAGTGCTACCGCAGAGAGGTTTATAAACTTAGGACAACAGCAACTCACCCTTGGCCGGGGGATCCTGGGTTTGATCCCAGCCCCCGACCAACAGTGATCTGTGTGGAGTTTGCATGTTCTCCCCGTGTCTGCGTGGGTTTACTCCGGGATTTCTCCGGTTTCCTCCCACATGCCAAAAACGTGCAAGTTAGGTTAATTGGCATCAAACTGGGGATTCTAAATTGTCCGTAGGTATGACTGTGAGAGTGAATGTTTTTTTTTTTTTTTTTGTACTTATTTTGTACCCGTAGGTAGATTTGTTTTGCAGTCTGGTGACAAGCCACCAGCTGCCGGTCGCTGCGTGCGCAAGCGCCCCGTATCCCTAACCTGCATGTTTTTAGCATGTGGGAGGAAACCGGAGAAATCCCTGAGTAAACCCACGCAACACGGGGAGAACATGCAAACTCCACACAGATCACTGTTGGCCGGGGGCAGGGATTGAACCCACGATCTCATGATCCCCGCAATCCCCCGGCCGATAGATAGTCTGAGGTCCACTGTATAATTAGTGGTGATGACACATTTTGGCAGGTATATAAACTTTTAGAAGTCGTTAGTTTCATTTCATTCATTTAGTTCCAGTTCCTGAACGTCAGAACTAAAGCTGGCAAAGAGCTTGTTCCAACATGCACAACCTCTCATCATTTCCCGGCATAATGTTGCACGCCCCAATACAAATCCCCTAAGAACACACAATTTTTAACTGCAGCACACTATAAACAGTCTAACTTAGATAATATTTCAGTGAAGAAACGTCCTCACAGTACATATACATTAGCTTTTTTGTGAGCAGCTCTCCTCTCTAGTGGGATTACTGTGAGCTCTGTACAAACACCAAATATTATTCATTCATACAGGGAAACTGCTGCTCAGTGTCAGCCTACAGGAACCAATTTATCAAGCTGATCTTGTTTAGTCATTGGCCCATTTTTTACGTCATGACAAAGACTGCAAACATACATGCATGAGACCTTTGGCAGTACAGTGAGGTAAAGCTGAGCACTCTGAAGGAAATATGGTAGGTTTGGTTCGAATAAACAGTTCAGGTGTGGACTGAGGAAGCCACCACAGCCCTACAGGACTGTTTTGATTTTACAGACTGGGGAGTATTTGCAGAGGGGACAGACCTGGATGGCTACACATTTGCTGTGCTGTCCTAATAATGACAAAAACAATATTAAAGGAATATGGGGCATCTTGAATAGTAGTGTTAAGAATGGAATAGAACAAAGTGGGCTACTAGAGTATTTTATATATAATGATAGGGAATAATATAATATGGATGTTATAGCCAATAATTTTAATACATTTTTCATAAATGTGAGACCTAATTTGGCAAAAAAATATCTGTGAGAAAGGAGTATCCAAAGTAAATATGGAAGATTTAATTAGTAGGAATCCCTGCTTACTGTTCCTTGAACCAGTAAACGAAGGAGAAATTATTGACACTGTCAAGAAATGTAAAAACAAAAAGTCTCTTGATTGTAATGACATTGACATGATTACAGTAAAAAAGGTCATTGAAGTTATTGCAAAACCACTGACACACATTTGTAATTTATCTTTTCAAACTGGTACATTTCCAGAACAAATGAAAATAGTGACGGTTATACCTCTGTACAAATCTGGCAGCAAGTACCACTTCACAAACTACAGACCGGTTTCATTATTACCCCAGTTCTCAAAAATTCTTAAAAAAACTATTTAATCAATGACTAGAAAAATTCATCGACAAACATAATCTGATCAGTGATAGCCAATATGGATTCAGAACCAACAGATCAACATCAGTTGCACTTTTAGACTCTGTTGAAGAAGAAATCACAAACTCCATAGATCAAAAGAAGCAAGTGGTTGGACTATTCATCGATTTACAAAAAGCATTTGATGCAATAAATCACAACGTATTGTTAATGAAACTGGAACATTGTAGAATGGGCAAAGAGTTATCTCACAAACTGGAAACAGTTTAAGTTTGGTGACTGTTGCTCCTCAAAACTAAACATTACTTGTGGTGTTGCCCAGGGGTCAGTGCTGGGCCCCAATTTTTTTATTCTCTGCATTAATGACATATGCAGTGTATCAAAAATATTGAATATGGTTTTATTTGCTGACGATACTGATATTCTATACTGGAAACCAATTGGATGCACTACTTGCAGCTTGTTACACTGAAATGAGAAAACTCAAAATATGGTTTGACAGAAACAAATTGTCAGTAAACCTGAATAAAACAAAATTAATGATATTTGGGAACAGTAAATTGAATTCACATACAGTTCAAGTAGATGGTGTTACCATTGATAGAGTTAGGGAAAATAAATTTGTGGGAGTCATAATAGACGAACAACTTAATTGGAAATTACATATAAACTACATCCACTCCAAAATAGCATGAAGCATAACAATATTGAATAAAGTAAAGTTGGTTCTTGATCATGATTCACTCTGCATTGTTTACTGTTCTCTGGTTTCACCATGTCTGAGTTACTGTGCAGAGGTTTGGGGCAGTAACTATAACAGCACAATCCGTTCACTAATCACTCTTCAGAAAAGAACAATAAGAAGCATTCACTACGCAGGGTATCGGGATCATAGAAATAAGTTATTTTTACAATCAAAAATACTCAAACTATCAGATTTAGTAGATTATCAAATGACACAAATCATGTTTAAAGCAAAATATAATCACCTGCCAGGCGATATTCAAAACATATTCACAGAAAGAGAGGGTGAGAACGAAAAGGAAAAGTTTTTGTGTTTCAGTGTATGGGGTGAAACTATGGAACAGTTTGAATGTGGAATTAAAGAAATGCACAGACATCACACAGTTCAAAAATACTGTATGTACAGAGGGATGATATTCACTAAGTATAAGGAGAAGAGGTTTGATTGACACCTGGTATGCACATTGGTTTTGTTTTTTTGTCTTATTTGTTTATTTTTTCTCTTTTTTTGCTCTTGTTTTATGGTCAGATACACTGCTCACAAAAAGTTAGGGATATTTGGCTTTTGAGGCGGCGCGGTGGAGGAGTGGTTAGCACTACGGCAGCACAGCAACTCACCCTTGGCCGGGGGATCCTGGGTTCGATCCCAGCCCCCGACCAATGGTGATCTGTGTGGAGTTTGCATGTTCTCCCCGTGTCTGCGTGGGTTTACGCCGGGATTTCTTCGGTTTCCTCCCACATGCCAAAAACATGCAAGTTAGGTTAACTGGCATCAAAACTGGGGATTCTAAATTGTCCTTAGGTATGACTGTGAGAGTGAATGGTTGTCGGCCTCTCTGTGTTGGCCCTGCGATGGACTGGCGATCTGTCCAGGGTGTACCCTGCCTCTCGCCCAGAGATGCTGGGATAGGCTCCAGCCTCCCCGCGACCCAAAAAGGATTAAGCGGAAGAAGATGAATGAATGAATATTTGGCTTTTGGGTGAAATTTCAGGATGCACTGTAACCTTTATAGGTGAACTGAATTTGACCTTCTCTAACCTTCTGAATGCACATTTCCAATTGTTCAATATTTCAGTACTTTTTATATAACTTGGGCTGCACGGTGGCGCAGTGGTTTAGCACTATGGCAGCACAGTTTTACCCTCGGCCGGGGGATCGCGGGGATCATGAGATCGTGGGTTCGATCCCAGCCCCCGACCAACAGTGAGCTGTGTGGAGTTTGCATGTTCTCCCCGTGTTGCGCGGGTTTACTCCGGGATTTCTCCGGTTTCCTCCCGCACACCAAAAACATGTAGGTTTAGGGCGCTCGCGCACGCAGCGACCAGCAGCCAGTGGCTTGTCACCAGACTGCAAACCAAGTCTACCTACGGGTACAAATAAGTAACAAAAAAAAAAAATAACTTGCTGTTCTCTAACAAAGTGCTAGTACAGACGTGGACAAAATTGTTGGTACCCCTCTATTAATGAAAGAAAACCCCACAATGGTAACAGAAATAACTTGAATATGACAAAAGTGGTAATAAATAAAAATTCTATGAAAATTAACCAATGAAAATCAGACAATGCTTTTGAATTGTGGTTCAACAGAATTATTTTAAAAAACTCATGAAACAGGCCTGGACAAAAATGATGGTACCCTTAACTTAATATTTTGTTGCACAACCTTTTGAGGCAATCACTGCAATCAAACAATTTCTGTAACTGTCAATGAGACTTCTGCACCTCTCAGCAGGTATTTTGGCCCACTCCTCATGAGCAAACTGCTCCAGTTGTCTCAGGTTTGAAGGGTGCCTTCTCCAGACGGCATGTTTCAGCTCCTTCCACAGATGTTCAATAGGATTTAGATCAGGGCTCATAGAAGGCCACTTTAGAATAGTCCAATGTTTTGCTCTTAGCCATTCTTGGGTGTTTTTAGCTGTGTGCTTTGGGTCATTATCCTGTTGCAAGACCCATGACCTGCGACTGAGACCAAGCTGTCTGACACTGGGCAGCACATTTCTCTCTAGAATACCTTGATAGTCTTGAGATTTCATTGTACCCTGCACAGATTCAAGACACCCTGTGCCAGATGCAGCAAAGCAGCCCCAGAACATAACAGAACTTCCTCCATGTTTCACAGTAGGGACAGTGTTCTTTTCTTGGTATGCTTCATTTTTGCGTCTGTGAACATAGAGCTGATGTACCTTGCCAAAAAGTTCCAGTTTTGTCTCGTCTGTCCATAGGACATTCTCCCAGAAGCTTTGTGGCCTGTCAACATGCAGTTTGGCAAATTCCAGTCTGGCTTTTTTATGATTTGTTTTCAACAGTGGTGTCCTCTTTGGTCGTCTCCCATGAAGTCCACTTTGGCTCAAACAATGACGGATGGTGCGATCTGACACTGATGTACCTTGACCTTGGAGTTCACCATGAATGTGTTTAGAGGTTGTTATGGGCTCTTTTGTTACCATTTGTATTATCCGTCTCCTCCTGCGGCCACGTCAAGGGAGGTTGGCTTCAGTCCCGTGGATCTTAAATTTCTGAATAATATGTGCAACTGTAGTCACAGGAACATCAAGCTGCTTGGAGATGGTCTTATAGCCTTTACCTTTAACATGCTTGTCTACAATTTTCTTTCTAGTCTCCTGAGACAGCTCTCTCCTTTGCTTCCTGTGGTCCATGTTTAGTGTGGTACACACCATGTCACCAAACAGCACAGTGACTACTTGTCACCCTTTAAATAGGCCGACTGACTGATTACAAGTTTGTAGACACCTGTGATGTTAATTAGAGGACACATCTTGGTTGAACATGTCCCTATGGTCACATTATTTTCAATCTTTTCTAGGGGTACCATCATTTTTGTCCAGGCCTGTTTCATGAGTTTGTTTTTTTAAAATAATTCTGTTGAACCACAATTCAAAAGCATTGTCTGATTTTCATTGGTTAATTTTCATAGAATTTTTATTTATTACCACTTTTGTCAGATTCAAGTTATTTCTGTGACCATTGTGGGTTTTTCTTTCATTAACAGAGGGGTACCAACAATTTTGTCCACGTCTGTACATGCTTAAGTGTTTCACGGCAAATTTCACAGCAGGTGTTTGATCCATGAATTGACCAATAAATTTTCTGGTTCAATTAGAATTGGTATTTAAACGGTCCTCTTCATCACACTGTTCACATTTTGACATCATGAGACCAAGACGACAACTAATAACAGTACAAAAGTACTTTGCCATTATGAGGCTTCAAACAGGATGTTCTCAGAGGGAAGTGGCCACTGAGCTTAGAGTGTCACAGAGCATCATCAGCAGGTTACTACAGAGAGACTGGAAGAGTCACAGAAAAGCATAGAAGTGGACGCCCTTTGGCCACATCCCACGCTGATGACCGCTTCATTGTGAACAGTGCTCTGTGGAACTGAATGATGAATGCCACTCAACTCCAGGCACATTTAAGGGAGGTGAGAGGCACCCAAGTGTCACGTCAGACCATTCGAAACCATTTACATCAGCGTGGTCTGCATGCTAGATGACCTACAAGTGTACCTGACTACACCATCAGGCACAGGTGTCATCGTCTTGCATGGGCCGGGAGCATTTACGCTGGACAAGGGACCAGTGGGCCTCAGTGGTGTTCTCTGATGAAAGTTGATTCACATTGAGCAGCAACGATGGCCGCCAACGATGTTGGAGACATCAAGGAGAGCACTATGCATCAGCCGCTGTTGTCACCAGACGAGCCTTTGGTGTGGTGGTGTTACAGTCTGGGCAGGTGTGTCTAGTCAATACAGAACTGCCCTACACCTTATGAATGGGACAGTGACAAGCCAATACTACCTGAATAACATCATTAATGTAGCCATTGTACCCCCACGTGAACAACACAGGCCTAATTTCATCTTCATGGATGACAATACTCCAGCTCATCAAGGTCACATCATTAGGGAACAGCTGCTGGAGGCTGAGGTATCTCAAATGAAGTGGCCTGTACTTTCTCCAGACCTGAATCCCATAGAAAACCTATGGGATCAGCTGAGTTGCTGTGTAGAGGCTTGTAACCCTGCACCCCACAACCTCAGTGACCTGAGGGCCGCCCTTCAAGAAGAGTGGAATGCCATGCCTCAGCAGACAATAAGTTGAGCTGTGAACAGCATGAGACATTGTTGTCAAGCTGTAATTGATGCTCAAGGGCACATGACAAGTTATTGAGACATTGACATTTTTTGTTGTGGTATACCCACCACTGTTGTTGGCTTTTGTTTCAATAAAGTGTTTGAGATGAGGAACTCACCATTGCGTGCTTCTACATAACTGCCCTACTTTCATGATATTATATCACTGTAGCGTGAACTTTTTATTACCTCCGCCAAGGAGGTTATGTTTTCATCGGCGTTGGTTTGTCTGTCTGTCTGTTTGTTTGTTTGTTTGTTAGCAAGATAACTCAAAAAGTTATGGACGGATTTTCATGAAATTTTCACAGATTGTCAGAAATGGGGTATCCTAGATTAGATTTTGGTGGTGATCTGCTTCACCGTCCAAAAGAAAACCGCCATTACGGAAAATGCCATTTTCGTGAATAACCACTGAACCACTAATCCTATCATTGTCAATCCAATTGCTAGTCATATGTTTTCATGGTCAGGGAATCTGAAAACGTACACACAAACACTGTATGGGGGGGACTGTGGTGCTTGGCGGAGGTCTGCGCTCTCCGAGTGCTTTTCTAGTATTTTTCATAAATTTCACCCCAAAGCCAAATATCCTTAACTTTTTGTGAGTAGTGTATACTGGCATAAATGACATCCTCATATTATACTTCATATAAATAATTGACTATGAAGAACATGTATTAATAATATCGTACATTAAACAGTAATAGAAGAAAATATGATATATAAGAATACAAGGAAATGCAATATAACACAGCATGCTGTAAGGGAATATGTTACAATAGATTAAAACATAAAAAATATATAACAACATAAGAGTATAAGGAAACAAAAAATAAGAATATTAGGAAACATCTAAGTATATAAGGAATGGAGCTCATCTAATATATTGGTATGTATAAGCTGGGGAGAAGGGGTGGAACCCAATAAGTTTGTTTTTCTTCCCACTCCCTTTTGAATGTGTGATTTTGGTTGTACTCATTTTTTTTTTTTTGAGATTTGTTTGTTTTGCTTTTTTTGTCTTGTTCTGTTTGCTTATTTACTATTATTTTTGACATTTCAGTATATGGTATGTAAAATTATAATTTTGGTACAAATTCACTATGTGGTTACATGTTCAAAACTAGAAAAGCACTCGGAGAGCGCAGACCTCCGCCAAGCGGCACAGTTCCCCCCATACAGTGTTTGTGTGTACGTTTTCAGATTCCTTGACCATGAAAACATATGACTAGCAATTGGATTCACAATGATAGGATTAGTGGTTCAGTAGTTATTGACGAAAATGGCATTTTCCGTAATGGTGGTTTAGCACCACAGAATCCTTCAATGTGATTTTCTGGATTTTTTTTTCACATTTTGTCTCTCATAGTTGAGGTATACCTATGATGAAAATTGGAGACCTCTCTCATCTTTTAAGTGGGAGAACTTGCACAATTGGTGGCTGACTAAATACTTTTTTGCCCCACTGTATATAGTTTTTATTTTGCACCTTAAGCATCTGCTGCTAAACAGAACAGAGCTACTAAACCAATTTTCATTGTTCATGTAACAATGACAATAAAGGTCTACTCTATTTTATTCCATTAAGAAAGTGGCAGATGGGCTAATTCTGGTGAATGCATGTAATCATAACTGCTGTCTTCATT
Organism: Pholidichthys leucotaenia; assembly: GCA_020510985.1. NCBI lineage: Eukaryota > Metazoa > Chordata > Actinopteri > Cichliformes > Pholidichthyidae > Pholidichthys > Pholidichthys leucotaenia. The sequence goes on from CM035841.1 coordinate 336,680,093, forward strand.
TTGTCCTCCTATTCCTTACGACACCCTTGCACTTATTACATTTTTGTAGACTTCTCAAACATGAGCTCCCAGTATTTCACCTACATTATTATATAAGCTACAGCTTATTTTAATTACAATTTAATCCTTTAAAAAATATTGTCCTGCGGTCAAACTAAATTCAGATTTCTTGATACCATATTCTTATGATCCCAAAGTAGAGTATCTTTACATGTCTCACAGTCCACAATAGTCCTTATTAGCTCATTCTGGTGAAGGCACAATGAGCTAATGTCTGTCTGCCTGTCCACAGTTCTTGAGAATCACTATTCCTCATAGACAGTTGCCTGAAAGATAACCAAACTTACACACATTCACTCACTCACAGTGACCCTCAGATAGGTCTGCATCCAGGCTGAGGTCAAGGTCATTGTCAAAGGTGCAACGATCTGGGCATTTATGATTTCCCAAAAAATGTTACTCCTCCTAGGCCATTGACCTTGACTTTATGCACATCTTAGATGGGTCTGTAACTAGGATGTGTTTAAGGTTAAGGTCAATGGTCAGGAGATCAGAGCACCCCAGGGTGATCTTGTCAGGCCGGAATGAGCTACTCTGTCATTGACAGTCTGGTTGAAACTAGATTTTATGTTTTACTGCATATGTACTATATATAAAATTTATTTTCTTTATGAAATCAATGCATTTGAAAAATAAGACAAGAATTCCCCAGCTGAAGGTCAGTTGGTGTAGCAAAGGAGCATAACACAATGTTTCGATGCAGTTTTGGATCCATCCATCCATCCATCCATCTCTTATCCGGGGGTCCACATCACAGAGGCAGCAGTCCAAGTCGAGAAGCCCAAGGGTAGGAACATAGATTGAGTGGTAAATTGACAGCTTTGCTTTGGAGCTCAGCTCTCTCTTCACCACAACAGACCAATACAACTCATCTCTGTAGATGTTGCTCCAATCCATCTGTCAATCTTTTGCTACATTCTCCATCACTCGGTTTTGGATCACTTCTCTAAAATAAGAAAATAGGAAAGGGCCCTGGAGAAGAAGAGTTAAGCTTGTTATTACTGAATATAGTTGGCACTTTGAACTCCACTGAACTAATATGATGTAGAAGCATAAGTGGAAAATCAGTGAAGTAGAACAATAGTATTTCATTAAACCTAATCATCAATTCTGTTCTGTCTTTCCTTCTAGTTCAGGGGATGTTGTAAGATCTTTATGGGGTATATACTCTGTATGGTTTTCATATTGAATTATCTTGAAGTGTTAGTTTGTAACTTCAAGGATTAGTCTGCTAAAGAATGTTCAGTATGTGCCAGTCTGGTCAATGGGCAGATTGCCAAAATTAGATAACTTAAAGTCTGTTGTCCAAGTGATTCCTGGGAATTACAGGGGGAAGGGGGATTCTATTTCTAACAGGCTTGAAGCCTTGGCCATTACCCAGGGAAAACAAAACTTTTTTTTTTCATTTGTAAAGTAGTCCTTATGTGTTTCTAGTTTTGGTTAATGCACCGCTGAATTTCTTATCTGTTCAGATCAGTGCATCTGGGCTTTGTGTGTGTGTACCCTTTAGTGGGGACTGTGGTCACATGGTCCTGAGCGGCCCTTTTGTGTATTGTTTCCTGCCGTTCTTGTGATCAGCAGGGAAAATGAGGCGCTCTATTGTGTTGTTCTCTGGTGTTGTCTCCTTTTTTGGCTGCTATTATTCATTTGTTCTTTTTCTTCTTCCTTGAAGTAATCTAAGTGATTTTAAACTGTAACATAATGAAAAGCGATCTGACCCATCATTTTGTGCCTGAACTTGCTGATGTTTCCCGTTCCTGAACACATGGTCTTCATTTTTGTTGCTGATTTTTGTCTTTCTCCCCTAAAAAATCTCTTTCTGTCTTTTTCCATGTTACAGGTGGATAATGCCAAAATTCTCCACTATGTCGGAGCAGGCATTGCCTTCCCCACTAGTATGCTGTTTGTGTGCCTGCAGTCAGCGTTGACCTACCGACTGGCCAAGACTCAGGGGGAGTACAATGTGGCCCACCTCCGGCTTTGCATGACCCTGCTGGCCTTTGTAGCCTTGGTGCTCAGTATCCTCTCCAGCCGCTAACAGATGGCAGTCTTGGAAGCTGTTGAGTGCTTTAGAGTAGTTTGTTGACCTATTTTCCCCCCAGAATTAAACCCTTTCTTCTGGCTTTTTGAGAGAAATAAGGGTAGATGTTTTACATTTTATTTACTGCAGATATAAGTAGTTTACATCAATAGTTTGACATTCTGGGAATATTTTGTTTTCGTAATTGCAAATACCTATTTATATTTGCACAAAATGATAGTACAGTGGAAAATTAATTTAAAAAATTTCCAGCAATGTTTAATAATTTTAAGTGTTTTAAAAACTAGACAGTTTTCAAAGAGCTCATACTTATTTCTGCCACCACTTTAGAGCTATAAACAATTTCCAATCTTTCTGCAAAGTTTGGACCCAAACCAGTTCCTGATTCATATAATATAATAATAAATGAATGAAAATGGTAAGGCAAATAAAGCACTATCTCACGATGTTAAAGAACCTGAAAACATTTCTTGATGCACGCTTTGATTTGGATTTACTGCAGCATTGAATCTGTTCTTCCGTGGCCCATGCTCCAGTCTTCCACCAATTTTTATTGCCGTTTTTATGTAATGTTGCTAGGAGACAAACCAATGGCAACATAAATAAAACCTCCTTGGTGGAGGTAATAACCAAAACTATGGGGGATGGCATGGAGTACAGAGGACTTATCCAGGACTGTGTGGACCGGTGCCTGTGGAACTGCCTCCAGATCAATGCGAGGAAAACCAAGGAATCGGTGGTGGACTGCCGTAGGCGTGGACAACCCCTTACAACACTGGTAAACATCCAGGGAACAGACATTGAGATGGTGACATCTTACAAGTACCTAGGTGTTCACCTGAACAATAAACTGGACTGGTCACACACCAATGCGCTCTACAAGAAGGGGCAGTGCAGGCTGTACCTTCTGAGGAGGCTCAGGTCGTTTGGAATGTGAGGAGCACTCCTGAAGACCTTCTACAATTCGGTGGTGGCTTCAGCCATCACATTTGGAGTGGTCTGCTGGGGCAGCGGCATCACAGCAGCTGACAGGAAGACACTGAACAGGCTGATCAAAAAAGCCAGCTCTGTTCAGGGGCGACACCTCGATCCAGTGGAGGAGATAGGAGAGAAGAGGATGGTGGCTAAGCTGTCATCTCTGCTGGAGTCTGAGTCCCACCCCATGTGGGACACGCTGAACGCACTGAGGAGCTCATTTAGTGATAGGCTGTGCCATCCTAAGTGCTCGGGGGAGAGGTTCTGTAGGTCCTTCCTACCTATGGCTGTCAGACTTTATAATCTAATTGGTGCTGTTCATAGAGGCCGTATTACATGTCACAACTTTGCGCAATGGAGATCGTCCCCTCCAATATGCACAACTAAGACAATTACAATTATTATCGAGGGTGGAAACAACACTGTTCATTCAAATGTGAAATATACTGTCTGGGTCCAGATTTATATTTTGCTGGGTAATTTAACTAACTGTAATGCTGTTGGTACCATCTAGCTGTAATGCTTCTGCACTGTGTATATAACTGTGTACATATGTATATTTATTTACTGCTTTGGCTAACCAGTTCTTATCTTATTTACTATTGCTCTAAGTACTGCTATCCCTGTGCTGTTGTAATCCTGGAATTTCCCCATTATGGGACTAAAGGCTTATCTTATCTCTTATCTTAGAAATTCAGGAAATACAGCGGGGAAAATAAGCATTGAACAGGTCAACATTTTTCTCATTAACCCCTTGCCCTCCGGTCAATTTCCCTAAAAACGCCAAAAAATAACATGCCCAAAGTAAATCGAAAGCTGTTCTTCAGCCCTTTGCAGCATCTTCATGGGGTTGGTCTCATTTAAAAAAAAACACTTTGAATTTTTTTGCAAAACAGTCATAATCTCTCTAAGTGCTCCGGCCACTGAGTTACAGTCATCTAAACATACTGAACTTGAAGAAAATAAATTTGGCCTGGGTGTTTTTTTGGATACAAATGCTTGCAAATAACACACAGCTTCAGATCCGGGCTGGAAAATGCAACAGAAATCTAGAACCAAGTGTTATCCAGCTGAGGTCAAAATTTTGTAACAATACCACAAAAAATGAATATATTACACAGCTTTTTCCTCAGGTTGTTCCCAGGCGTTTTTGAACTGTGCCAAATTGTGCCAAATGGCACAGTTTGGAAAAACGTCTGTAACTTTTGAATGATTCAATATAGAAGCTTCATCTTGGGCTCTAATGAAAGGTGACACTCAGGGCTGTGTGTGTGTGTGTGTGGGGGGGGGGGGTTGTCACCCCCCCCTTGCTGCAGAGGACGGACATCGGCCATCGCTACATGACAGAATAGTCATGTGGCGACCACGGCGCAGTCACCACGGCTTCCGCCCGCTCGCTACAGAAGTGTAGCGGGGGGGGGGGGGGGCGTTCACGGTCCGGACATGGCGCACGACCCGTGTACCACGGTAATTTACCGATCGGTCAAAAGTCATTTTTGATTACAATTTTCAGGGATAAAGAATAATTTAGCTTATAACACCTTACCTCTTCACAGCAGCAGTGTCCTGGCGAACTTCTCTTCCTCATTGTCAGACGAACGCGACGCTGGTCCCTTGTTACGGACTCGTGGTTCTGGTCACGGCGACCCGGTCAAAACATAATTCCATTATTGCGGTTTTGCGCTTCCATGATTGCGGTTTTGGCGAATGATTTACGACCTTTGTCGGTCTATGATGACCATGGAAGAAAATCCTAAACATCTATTCTGCTGGAATTAAAAAAAAAAAAAAAAAAGCACCGCCTGTGACTGAACAGGCCGATGCGCAAATGGCAGTCGCTGTCACACAGGTTGCACTTGTGGATGGTCTCCGTGCTGCTGGGTCTGTGACGGTTCTTCCTGCGTGTCCTTTTTTCATCTGCTGCAGCAGTCTGTCTTCATCCAGCCTTACAAAAAACAGCTTGCGAACTTCTGTGCTTCAATTGGCTCGCTGCATTCACAGCGTTGGTAGGCGGGTCCTTCTTGCTAGGTTTTCAGTCATTGGTTCTTCAAGGTTTCAGAAACCCAATTCAAGGCTCTTATTAGTCGAATGAGAGGTCAATCAGATGAACTAATCTGTTCGCGGCTGTGTCTGCAGTGGAAGAACGGAAATGCAGCTTTTATTTTCAGTGCGCGCTTGGACACAGCTCCATCGTGCGTCCTAGAGCGCACGAGGGTGCACGAGAGCGCCCTCGTGCGCTCTGGGACACAGAGACTTGCCCGCCCGCGGTACAACGGAGTGCATTAAACATATTTCTGATGGAGCCATTGACCTGAGATTTTCACCAGATATCAGTAACAACCCGAGTAATTCATACATACAACAAAATCAAGGCAACTGTGTTCACTAAATAAGTTATATTTAATAAAGTTGAATGACACAGGGATTAAGTATTGAACACTCGGTGAAATTCATCTAATATTTAGTAGAAAAGCTTTTGTTGGTAATAACTTTCAGAAGCCTCCTGTATGGAGAAAGTAGATGCAGGCATTACTCAGGAGTGATTTTAGCTCTTTCTTCCACACAAACTATCTTAAAATCTTGAAGGTTCCATGGGTGTCTTCTATGAACTCTGATCTTCAGTTCGTTCCATAGATTTTCAGTTGGATTCAGCTCAGGTGACTGACTGGGCCATTCTAGCAGCTTTATTTTCTTTCTCTGGAGAGATCATTTTCTTGCTGAAATGTCCACCCTTGTTTCATCTTTAGCATCTTGGCAGATGACGACAGATTCTTATCAAGGATGTCTCTGTACATTTGTCCATTCATCTTTCCTTCAATTATGTGAAGTCTGCCTGTACCATGTGCTGTAAAACACCCCTACACCATGATGCTTCCACCTCCCAACTTCACCGTTGGTATGGTGTTTTGGGGCTGATGTGCAGTGCCATTTCTCCTCCAAACATGCTGTGTGTTGTGGTATCCAAAAAGTTCAATTTTGGTATTTTCTGACCAAACTATATTCTCCCAGTATTTTACTGGCTTGCCCAAATGTTGTGCAACAAACTTTAAATGAGCTTCACTATGCTTTTTCTTCAGCAATGGAGTCTTGCAAAGTGAGCGGGCATAGAACCCATGTTGGTTGAGTGCATTACTTATTGTTTTCTTTGAAACAGCAGTGCCTGCTAACTCCAGGTCTTTCTGGAGCTCTCCATGAGTGGTGTTTGGCTCTTGGATAACTCTTCTGATAATTCTTTTGACTCCTCTGTCAGAAATCTTGCGAGGAGCTCCTGGTCGTGGCTGGTTTATGGTAAAATGATGTTCTTTCCACTTCCAAACAATGGCTCCAACATTATGCTGCATTATGTTTTGCAACAATGAGGTTGCGAAGGTCTAGAGAGAGCTCTTTGCTTCTACCCATCATGAGTTCTTTGTGGTGTGACAATCTGATATTCACAGACCTTTTTAAAGGCTATTAGTCAGGACTTAACCAGCTGAAATTAATTTGCACTGATGGGGGATGGGATGGCTTCCTTAATTCTGATGGATTTCAGTTGGTTTTTTGGCTTTCTAATGCCTTTTTGCACCTCTTTTTCTTCATGTGTCCAATAATTATTCCCTGTGTCATTCTACTTTATTAAATACAATTTGTTTTGTGAACACAGTTGCCTTGATTTCTTTGTATGTATGGATTGTTTGGGTTGTTACTATATCTTTTGAAAATCTCAGGTCACTGGCTCCATCAGAAATATGTTTGATGAGAAAAATGCTGACTTGATCAATGTTTATCTTTCCCACTGTATATAATTTAAATGTTTTATTAAGTTATACAGTGGTGTGAAAAAGTGTTTGCCCCCCTAGTGAAGCTCTTTGAGTGGTCTTTGAGACTAGAAAAAGTGCTATATAAGTATAGGTCCTTGTCCCTTATCCTATCCCTTCCTGATTTCTTATTTTTTTTGTATGGTTGTCACACCTAAACGTTTCAGATCATCAAACAAATTTAAATATTAGACAATGATAATACAAGTAAACACAAAATGCAGTTTTTAAATGAAGGTGTTTGTTATTGAGGGTAAAAAAAAAACAAACCTACATGGCCCTGTGTGAAAAAGTGATTGCCCCCCGTTAAAACATAAATTAAGTGTGGTTTATCACATCTTTGGAAAGCTGAGTTCAATTTCTCTAGCCACACCCAGTCCTGATTACTGCCACACCTGTTCTCAATCAAGAAATCACTTAAATAGGACCTGCCTGACAAAGTGAAGTACACCAAAAGATCCTCAAAAGCTAGACATCATGCTGCGATCCAAAGAAATTCAGGAACAAATGAGAAACAAAGTAATTGAGATCTATCAGTCTGGAAAAGGTTATAAAGCCATTTCTAAAGCTTTGGGATTCCAGCGAACCACAGTGAGAGCCATTATCCACAAATGGCAAAAACATGGAAGAGTGGTGAACCTTCCCAGGAGTGGCCGGCCAACAAAAATTACCCCGAGTGCAGCAACGACTCATCCAAGAGGTCACAAAAGCCCCCACAACAACATGCCTCAGTTAAGGTCAGTGTTCATGACTCCACAATAAGAAAGAGACTGGGCAAAAATGGCCTGCATGGCAGAGTTCTAACACGAAAACCACTGCTGAGCAAAAAGAACATAAAGGCTCGTCTCAGTTTTGTCAGAAAACATCTTGATGATCCCCAAGACTTTGGGGAAAATACTGTGTGGACTGATGAGACAAAAGTTGAACTTTTTGGAAGGTGTGTGTCCCATTACATCCGATGTAAAAGTAACACAGCATTTCAGAAAAGGAACGTCATACCATCAGTAAAATATGTTGGTGGTAGTGTGGTGGTCTGGGGCTTTTTTGCTGCTTCAGAACCTGCAAGACTTGCTGTGGTAAATGGAACCATGAATTCTGCTATCTACCAAAAAATCCTGAAGGAGAGTGTCCGGCCATCTGTTTGTGACCTCAAGCTGAAGCACACTTGGGTTCTGCAGCAGGACAATGATCCAAAACACACCAGCAAGTCCACCTCTGAATGGCTTAAGAAAAACAAAATGAAGACTTTGGAGTGGCCTAGTCAAAGTCCTGACCTGAATCCAATTGAGATGCTGTGGCATGACCTTAAAAAGGCAGTTCATGCTCGAAAATCATCCAGTGTGGCTGAATTACAACAATTCTGCAAAGATGAGTGGACCAAAATTCCTCCGCAGCGCTGTAAAAGACTCATTGCCAGTTATCGCAAATGCTTGATTGCAGTTGTTGCTGCTAAGGATGGCCCAGAATCAGAATCAGAATCAGATTTATTGCCATTGTTCATGTAGTACACAAACTAGGAATTTGTCTCGGTGCAAGGCTGCAACATTAAACATGATAAAAATAAAAGATAGAAATAAAAAACTATACATGCAATAAAATGTAGAATATGAATGAGTAATACTAGACAAAACAATTTTTAGATATATTAGCGAGCAGCAGATATTGTGGAGTACCCCATAGTGCAGTCGGTAATGCAAAAAGAAAACCGTGATGATTGACATGAGTCTGGTTGAGCTGCTGTACATAGTGCACGAGAGTCTAATAAGTCACTTAGTGTTCAGCAGTCTGATGGCAGAGGGGAAGAAGCTGTTCATGTGACGGGAGGTTTTAGTCTGAATGGACCGAGGTGTTCTACCTGAGGGGAGGGGGGCAAACAGTACGTGACCAGGGTGTGAAGGATCGGCTATAATCCAGCCTGCACGCCTCCGGGTCCTGGAAATGTACAGATCCTGGAGGGATGGGAGCTTGCAGCCGATCACCTTCTCAGCAGCGCGCACGACGCGCTGCAGCCTTAGTCTGTCCCTGGCAGTGGCTCCTGTGTACCACACGGTTATGGAGGTGGTGAGGATGGACTCGATGATGGCCGTGTAGAACTGCACCAACATCTTGGTGGGTAGCTTGAGCTTCCTCAGCTGCCGCAGGAAGAACATCCTCTGCTGGGCCTTTTTGATGACCCAGCCAGTTATTAGGTTTAGGGGGCAATCACTTTTTCACACAGGGCCATGTAAGTTTGGATTTTTTTTCCTTAATAATAAACACCTTCATTTAAAAACTGCATTTTGTGTTCACTTGTGTTATCTTTGTCTAATATTTAAATTTGTTTGATGATATGAAACATTTAAGTGTGACAAACATACAAAAAAATGAGAAATTAGGAAGGGGACAAACACTTTTTCACACCACTGTATAGGCCTAGTTTCATTGCTTGTTCAAAGTCAGTTGATTTGGTACCAACAAATTTGTCCATGTCTGTATTTGTCAGTGGAGTAAAAAGTACTAAAATATGTGCATTTATTTTCCTCAGTGCTTAGCATATTGCTAGTACTAGAAATGATGTTTAAGGATGGAATTCATAATGCACCTCTGACGACTGGATTGTTAACATTAAGGCCTGAATAATGTTTTATTTTCTTCCTTTCACTTATGTGATTGATAGAGAAGCTCCTGATTCTTTCATTTCAGCATATACGTAGATGCTTTCTGCTAAACTCACGATAAGTATTCTCTTTCTGTTTGTCTATGTAAGAGTAGCATCTCATGGAGTGGGAGTTTCTTGACAAGAAAAACTTTTTGCAACAAGAAAAAACTGCCACCATAAAAATTGTTGGCAAACTGTTTTGCAACCCTTTAAAAACCCAGACGAAATCCCAACAATCGCAACATTTGTGACCGTTCCTCAGCATTTGCCGCTCCGTGAGATATGAGCTAAATACTGACATATTTGGCAATTTTCACAAGGAAAATTGTCACATATAGAAGTGTGTGTTGTGAGACATCTCTTTAGTCCGGGCCAAAGTGGGAGAAAATTATGGGATGAAAACCAAGTATATACACATCAGAGGTTGCGTTAACTGAAAATTCTCCTTCACTGACAGATTTTTTTCAGCAGTGATAGAAAATTCTGAAAGCTGTCATTTGACAGATTACACTGAGGGTGATCTAATTAAAATCAATTAAAATGATAGATAATGATAGACTATGACAGAATTTTTACAACCCTGCCTCTCAAAATGATAGGTAACAAAAAAGTTTAGTGCAACCTCTGATACATATACTATCTAAATGTTGATGTATAGATTTAAATGCATAATATTTCAATGATTGCCTTTGTTAAAGTGTATATTTTAAATGTAGATGTTTAAAAGGAAAAACAAGTTACCCTAATGCCTTCTAACAAACCACCTATATTTTTTTTACATCATCAGTACAGGCTCAGTTTATTTGCGTGTGGCTTATTTTGCTGTCCAGTTCAGAATAGTCAAACATAACTTATACTGAACCAGACGAACCCAGACTTTGGCAGCTTCTGGGTCACACTCGGGTTTTGCCGTTAAATACCTTAACCACATTTTCAGGTGGTGTGTTTTTCTGCCAGGAGAGCTTTGTTCTGCAACACGCCTCAGCCATCTTCGAGTGGGTGTTCTGTGTCATCATCATGCTTTTTTACGGGACATTTGCCTTCGAGTTTGCCAGCATATCAAGAGATACAATGGTGGTGCTGGCTAGAGGAGGGACCCTGGGGACAGCTGGGAGAGAGCATAAGATGGACGTGCTTGGAGCATTGACAGGGCCCGGACCACACTCACAACCACATTCACACCAACCTGAAAACATTTCCATACTGTAGCCTCTGGGCAAGTCTTCATACATATAATTGCCTTATTTATTCTTTTCCACCTAGGCTTGTCAAACGAGTTTAATTATTAATTTCCAGCCACATTTCTCCTGAAGCTTTGAAATGATTCAGGTCTGTGCTGCAGACGTTCACTCCGGAGGCTTTACTTTGTATCGTGTTCGCATCAAGCTAAGTGTCTTAAATTTGTATTTTGCACATCACACAAGTGTGAAACCAAATATTATCACCACTCAGTCCGTTCATGCGTGACCATCAGAAGAGTGCTTTGTCAATCACTTCATGAAACTGTATCGTCCCCCCCTGAGATCCTGTGAACTGTCTCTGTTGGTGGCCTTGGACCATTCAGTGCCTCTGAGGGGGACGGACACAGTAAAGATGTGAGGCTGCTGGCCAGCCCAGCTGACAGTATTACAGTAGTGAGGAAAATGAATGTTACAGTGGGACTCAGGTCAGACCTGAGCAATGTTTTCCCACACGAAAGAAGATGAATGTGAGCTTGTAAAAAAAAAATAAAATAAATATATATATATATATATATATAAATTTTTTAGTCAAGGCCGAACAAAGCGGCATTCTGCATTCATTAAGCAACATTTGTAGGATCAAGTAGCAGTTAACACCAATTTGTATCTGATGAAGGTGTACGCCGCCGAGAGAACACAGTCCAAGGACGGATAATTTTTTCACACATAAGGACTTGTTCAGAACTCCTTATAAGAACCCCTTATACAAAGATATAGAGTGATGATAGTCAAGTCAGTGGCGGTAATGCACCTGTAAGCTGGTTGCCAACCACCAATCAAATCTAAAAGAAGAACAATTTCTTTTTTCCCCCATTTTTGGTTAATCAGTCTGCATTTTCAGCCCTTGATAGCAGTAGAGTATCCAGTCAAGTAAAACTAACTTTACCTCATTATTTAGTTACTCAAGTACAGAGTAAATTTAAGGCATCTTTTTCCTCCTGATTGAATGTACAACTTTTGGGGATAAATTTGCAAGATTTGTGAAAAATTGTTACATTTTTCAGGCAAATTTGCAACTTTTTTTTAATTGTAAACTTGCAATATTTTTCTTGTAAGTGTGCCATTTTTCCTCATAAATGTATAATATTTCCTTGCACCTTTGCAGCATTTGCAACTCCTTTCTTATAAATTTGAAGCTTTGCAGTTTGTGAGATTTTTCTTATAGATACTGTATCTAAGAGTAAAATTTAAACTAATCACATGTCCCCTCTAATATATTACAGGTCATAGAAACAGTAATAAAGCAAATATTGGCTTAGCTAAAATTTTACAATTAAACCAAACCGTCAATGACGGAGTAGCTCATTCCAGCCTGGCAAAATCACCCCGAGAGTGCTCAGATCTCCAGATCGTTGACCATAACCTTAGGCACATCCTAGCTGCAGACCCATCTAGGATGTGCTTAAGGTCTAGGAGTAACACTTTTAGTGAAATCATAAATGCCTGGATCTCCTGACCTTTGACAATGACCTTGGCCTTGACCTCAACCTGGATGCAGACCTACCTGAAGATCATTGTGAATGAGTTTGGTGAGAATTGAGGTAATTGCCTTGGAGGATTAATCATTTTTTATCCCCCTCCAGTCAAAGTTTAGAAGGGCTGTTCAACTGGCGGGGGGATTATGTTATGGGTCAGTCTGTCTTTCCATCCATCCGTCTGTCCCACTTTTGTGAAATCATCTCTTCCTACAGTTTTGGTCCGATTGTTTTGAAACGTTGTACCAGGGTTTGATATACACTGAGGATGTGCACATTGCAATTTGGTTCTGATCTGATGATTTTTGCAGGAATTGTAGCCCCAGACCTATGACCCCCTGTTTCACCTCACTTTATAGACCATAACTGTCTTGTGAAATCAACTCCTCCTACAGTTTTGGTCCGATTGTTTTGAAACTTGGTACCATGGTTTGATATTCTCTGATGATGCGCATATTGCAGTTTCACTCTCATTGGATGACCTTGAGGTCAGATTTTTCCCTAAATCTTCTAAACACAGTAACTACTGGAAGAAATGATGTAGGCTTTTCAAATTGATACAGGAGTTGTATCTAATACACATCTTGGATGACTTACATCCTTACCTAACAATGGGTTTGGGGTCAAGGGGTCAGAGTTCAAAGTTAACATTGCAGTTACATTATGGTAAATGCTACAATTACTACTACTACTATAAAACGAGTAAAACTATGGCCACCAAACCTGGTACACAGGTTCACCTTGGGCTCCTGACCTCAGACTAAGGGCTTTGGGTCAAAAGATCAAGGTTAACATTCCTTATGCCTTATTAAAGTACAACACATAAAGCTATGGCCACCAAACCTGGTAAACAGGTTCACCTTGGAATCCTGATCTCTGACTGTGGGTTTGGGGTCAAAAGGTCAAAGGTCAAGGTTAGCATTCCATTTGCACTATTACTATAAAACAAGTAAAGTTAGGGTCACCAAACCTGGCCCACAGGTTCACCTTGGGATCCTGACCTCAAACTAAGGGTTTGGAGTCAAAGGTCAAGGTTAACATACCTTATCCCTTATTACTGTACAACAAGTAAAGTTAGGGTCACCAAACATGGTACACAGGTTCACCCTGTGACTCTGAAGTGTGATTATGGTTTTGGGATTGCAAGGCCAAAGATAAATATCAAAATGGTTTATAAACTATATCTCAACAACAAAGAAAGCCAGGGTCACCAAACTTGCTACACAAGTTCACCTTGGGATCCTGACAGGTTCACCCTGTGACCCTGAAGAGTGACTGTGGTTTTGGAATCGCAAGGTCAAAGGTCTAAATGCCTGGTAAAGTATATCTCAGCAACAAAGAAAGCTGGGGTCACCAAACCACACAGGTTCACTCTGAGACCATAACCTCAGACTACAGGTTTGGGGGTCAAAGGTCAAGGTTTGCACTCCCTATGATTTCTTACTATAGAACGTGTAAAGCTCTCTAGGGTCACCATATTTACTACAGGGGTCACTTTGGGATCCTGACTTACAGCTATGGGTTGTATACTTTCTTGTATATTCGTGGATGATGGGCTTATCATTTGGTTCTGCCACAGTAATTATATTGAAAAGTGCTCTCCATCAGTAAGTATTGGGATCTTCAAAGAAAACGGAGGCGGGGGATATTGCACTCGCCTCAGAGTGCTCTTGTCTGTAATCATATAAGTGTCCAGATCTCCTGACCTTAAACCTTGAGTTTGAGCACAGACCCACCTGCAAGATGTGCATCATCTGTGCATATCAAATCATGGTACTAAGTTTCAAAACTTTTGAATCAAAACTGTAAGAGGAATTGATTTCATAAAACAGGTGGGATGGATGGACAGACTGTCGGGCATCGCCATAACATAATCCCCCTTTGGTCTTCAACTGGCGGGAGATGAAAATTATAAACTAGTCACATGTGCCCTCTGATATAATACAAATCATACAAATAGCAGTAAAAAAAAACACAATAAGCTTGGCCAAAATAGAAAAACAATGAGAAAAAACCTGACTCACACTCATTTACCTGTAATTAAGTTACTCAAAGAGTACAACTAAATTAAATGAGTAGAAGTACAGGGTTTTCTTCAAAATTATACTTAAGTATCTTGCAGTAAAACTACTCACATAAGTACAATTTGGTTACTGTTGCCTGAGTACATGTACTTAAGTAAATGTAACTAGTTACTACCCACTTCTACCAGCTACAAACATTTACCTAAAGATAAGCACATTCTACCATTACAAACTGAAATGGTTCACTAAGGATTAAAACGACCTGAATAGTTTCAGGTGAACATTTTGTCATTAAGATGGTTTTCTTTTGGATCAGATGGCAACATGTAGAAGCATATGTCAGTTTGTTTTCTGGTCAATTAAAAACTTGCATCACATACAGAAGCTTAACAGGATTTACCATCAAACCACATGGTCTTATTGTGTCTGGATGCTTTGGATGATGCATCAGTTGACTGATGTCAAATCTTGAAATAACACTAAATGAGAATGAAAGAGGTGACACAGAGTCCAGAGGCTAATAGAAGCCAGACCATCTGGTTTATTGAGTTTAGTGGCGAGTGGTCACGTCTTTTCAGGTTCTGTGGGTGAAGGTCTGTGCTGCATTATTTCTTATCCAGGAAGGAGATGATGCTCTCATATTGTTTTACCTTTGAAGCTCTAGGCTAGAATATTTTTACAGCGTGTTTAGCTATTGTAGGGTGACAAAGGGCAAATGAGTTGTGATGCAAGTCATGAATGAGATGCCTTGTGCTACCTCTAAGTTAGAGTACCAGGGCTATTCATTAAAGATTTCCTCTGGCTCATTTCCCATGGACTGGAAGGAACAAAATGTGGCGCTGCTTTAGTATTTCTCTACATAGGGACCACCAAGGGTCACACACTTCTCCCATTGCTTTATGCAGCTGTGAGACCTCACCTGTAGAAGTCTGCAAGTTGCATCAGAAGCCACAACTTGACCTTGGAAATCAGTGTTTCAGTGTCTTGGAAGTGCTTGTCCATCAAAAATGACTTCATGGTCACTAAGAGATGGCAGCCAGATGGTGCAAGGCTGGGGGAGGAAGGGGGCATGATTTCATAGCTTTAGGACCCTGCTTCCATCTGGGCAGCGTGACAGCCGTGAACCAGGACGTTGTCTTGCCTTTGGTCAGCATGCCATGCCTCTTGGTTTTGATGACCTTCCACAATTTCTGCAGCAGTGAAGTGTTGAAAGTCCCGGTAATTGTGGTACCCTTTGCCAATCCATCAACAATACTGTATGTTCCATGCAGTTTCAGCCTCCTACAATAACTGGAAGGGGGTCAGGGGAAATCTTTAATGAGCAGTCCTCATGTGTGCCAAAAAAATGTTTGCCTGTGGCATTGGTGCTAAAACACAAAAAGGCCTTAACTTTATTTTTCATCCTTTAGCTTAGCTCTGATTATGGTAACAAAGCAATAAGATAAAAATATGAGGTCAATTAGAATTAGGGACAAATAACAGTAGCAGGAATACCGACACAAAAATGTAGCAAACTGTTAACATCTGAGTGTAGAAGAGAGTTTACAAAAGTAACTCATTTTAGTTGACCTTCATCACCACTCCCTCCACGTGAAGCCACGTTTTACTGCCAGTATTCTGTCTGGAGGAGTTGTAACTGAATACGCTTCAAGCACAGTTTTACATTTTGCAGCAAAGGACCAAAATGTGTGTATTTAAGAGGACTAAAACTAGAGAGGCTTGTGCCTGCTGCCCAGTGGAAAGAGCTGAAAGTTCAGAGCAATACCACCCACACCACTGAGCACCTGCTTCTCTCTGCTGGTTAAACACTTTATTGCATGTGTTGAAATGAGAACTGCCATATTCAGTTTGCAGGAGATTTTCTACTTGGAAAAAAAAAATGTACATTTTTATATCCATAGCCAAGAACCTTCAGTTTACCTTAGCTGTAATTTCAAATCTGACTTTAATTTCAGAATTACAAATAAAGTTGGAGCTACATGCTATCCTCAGTTAAGTTTATTCAACCTGCAAACGTATACTACTTTTACAATATCTTGTATTCTCACGTCACATTTGTGTTTAAATGCATGTAAATATTAACTCAATGGTGCTGCTCAATAATGTGCTCCATAGCTTTTCATTTATTGTTTTTTTCAGGTCACCACTGCTGATAAAGCTTAAAATATTTCACTTGAAAAACCTGGACACTCATATTTTTCATGCTCTGCTATGCTCCTCCATCATTTCATGTCAGTGTCTCATGTTTACGGATCTGTCTGACGTCTTCACTCAGGAAATCGTTATGACACCAGCTGCCTGTGTGATTCAGAGCATGATGAACTGTTTGCTTCTGCCTTCTGTTGCCATCGTGTTCACCGAGTTTATGGTCTACGGATTTCTTGTGTATGTCTGATATTATGTAGTATAGTTCCCGCTGCTTTTCACGTGTTCAACTGTTATATAATAGATTATTTTTGTTAATCACATCTCTGTAAAGTATGAAATATAAACTTTCTTGTGATAGTTTAATCAGTGGATCATTGCTGAGGGCATTCAGACAAGCTAACCTGCAACTACCCAACCTCATAGAAATTTGACACACCATTTCCCTTTGTGCCTTATGTATTGCTTTGATGATGAAAACCAAAGAGGTTTAGGCTGTAAGTTCTATTTTGATAAAAAGTCATGATTGTAATCATATATGCTTTAATGTTTAATAAAAAAAACAAATAGGTTTCTGTTGAAAGAATCAGACAGTGCTTGTTTTATTCTCTCTGTTTAATTATTTACATCGTCCAGTTTTCAGTGCCAACAAAGCTGGCAGAAGATGACACCAACAGATAACATGTTAAACAGAGGAAAGCCCCTATCATAAATACAGTGTCAGCTGTACGGAAAAAAAATGGGTTGTTGGCATAAAAGCCTGAACATCTACAGATAAAAATCTTTCACTCGTAATACTCCCTCAGTTCCCTTAGAAGTCCTTCAGAAGGTAGACTTAAATAGAAATAGAAAAATTCTGGCATTAAATTACATTTTCTACACAACCTTTGAAAAATATTATAATGAACAGCCCTTTTTACTCTACATTAATAGAATTATGTCTACAATAAAAGCTGCAATTTCACTAGGCAATAGACTGTACATTTTTATGCAGAGCAAAATTTTCTGTTGACAATTACAGTGAGGGAGCAGATTGCATAGACCAGTGTTTTTCAACCAGGGATCCCTGGAATGAATTTTCTAATTTCATTTCTTAATTGGTCCAAAAAGTTGCAAATAATTTGCCCTTGTGCATAGTTTCTGTGGCTTACCGGTGCACCCATCCACGGCAGCGGCAATTTATTTTCAATTTTTTGGGACCAATTAAAAAATTAGAAAATCTCCCACAGACACTTGGATGTTCCAGGGACTCCCGGTTGGAAAAAAAACACTGGCATAGAATACATAGAGATTTGAGTTTCTAAAGATAGATTCTAAAGCTTCATAAAAACAGTGGTCCAGTTTTGTCTCAAAATGTCATTTAACTGTGAAGAGAAAAGGGAGCGGTTCACAATCAACTTAAGATTTGTAATTAAAAAAAATTGTGTTGCATTGACAGCAGGATGCCTGAAAGTTATAAAATGCAAACCAGCCAGCAGGTGAGCTCTGCAGCAGTGAAATCAGCCTCATATGGAAAGAAAGCGAGAACATAAAAATGCAACTGACACTGAGATGCTTTATATCCAAGTGTGTCAGGCTCTCACCATTGTCTTTACCCGTTTTCTTGCACAACTCTGATCGTAACAATGCAAACAGCTTCCTAGAGCACATATTACAACAAAAAAGGTTTTCTGTAGTCTTGACAAAAAGGTTCAGTTAGTGTCTTTGGTTGAGCAGTAATCATACTTCCAACATTCATCTGATGACATACTTTCTCTCGTCAGTAGCACCTTTTTGAAAATGAAGTGCTGAAGTTGCTCCAGCGGACTTGTGGTCACATAAAACATTCACAGTTATGAGGTAAAATACTATATCTTAGTGGTGTAGAATGCTTTCTTCACTTTTATTTTTGATGTGCGGTGATGTTCCTTTATACCGGGGAAAATCTTTGGCTTATACTGTATGTATATTTTAAGTCATCAACATTTGGAGGTTTTGTGGGCGGTTGATGATAGATGAAAGGATTTGTTACTTAAACGTTCTCACAAATGCCAGTATTGTCCAACTTTATTGGCTACAGCCAATCGTATGCACATATTTACTTTGTCTCCCCTTTATAGTGGACTTATTCCTTCCTAATTATAACTTTCATTCTTTTGGTTAAAAAAATGTTCAATTGGTCAGTGAAGCTGGAAGCTGCAACCAATGAAGAGCCGCCTTGATCGGACTCTTGGTAAAGAGCAGAATAGGCAGGTGGAGGATTTAGAAGACAAGCTTTTTGGGCACTTCCCAGGTGAACTCTGGTCGGCCAAAGTGGCCGTAAGAGGCCGTCTGCTGGTAGATCGGCCTCTTCAGGTTCAGATCCCTAAAGAAGACACAAAAAAAATGCACGATCAGATGTAAGCACATCTCAGCATAACATAAACATTTTGTGTAATGTGTGTATAGTTCAAAATTGATTTTCAGACTCACATTGTAAAGAGTGTAGAAAGAGACACAAAACTAATGCATACAAGCATAGTACACAATCATTTCAGATTTTTTCAGCCTTCCATAAATAACAGGGATGATGTTTATATAACTGGAAATGGGTCGATCCACTGCGGGCTGTGTTTCACTCTGTTCATTTATCAGTAAGTGAGCCTCCTTACATACAGCTGACAGAGTGGATCATGACTCTGAATAAGTTTAGTATGAATAGATCATGCAATCATGAAAGTCACTTATTCTAATTTACCACTACAGGGTTTAACATAATTCTATATTACTAATTTATAATAAATGAAATACATTTGTTTAGGCTGAGACTGGGTTCCCTGGCTCATGCAATCATATACCTGTCCCTCTACAAATACACAAGAAAATTTCAATTAGAAAAATGTAAATATAGACAAAGTCAGTCAATAAGATATCACTATAAAGCCACTGTGTGTCCGCCTTTGGTCAAACCCAGTGATATAACCCCAAAACACAGACAACTGCACGGAGATTGCACCAGTTTTCAGCGGCTCTGTATTTGAAATTTCTAATTCATTTTATAATCTTTTATTAATCTTAAAAAAGATCTTTTATCTTCACATACGGCTTGTCAGCTGTATGTGAAGGCTCATCACACAGACCTACATCTGTGAACGTGTCAACGCTTGTATAAATCTGCAATGCGTGCAAACACAAGTAGAAAAAAATGCAGTTTGAGTTCACTTCATGATCCCTGTGATTGCATTTCACAAGGGAATATGCACTGAGCCACGTGTGGAAAAAAATGCACAGCCTCACTTGAGTTTATTTGTCCAAGTATCTGCAAACAGCTGCAAATACCTGCAATTTATTGCAGTGAATCACATTCTAAAATTATTTTTCTGGCATTCCACGTGCACCACACCTTCATACCACTTGGGTCCATGTATGCTACACATCCATACACTTGTATTTATGTGATCACCACCTCTACCCACCTGCAAACACCTTAAGGTATTAACAGGTATTCATGCATGTAGGTCTGTGGGACTGGGGCTTAGAGCACTTTTCATTCTAAGGGGCAGATTTACTAAGGCACTGCAAATTAGCAAGTGTGCAATTTAGACAGAGCGCCTAAGGGAGTGGCCAATTTTTGCCAGTGATCTAATAACAACACGCAAAATTATAAACAGACTCAGTCACTTCATTTCAATAATGACTATCCATCCACCAAGAGCATCACAAAATTGCACACCTGATGAGTAAGCGGGTCATCAACACAGGCACAGCCAGTTCGAAGGAGCATAATATATAAAGCTTTTTGTAAGTTTTTGTTTAAGCGCAAAACCCACTAAAATAGTTTAGTTTTGTTCATTATATTTCAAAATTTAGATTTTCATTTAACATGGCAGACTTTTTTGTTTATGTATAAATGAAGCATCTAATTTAAAAAATGGACTGCTCATGAATAAATACGTGTTTATTTTATTAACTCCAGAACCATCAAGATGGTCTGATGGAGACTCTGGGGTTTTATAACGTGAATAACTTTGTTTTAACAAAATCTACAGGTCTCCCAGTTCACAACTTTTTATAAATGCCATTGAGTTACGGTGTTGCAATTTTGGGACAATTTCTATGGATCTCTCTTTGTGTTAATAATCTTATTGTTGTTTTCCTCCTATATTGTGTATCCTGAACTGGGAGAGAGAAATGGAGAGAAGAGGGAACTGAATTACCATTTTATTCACAGCAAAAAGAAATACTGTAAATATAGAAATATGGATAGAGAAAAAAAACGAAGAAAATTAGCAATGCGGAAGATTTTGCTTCAAGAGCGAGGGGGAACTGATAGGAAAACTCCAGAGTCTGAGTCTGAACCTTCGCAGAAAAGAAAAAAAAGTCGCTGTCGGCTGACACCATCTGTATGTCCACTGCAGGTAGGAAGGGCTCCTACTGTATCCTATTTTTTGGATACAAATTCATGTAGTAGGCTATATAATTCAATTCAATTCAACTTTATTTATATAGTGCCATTTCACAACAACAGTCATCTCATAGCACTTTCAACTGTAGGATCCAAAAAAACCTTAGAAATACCTTTCCAAATCAAACTCTTAGTTTGAATATGGTTACTCTTTCTCTTAATAGTTCTGTGAGGAACCATGGAGTTATTTTTGATCAAGATGTGTTTTTTAATTCACATATTAAACTTGTTTCTAAGACTGCCTTCTATCATTTGCGTAATATTGCCAAGATTAGGAGCATCTTCACTCAGAGTGATGCTGAGAAACTAATCCATGCTTTTGTTACCTCAAGATTTGATTATTGTAATTCTTTATTATCAGGTTGTCCTAAAACATCTTTAAAAATTCTTCAGCTGATCCAAAATGCTGCAGCAAGAGTTTTAACAGGTACTAGAAAGAGAGATCATATCTCTCCGGTTCTGGCCTCCCTTCATTGGCTTCCCATAGAGTTTAGAATTAAGTTTAAAATCCTTCTTCTCACTTATAAAGCTCTAAACAATCAGGCAACTTTATATTTAAAAGATCTGATACTACCCTATTATCCTAACAGAGCACTATGCTCCCAGAATGCTGGATTACTTGTAATACCTAGAATCTCAAAAAGTACAATGGGAGGCAGAGCCTTCAGTTATCAAGCTCCTCTCTTGTGGAACCAGCTGCCAATCTGGATTCGGGAGTCAGACTCGATCTCTGTTTTGAAGAATAGGGTTAAAACCTACCTTTTTGATATAGCCTACAATTAGGGAGGGATAATGTGTCTCTGAACCCTCCCTTAGTTATGCTGCTAATAGGTTTAGACAGCCGGGGGACCTCCAATAATGCACTGGGCTTCACTCCTTTCTTTACTCTCAATGAAATATTTTTTTTTTGCTGGTCATTAACATCTGTTTGTTCTCTCCCACAGATTGAGTCCCCATCGTGCTGTTTGGTCTCTACATGTCTGTTCTTTTCATCTTCTCTATCCCCTCACCCCCCAGCCAGTCGCAGCAGATGACTGCCCCTCCCTGAGCCTGGTTCTGCTGGAGGTTTCTTCCTGTTAAAAGGGAGTTTTTACTCTCCACCATCGCCAAGCGCTTGCTCACAGGGGATCGCCTGATTGCTGGGGTCTTTCTGCAATTGTGGGGGTTTCCCCTACAGTTGAAAGTGCTATGAGATTTAGATTTTTTTTTTAGATTTAGTATACTTTATTGATCCCCAGAGGGGAAATTGAGGGTCATCCACCACCTGGATGGATGAAGCAGCCACGATACGGCACTATCCCTTAACCATTCACACACACATTCACACCTAGGGCCACTTTAGAGTCTCCAATTAACCTAACCTGCATGTTTTTGGCATGTGGGAGGAAACAGGAGAAATCCCGGGGTAAACCCACACATACACAGGGAGAACATGCAAACTCCACACAGATCACTGTTGGTCGGGGGCTGGGATCGAACCCACGATCCCATGATCCCCACGATACCCCGGCCAAGGGTAAACTGTGCTGCTGAAGTGCTAACCACTGCGCCACCGTGCAGCCCAGATGACTGTTGTTGTGAAATGGCGCTATATAAATAAAGCTGAATTGAATTGAACTGAATTGAAATAGTCAGAAATAGTAAAATCAAAGGTTAACAGACAATCGTCTGACAGTACAGGGTTATGAGGAGACACTACCCGATTTTCTATTTCTATGCCATATATCAGCACAAGGTCCAACGTGTGGTGGAGATAATGGGTAGAATTTCCTACTTTCTGAGAAAACCCCATCGAGTCTAATATTGAATTAAATGACATATTAAGGCAATCACTATCTGTATATTTAAGTCCCCTACTATAATTATTCTATCTGATTTCAGCACTAAACCTGCTAAGAATTCGGCAAATTCAGATTAAAACTCTGAGTAGGCTGAGGGAGGACGATAAACTATGGCAAATAAAACTGGGTTTAACCTAAAACTGATAAAATGCCCAATACTGAGGACCAGGCCTTCAAAGGAATTATAACGTGTTTTTTGCTTTACATTAACCAATAATTTGGAATGGTAAATTGTTGCTACTCCTCCTCCACAACCAGAACTTCTGGGATTTTAAATAACCAGAGGGAGTTTAAATAACCAGAGGGAGTTGATTCATTCAAACCAACATAATCCTCTTGCCCTAGCCAAGTCTCTGTAAGGGATATTAAAATCAATCTGATGATCAATTAACAGATCATGTGTGGCGGGGTGATTCAACCCCCCCACAACACACAGAGACAGTCAGCTCGTTACTCCTGGGTTTTTTCCGCTGCATGCTGCGTTTACAGCTGTGAGGTTAAAGTGTCATCCATGCATTGTGTTCATGCATCCTGTCTGTACCTCTGATATGCAAATGCCCAGATCGACTGCTGTGAATGTCTTTGATGTATTGTTTGAGTTGAGTATATATGCTGCACTGTTCTGTAAATCTGCCTCTCAATCTCACTTCTGCAACTGCTGCTGCTGGACACAGACTTTGTGTCCTCCTTCTCTGAGAGCCTGAGGACATCACCTCAGCCCGCAGCACGAGGGCTGGGGAGGTGCTCCGATGAAGGCGGTATGATTTAATAAACCAACTTAAAACTCCATCGCTGCCTTTATTTTATCATCTGCTTTACTGGATCACGTTGGGGTCACCAATTGTAGGAGTCAAGAATTGAGGAGCATTCATCCTACGTCCTCTCTTTTCACTCCGATCGAGAGAGGACGTAGGATGAATGGGGAATTAAAGCAGTTACTGGAAAAATCATCCGGTCTCCTCAATTCTTGACTCCTACACATGGACTAGCAGAGACTTGGGAGTTAGAGACCTAATATTTAACAAACCGCATTTAATTTTTAAATTTTGAGGAGGAACAGAGGCCAAGTCATTAAATTTAGAGACTTCATGTTTAATTTGAGTTTTACCAACTTTTTGTTTAATCGCTTTGGGATGCTTATACATTACATTTTTATTTACTTTGGAGGGAGCAGACAATGATTCTCTGATAGGGAAGACAGGGGCTAAGTTGAGGGGTAGCGGATGAAGAGGAGCTGCAGAGAGGCGTGTAAGACTGCGACTCTGCTTCTTGGTCCCAACTCTGAGTTGTCAAGGTTTTGGAAACTTGGATAAAAATGATGCTAGATTGTTAGATAAAAGAGACGCACCATCCAAAGTGGGATGGATGCCATCTCGTCTAATAAGACCACGTATATACAGTATAAACAAATGAAATTTGAAAAGAACTGCCGGCTGATGTCCAATTCAGCATAATACCAATCTCTGTGAGACCGTTGATATTCATATAATCTGTTCTTCTGTCATGCCAAATAAAGTCACAGGCAGAGAGAAGCTTTGGTCATGCACTCTCGGTTCTCGCCAGTGTCTCCTCCTGGCACCAACGATCGCTGTCAGGTGCAGATGAATTAAGACAAGCTTTTTTTGGACGTTAAATAATGGCGCATTTAGCAGGAGATTGACAACCGCAAACCTTAATAAATCACCTTGTGCTAGCCATTTACAGTGGTGTGAAAAAGTGTTTGCGCCCTTCCTGATTTCTCATTTGTTTTTTTTGTTTTTTTTTTGTTTGTTTTTTTTATTACTTATTTTGTACCCGTAGGTAGATTTGTTTTGCTGTCTGGTGACAAGCCACCAGCTGCCGGTCGCTGCATGCGCAAGCGCCCCGTATCCCTAACCTGCATGTTTTTGGCATGTGGGAGGAAACCGGAGAAATCCCGGAGTAAACCCACGCAACACGGGGAGAACATGCAAACTCCACACAGATCACTGTTGGCCGGGGGCAGGGATCGAACCCACGATCTCACGATCCCCGTGATCCCCCGGCCGAGGGTAAACTGTGTTGCCACAGTGCTAACCACTGCGCCACCGTGCAGCCCACGGTGGCGCAGCCCAGTTTGTATGTTTGTCACACTTAAATGTTTCAGATCATCAAACAAATTTAAATATTAGACAAAGATAACACAAGTAAACACAAAATGCAGTTTTTAAATGAAGGTGTTTATTATTAAGGGTAAAAAAAAAATCCAACCCTACATGGCCCTGTGTGAAAAAGTGATTGCCCCCTGTTAAAACATAAATTTACTGTGGTTTATCACATCTTTGGAAAGCTGAGTTCAATTTCTCTAGCCACACCCAGGCCTGATTACTGCCACACCTGTTCTCCATCAAGAAATCACTTAAATATTACTTACTAATTATTACTAATTTTATTACTATTACTAATCACTTAGTTTTTTGTCACATTTTGTCTTAGCTTTGTTCTGAATTGTAGTCGCTCTTGTTTTGTTTTTCTTTTGAATTCTTGGATGGAATATGGGTGGGCAATATAAGCTGCAGCTTCAGCCATCACCCATTTCGGATAACTTATGTTGAACTGTATGATCAGAGGAGTTATTGTTTAATTTGACCTTGTAAGATGTTTCTTTTTTCCCTTTGTTGTATTATTCTGTTCCTTACTTTTAATCTTTACTTTTAATCTATCCGAAATAAAGGTTCATTCATTCATTCAAATATGACCTGCCTGACAAAGTGAAGTAGACCAAAAGATCCTCAAAAGCTAAACATCATGCTGCGATCCAAAGAAATTCAGGAACAAATGAGAAACAAAGTAATTGAGATCTATCAGTCTGGAAAAGGTTATAAAGCCATTTCTAAAGCTTTGGGATTCCAGCAAACCACAAGGAGAGCCATTATCCACAAATGTTGAAAACATGGAACAGTGATGAACCTTCCCAGGAGTGGCCGGCCGACCAAAATTACCCCAAGAGTGCAGCAACGACTCAGCCAAGAGGTCACAAAAGTCCCCACAACAACACCCAAAGAACTGTAGGCCTCAATTGCCTCAGTTAAGGTCAGTGTTCATGACACCAACGTAAGAAAGAGACTGGGCAAAAATGGCCTGCATGGCAGAGTTACAAGATGAAAACCACTGCTGAACAAAAAGAACACTCCCCATGACACTCCCCATAACTTTTGGGAAAATACTCTGTGGACTGACGAGACAAAAGTTGAACTTTTTGAAAGGTGTGTGTCCCATTACATCCGGCGTAAAAGTAACACAGCATTTCAGAAAAGGAACATCATATCAACAGTAAAATATAATGGTGATGTTCTGGGGCTGTTTTGCTGCCTCAGGACCTGGAAGACTTGCTGTGGTAAATGGAACCATGAATGCTGTCTACCAATAAATCCTGAAGGAGAATGTCCGGCCATCTGTTTGTGACCTCAAGCTGAAGCGCACTTGGGTTCTGCAGCAGGACAATGATCCAAAACACACCAGCAAGTCCACCTCTGAATGGCTTAAGAAAAACAAAATGAAGACTTTGGAGTTTTCTAGTCAAAGTCCTGACCTGAATCCGATTGAGATGCTGTGGCATGACCTTAAATAGGCTGTTCATGCTCGAAAACCCTCCAATGTAGCTGAATTACAACAATTCTGCAAAGATGAGTGGGCCAAAATTCCTCCACAGTGCTGTAAAAGACTCATTGCCAGTTATCGCAAATGCTTGACTGCAGTTGTTGCTGCTAAGGGTGGCCCAACCAGTTTTTAGGTTTACAGGGCAATCACTTTTTCACACAGGACCATGTCACGCAAGTTTGGATTTTTTTTCCCCTTAATAATAAACGCCTTCATTTATAAACTGCATTTTGTGTTTACTTGTGTTATCTTTGTATAATATTTAAATTTTTTTGATGATCTGAAACATTTAAGTGTGACAAACATATAAAAAAATGAGAAAACAGGAAGGGGGCAAACACTTTTTCACACCACTGTAAATACTCCCCTCTCTCAAATTTGTGCTTTGACATGACAACTCCAACAAATACATATGCAATGAGGCCAGGTGCAAAATTAACATAGCTGACGCCTTTCCACCGCTAATTTTGCCCTGCGCCCTTTAGTAAATCTCAACAGTAGTTTTTTAGCACCAAAACAGGGTTTTGTGACGGCACAGCATGTTAGTAAAGCTGCCCCTTAATATTAAAGTACTTCTGTCCGAATATTTAAAGGCAAGAACTGGAATTAGTAGAGTGACATAAGTAATAAAAGAGATTTTAGTTCTTTCTTACAAAAAAAAACCCCTTTATCACAATATTGAAGATGATTTAAAGCAACATTATGTAAAATTTTCAACCTAACATAATGATTCCAAAATAATTTTGATGGTACATTAATCTTTGTCCAGGTTAATGTTACTTCCACTGCAGGCAGTACGTACAGTGCATCCAGAAAGTATTAACAGCGCTTCACTTTTTCCACATCTTGTGATGTTACAGCCTTATTTCAAAAGGGATTAAATTTATTTTTTTCCTCAAAATTCTACACACAATACCCCATAATGACAATGTGAAAAAAGTTTTTTTTTTTTTTAGATTTTTGTAAATTGATTAAAAATAAAAAACTAAGAACTCACATGTACATAAGTATTCACAGCCTTTGCTCAATACTTTTCTGATGCAACTTTGGCAGCAATTACAGCCTCAAGTCTTTTTGAATATGATGCCACAAGCTTGGCACACCTATCTTTGGGCATTTTGGCCCATTCCTCTTTGCAGCACCTCTCAAGCTCCATCACGTTGGATGGGAAGCGTCGGTGCACAGCCATTTTCAGATCTCTCCAGAGATGTTCAATTGGATTCAGGTCTGGGCTCTGGCTGAGTCACTCACAGACATTCACAGAGTTGTCCTGAAGCCACTCCTTTGAAATCTTGGCTGTGTGCTTAGGGTTGTTGTCCTGGTGAAAGATGAACCGTTGCCCCAGTCTGAGGTCAAGAGCGCTCTTGAGCAGGTTTTCATCCAGGATGTCTCTGAACATTGCTGCATTCATCTTTCCCTTTATCCTGACTAGTCTCCCAGTTCCTGCCGCTGAAAAACATCCCACAGCATGATGCTGCCACCACCATTGGTGTAGTTATGAGTGATGCCTGGTTTCCTCCAAACATGACTTCTGGCATTCACGCCAAAGAGTTCAATCTTTGTCTCATCAGACCAGAGAATTTTGTTTCTCATGGTCTGAGAGTCTTTCAGGTGCCTTTTGGCAATCTCCAAGTGGGCTGCCACGTGCCATTTACTAAGGAGTGGCTTCCGTCTGGCCACTCTACCATACAGGCCTGATTTGTGGATTGCTGCAGAGATGGTTGTCCTTCTGGAAGGTTCTCCTCTCTTCACAGAGCAATGCTGGAGCTCTGACAGAGTGACCATTGGGTTCTTGGTCAACTCCCTGCAATAGGCCCTTCTCCCCCAATCGCTCAATTTAGACGGCCGGCCAGCTCTAGGAAGAGTGCTGGTGGTTCCGAACTTCTTCCATTTAGGGATGATGGAGGCCACTGTGCTCATTGGGATCTTCAAAGCAGCAGGAATTTTTCTGTACCCTTCCCCAGATTTGTGCCTCAAGACAATCCTGTCTCGGAGGTCTACAGACAATTCCTTTGACTTCATGCTTGGTTTGTGCTCTGACAAGCACTGTCAACTGCGGGACCTTATATAGACAGGTGTGTGCCTTTCCAACTCATGTCCAATCAACTGAATTTACCACAGGTGGACTCCAATTAAGCTGTAGAAACATCTCAAGGAGGATCAGTGGAAACAGGATGCACCTGAGCTCAATTTTGAGCTTCCTGGCAAAGGCTGTGAATACTTATGTACTGTACATGTGATTTCTTAGTTTTTTATTTTTAATAAATTTGCAAAAATCTAAAAAAAAATGTTCACGTTGTCATTATGGGGTATTGTGTGTAGAATTTTGAGGAAAAAATGAATTTAATCCCTTTTGGAATAAGGTTGTAACAAAAGAAAATGTGGAAAAGGTGAAGCGCTGTGAATACTTTCCAGATGCACTGTATCTTTCTTGTTGCTAGTAGTAACAATGAAAAGACTACAACTTACACATTTTCCAGCCTGAGACCCAATAACCAATCATACGGCCCAACTTTAGCCACCCACTAACAAAGTACCCTGTCAGTCTATTGGAACTCAGGCCATAAAATGGGCCAGTTGTAGTTTTTCAGTGTTCCTACTACCAGGAAGAGGAAAGTTACATAGTGGTGCTTTAAAATAGTGACTACATCATGTGTAGTAGTACATGTTTGCTTTAGAAGAAGCATTCATATTTCCACATTACCAACACTACAGTTGTTTCATGGGTTTACCTGACAATGACTCCAGGCCGCAGGTCAAAATTCTTGTTGACAATCTTAAGCAGTTCTGCCTCTGATTTTTGGGAGGACCCATATGTGAACAATGAGATGGACAGAGGCCGGGCCACTCCAATGGCATAAGACACCTACAACACACACAGCAGTTAAAAATCACCATGGTTGTGCTTATCTACAGTATATACAGCTAGTTTGGATTAACAGGCTCAAGCTGCACACTCACCTGAACCAAAACTCTCCTGCACAATTTGGCTTTTACCAGAGACTTGGCCACCCAGCGAGCAGCATAGGCAGCAGAGCGGTCAACCTTTGAGAAGTCTTTGCCAGAAAAAGCACCACCACCGTGGGCTCCCCAACCTCCATATGTGTCTACAATGATCTTTCTGCCTGTCACACCAGCGTCCCCCTAAAAAAAGAAAGGAATTGAAGATTAAGCCAAACCAATAGTGGATTTCAACACTTTTTCCAAACACCAAAATGGTTTGCACGCAATGATCACCTGGGGGCCTCCAATGACAAAGCGTCCACTTGGCTGAAGGTGGTAGATGGTTTTGTCGTCCAAATACTTGGCAGGAACGACAGCTTTGATCACCTAATGGAAACCAGGATTAAAAGCAAGCATGTGACTTCGCTTCTTAAGTCATCAGTAAGATGTGCTTGTGAGGCTGTACCTCTTCCTTGAGGACCCTCTGCTGTTCCTCCAGAGTGACACCGTCATCGTGCTGGACTGAGATCACGATGGTGTGGACTCTCTTGGGGATCACTGCTCCGTCCCTCTGCTCATAATGTACGGTCACCTGTGCCACAAACAGGGAAGCAGACATTAATATGACAGAAGCTAAACTGACCCGAGTTCCCTGATTAAAATCTGACCAACATTCACTTGTCAGATATGCTAATGGGAGACGTCTGTTAGTAGAAGTGGGTAGTAACTAGTTAACATTTACTCAAGTACAAGTACTCATCTAACAATACCTGTGGATGTTAAATTTTCCTCAAACTAACAGATTCAAGAGGAAAATCTCACTATTTGCCAAGAGCTGACACAAATCTACAAGAAAAAAAGGCAAATTTATGCATGAAAAATTGCACATTTGAATAAATAAACTCACAAATTTATAATAAATGTCACAAATGTATAAGAAAAAAGATATCTACATTAAAATGTCATAAATTTATGAAAAGATTAACAGATTTGTGAGAACAGTGTTAAAAGGAACAAAAAAGTCACAAATTTCTGATAAAAAAAAGCTAATTCATGAGAAAAAAGTTGCAAATGTACATAAAAAGAGGAAAATTCATGCAAAAAAAACCCAATCAAAACCCACAAATTTATTTAAAAGAAATTCCCAAATTGATGTGCACAAAAGTCTAATTTTGCAACAGAAAACCTCATCTTTAAAACTCACACAGCAGCTGTTAATTAGATTTTTGTCATGGACCTCCCCGTGCGCTTTTACGCAGTGCACGGAGAGGGGAGAAATGACGAGGATTTACATGCAGAGGTTACACCACAAAACATTTATTAACGTAATGACAGACTGTTCCCAAAAAGGTGAAGACTTACAAAAACACAAAGAAACACTTACTGTTGGTGTTTGTGGGCCAACATCGCTCAGCGAACGTATGAGGAGTAACGTATGAACCACGGTACCGTCCCAGAGCCGACATCGCTTAAAGGGCGCATGAGAACCACGGCTAACGTGGAGTGTCTAACACGTCGTGGCAGTGCTGACAATAACTACTGAGTGACAACACGGCAGACAATGCAGTGAACCAACAGTGCATGATTGGCAAAAAGCTGCTTAAGTACACGCATTGCTGGTGATGGTGAGATGAGGAGCACCTGGGTGAGGACCAGGAAAGATGATTAGCAGGAGTGGGAATCAGCTAGTGATAATGAGTGAGGGGGCGTGGTCGGACCGGAAAACTGTCAACCAGCGCTCACAGAAGAGTGAGCCAAAGAGAGCTGCCTCGCAGCTGCCAGCCAGAGAGCAGTGGCTAGGGATAGGGAAGCACACTGAAATACATAATATACACATAAACAGCGGCACCTAAACCCACAGGGAGGTCAGGACCAAGCCAGGGAAACCAAGCTGGCTCAGCTCCTGACAGAGCACCCCTCTCAAGGGGTGGAAATCCCAGACACCCAAGGTAACATCCCGAAGACCCCCCCCCCCCCCACAGGAACAACAGAAAAAAAAAAGAAGAAAAGAACCGCAGGGTGGGAGGTAGGGAGAACAGGAAAGGAGGGAACATAATACCCCGCCCAGGGCCCACAATAACCCCCCCCCCAAGTCCAAAGGCATGGAGGCTCGGGAGGCCGCCCAGAGTTCTAGGCCCAGCAGGACGTCCAGTGAAGAGAGTCTGGTGGCCTGCTGGAAAGCACGGGCCATCTGGCCCAGAGACTCAGTTCCTCCGGCGGTCGGCCAATGTTGTAGAGCCACCAGGACCGAGGGGGTGGAGCAGGAGGCAGCCTGCCCACCGGGAGGCTCTCTGGTGGGCGACTGGACTGTAGGGAGGGAGCCCCCACGGTGTCAGACTGGGAGGAGAAGGGGACCACGACGGCGTCAGGCTGCGGAATAACGGCCCTGACGTCCCCAGGCTGACCGGCAGCACCCTCGAAGGTCCCGGCCTGGGACACAGCCGCATCTGCGGTGGCTCCCAGCAGGAGCTCTGCATCACCCGCAGTGGATTCCGGCTGGAGCCATGCAGCACCCGCGGTGGACTCCGGCTGGAACCATGCAGCACCCGCGGTGGACTCCGGCTGGAGCTCTGCAGCGCCCACAATGGACCCCGACCAGGCCAGCGTAGCTTCCCTGGTGGACCCCGCACTGAAGTGTGGCATCCAAGACGGGTCCAGACAGGAGCGCAGCACCCACATTGGGCTGATCCTGGGACGCAGCCCCCACGAGGGTCCTATGCCAGCATGCCGCACCCACGGAAATTCAGCCTGCGGAGGGACCCATACGACAGCCTCAGGCAGCAGGGGAGCTGGACCCACGATGTCGTCAGACGGTGAGACCGGTTCTGTGGAGACCCCTGGAGATGGTGGTTCTTCTCCAGCAACCCTAGAAGGATTCTCAGGAACGGGAGAAGAAACAAAGTGGTTAGGGTCGCCGGCAGCAGCGGAACCCGGCGAAGGGAGTTCAGACGCTGCGCCTGACTGTCCTCACCTAGAGCCAGACAAGCTCTCTCTAAAACAGACATTAGGAAAACGAGAGAGAAAACTTGCCTGAGCTTGAGCTCCACCACCATCCAGGACTCAATCCTGGTGGTGTGATCACGGGCTCGGCTTCCCGGAGGTCCAGCTCTGGCTCCCCCTCTGCTGCCATCACCTCCGCAGCTGGCAAGATGGTCATAGCAGTCCCTTCATGCCCTTGCTGCGGCTCCAACGCTGGGGACTCCACCGGCGTGGCTGCAGGGAAACGCCTCTGTGCGGGACCCTGGGCAGGATCCTCCAGGGCCCCAAACTCCTCCAATGTCTGGCGGTTCGGTTTCAGGACCGACAAGCACTCAGGGATAAAGGGAGGAGACACAGAGAAAATTGAGGGTAAACTGACAACTGCAGCCAGAGGAGAGGACCCAGCGGACTGCTGAGGCTGGGCTTCTCCCTCGGGAGACAGACAAGGTTTTTCAAGATTTAACTGAATAGAACAAAAACAAACTTGCCTGTTCTTCCGGAGTTCGTGGTTCTCGGCTGCAGCAGGTTGATTGCCATCCCTCTCCATTGAAGGTGGAGGAGCCGTCTCCCTGGTGACGCAGGTGGGCGTTCCCAGGGCGGCCCTGTCAGAACCCGCAGCAGCTGGAGGGGTGAAGGCAGCTGGCGGAGGAGAAGGCTTCTCCCGGCGCTTCCACACGGGACGACGCTGCCCCTTGTTAGCTGGAACCGGCTTGGTGGGAGCGGGAGCAGAGTTCTGGTGGTAGGCAGTTTCAGTGGCATCCCGGGAACACCCTCCCTCGGCGCGAGCCCAGTCTTCCTCAGGGACTTCCTCTCTCTCTCGCCGTACTCGCGTCAAAGCGCTGCCAGTTGGGATATCCTCTCAGCTCCCTCGGGATGCTCGGAGAGCTGAGGGCATTGCCAAACCTCTGCCTCTGCCAGCTTAGCATACCACATGACATCCTCCGGCGTGGAATAATAGCTTGCCGAGGATATCAGACCATCGATATTCATAATTGCATGGCAGCGTTCCCTGCCGAGGCTCATCGGGTAACTCCGACCCATGGACATCTTCAACCAGGTCAGTTCCAAAAAATGACACACAAAAAAGGAAAAAGGGATGTGTGGGTGAACCCGCTAAATCCTCTTTTCTGGCTGGTTCATTCTGTCATGGACCTCCCTGTGCGCTTTTACGCAGCGCACGGAGAGGGGAGAAATGACGAGGATTTGCGTGCAGAGGTTACACCACAACACATTTATTAACGTAATGACAGACTGTTCCCAAAAAGATGAAAACTTACAAAAACACAAAGAAACACTTACTGTTGGCGTTCGGGGGCCGACATCGCTCAGCAAACGTATGAGGAGAAACGTATTAACCACGGTAGTGTCCCAGAGCCAACATCACTTCAAGGGCGCATGAGAACCACGGCTAACGTGGAGTAGCTAACACATTGTGGTAGTGCTGACAATAACTACTGACTGACAACACGGCAGACAATGCATTGAACCAGCAATGTGTGACTGGCAAATAAGTACACGCATTGCTGGTGATGGTGAGATGAGGAGCACCTGGGCGAGGACCAGGAAAGATGATTAGCGGGAGTGGGAATCAGCTGGTGATCATGAGTGAGGGGGCGTGGTCGGACCGGCAGACTGTCAGCCAGCACTCACAGAAGAGTGAGCCAAAGAGAGCTGCCTCACAGCTGCCGGCCAGAGAGCAGTGGCTAGGGATAGGGAAGCACATTGAAATACATACTATACACATAAACAGCAGCACCTAAACCCACAGGGAGGTCAGGACTGAGCCGGGAAACCAAGCCGGTTCGGCTCCTGACAGATTTTAATCTCTTGAAAGACATCCAGCTGGAAGCCAAAAAAAGAAGGAAAAAACACAAAACAAACAGAAACTGCTGACTTTGAAACACCTCACCTGTGTTTTAGAGTCAGGACGCAGCCAGTGGACGATGCCGTTGCGTCTGAGTTCAGCCATCCTGGCGTTGAGTTTGTGTGCTAAGACGATGGTGAGAGGCATGCACTCCTCAGTCTCATCTGTGGCGTAGCCAAACATGAGACCCTACAAAGGACAGAGCAAAACAAAAATGTAAACTGCTGTGTAATGACCCAAATCACCATGTGGATAAATCAGTGCAAACTAAAGGTGTCAAAAAAGGTTGAGAATGACAACAAACATTCTTGAAACAACATCTGGCTAATAGCTAATTATTTTGTGATCTATTTCTCAATTATTCCCAGGGAAAAAAAGAGAGAATATGCCAAATGGATCTGCTTTCAAGTGTTCAACACATTATTACCTCTGGCAAGGAGGTAATGTGATCGAGGCGGTTTGTTTGTCTGTTTGTTAGCAGGATTATGCAAAAACTACTGAATGGATTTAGGTGAAAGTTTCATCTGATTTGGCTCTTGGGCTACGGATCAGCCCATTAGATTTTGGATGTGATTTGACAGCGCATACGCCACCAAGGCCATATTTCGCAATGTTAAAGAAAGATAAAAAGTGATCTAGAAACTGCGTGGTGAGCTTTTCACGTAGTCCTGCTCACATACAAACAAACACAGGCAGACAGAGTGACAGACCTTGGTGGAGGTTTAGTTTTTAAACATTTATCCAATATGAAACAGATGCAACAGATTTAAATCGGCTGCTGAAACTGATAAATGTCTTCTCAACTAACTGCAGTTAAAGGCCAGTACAGTGTTCCTGTAATATCAACACTTCACTCTAGGTAGGTTAAATATATTTTACATGTCTTTATATCTTTGGATGTTTTATAGTGCTATTAATCTAATCAGACCTATTTTTTCCAAATCTTGTACTGAGGTACTACGGTTCTATTCCACAACATTCAACAGGTAACAAATGCTCGAGTAGGACAGTTCCAAAAATGACTTCCCTGTTTAATTTTTTTTTTTTTTGCTTAAATAGTTTTTTGTCCATTCATTGTCTGAATATTTAACATTTGCAAGAACTAAAAGGAGACCTCCACCAAAATATCTCAAAGCAAATGAATGAATGAATGAATGAATGAATGAATGAATGAAGCAAGCCTATTAGGCTGATATCAACAGTTTTGCTTATCATCAGGTTTGAAATCATTGTTCCCCTTTTCTGGTCCAAGAAATTTTTAATTTATTACCATTTCATTATATGATTTTGATCACATTAGAAGGTAAATATGGATAATCTGTATTTTTTTTCAGATAATATTCATATGCTGTTCATTAAAAAGAATAACTGATTTCTTCCTCTAAAATATGCACATCTATTCCCATAAATTTGTAACATATTACTATCAAGTGTGCAAAATTTTAGCATCTATTTGCTTTTTTCTTGGAAGATTTTTTCCTGAAGATTTGAAACTTTTCTCATAAATGTGTTGACATTTTAATTTTGCAACTTTTTTCTTTCAAATTTGTGATTTTAACTCTTAAATCTGTAAAATTGTTCTTGAAAATGTGCACCACTTCTTACTTGTAAATTTGTGAACTTTTCCTGTTTATTAAGCAGATTTTTGGGTAAATCTGAGATTTTCTTGTAAATTTGCAACTTTTCTTTCTCATGAATATACACCTTTTTTTTTTTTTTTTTAAATTGTGGCATTTA
This sequence comes from Pholidichthys leucotaenia, assembly GCA_020510985.1. NCBI lineage: Eukaryota > Metazoa > Chordata > Actinopteri > Cichliformes > Pholidichthyidae > Pholidichthys > Pholidichthys leucotaenia. The sequence goes on from CM035841.1 coordinate 336,715,894, forward strand.
ATTAAAAAACATTTCAGCTTTTTGTTGCAGATTTTTGAAACCTTTTGTCACATAAATTTGGAAGAAAAAAATTATCATCAAAGCAACTTTTTAGTAGATACTAGTAGATGCGATACCGATACTTTTTGCCTCTTAAAGGAAAATGGTAAATGGCACTCACTTATATAGCACTTCTTCTCATCTCCAGATGACCAAAGCGCTTTACAGATCTTGCTATCCACCCATTCACACGCACATTCACACACTAATGGTGGCAGAGCTGCCATACACAGGCGCTGGCCTGACCCATCAGGAGCAACTGGGGGGTTCAGTGTCTTGCTCAAGGACACTTCGACATGCAGACTACAGAGAGAGTGGGAATCGAATCCCTGACCCTCCAATCAATAGTCGGCCACACTACACCTGCGCCACAGCCGCCATCACATGATTGCAGTTTCATTACCAACTTCATTGCAAGGGCAATATGAAATATGAATAAAACTCATGAACATAAATACTTGAAAGAAATGCTTATAAAATGATAATAAAATAGAACAATGAGCAAAGTAAATAAAAATAAAATGAAATATAATTCAATTATAATAAAAAGAATTAAGACTTAAAATGATGCAAAATTAATTCAATTTCTTAATTTGATGAAGATTCTCAGTCACCCAGGAGGCTAAGTATGCTGTATGAAAGCTCAGTCAAGTTAACGGGATTCAAGTATTTTTTATTTCTGAAATGTTTCACCATTCATCCAAATTCTATGGTGATACCAAGCAGCATATACAGTATGTGTAATTTTTTTTCACAATGCAATGTTTTTTTATTTTATCAATTATTTATTTATTTTATTTTTACACTATTATTTTACAAACTTAAATAGTGCTTATTTTGTTTATTTTTCAAAATTACGCTGCTTGGTATCACCATAGAATTTGGATGATTAGTGTAACATTTCAGAAGTAAGGTTTGGATATGCTAGACATTTATCTCAACGTATTTTGACTTATGAGTAACTTGTAAGTCGCTTGCAAGTAACGTGTGTGAACAAATGCATAACTTCCCTACAATTTTTGCCCCACTTATGCGGGACGTTTAAGCCATACGCTGAAAATTTTCAGAGGAGCTCGCCATACAACGCTGTATACCAGCGTGCTCCAGCATGCTTCAGCGTTCCTCAGCGCTCTTCAGCATGCTCTTAACTTATACAAAGCTTACCCATAACTGAGTTGACATACTCCAGCGTATTCTCCAAATTTTTTATACATCTGGCAAACGCTGCCTAAATTGTCTAGGTGTGACAGGGTTAGGGTCCTGTCACACCTTGACAATTTAGGCAGCATTCGCCAAACATATAAAAATTGGCCTAAAACGCTGGCATACGCAGAAATTTTCACTTTTGGCCATATACAATGTGTATCCATAACGACTTGAACATATACATAATGTATTAGTATCTTATATAGAATATTTCCATAACTTATAAATAACTTAAACCAACGAATGCTTAGCATGTTGCCAACATTCACAACTTATGAGCAACAATCAGTCCCTCCAGGATTTTGCAATCTTGAGATCACATCAGTTCACACAAAATCAGCCAATCAGCGCAACTATTGCGCAACCTTGCAACTTTGTCCAATCACCGCAACTTTCCCACAATTTTGGCCAGTCCTCGTCAACTTCTGCCAATTTCACCTATCAAATTTATCTCTGAGTGGCGCTGAAACTCTCAGTCTAACCAATCAAATGCATCACTGCACCGTGTTCACTTCTGTGTTTACAGTGAGTATTACCGGAACACTTCAGTAAAAAACTGGGTGATTTAAAAAAAACACTCACCCGCGAGGCTTCCAACACCATCTCTTCCTCCGTCTCCCCCAGCCTGCTGGTGGACGTTTCGCCACGTCTCTATCCTGACTGCGTGTACGAAGCGCTGGGTTTGTGTTGAAAAACATCCACTCGTCCCAAAAGCACCACGTCGCGGCAACACACATGACAAGAGACTCCATAAAACCACAAGCAAACGAGCAAATCTAACACTGCAGCCAGTGTTTGAACATTTCATACATCTTTAGAGGTAAAATCATTACTACATCTTGTCAATGTGCTTTAAAGCTGTGGATCTCTGGTCTGAACACGGACAAACACCTCCCAACCCCCGTCAGCCCGCCATAAATGAAAGATGTGTGTCTGATGAGACAGGTGTGTGTGTGTGTGTGTGTGTGTGTGTGTGTGTGTGTGTGTGTGTGTGAAGACGCGCAGCAGACAGACAGACAGGAGTTAGGCATGGAAAGAGAGAGAATATTGTCTGTAATTTTTTTTTTGAAAAACAGACTCCAATAGACAATACAGACTAACAGAATAAATTATTTATTTTTTCCTCTCCGCTCGGTACCAAGTGGTTGGGGACCGTAGGGAGTTTTCAAATGAAGGTGCTTCCAATAATTTCCAAATTGCTACTCTTTAACATGCATTCAATGCAATTTAGCTGTTGTAATGGACATTGTGTTAAAGTCGGTATTGGCATTTGCACAAAAGAGTTTTTCTGTATAGCAGAAGTTTCTGCTTAATTTACAAATCATTGTAATAGGAAATGTTTGACAATCCTGTGCTTTTCTTGTATTGTTATATAGAATATCACTGTAGTAAACAGGAAAAAAAAAATCTGCTTTAAAATCTGTAACTCTCCCCACAACTTTTAGTGCAAAAAAACTCTCAAAACATCGCAACTTTTAAAAAAAGATCCCGCAAATTCAGGCTTTTTGGGCCACAACAATCGTAAAAACATCTCACGAAATCCTGGAGGGATTGAACAATAGTCTAACTTATGCATAGCTTATCCTAACTTCTGCATAGCGTGGTCATGCCAAATTGCCATTGCCTCCCGATCCATGAATCCTAGGTGTGCGAGAGATCATCTCTGTTCAATCGAGATGATTCTCCCCTCCAAAGACCACAGCGGGGGACGTGACCAACCTGGCAGAGCTGTCAAATCTGTCAGGTCAGTCACGCCTAAAACAGCTGATGTGACACATCAGGAACATCAGATGACAGTTTCCATGACCTGGCTCAAAGGCACGTGAACTGATAGCGATTAAAATAAAAGTTTATTTTCAATAAAGTGAAAAAAAACCCCAGTATAATGCATGCAGTGCGCTTTTGCCAGGAGGCGCAGCCAACAGCAAAGTGTGATTTATCATGGAAAACAGCTGAGCTCTGTGCTTCGGGAGATCAGCTGATTGGATCCACCTCTTCCGGTGTTCTGACATTTTAGCATCTATCAGAACAACACTGGACAGCTGATGGTATAGACTGCAGTCAAAGTAAAAAAACATGAGGACGGGGCTAAACAGTGATTTGAATCTTTATCCTGTAGCTTGAAAGTGCTCAGACACATCCCCGACAGGTCCCGTTATACAAACAAGCACGTGTGTATAGCTCTGTGTCTGTGTATGCACTGCAGGCAGCAGCTGAGCTCTGTACGGGTTTTTCCTGTGAACCAACGCTGCAAATACGCCATTATAAGGTACAGTTAAGCCCAGAAATATTTGGACAGTGACACAATCTTCATGATTTGGGCTCCGCATGCCACCACATTGGATTTGAAATGAAACAACTACAACAGAATTGAAGTGCAGACTTTAAGGTTTAATTCAAGGGGTTGAACAAAAATATATGATTAAACATGTAGGAATTGTAGCTATTTTTATACAAACGCTCCTCATTTCAGGGGCTCAAAAGTAATTGGACAAATAAACATAACCCTAAGTAAAATGTTACTTTTCAATATTTTGTTGAGAATCCTTTGCAGGCAATGACTGCCTGAAGTCTGGAACCCATGGACATCACCAAACGCTGGGTTTCCTCCTTTGTGATGCTTTGCCAGGCCTTTACTGCAGCTGTCTTCAGTTGTTGCTTGTTTGTGGGTCTTTCTGCCTTAAGTTTTGTCTTGAGCAAGTGAAATGCATGCTTGATTGGGTTGCGATCTGGTGACTGACGCGGCCATTGCAGAATATTCCACTTCGTTGATTTAAAAAACTCCTGGGTTGCTTTTGCAGTATGTTTTGGATCATTGGTGACACGCCGTCCAATCAACTTTGCTGCATTTGGCTGAATCTGAGCAGAAAGTATATCCCTATACACTTCAGAATTCATCCGGCTGCTTCTGTCTTTTGTCACATCATCAATAAACACAAGTGACCCGGTGCCATTGGAAGCCATGCATGCCCATGCCATCACACTGCCTCCACCATGTTTTACAGAAGATGTAGTGCTTTGGATCATGAGCTGTTCCAATTCTTCTCCAAACTTTCTTCTTCCCATCATTCTGGTACAGGTTGATCTTAGTCTCATCTGTCCAAAGAATGCTGTTCCAGAACTGGGCTGGCTTCTTCAGGTGTTTTTTGGCAAAGTCAATTCTGGCCTTTCTATTTTTGAGGCTGATTCATGGTTTGCAACTTGTGATGAATCCTTTGTATTTACTCTCATGAAGTCTTCTCTTTATGGTAGACTTAGGTACTGATACACCTACTTCCTGGAGAGTGTTCTTCACTTGAGTGGATGTTGTGAAGGGGTTGTTCTTCACCATGGAAAGGATTCTGTGATCATCCACCACTGCTGTCTTCCCTGGACGTCCAGGCCTTTTTGAGTTCCCAAGCTCACCAGTGGACTCTTTTTTCTCAGAATGTACCAAACTGTTGATTTGGCCACTCCTAATATTTCTGCTATCTCTCTGATGGATTTCTTCTTTTTTTTCAGCCTCAGGATGGTCTGTTTCACCTCCATTGAGAGCTCCTTTGACCGCATGTTGTGTGTTCACAGCAACAGCTTCCAAATGCAAACGCCACACCTGGAATCAACTCCAGACCTTTTAACTGCTTAATTGATGACAGGTTAACAAGGGAAGAGCCCATGCAGCCTTATTATTTTTTTACAGCCTTCTGAGTCAATTGTCCAATTACTTTTGGTCCCTTGAAAAAGAGGCGGCTACGTATTAAAGAGCTGTAATTCCTAAACCCTTGCTCCAATTTGGATGTGAATACTCTCAAATTACAGCTGAGAGTCTGCACTTTAAGCCCATATTGATTATATAATTGTATCCTGAATATGTTTTCGTAAACAGCTAAAATAACAAAACTTGTGTCACTGTCCAAATATTTTTGGGCCTAACTGTAGCTGTAAGTTAGAAACCTGTTCAGTAAGTTACACATAGGTTCAAAGAGTGCTACTCATATACTTCTTCTGCCACCCACGATGCTGCTGAGCTCAGTCAGTGACTGCTTGACTGAGGCTGCCAGTGTGCAGTGAGTCTTCGGCTCTGACATCTGACAGGCTGCCATAATCATGTGATACGGCAGACCATCTCTAAAACATGCCTGGGCTGGTTTTTCACCAATTTTCACACATAAATTTAATGTCTAAAATTCTCAGAAGTGAAAACAAATTGCACGTTTTGTATTAACATGGGGGTATCGCAATATTTTAAAAAGTATTGACTCCAAAGTACCGACCAGCTGGTATCGAAGTATCAATACTTGAGTATCGGTACGCCCATCCCTAGTAGGGAGCGGACATTCGTATACAGAACTGATGGAAGCCCAGGATTAGCCTTTAGTTTAACTGTTAGACATTTTCACACCTGCTTCTCGCAGCAGACATACTTTTCTTGACTTTGCTGTTTGGATCACGAAGCAGCACTCAGCTTTAAAGAGACAAACCATTGGACCAGTGCCATCCACGACCCAGTCCCAGACCCAGAACCTCCAGCGGGGAATGGCGTTGCCTTGGGGCCCACCAGGGGGTAGTGCACCGCAGCCTCTTCCCTTCCCTCAGCGTTCTGTGTGGGATTGTGTATTGATACGGTCCATAAGTCCACATAGTACAACATGATAACCAACAAACTGACTTGAACACTCAGAATTAAATATAATGAGGAGTTTGTGCCATGAATTGGGCTTTACGTGTCTCTGTTTTGAGATACGCCATAGACTGTCCGACAGAAACACTACCCGGGTTTCCAAAGTTCCGCTATTTTCGTTCCATCACAATAAGAAAAATTTGTTCGCAATTAACGGGGAGCATTGCGTTATCTTGAAATAACGCAAGAACTTACCCACCAAAGATGCAGTCTTACTTTTACTCTAATAACTTTTCTCGTGCCTCTCAAAAAATGTGAATATTGTGACTTTTTAAAATAATTCAAATAAAAAAAAGTTAAACTTTCATATTTTCTATATTTATCACACACAAAGTGAGCTATTTTAACTTTTTTTAAAAAAAAAGTTTTCAGAATTAACTTGGCTCTTAAAATCTTGATATTCTTTCTTTTTTTTAAGATGGACTGGTACATGAATATTTGTTGAATAATTACTATTATAAGATAAGATGTGTTGCCTTTAAGTATGGCTACCCTACCTACCCATTACTCTAATGGATAATAAAATCATTTGATCTGTACTGAAGTGAAAAACTGAAAACACCAACCTTCAGATGTTTCTATGACCTGGTACTATTAGGCCACATAAACAATGTCAGCTTGATTCAGCCTTAAAGCAAACATGAGTCAAATGCAGTCACCCTAACAACAGCCTACCTGGTCTCCGGCACCGATGTCCTCCTCTATTCTGTCAATATGGACTCCCTGAGCAATGTCCGGACTCTGCTGCTCCAGAGCCACCAGCACGTTACATGTCTTATAGTCGAAACCTATGGTGGAAAACCAAACAAGTGTTAGACGCCCAAAGAAAAACAAAACGTGTAAGATATGCCGTGTTGGTTTCACCGCTACCTTTCTCTGAGTTGTCGTAGCCAATGTGTTTGATGGCATCCCTTACCACCCTCTGATAGTCCACGTTGGCCCGGGATGTGATCTCTCCACAGAGCAGCACCATGCCAGTCTTACACACCGTCTCTGTCAGCACAATCAACAAATTCAACAGCATTTAAACCTATTTGCTGGAACTGATCGTATGTGAATAGCTGTGAAACAGCATGACAAGCTTGACTGTTATCGTACACAATCTCACAGCAACACTCAAGTATGATCAATAACATCAACCATAGATGTGACTTAAAGAAATGAAATTCAGACCACTGGGGTTTATTCAAAGCTTAGATGAATTCATGTTGTCAAGAAAGAGGATGTTTGATGACTCATAAGATGGCACTAAGGCAAACATCTGGATCAGTTCCCTCAGCTGTTAAATAACAATTTTGATACAATATGCTTTCTAGTTTGCTCACCACAGGCAACTTTGGCATCAGGGTCCTGCTTCAGATGAGCATCCAGGACGGCGTCACTGATCTGGTCGCAGATCTTGTCTGTGGAGAAGCACAAGAACAGGTATTAGGCAAAATCATTTATTCATAAGATAAATATCTGTTTCATTTGTAGAAGCATCCAAGACAGTGATCCAAGATAAAACAAATAAATGGCTGTAATAATGAGAATTGGATTTTTGGATGTATCCATATGAGTCCAGCACTAAGAAAATGCCCCACAAACCATCTTAACTTAATCACTGCAACATACAGTTTACTTCAGAGAAAAGCCCATCTTGTTTAACTGACAATATCGAGCGTAAAGGATCTGAAAATGAAAATATGCTTCCCAAAGTGACACTGATGTGGGTTTCTAGGCTGATACAGGCCGTAGTGACAGATTGGATACGGACACAAAAATGGCCACTATCTGTGGGAACAGTCCAGACCTCCAAGAGTGTTATCACATCCAAAGGTGTGTTATGCTAATTTCTGCCGAGGTCACACATGGATGCCAATGTACAGTCGGTTAAAGGAAAGTCTGTGGCTTTTATTAATAGCCAGTTGCATCATATAGGCTGCCCTGTTTAATCTTGTTCTAAGCAGATATCACCCTAGATAAATAAATAAATAACCCCATTTATTGTGATTATATATCATTGGGCCTGTTTTTAGAAAGTATTACATTTTCTCTACCTACTCGAGAAAACTTATGCAGAACTTCTGGACTTACTGAAACTGCTAAAATGCACTTTTAACTAACCAGTGTTTTGATTGTTTTTTTTTCCACTTTTGTGTGCTCTGTCCACTTTAGGAACATAATGTGTGTTTTATAGCGTAATAAGACTTTTAGTCATGCATCGCCTGTCATTGACTCTATAAACAAACATTTTCCTAAAATATAAAAAGCAAGACAGAACTGATGTGAATCTTAGGTTATTCTCTTTTACATAACACTGAGGGCTCAAGTCACATTTTCCCATTATCTGTGAAGCTGCACAACCTTGTACAGATTATCAATTTGGCACAGAGGACTTTGACAGGTTGCATATTTGTAAAACGATTACGACACATTGACAAGGGCGAGAGGGGGATACGAAGGCAGCAAACAAGACACAGTGCTATTTTTTAAATAAATTAAAAGATAGATGACATTTCACTGACTCTTAATTTAATTTATTATAAATCAACACGAGTTTATAACACATCATAACATGGCTGTAGTAGATGTTAATGTTTCAAGTCATTTCTTCATGTTAGGCTGCAGTTTTTATGTTTATCACCAGTTTTAACATCAAACTTGAGTCTGACAATGTGCCATCAGGTGCCTCTGCTCTCCTCTTGGACATATTTTTCTTTTTCTTCAGTGCACCATCATCCAGCAGCCTGTCAGACACACATTCACCGCCCGCTGCCCACAACTGAGCGTGAGGTGCAGTAAACACATGGTGCTGTGAATGGAATACCAACCATGCTTGGAGATTAAATACCAGCACCGGAATTATTTTGGAACACACAGTCTAACTTGACACACAGGTGCTCGTTCTGCAAAATACCAATGCAGTTTTTGTCGAAATGTTGCAACTTCTGTTTGTATTGTGAGGATAAACACCCAACTTGGGCATTTCTAAGATAACTTCTCCAATCAGTCGAATAATCACTCACCTGGATGTCCCTCTCCTACTGACTCGGAGGTGAACATAAAAGAGCCGTCTTCCAGCATATCACTCATTTTTGCTACTCTGCAAGATTCCGAAACTTCCACTCCAAATGGGGTGTGAAGGAGGCTTTGTAGTCCTCTCTTTATGGGAGAATTTAGGAAAAAGGGGAGACCAAGCAGCCCTGCTGCCAATATGAAGCCTGTCCTACAAACTCCCCTTCCGTGCTCATATGGCCCAATATATATATGTGGCTAAGACCCCTCTCTCTCTCTCTTTCTCACTCTCTCTCTCTCACACACACACACACACACACACACAAACACACTGTCACTCCTTCACTCACTCCCTCACTCACACTGACAAACGCGCACACAAACTTCTCCACACGTACACACAAGGCATGTGAATCTGTGGGACAGTCCATTACAGGGGGAGTGGATAATGGGAGGGCTTTCCTGCCTGTTAACCCTTTGCATACATCACAGTCCCTGAATGTATGCTCATAGCTGTCACCTGTTTCCACTGCTCTGCTTTAGCTCGTGAAGCATTCTTGTAAGGGGATGGAGCATTTTCCCAATTAACAGCTCAGAGGAGCAACGGGGGATACCGTCCCCCCTTCACACTGGTGGGTCAGCTCTGTGTGGTGGGGCTCCGCCAAGCTGGGGCAGCCTGTGGACTGACAGGAAAAAAAAAAAAAGATGTATAATGCCATTACTCATGTTTACATCATCTCAGTAAATTGGGCTGAAGTGACAGGAAACACAAGTTAGAGATGAAACAGTGTGACTACAGTATGTGTAGTATTGAAACTAATGATGCAGAAAATGTTTTTGAAAATAATTAACTCTTTAGCTGACCAGATGTGGGTAGAGTACCCAGAGATTGCACTAAAGTAAAAATATGGTTACTTTATGTTATCAATAACAGAAGCATGAGTAGATGCCAAAAAAATTTAATTGAGCAAGGACAACAACTTTTATTCTTACCAATTTGTAAGATTTTTTTTTAAAAGTTTGTGGCTATTCTCATTTGTTGTCTTTTGTCCCCAACATAAATCTGTGATTTTTTTGTCACTATTTTCATACTTTTTCCCTATAAATGTAGAATATTTTTGGCCACATAAATCTGCAAAATTTAAAGGGGTACTGACCCCAAAAAATTGTGTTTTTGTAGCTTTTAACCTTCTGAATTGGTCACATAGTTGTCGAGCAAATATCAAAACACCCACTTCTCTTAAAAAACCCCCCACAGTCTTCATATTGGCTTCTGGCTCTGAGGAGCACTTTTAACTCTTTCAGGTTTGCTACAGAATTTCATAAACATGGTAAACCCACCCTTGGTACCCACCCGCTGCTCTATTATTGGCCAGCCTAATGTTGCAGAGATGCTGGACACCCGAGCTATTAGTGCGACTCTGGAGTTAGCTTAGCAAGTGTTGTTTATATTGTTATTTTCTTTAAATTTTAGTCACCCTAATAGATATCCCTGTTTCCAACTGGTTCATTAATCCATCCATCCATCCATCCATCTTCTACCACTTTTCTGGAGGTCCGGGTCACGGAGGCAGCAGATCAAGCAGAGAAGCCCAGACTTCCCTCGCCCCAGCCACCTGCTCCAGCTTTTCAGAGAGGATACCAAGGCATTCCCAGACCAGCTGGGAGACATAGTCTCTCCAGCGTGTCCTGGGTCTGCCCCGGGGTCTCCTCCCAGTGGGACATGTCCGAAACACCTCAAGTGGGAGGCGTCCAGGAGGCATCCTGATCAGATGCCCAAACCACCTCAACTGGCTCCTTTCGATGTGGAGGAGCAGCGGTTCTACTCTGAGCTTCTCCTGGATGACTGAGCTCCTCACCCTACCTCTAAATGTGAGTCCAGCAATCCTACAGAGAAAGCTCATTTCAGCCACTCGTATCCGTGATCTCATTCCTTCTGTCATTACCCAAAGCTCATGACCATAGATGAGGGTAGGAACGTAGATTGACCGGTAAATCAACAGCTTTGCCTTAGAGCTCAGCTCTCTCTCCACCACGACAGACCAGTACAACGTCTGCATCAGTGGAGATGCTGCTCCAATCCGTCTGTCAGTCTCCCGCTCCATTCTCCCCTCAGTCATGAATATGACCCTGAGATACTTAAACTCCTCCACTTAGGGCAGGAGCTTGTCCCCAACCTGGAGACGACAATCCACCTTTTTCCAGCTGAGGAACATGGACTCGGACTTGGAGGTGCTGATTCTCATCCCAGCTGCTTTATGCTCAGCAGCAAACCGTCCCAGTAAGACCTGCAGGTCACTGCTGGATGAAGCCAACAGGACAACATCATCTGCAAACAGCAGAGATGAGATCCTGTGGTCACCAACCATGACACCGTCCAATCCGTGGCTGCACCTAGAAATCCTGTCCATAAAAATTATAAACAGGATTGGTGACAAAGGGCAGCCCCAGCAGAGTCCAACTCTCACTGGGAATGAGTCTGACTGACTGTTGGCAATACAACCCAAACTCTCACAACGGTCATACAGAGACCGGCTAGCTCGTAACAACAAGCCCAATACCCCGTACTCCCGCAGCACCCCCCACAAAAAACCACAAGAGACACGATCGAATGCCTTCTCCAAGTCCACAAAACACATGAAAACTGGTTGGGCAAACTTCCATGAACCCTTGAGGATTCTCGAAAGGATAAAGAGCTGGTCCGATGTGCCGTAGCCAGGACAAAAACTACAATGGTCCTCCTGGATCCGAAGTCCAACCAACAGCTGGACTCTCCTCTCCAGTACCTTGGTTCATTAATCTACAGTTGATAATATATAATGCATCTGGAAAGTATTCATAGCGTGTCATTTTTTCCATATTTTTTTTTATGTTACAGCCTTATACCAAAAGGGATTAAATGAATTTCTTTCCTCAAAATTCTACACACAATACCCCATAATGACAATGTGAAAAAAGTTTTTTTTTTTTTTTTTTTTTAGATTTTTGTAAATTGATTAAAAATAAAAAACTAAGAAATCACATGTACATAAGTATTCACAGCCTTTGCTCAGTAGCTACTTTGTTGATGCACCTTTGGCAGCAATTACAGCCTCAAGTCTTTTTGAATATGATGCCACAAACTTGGCACACCTATCTTTGGGCAGTTTGGCCCATTCCTCTTTGCAGCACCTCTCAAGCTCCATCAGGTTGGATAGGAAGTGTCGGTGCACAGCTATTTTCAAATCGCTCCAGAGATGTTCAATTGAATTCAAGTCTGGGCTCTGGCTGGGCCACTCAAGGACATTCATAGCATTGTCCTGAAGCCACTCCTTTGATATCTTGGCTGTGTGCTTAGCGTTGTTGTTCTGCTGAAAGATGAACCGTCACCCCAGTCTGAGGTCAAGAGTGCTCTGGAGCAGGTTTTCATCCAGGATATCTCTGTACATTGCTGCATTCATCTTTCCCTCTATCCCGACTAGTCTCCCAGTCCCTGCCACTGAAAAACATCCCCACAGCATAATGCTGCAACCACCATTGGCGTAGTTATGAGCGGTGCCTGGTTTCCTCCAAACATGACTTCTGGCATTCATGCCAAAGAGTTCAATCTTTGTCTCATCAGACCAGAGAATTTTGTTTCTCATGGTCTGAGAGTCCTTCAGGTGACTTTTGACAAACTCCAGGTGAGCTGCCATGTGCCTTTTACTAAGGAGTGGCTTCTGTCTGGCCACTCTACCATTTCTCCCCTCTGCACAGAAGAATGCTGGAGCTCTGACAGAGTGACAATTGAGTTCTTGGTCACCTCCAAGACTAAGGCCCTTCTCCCTGGATCGCTCAGTTTAGATGACTGACCAGCTCTAGGAAGAGTCCTGGTGGTTCCAAACTTCTTCCATTTACAGATGATGGAGGCCATTATGCTCATTGGGACCTTCAAAGTAGCAGAAATTTTTCTGTACCCTTCCCCAGATTTGTGCCTCGAGACAATCCTGTCTTGGAGGTCTACAGACAATTCCTTTGACTTCATGCTTGGTTTGTGCTCTGACATGCACTGTCAACTGTGGGACCTTAAATAGACAGGTGTGTGCCTTTCCAAATCAAGTCCAATCAACTGGATTTACCACAGGTGGACTCCAGTTAAGCTGTAGAACCATCTCAAGAATGATCAATCGAAACAGGATGCACCTGAGCTCAATTTTGAGCTTCATGGCAAAGACTGTGAATACTTCTGTACATGTGATTTCTTGTTTTTTTTTATTTTTAATAAATTAGCAAAAATCTAAAAAAAAAATTTTTTTTCACATTGTCATTATGGGGTATTGTGTGTAGAATTTTGAGGAAAAATGAATTTAATCCCTTCTGGAATAAGGCTGTAACATAAAATGTGGAAAAAGTGAAGCGCTGTGAATACTTTGTGGATGCACTGTATCTTGCATCATTCTGGCTTATTTTGCTATATTTTCACTGCGATGCTGCATTGAATCATTAGCATTAGCTGGGCTAGGCAGTCGGAGCCGGTTTGTCTAACAGACTCGACTCAGTGAGGAGAGGCTGATAGACAGGCCGCTTAACTGTCGATATGGCTGGTTTTGAGTGGTGTTTTCTATAAATTCTATTCACCCCTACCAGAACCCTTGTTCATCTACCAACACCTGACCATAAACATCGCTCTTAGATATTATTTTTATTGGCTAGCTGATGCTAGCAGCAGCCAGTGCCACTTAGCCACCTTGAGCCGCCATTTACTCATTCACGAATGTTTCTTGTACTCAGGGACCGGCTGTATCCTATCAACCCCTGAAACCACCCACCAGCGATGCTTTATTTCAGAAGATGTAATCTGCTAAAAGTCTTCACAAAAACTAAATATTACTCTGTTATTATATGACAGCTGACAACTTTAATTACGTGGAAAATTATCTTTTAAACTGACAAACATATACAGTGGGGTAAAAAAGTATTTAGTCAGCCACCAATTGTGCAAGTTCTCCCACTTAAAAGATGAGAGAGGTCTCCAATTTTCATCATAGGTATATCTCAACTATGAGAGACAAAATAAGAAAAAAAAAATCCAGAAAATCGCATTGAAGGATTTTTAATGAATTAATTGGTAAATTCCTCGGTAAAATAAGTATTTGGTCAATAACAAAAGTTCATCTCAATACTTTGTTATATACCCTTTGTTGGCAATGACAGAGGTCAAACGTTTTCTGTAAATTTTCACAAGGTTTTCACACACTGTTGCTGGTATTTTGGCCCACTCCTCCATGCAGATCTCCTCTAGAGCAGTGATGTTTTGGGGCTGTCGCTGGGCAACACAGACTTTCAACTCCCTCCAAAGATTTTCTATGGGGTTGAGATCTGGAGACTGGCTAGGCCACTCCAGGACCTTGAAATGCTTCTTACGAAGCCACTCCTTCATTGCCCGGGCGGTGTGTTTGGGATCATTGTCATGCTGAAAGACCCAGCCACGTTTCATCTTCAATGCCCTTGCTGGTGGAAGGAGATCTTCACTCAAAATCTCACGATACAAGGCCCCATTCATTCTTTCCTTTACACGGATCAGTCGTCCTGGTCCCTTTGCAGAAAAACAGCCCCAAAGTATGATGTTTCCACCCCCATGCTTCACAGTAGGCATGGTGTTCTTTCTCCTCCAAACACGACAAGTTGAGTTTTTACCAAAAAATTCTATTTTTTTCATTTTTTCATCTGACCATATGACATTCTCCCAGTCCTCTTCTGGATCATCCAAATGCTCTCTAGCAAACTTCAGACGGGCCTGGACATGTACTGGCTTAAGCAGGGGGACACGTCTGGCACTGCAGGATTTGAGTCCCTGGCAGCGTAGTGTATTACTGATGGTAGCCTTTGTTACTTTGGTCCCAGCTCTCTGCAGGTCATTCACTAGGTCCCCCCGTGTGGTTCTGGGATTTTTGCTCACCGTTCTTGTGATCATTTTGACCTCACGGGGTGAGATCTTGCGTGGAGCCCCAGATCGAGGGAGATTATCAGTGGTCTTGTATGTCTTCCATTTTCTAATAATTGCTCCCACAGTTGATTTCTTCACACCAAACTGCTTACCTATTGCAGATTCAGTCTTCCCAGCCTGGTGCAGGTCTACACTTTTGTTTCTGGTGTCCTTTGACAGCTCTTTGGTCTTGGCCATAGTGAAGTTTGGAGTCTGACTGTTTGAGGTTGTGGACAGGTGTCTTTTATACTGATAATGAGTTCAAACAGGTGCCATTAATACAGGTAACGAGTGGAGGACAGAGGAGCCTCTTACAGAAGAAGTTACAGGTCTGTGAGAGCCAGAAATCTTGCTTGTTTGTAAGTGACCAAATACTTATTTTACTGAGGAATTTACCAATTAATTCATTAAAAATCCTTCAATGTGATTTTCTGGATTTTTTTTTTCTCATTTTGTCTCTCATAGTTGAGGTATACCTATGATGAAAATTGGAGACCTCTCTCATCTTTTAAGTGGGAGAACTTGCACAATTGGTGGCTGACTAAATACTTTTTTGCCCCACTGTATGTAACTTGTAGCAAAACCTGATCAGCATCAAAAAATAATTTCACTCTTTCCATTCATTTCGATGGAGATTTTTTTCTGATTTAAGGTCTCATGCAGAAGTAGAGGGGCCGCAACTTAGGCTCTCTATTAACCCTTTATGGACCTCTTGCGCAATGAAGTGTGACATACTTCTGCATTGCGGACTGCCCACAACTCACTTGCAGTCACAGCCAAATTCCATTATATTTGCCTGCACTACAGTGTTCTCTCGTCTTTAAATCAATTTATCAGCTTACACTTATCATTGTACATTTTGTAATTATGTATTGACAGTTCATTTTTTTTTAGAGAGAGTTTGTGTTTCACATTTGGTTTCATTTTAAATAATGATTTGTGTTTAAATAGCGTGATTAGTCCATCTGTTGGCTTGGCTAACACTAGCCACTAGCATGAAGAAAAGTACTGTTAAGTTTATGAGGAGGGGGTGAGTTCTGCAGAACATTGCTCAGTCCCTCTTTGCTGTTCAACAGCCCGGTACTCCACCGTTAGCTTTCACTCTTTTCCAGCAGATCCTAATCTTAGGGGAAAGTGGAAAGTTAAGATTAAAAGGGAAGAATTTGCTGTCACCAGCCAGTCCAAGGTGTGCAGCAGACATTTTCTTCCTAAAGATAAGATTATAACTCTGTGTGGACTTTACCGGCTTAGAAAGGGGACCTTGATGGATTTATACTATTTGTGTGTACTCTATCCTTTGTTTTGTTAATGTAACTGTAGTGGTGAATGTATAGGATCACATTACCTTCATAATTAAAGATGTAGCTGGACACAAAGTTTAAACTCCGTATCCAGCACCGAGGATGGCGTTTTAAAGGTGACTTTCACAAAATGATGCATATCAGTCACCTTGATTTTTGGCAGCTCTTCCAAACATTGGGTGTAAAAAAAAAAAAAAAAGCCATGACAGCAAGCAGTAAAAGACAAGCTGGCTAGCTTGATGCTACACGTAATCGATATTTTTTTTGCATTAAGATTATTAAAAAAATGATCCAAATGGAAAACACGAACTATCTACATAAAAAATGATCTATCAATACCTATTTACAAAATGTACAATGATTAAGTGAAAGCAGATAAACAGATTTAAAGACAAGAGCACTGTGGCGCAGTGGTATTTGGAATGGCACAAACATGAACAAACACGATAGTTGCTAGCCGCTAAGCTAACTGGGGAACTATTAAACGGCTCAGTGTGGTTACAAAAACGATCAAAATGTGAAACTCGAACTTTATAAAGAAAAAACGATCTGCCCGCACACCATTTCCAGTATGGACAATGACAAATGAAAGTGATCAAATTGATTTATTGATGAGAAAGCACCAGGGAATGGGAAAATATAATGGAAGTAGAATTGGAAATGCGGGGATTTGGTGGGGGGGGGGGGGGGGGGGGGGAGCTACTTAAATGCAGAACTACGTTACTCTACATTGTGCAAGAGGTCCATTGGGCAAAGAACCATATTTGGAAACTTCAGGAGGCATAATATATTGTAACACTATAATAATAATAATAACAACAATCATTGAAACAATCTTCTAATATCTGCCAATAATGATCTAAAGTTGAAATTTTGAATTTTCAAGTATATTAATGAGTGCCCTATAAAGGGATAACTGTAGCTCTTTGGCATTTAAAGATTCATACACCGAAATGAACTGTTCTGTGGAAGGCTGTCAAAGATGATTCTCAATTATGCTGCTATAATTAAATAATTAAAGGCCAATTCAGTCAAAATATATCACAAACATTTCATTAAGACCTGTGTGAACTGTCAGAATGTGGAAAAAGTGCAGTCAGTGACCTCTTTAACTCAAAAATTTTGAATTTTTGTAACAAATTTTTGACTTTTTGTCACTCAAAGCAACACTATGTAAGATTTTCACCTTAAAATAATGTTTTCAAAATCATTTAGATGATATATCAACTTTTTGACCTTTTTAATGTCACTTCCATTTCCAGCATTGCCAAGGAGAAACACTGAAAAGGCTACAATTTGCACATTTTACAGCCTGAGTCCCATTAGCCAATCATAGGGCAAGAGTTTAGCCACCAAGTAAAAAGAGCAGTAAGACAGTAAGAAAGCATTAGTAAATATGAAACTTTACTTTCACCAGTGTGCAAGGCTTTTGTTCTTGAATACATTAATCTGTGGAAAATAAACTATAAATAAGGTATCCAACTATACAGTCTCATATCATCATAGAAAAACAGATAATGATTAATGATAATGACTAAAGATGGTATAGTTTCCTGTAAGAATAAGTTATTACAGTATAAATAAAAATATTTATCACTTTCAAATCAGCAGCATCAAAAGTAACTCAAAAAGTACAACTAAATGTACATGAAGAAAAGCACACTTCTTGTACTTTATAAACTCTGTTAAGAGTGAAAAGTGTCTTTCAATAAAATTACTTGGTAAAATACAATTAAGTGAAAAAGTTATTGTCCTCTCTGGGTTGGGGACAGGCTCCTGCCCCAAGTGGAGGAGTTTAAGTATCTTGGGGTTTTGTTCACGAGTGAGGGGAAAATGGAGCGAGAGATCGACAGACGGATTGGAGCAGCATCTGCAGTGATGCGGACGTTGTACCGGTCTGTTGTGGTGAAGAGGGAGCTTAGTTCTAAGGCAAAGCTGTCGATTTACCAGTCAATCTACGTTCCTACTCTCACCTATGGTCACGAGCTTTGGGTAATGACCGAAAGAACGAGATCGCGGATACAAGCGGCTGAAATGAGCTTTCTCCGTAGAATTGCTGGACTCACCCTCAGAGATAGGGTGAGGAGCTCAGTCATCCGGGAGAGGCTCAGAGTAGAACCGCTGCTCCTCCACATTGAAAGGAGTCAGTTGAGGTGGTATGGGCATCTGATTAGGATGCCTCCTGGACGCCTCCCACTTGAGGTGTTTCAGGCACGTCCCACTGGGAGGAGACCCCGGGGCAGACCCAGGACTCAGTGGAGAGACTATGTCTCCCAGCTGGTCTGGGAACGCCTTGGCATCCCCTCTGAAGAGCTGGAGCAGGTGTCTGGGGAGAGGGAAGTCTGGGCTTCTCTGCTTGAACTGCTGCCTCCGCGACCCGGACCTCCGGAAAAGCGGTAGAAGATGGATGGATGGATGGATGGATGGATGAAAAAGTTACTTGAATACATGTACTTGAGAAAATTTTACTTGTTACTGCCACCTTTGTAATAAGAAAATAAAACATTATATTAGCCAGTTTATTACATAAGTACATAACAGTCAAATTAATTGGTTACATAATGCTTGGAATAAATGTGTTTTATCAGTATGTGCTGTATTATCAGACATGTAGTACACTAAGTAATAAGAAAAGAAAACATACTGATCACAGATGTCCAGTGAAAATCTTTTAACCCTCTGAGATCTTCTAGGGTTAGGGGTAACCTTACTCATGCCCTTTGTTCTGAAATTTTAAACAAGGGGTAAAAAATAACAAACAAAAACAAGAATCATTTCCAGGTTGCACAATACTTGGGAGGACATATTTTTTGAGTCTAAACAAAAAGATTTTGGGTTTTGGGGTTTGGACACTTATTGGTGATGGCTTAGACCTCAGACTGTTAAACTATTGTAAGGCAGTGTACACAAATTCAAAAATCATAAAATCATAAGTAAGTAGCTCAATGAGTCATACTGTAGTGGCCAAAGCCACTTTTGTGTCAGTGAGGTGTCATTACTTTTACATAGAACCATTACAATGTACTTACCTATCTGGCATTACATTAATTATATAGAACTGTTGGAGTTTTACTTAATTAATCAGTCTGAAAGCAGCAGTTTTATGGTAGCTGGTTGAGTTGTAACAGGTGATAAACACTGGGCAACATATTGTACATTGTGGAGAGTTGTGAAGGACGAGACTGAGTGTATTCCTCAGGTTCAGCTTTATTCACAATGACATTCTCCAACATTCAAAAGCAGAAAAAGAGGATGAATCTTCTCACATCTGTCCTTTTATACCAGGACATCAAACATGCAATCACATGGTGCTTAATCAAACATACAGTCACATGGTACTTAATCCCAGTCACAATGTAACTTCCCCCGATCTTCACACCATCCACCTCCTAGTCTCCAGTGGTCAGGAAATCTCTCAAGGCCATCTCCTTGAAACAAAAGGCCAGATCTCACACCCTCCCGTTACCTCTGGAAGGCTCAGCCCCTTTGTTCCCCTGAGACGTGAAGTATACAATAAGCATACAGTGATATATCTGTGGAGCATCTGAAATCAACATATGTGCATATATGTGTGCCACATGAACCCCCCCAAACGTCTAAGATGGAACAAATGTAATACAGTTTGCAAGTCATGGTCACATTATTACACATCAGTCCAAATGTTGCTTGGGCCTCAGTCGCCTTCCATATCTGCTGTAAGCGGGCTTTACCACCCCCACGGCGTCTTCCCGCTGTGGAGCTGCTGTTTGAGGATTAGAACTGTTAGTCAATCTCTGCGGGTGTTCTGGGGAATGCTCTCTAGGGGGTCTGCCGCGCCGAGGAGCCCTCGCCAGCTGCAGCACTTTGTCAGCCAACACAAAAGCGGGTTTGAGCCTGTTTATACAAATCATTTCTTTCCTGCCCCCCAAATCTAGCAAAAAATGCTTGTCCCCTGTTTCCAGCACTCTGTATGGTCCGTCATAAGGTGGGCGTAAGGGTGGGCGGTGTGCATCATGTCTGACAAAAACAAACTCCGCATTTTTTAAAGCTTTAGGCACAAAAACGCGCGGGAAGCTGTGATAAACTGGGCCAGGAAGCGTGCTCGCTCCCGTGTCGCTCTGCAACTGCTGAGCGGGGGGGCACTCTGGCACAGGATTATCCGGGAGAAACTCCCCGGGCAGCCGGAGTGGCTGCGCAAAAACCAACTCAGCTGGGGAGGCTTTTAAATCCTCTTTAGGTGCAGAACGCAACCCCAATAAAACCCATGGTAGCCTGTCCACCCAATTTGTATCCGTAAGCGACGCTCTGAGGGCTGCTTTCAATGACCTATGGAAACGTTCGCATAAACCATTAGCCTGCGGGTTGTATGCGGTAGTGCGGTGGATCGTTATCCCCAGGCTGCGGGCCATCGCTGACCAGAGCTCGGAAACAAATCGAGGACCTCTGTCAGATGTAATGTCCGACGGAACTCCGAAACGCGCTACCCATGCTGTTAGAAACGCGCGCGCCACCTCCTCGGCTGTGGTTGATGCCAGTGGGACCACTTCCGGCCAACGTGTGGTGCGGTCCACCATTGTCAAAAGGTGTGTGCACCCCTGTGACGGCGGGAGGGGGCCTACGAGGTCGACATGCACGTGATTGAATCGCTTAGCCGGGATGTGAAAAGGCTCCAAGGGAGCTCTAGTGTGTTTGCGTATTTTGGCTCGTTGACAAGCCACGCAGGCTGTTGCCCACTCCTTGACTTGCTTGGGCAGGCACGGCCACACAAATTTCTCTCCCACCATTGTGACCGACGCGCGCACCCCCGGGTGCGCCAGAGAATGAATCAAGTCAAAAACGCGGCGGCGCCACGTGGTCAGCACCACCGTGCACAGTCGCCCAGTGGAGACATCGCAGATTAGGGGGGGCATACCATCTTGTAGCACCCTGTTCTCCAGCCTTAACCCTGTTGGTCCAGACTGGAGCGCGCACACGTCTGCGTCGGCAACTTGATCCGCGGCCATGGCTGCATAATCTATCCCTACGCGGACTGGGGCTGCACACACTTCCGCGTCGCTAACCTGGTCCGCGGCCATGGCTGCAAAATCTACCTCTGTGCGGGCTGGAGCCGCCACGGCGCACGACAGGCAGTCCGCCACTACATTAAGTTTACCCACTACATGCTGGATATCGGTAGTAAACTCCGAGATGGCGGCCAGCTGTCTCTGCTGCCGGCCCGACCACGGTTCTGTAATCTTGGCCATCGCGAAAGTCAGCGGCTTGTGATCCACGAGCGCGGTGAAACTGCGTCCCTCCAGCCAAAACTGGAAATGGCGAATGGCCAAGTAGAGAGCTAACAACTCCCTGTCGAATGCGCTGTATTTTCGTTCACTATCGCGCAAGGTCCTGCTGAAAAAGGCGAGCGGTTGCCAAGCTCCTGCTACATACTGTTCCACGACCGCTCCTATGGCCACGTCTGACGCGTCAGTAGTGAGCGCTATGCAGGCCATTGGGTCTGGATGTGCCAACAACGCAGCGTTTGCCAGGGCTATTTTGACTTCAGCAAATGCGCGCTCCCGCTCCGGGGACCATTCGATTTTGTTTGTGGGTTTTTGTTTTTTTAGTGCAGCATGCAATGGTTGCATGAGCTGCGCTGCGTGAGGGAGGAAACGGTTATAAAAATTCACCATTCCCAAAAACTCCTGTAACGCTTTGACCGTTTGTGGTTGGGGAAAATTTGTTATTGCGCACACTTTGTCGGGCAGAGGAACCTCTCCTTCTGGAGAGACGCGATGCCCCAAAAAATCAATCTGCGCCACCCTGAACTGACACTTCGCTGGGTTGATTATTAACCCGTGCTCTGCTAACCTCCGGAAAACTGCTGTGAGGTGGTTTTCGTGTTCAACTTCTGACGCGCTGGCTACCAATATGTCGTCCAAGTAGACGAACACGAAGGGGAGGTCGCGCAGAACCGCGTCCATCATGCGTTGGAACGTCTGCGCTGCGCCTTTAAGCCCAAACGGCATGCGCAAAAACTCAAAAAGCCCAAAAGGAGTTATTACCGCTGTTTTGGGTATGTCCTCAGCGCGCACTGGAACCTGGTGGTAACCGCGTACCAAATCTATTTTAGAAAAAATGCGTGCCCCCGCCAAATGCACCGAAAAATCTTGGATGTGCAGGATCGGATAGCGGTCGTGCGCTGTAGCGTTATTCAACCTGTGGAAATCACCGCAAGGTCGCCACGAGCCATCAGCCTTTGGGACCATATGGAGCGGCGAAGCCCAGGGGCTCTTCGACCTCCTGATGATGCCCAGTCTTTCCAGGTTGGCGAACTCCTCGCGCGCTATGGTCAGTTTAGCTGAGTCCAAGCGCCGAGCTTTTGCAAAAACGGGTGGGCCAGTGGTAGTAATAAAATGTTCCACCCCATGTTTAGCCACTGTCGCCGAAAACATTGGGACCGTGAGTGCTGGGAACTGAGTGAGGAGTGTGTGGAACTTACCACCCGCAGCTGTGACATTGGCTTGTGCAGTTGGCGGGGCCACTCGAGCTGTGCAGGGAATCGAATAAAAGGAGAGTGCATTAACCAGGCGTCTGTTAGCAAGATCAACCAATAAACCATGTGAGCACAAAAAATCAGCCCCTAACATGTTGAAATTGACTGCCGCTACAACAAAAGTCCACTCGAATGTACGGCCTTGCAAAGACAGAAGCAGAGTCCTCTCACCGAAGGTCTTAATCGCCGAGCCGTTCGCTGCTGTCACCCGGGGACCACTGGAAGGCTCCAGCCGGTCCGCGTAGGAAGGCGTGATGAAGCTCAGCTGGGAGCCTGTGTCCACGAGGAATTTCCTCCCCGAGCGTGCGTCCTTCAGGTAGAGCAGCTTGTTCTCTTCTCCGAGGGCCGCGGCTGCTACCGACCCCCGGCCTTGGCGTTTCCCGAGCGCTTGAAGTGGCACGGTGGGATGCACTTGCGTGCCCTCTCTGCGAAACAGCGATGGTAGAAGCAAAGGACGTCATCCGCTCCGTGTCGCCTGGCCCTTGCTGCTGCCATCGTTGGTGAGTCTGGTGCTGCAGTCTCTGGCCCCATGCCGTCTCCGGACGTCGCGCCTAGCTCTGCTACTGCGGCTGAAGCTGCACTCCGTTTGTGGGCGTCGACGAGTCGCTGCGCCTCCTGGCTCAGTTCGTGGTAGTCTTGTCGGGCCAACAGCGGTGAACCGGCCAGGGTCACTCTCACTGCTGACGGTAGGGTCCTGAGGAAAAGGTGGGTGAAGATAAAGCTGTCATCATCGGAGTCTCTCAACCTCAGCATCTTCCCCATCAGGTCTGCGGGTCTGTCGTTCTCAAACTCCGTCAACGCCAGGAGCCCCTCTGCTCGCTGTTGCACCGAGGGGGTGAAGTGGCTGATAAGCGCAGCCTTCAATGTGCCGTACTTGTCGCTGTCCGGTGGGTGGTTGACCAGGCTCTCCACCCTCTGGACTGTGTGGTTGTCCAGCTTCGCCACCACATGGTAGAATTTTGTGTCGTCTCTCGAAATTCTCCGGAGATTGAACTGCGCCTCGACCGCGCTAAACCAGGAGCGCGGACTGTTCTGCCAGAAGTCCGGCAGCTGGAACGTGGCGGCATTCGTCAGGCTGGCTTCTGACGAGTCCAGCTCAGGAGAATTACTTCTGCTCATGCTTCGTCGTAAGGTCACCAGTGTGGAGAGTTGTGAAGGACGAGACTGAGTGTATTCCTCAGGTTCAGCTTTATTCACAATGACATTCTCTAACATTCAAAAGCAGAAAAAGAGGATGAATCTTCTCACATCTGTCCTTTTATACCAGGACATCAAACATACAATCACATGGTGCTTAATCAAACATACAGTCACATGTTACTTAATCCCAGTCACAATGTAACTTCCCCCGATCTTCACACCATCCACCTCCTAGTCTCCGGTGGTCAGGAAATCTCTCAAGGCCATCTCCTTGAAACAAAAGGCCAGATCTCACACCCTCCCGTTACCTCTGGAAGGCTCAGCCCCTTTGTTCCCCTGAGACGTGAAGTATACAATAAGCATACAGTGATATATCTGTGGAGCATCTGAAATCAACATATGTGCATATATGTGTGCCACAACATCACTGAAATAAAAAGCATCATACTTTAAAATGTTTTTTTATGTAAAACATAATTTAGTCCATCAATAACTGTGTTATGTATGCAAAATAGAACATTAATACAAATATATATGTTAGGCAAGATAAATTAAATATTGCAGTAGCATTTCAAAGAAAACTAAATATTTGAATTGTACGTGGGGACAGTTCTGTGTAATGGTGAGTTCACATCACTGCCAGTAATCAAGTTTGGAGCAGACACCTGTGGTCTGAGTGCTCTTTCTATCCAAGTATTGTACCAGCCCCAGGCTCTCATCTCTGTACACAACAGCAGAAAACACTGAGCCATATTCCCAGAAGAAGATCAAATAATGAAGATATGTTCAGCAGATACCTCATGGCTTTCAGGTGACTCACTGTGCCTGGGTTTTTATAGAACTTCAGAGTTCGTATGGGACTGTTTTCTGAATTGATGCATAAAAGCAGACACAGAATAATGTGAAAGTAAAGATACATCTGGAGAAACAAATAGTCTACATATCAGCTCTGACTATAACTTTTCCACACAGTATAGAGGTTAGAAATACAGCAAGATAAACAAAACTTCCAGCCCTTTTTTTCTCTCCATCTTTCCTTCATCTGGCTCCAGTTTCAGCTAATGCTGAAAGAGTATTAACTCTTCCTGACTACTTTACAGGTTTCATTCACGGTCCTTTTCCCACATTTTGACAGCTCCCACAGGTTTTAATGAAATGTTTGTGATACATTTTGGTCAAATTGCCTTAAAGCGCTTTGAGTGGTCGTTGCAACTAGAAAAGCGCTGTATAAGTACAGGTCCTTATCCCCTAAATTACTTGATTATTGCAGCATCATTGTGAATTATCTTTTGCAGCCTTTCTCAGAACAGCTAGTTTCAGTGCATGCCTCTTTATATCCCTAAGACTGTATTTACAGTGCATCTGGAAACTATTCACAGCGCATCACTTTTTCCACACTTTGTTGTTACAGCCTTATTTTAAAAGGGATTAAATTCATTGTTCCCCTCAAAATTCTGCATACAATACCCCATGATGACAATGTGAAAAAAAAAATGAGATTTTTGCAAATTTATTAAAAATAAAAAACTGGTGACTTCCGGTTATGGCTGCCACGTAGGACGGACGTGTCTCGCTCTGCTCTGCTCCTGGAGAAAAAAATCGGCAAATAACTCTCTCATTTGGGACAGAACGTATCCCAGCATTTGGGCGAGGATATGTCGGCGAAGCCTAAGGCTGGAAAACCAGGAAAAGGAAAAAGCGAGCCGCCGAAACAGTCCAAATTAACGGACTTTCAGGTCTGTGACGCAGTAAACAAAACTCCATATATGGCGGAGGAGGCTGGCAACGCTGCGATTTCTGCGGGGAATGGCGCAGATGCGCTGATGGCTGCCATGAGTTCAATGAGAGCGGACTTTTCCTCTAGATTTGATGGGATTATGACAGCGCTGGAAGGAATAAGAAAGGAATTGGGTGACTGTGTAGAACGAACGGCGCAGATGGAGCTCCGTCTCGCTAGTGCTGAAGATGACGTCACCCGTCTTCAATTAAAGGTGCGCACTTTGGAAAAAAAAAATAAATCTCTGGAAGATAATATTTTGGATTTGGAATCTCGGTCGAGACAGAATAATTTGAGGCTGGTGGGTCTTCCAGAGGAATCAGAAGGTCGGGACGTATGTTCCTTTCTGGAAAAGTGGATTCCGGAGGTGCTGGGCAGCGAGGAGTTGCAATCAGCAGTGGTTCTGGAAAAAGCGCATCGTATTGGCCCACGGAGAGATAAGGGACCGCCGAGGACCTTAATTATGAAGTTTCTTAGCAACAGAGACAGGATGAAGATCTTCAACGCTGCACGTGCTAAAGGAGAGATTAAACACCAGGACCAGCAGGTGCGGTTCTACCCAGATTTGGCCACAGGAATCCAGCAATTGAGGAAGCAGTTTGATCCCGTACGTAAGGAGCTGCGCAACCTTGGGATTCGTCATGGTGTAATCTATCCTGCGAGACTGCTGACCACGTATGAGGGCAGAACCCACATCTTCAAGACCCCAGAGGAGGCGCAGGAGTTCATCAAGAAGATCAAAGAAGAAGAAGAGACTGGTGGGAGCTAAGCATGAACAAAATATAAGGTAGAATAATTAAGCATTTGCACAGGCATCTGACTGACTTGAAGTAAATAGTAAGTTTACAAAATATAGATTGTATTATATATTAAAAAAAAAAAAAAAAAAAAAAAAAAAAAAAAAAAAAAACTATGATGTACAAAGTTGTTAAAAATTTTGGAGTTAAGTTGGAAAACTACAGAGGAGAGTTAATGTTACGTCATTAAAAGCAGTAGAGTTAGGGTGATTGGGAGGATGAAGAAGGAGTGGCTTAGGCTGTTCCCCGTGGGTGTGGAACGGTCGATGGCTATATCGGGAGACAGAATTTTTCTTTTGATTTTGGGGGGTTTGCCACAAGTGTGGGAAGGGGAAATTTGTTTGTGTGTAGTTTGTAGGATGAATGTTCAACCACTCATGTTTTTGCTTCTCTGTATGAGCATGTTTACACTGCAAGGTAATCCCAAACTCTCTATTGATCATGGACCAAAGTGTTAATCTTAATTTAACTTCATGGAATTGCAGAGGTCTACAAAATTTAAAAAAACTTAAACAAGTTATGAATAAAATAAAGGACATGGGTTCAAGAATTGTGTTTTTACAAGAAACTCATCTGATAGAGGAGGATGTTAAAAGAATTAGGAGTAGATGGCAGGGAAGTGTATTCACCTCTTCATTTTCATCCCGAGCAAGGGGAGTTATGACTCTCATACATAAATCAGTTCCTTTTCAAGTGAAAAATGTAATTGGAGACAAATTTGGAAGATATGTAATCATTCAAGGCTCTTTGCTATTAGAAAATATAAATCTTGTGAACTTATATGGTCCCAATATAGATGATCAGAAGTTCTTTGCTAATTTATTTCTCATCTTATCATCACTTACAGGGCAACATATAATAGCAGGGGATTTTAATTGTACATTGAATCCAGGTGTGGATAGATCAACAGGACTGGATTGTACGCACATTGGATGTAGGATGACTATTAATCATTTTATGAAAGAATTGAGATTGTTAGATATATGGAGAGAAATGAAACCACAAGTTAAAGCCTATTCTTGTTATTCCAGTACCTACAAGACATTCTCACGTATTGATTATTTTTTGATTTCCACAGAATTAAGGTCCAAGATTCAAAACTGCTTTTATGATAACATCGTGATCTCTGATCATGCACCCTGTTGTCTAATATATGTAGATAAAAAATTGACAAAGGAATCAGGTAGATGGCAATTTCAGCATAAATGGCTTCAGGATGAGGAATTTGTCAAGTATATAGAAAAACAGATAGACGAGTTCTTTGACATCAATACTACACAAACATCAGCATGTGTAAAGTGGGAGGCTTTCAAAGCTTTTATTAGGGGACATATTATTAGTTATACAGGATCAAAATCTAAGAAGACTCGAGAGGAGAGAGCTAAATTGGAACATAAAATAAAAAATCTTCAGGAAAAAGTGTATGCAGGAAGTGACCCAAGGTTGGAGAATGAATTACTGATTTTGAGAGCTGAATACGACAAAAAATCAGCGAATAGAGCTGCCTCGAGTCTTCTAAGATTGAAACAATCTTTTTATGAACAAGGTGAAAAATCAGGAAAATTATTAGCATGGCAGATTAAACAATTGGAAATTAAAACACCAATTACCAGTATTATAAGTAATGGACAGGTAGTTATAGATCCTTTAGAAATTAATAGAGCCTTTAGAGATTACTATGAAAAATTATATGATACCAAAAATGAACTTGATTTAACAAAACTAAATGGGTTTTTGAACGAACTATCTATACCGTGTATTCCAAATGAAAACAGGGAGATATTGGAGTCTAAAATTAGTCAAGAAGAAGTTGGGCTAGCCATTGATAATATGAAATCAGGAAAAAGTGCAGGACCAGATGGTCTTCCAGTTGACCTTTATAAAAAATTTAAGAATAAATTAATAAAACCTTTTTTGGAAATGGTTTTAGAAGCATTTCAAAATAATAATTTACTATCATACATAAATAATGCCTTAATTATACTGCTGCCAAAACCAGGTAAGCCCTCTAATAAATGTGAAAATATGAGACCAATAAGCCTATTAAACGCCGACCTTAAGATAATCTGTAAAATTTTAGCAAGACGAATACAAGAAATTTTACCAAATATTATTAATCGAGATCAGAATGGCTTTATAAAGGGTAGACAAGGCTTCCATAATGTAAGAAGACTATTTAATATTATTTATTTTAATAAAGAAGCACCGGATACAGCTCTCCTATCATTGGACGCCGAAAAGGCCTTTGATAGAGTTGAATGGCCCTTTCTTTTTGAAGTCCTACAAAGGTTTGGACTTGGAAATAATTTCATAAAATGGGTTCAAATAATATACAATAATGCTACAGCAGAAATCCTAACAAATAACAATATTTCAAAACCAATAAAAATCAATAGAGGATGTCGACAAGGCTGTCCACTTTCACCTTTACTGTTTACTATGGCAATTGAACCTTTAGCGATAGCGATACGTTTACATTCACAAATATATGGAATTAAAGTTGGACCAACAGAACATAAAATCTCCCTGTACGCCGATGACATAATTTTGTTTATGTCGAATCTAAAAAAATCAATTCCAACCTTGTTGAATTTAATAAAGAATTTTGGGGAAATATCAGGATATAAAATAAATAAAACTAAATCTTCAATATTAATGCTAAATGAGACCCAGAGAAATTACCCAGCCCCTGAGGTAAATCAATTCAATGTTGTAAATCAGTTTAAATATTTAGGAATCCAAATTATGCCTAAGCTAGAATCAGTCGCCAGTGTCAACTATGAAGCCTTAATGTCAGATATCAATGAGTTAACTCAGAGATGGATGTCACTACCAATGTCGATGATCGGGAGAATCAATATACTTAAAAGTAATATTTTACCTAAAATACTTTATTTATTTCAATACATTCCCTTATCACCACCTTTAGATCTATTCTCAAGAATAAAAAAAAAGTTAGTGGAATTTATATGGAACAACAGGAGGGCTAGATTACGTTTGTCTTTATTATATTTACCATTTGATCGTGGAGGTCTGAAATGTCCAAATTTTATGTTGTATTATTGGTCGGCACAACTGAGGTCTATGACATATTATTTTTCATCAAATGATCTCCCTCACTGGACTGAAATGGAATCATACAATTTACCTTTACCTCTTCCCATATTCATATACTCAGATTCGGCAAAAAAATTACAAAAACAAGTTAAAAATCCATTTGTAAAGCATATGATCAAAATATGGTGTGAAGCTAAAAACTATTTAAAAGAACCACAGTTATTGTCACAATTTAGTCCAATATGGGGTAATCGATATTTTAAACCAGGGAGAGCGGACGCTGTATTTAAAGTATGGAATTTAAAAGGGATACAAAAGATTCAGGATTTATATTTGCCATGTGCAGACAACATAATGTCTTTTGAAGAGCTGAGGATCAAATTTAATCTCAATAGAACACATTTTTTTAAATATCTTCAACTTAGAAACTTTATTCGATCAAATCAAAATAAAGCTCTCACTCGACCTATTTATTCATCCTTGGAAAAAATGATGATGAAAGATAGTAAAAGAAAGGGTATTATTTCAGAGTTTTATAACTCACTGACACTATCTTCAAGTGAAAATTCACTGAAAAGATTAAACTACTGGAAAGAAGATCTGCAAATTGAAATTTCAGAGGAACAATGGGAATTGGCTTGTACAGAAGCTCAAACCAAATCAATAAATGCACGCCTTAAATTGATACATTTCAAATGGTTAATGCGGATGTATGTTACACCGGAGGAGTTAAATAGATATAACAAAAATATACCAGATACATGCACAAAATGCATGGAAAGTAAAGGAACCCTATTTCATTGTTTATGGGAATGTAGATTAATAAGAATGTTTTGGGAAGAGGTGAGGGTAACAATTGAAAAAATAATCTCAAAACAAATCATATTGAATCCTAAACTGTTTTTGTTGGGTCTGTACCCAGAAAAGCATAATTTTAATAAAAGTGAAAGAACATTCATAGACCTCAGTTTGCTTAATGCCAAAAAATGTATTGCACTATTATGGAAAAAGACTCATAGACCAGATGTGACTCAGTGGTTAAGACAGATGTTAACAAACCTTCCATTAGAAAGAATAACATATATACTAAAATCAAAGGAAACTGTGTTTGAGAATATATGGAGACCTTTTATTGATTATGTAAAAAATTTAAACATAACTCTTGAAGAAGAAGGTGAATGATGTGTGTGGACCTTGTAAATTCCAAACTGGTGAACATAATATGTATACTTATGTATTGGATTGTCTAGACTAAACAGAGGAGCATTGTTGAAGACTTGATTTTGTTGGTGGTTGTTGGTGTTTTTAGTGCATTTTTTTTGTAGTACTTTAGTGTTAGTGTTTGATTGTTTGTATCATGTTTGTTAAAAAAAAAAAAAGGTTCAATAAAGATATTGTGGAAAAAAAAAATAAAAAACTAAGAAATCACATGTATAGAAGTATTCACAGCCTTTGCCATGAAGCTCAAAGTTCAATTCAATTCAATTTTATTTATATAGCGCCATTTCACAACAACAGTCATCTCATAGCACTTTCAACTGTAGGGGAACCCCCACAATTGCAGAAAGACCCCAGCAATCAGGCAGTCCCCTGTGAGCAAGCGCTTGGCGACGGTGGAGAGGAAAAACTCCCTTTTAACAAGAAGAAATCTCCAGCAGAACCAGGCTCAGGGAGGGGCAGTCATCTGCTGCGACTGGCTGGGGGGTGAGGGGATAGAGAAGATGAGAAGAACAGACACATAGAGAGCAAACAGCACAATGGGGACTCAATCTATGGGAGAGAACAAACAGATGTTAATTACCAGCAAAAAAAAAAAAAATCATTGAGAGTGAAGAAAGGAGTGAAGCCCAGTGCATTACTGGAGGTCCCCCGGCTGTCTAAACCTATTAGCAGCATAACTAAGGGAGGGTTCAGAGACACATGATCCCTCCCTAATTGTAGGCTATATCAAAAAGGAAGGTTTTAACCCTATTCTTAAAAACAGAGATCGAGTCTGACTCCCGAATCCAGATTGGCAGCTGGTTCCACAGGAGAGGAGCTTGATAACTGAAGGCTCTGCCTCCCATTGTACTTTTGGAGATTCTACGTATTACAAGTAATCCTGCATTTTGGGAGTGTAGTGCTCTGTTAGGATAGTAGGGTAGCATCAGATCTTTTAAATAAAAAGGGGCCTGATTGTTTAGAGCTTTGAAAGTGAGAAGAAGGATTTTAAACTTAATTCTAAACTCTATGGGAAGCCAATGAAGGGAGGCCAGAACTGGAGAGATATGATCTCTCTTTCTAGCACCTGTTAAAACTCTTGCTGCAGCATTTTGGATCAACTGAAGACTTTTTAAAGATGTTTTAGGATAACCTGATAATAAAGAGTTACAATAATCTAATTGAGAGCTAACAAAAGCGTGGATCAGTTTCTCAGCATCACTCTGAGACAAGATGCTCCTAATCTTGGCAATATTACGCAAATGATAGAAGGCAGTCTTAGAAATGAATTTAATATGTGAATTGAAAAACAGATCTTGATCAAAAATAACTGCAAGGTTCCGCACAGATTTATTAAGAGAAAGAGTAACCGCATTCAAACTAAAAGTTTGATTTGGAAAGGTATTTCTAAGGTTTTTTGGACCAACAACAATGACTTCAGAATTATCTCAATTTAACAGCAGGAAATTACAAGTCCTCCAAGCTTTGATTTCCTTAAGACAGGCTTCTAACTTGGCTAATTGATTACTATCATCTGGCTTCATTGACAGGTATAATTGTGTGTCATCTGTATAACAATGAAAATGTATACAGTGCTTTCTAATGATGTTGCCTAACAGAAGCACATAAACTAAAAAGAGTAGGGCCTAGCACAGATCCCTGTGGAACTCCATGACTAAGCTTTGAGTTGAAAGAAAACTCATTACTGACATGAACAAACTGGAACCAATCAGATAAATAAGATCTAAACCACTGCAATGAAGTTCCATTAAGTCCAACATAGTGTTCTAATCTATCAAGTAGAATATTATGATCAATAGTATCAAAAGCTGCACTAAGGTCTAAAAGGACAAGTACAGAAACAAGTCCATTATCAGATGCGATAAGGAGGTCATTAGTGACCTTCACTAAGGCTGTTTCAGTACTATGATGGATTCTAAACCCAGATTGAAACTCTTCAAATAAACCATTTCCCTGCAAGTGGTCAAATAATTGCGTAGCAACAACTCTTTCTAAGATTTTTGAAATGAAAGGGAGATTAGAGATTGGTCTATAGTTAGCTAAAACTCCTGGATCCAGCGTTGGCTTTTTGAGTATGGGTTTAATTACAGCAGTTTTAAAAGCCTGCGGTACATGGCCTAAAGTTAACGAAGAATTGATTAGACTTCTTTAAATAACCTGGTAAGAATAGGGTCTAAAAGTCAAGTTGAAGGCTTGGATGACAAAATTATTTTGTCTAACTCTAAAAGGTCAATTGGAGTAAACTCATCCAAACAGATATCAATTGAAGGAGTTGTAGTAGTTACTGAATTTAAGTTAACGGTGGGAAGAATCTGACTGATTTTATCTCTGAGAGATGAAATTTTATTATTGAAAAAGTTCATAAAGTTCTGACTAGTAAGCTCTAAGGGAATGCTAGGATTGACAGAGTCCTGACTCTTTGTCAGCCTGGCTACAGCGCTGAAAAGAAACCTGGGATTATTCTTGTTCTCTTCTATTAATGCAGAATAATAACTCGTTCTAGCTTTTCTCAGATATTTTTTTATAAATTACAAGATGATTTCTCCAAGCTAAATAGATTTCATCTAAATTAGTGGAGTGCCATTTTCTTTCTAACTGACAAGTCTTCTGTTTTAAGCTATGAGTTTCTGTGTTGAACCAAGGAGTTAGAAATCTCTGATTAGACTTTTTCTTTTTTAAAGCGGCCACCATGTCTAGAGTTTGATGCAGAGAAGCTGTAACACTATCTACCATGCTATCAATTACAGAAGGAGCAAGCTGTCTATAGCTTATTTCCGTTGTGTTGACACATGGCATAGAGGAAACAATCTGCATAAATTTGGTTACAACATCATCTGAGAGGCATCTACTGTAGTAATATTTTTCTTTAGGAGCCAAATAGTCAGAAATAGTAAAATCAAAGGTTAACAGACAATGGTCTGACAGTACAGGGTTAAGAGGAGACACTACCAGATTTTCTATTTCCATGCCGTATGTCAGAACAAGGTCCAACGTATGGTGGAGATAATGGGTAGAATTTCCTACTTTCTGAGAAAACCCCATCGAGTCTAATATTGAATTAAATGCCATATTAAGGCAATCACTATCTACATCTACACATATATTGAAGTCCCCTATTATAATTATTCTATCTGATTTCAGCACTAAATCAGAAAAGAATTTGTCAAATTCAGATAAAAACTCTTGAGTGAGTTGATGGAGGACGATAAACTATGGCAAATAAAATTGGGTTTAACCTAAAATTGCTAAAATGCCCAATACTGAAGACCAGGCCCTCAAAGGAATTATAACGTGTTTTTTGCATTACATTAACTAGTAATTTGGAATGGTAAATTGTTGCTACTCCTCCTCCACGACCAGAACTTCTGGGATTTTGACAGTTTAAATAACCAGAGGGAGTTGATTCATTTAAACCAACATAATCCTCTTCCCCTAACCAAGTCTCTGTAAGGGATATTAAATCAATCTGATGATCAATTAACAGATCATGGAATTTTTTTTTTTTTTTTTTTTTTTTTTTTGTTACTTATTTGTACCCGTAGGTAGACTTGGTTTGCAGTCTGGTGACAAGCCACCGGCTGCTGGTCGCTGCGTGCGCGAGCGCCCTAAACCTACATGTTTTGGTATGCGGGAGGAAACCGGAGAAATCCCGGAGTAAACCCGCGCAACACGGGGAGAACATGCAAACTCCACACAGCTCACTGTTGGTCGGGGGCTGGGATCGAACCCACGATCTCATGATCCCCGCGGTCCCCCGGCCGAGGGTAAAACTGTGCTGCTACAGTGCTAAACCACTGCGCCACCGTGCAGCCCATGGAATAGCAAAGACTTGAGAGTTAGAGACCTAATATTTAACAAACCACATTTAATTTTTAAATTATGAGGAGGAACAGAGGCCAAATCATTCAATTTAGAGACTACATGTTTAATTTGTTTTATCTACTTTTTGTTTAATCACTTTGGGATGCTTATACATTATATTTTTATTTACTTTGGAGGGAGCAGACAATGATTCTCTGATGGGCAAGACAGGGGCTAAGTTGAGGGGTAGCGGATGAAGAGGAGCTGCAGAGAGGCGTGTAAGACTGCGACTCTGCTTCCTGGACCCAACTCTGAGTTGTCAATATTTTGTAAATTTGGATAAAAATGATGCCAAATTGTTAGATAAATGAGACGCACCATCCAAAGTGGGATGGACACCGTCTCGTCTAATAAGACCAGGTTTTCCCCAAAATGAGCTCCAATTGTCTATGTAGCCCGCATCGTTTGCAAGACACTACACAGACAGCCAGCGGCTGAAGGATGATAAGTGGCTAAACATGTCATCACTGGTCAGATTGGGGAGGGGCCCAGAGAATACTACAGAGGCAGACATTGTTTTTGCAAAGTCACACACTGATTACACATTAAGTTTTGTGACTTCCGACTGCCAGACTCAGATGTCATTAATGCCGGCGTGGAAAACAATTGTGGAGTATTTACAGTTACTTTTAGCCA
The DNA here is from genome assembly GCA_020510985.1 of Pholidichthys leucotaenia. Classification (NCBI taxonomy): domain Eukaryota; kingdom Metazoa; phylum Chordata; class Actinopteri; order Cichliformes; family Pholidichthyidae; genus Pholidichthys; species Pholidichthys leucotaenia. Next base: position 336,751,041 of record CM035841.1, read on the forward strand.
GCATTTTCAAATTTGACTCGATGTCGCCTGCTCTGGCCCCAGGAATGCATTTGACTATGGCCGCTGGAGTGTCTAAGTTCACGTTTCTGACTACAGAGTCGCCAGTGATCAGAGTTTTTTCCTCAGCGGGTGTGTCGCTGAGCGGGGAAAGCGATTAGAAACATAAACAGGTTGGTGGTGAACCGGGGCCTTGCGACTAGGCTTCCTTCTCACCATCACCCACCCAGTCTCCTCGCTGCTAAGGAGGACCGGAGAACCGCTAGCAGGCTGCCCTATGCTAGGGAGCTCCGCTGCAGCTAAGGGACATCCGTCATTATTAACTGGCGCAGACAGTGTTTCAATGCAGCGGAGCCGGGATTCTAAATCAGACAACCTCACCTCGAGCGCCTCAAAAAAACGACATTTATTACATTTACCGTTATGACTAAAAGAGGCAGAGGTGTAGCTAAACATCTGACAGAGAGAGCACACCAGTGGCGAAGGGGAAGGAGAGCTAGTAGCCATAGCTAGTGGCTAACCCGAAGCTAACAAAAACACCGATGAAAGGTGAACAGAAGGCTAAAGAGGGTTATTAGATGACACTGAGTGCACACACAGGTGCAAGAGGCTTGATAAACAGAAGTGAGAGCTAACGGTAGATGGAAAAAAGCTGAAAAGAAAAATTGAGCTCAGGTGCATCCTGCTTCCACTGATCATCCTTCAGATGTTTCTCCAGCTTAACTGTAGTTCACTTGTGGTAAATTCAGTAGATTGGACATGATTTTGAAAGGCACACACCTGTCTATATAAGGTCCCACAGTTGACAGTGTTCGTCAGAGCACAAGCCAAGCATGAAGTCAAAGGAATTGTCTGTAGACCTCAGAGACAGGATTGTCTCAAGGAACAAATCTGGGGAAGGATACAGAAAAATTTCTGCTGCTTTGAAGGTCCCAATGAGCACAGTGGCCTCCATCATCTGTAAATAAAAGAAGGTCGGAACCACAAGGGCTCTTCCTAGAGCTGGCCGGCCCGTCTAAACTGAGCAATCGGGGCAGAAGGGCCTTAGTCAGGGAGGTGACCAAGAATCCAGTGGTCATGGAGAAAGGAGAACCTTCCAGAAGGACAACCATCTCTGCAGCAATCCACCAATCAGGCCTGTGTGGTAGAGTGGCCAGATGGAAGCCACTCCTTAGTAAAAGGCACATGGTAGCTAGCCTGGAGTTTGTCAAAAGGCACCTGAAGGACTCTCAGACCATGAGAAACAAAATTCTCTGGTCTGACGAGACAAAGATTGAACCCTTTGGCATGAATGCCAGGCGTCATGTTTGGAGGAAACCAGGCACCGCTCATAACCATACCAATGGTGGTGGCAGCATCATGCTGTGGGGATGTTTTTTAGCGGCAGGAACTGGGAGACTAGTCAGGATAGAGGGAAAGATCAATGCAGCAATGCAGAGAGACATCCTGGATGAAAACCTGCTCCAGAGCACTCTTGACCTTAGACTGGGGCGACGACTCATCTTTCAGCAGGACAACGACCCTAAGCATACAGTCAAGATATCAAAGGAGTGGCTTCAGGACAACTCTGTGAATGTCCTTGAGTGGCCCAGCCAGAGCCCAGACTTGAATCCAATTGAACATCTCTGGAGAGATCTGAAAATGGCTGTGCACCAACGCTTCCCACCCAACCTGATGGAGCTTGAGAGGTGCTGCAAAGAGGAATGGGCCAAACTGCCCAAAGATAGGTGTGCCAAGCTTGTGACATCATATTCAAAAAAACTTGAGGCTGTAATTGCTACCAAAAGTCCATCAACAAAGTATTGAGCAAAGGCTGTGAATACTTATGCACGTGATTTTTTCGTTTTTTATTTTTAATAAATTAAACTTTTTTCATGTTGTCATTATGGGGTACTGTGTGTAGAATTTTGAAGAAAAAAGAATTTAATCTCTTTTGGAATAAGGCTGTAACATAACAAAATGTGGAAAAAAATGAAGCGCTGTGAATACTTTCCGGATGCACTGTAACATCACCCTCCCTTTTACGTCACTATCGCTAATCTTAGCTGGCTAGCTCCTGTGTCGGTTCGAGCCTGAGTCAACTAACATAAATTTGTCTTAAAGAATTAATGAGATAATACATCACTGGTGGACAGGAGTCTGTGGTTTCAGTGGTTGGTAGGATATGACCAGTCACTGGAGTACAATAAGCACAGAGATATTTGTGAATGAGCAGCTAAACTGCTAGCTTCAGCTAGCTGCCTTTGTTCCTGTTAAGAGATAATACTATCCACCTTATTCTTGGGGGTGCCGCTGTAGGAACGATTATGGGCGGAGCGTCCAGTTTCAGCTGACATAGTGCTAAATCAGTCAGTAAGAGTGGAGTAACATTTAAAATAGTGGTTTTAAAAGTTTTTCAAATTCATTTCAATGTATAGTCCACATATGTGTTTTGCACTCAAGTGGCAGCTAATTTCAGCTCTTCTAGTTTTTGTATTTTTTGAATGGTTTGGCATCGTTCTGGCACTTGCTGGTGTTCATGGTTGTGCCAATAGACTGGATACATGGAGGCTTCTCACCACACGATGACAGATAATATCCAAGCACGGTGTAGAAGAGCTTGGAATAATGAGGCGATGTGATTTATAAACCAAAGTTTATTATCAGCTCCTCTTACAAGTCTCATCTAGGTGCAGCAGCAGAAGAAGTGAGAGGGCGAACACCTTCGGCTCTACGAACTTATACTCGCACATAACAAAAGACATGCATATCAAAAGCTGACATCCGTCATTATCTTAATCCCCTCTTTTGTCTTCGTACCCCTCCACCTGGCCCTGGGAGGTCAGGGCGACCTATCTGGCCTCCACCGCAGCGCCTCGGATGCTCTTTGATCTTCACTGGCGGTTGAGACCTTTTGTCCTGTTCTGAGGTGTGAAGTCGCTTTACATATGTAATCACCAAACATTCTCACATGCTTATACATATGTAGGTTATGGGATATATGATTAATATAGACCACAGCCCCCCCCAAACGACTAAGAAAAGGACAATAGAAAAATTCACAGTTTAAGATAATTATTATGACATACTAACTGCTACACCTCTTGACACAGAAGAAACTTTCCAGCAGCTATGCTCCTAAGAGAGTTCAGTGGTAATCATAACAGCATAGTAAAATCACAAGTCAGTCCTAAACTGTTACAGCACAATTAGTGAACAACTGTTGAGTAGTTTGCATCAGTCCCTGTGCTGTCTGGGTTTTAATCTTCTCCCGAATCTGCTGTGGGTCCGCTTGGGCATCCTGGTGGGACCTTCCTGTAAGGAATCTGCAGCTTGGGGAGGAGAGTGATTATTTGTTCCCTGCAGGGGGGCTGAGTCTTTTCTCTTGGGGGGTCTACCCCGCCAAGGTGCTCTCGCCAACCGTGCAGGCTCGTCTCTCAACAAGAAGGCAGGTTTAAGTCTGTCAATGCTGACTGTTTCTTTTCTATCCCCAAAATCAAGCACAAAATGTTTATCACCAGGTTCCAGCACTCTGAATGGCCCATCGTATGGTGGGCGGAAGGTTGGTTTTAAAGCTTCATGCCAAACAAAAACGAATTCAGCGTTTTTTAAAGCTTGGGGGACAAAAACCCATGGAAAAGAGTGATGTGCCGGTCCGGGGAGAGAGTCCAGTCCATTGCTGCCTAAAAACCTCGGGGCTGGAAGATGCCCTGGCTCCGGGTTCTCTGGTAAAAATTCACCTGGGAGCCTGAGAGGTTGTGCAAAAACTAATTCTGCTGGGGAGGCGTCTAGATCCTCTTTAGGCGCAGCACGCAACCCCAATAAAACCCAGGGAAGTTTATTTACCCAATTTGTATCCGTTAGTGAGGCTCTGAGGGCGGCCTTTAAAGATCTGTGAAAACGCTCGCATAACCCATTAGCCTGAGGGTGATAAGCGGTGGTGCGGTGAATTGTCGCCCCTAAGCTGCTGGCCATGGCTGACCAAAGCTCCGAGACAAATTGAGGCCCCCTATCGGACGTGATGTCCGATGGGACGCCGAAACGTGCCACCCAGTTTGTCAAAAAAAACGCGAGCGACTTCCTCCGCTGTGGTTGACGCCAGAAGGACTGCCTCCGGCCAGCGCGTGGTGCGGTCTATCATTGTTAACAGATGTGTGAAACCTTGGAAGGAAGGTAGTGGCCCCACGAGGTCGACATGAACGTGGTCGAACCTTCTAGCAGGGATTCGAAAAGGCTCTAGATGGGCTTTTGTGTGTTTGTGTACTTTGGCGCGCTGACAAGAAATGCAAGTCTTTGCCCATTCTTTTATGTTTTTGCGCAGGCCAGGCCACACAAACTTTTCGGCGACCATTTTAACCGAAGCGCGCACACCTGGGTGCGCGAGGGAGTGAATCGAGTCGAAAATACGGCGGCGCCATGCAGCTGGGACTAACGGGCGAGGTCGGCCAGTTGAGATGTCGCATATTAGGGGGGGCACACTGTCGCGTAAACCCCTTTCCTCCAGCCTTAACCCTGTTGGTCCAGACAGGAGTGCGCGCACGTCCGCGTCACTACTTTGCTCCTCCGCCATGGCTGCATAATCTATCCCTGCGTGGATTGGGGCTGCGTATGTGTCCGCGTTGGCGAAGAGTTCTGCGGCTGAGGTAGTATAATCTGTCTCTTCGTGCTCTGGCGATGTCACAGCGCGAGAGAGGCAGTCTGCTACCACGTTAAGTTTGCCTGCCACATGTCGAATGTCTGTGGTGAACTCTGAAATCGCAGCTAGCTGTCTTTGTTGCCTGCCTGACCACGGTTCGGAAATTTTAGCCATCGCAAAGGTGAGCGGTTTGTGGTCTACAAAAGCCGTGAAACGCCACCCTTCCAACCAGAACTGGAAGTGGCGGATGGATAAATGAACCGCTAGCAGCTCCCTGTCAAAAGTGCTGTATTTACGCTCAGTTTGGTTTAGCGATTTGCTGAAGAATGCCAAAGGTTGCCAGATTCCGCTGACGTGTTGTTCTACAACCGCCCCTATGGCCAGGTCTGAAGCGTCTGTGGTTAGCGCAATGCGGGCCGAGGGATCAGGGTGAACCAACAATGTGGCATTAGCTAGGGCACTTTTTACTTCCGCGAAGGCGCGTTCGCGCTCCGGGGTCCATTCGACCGCGTTGGAAGGTTTTTGTTTTCTGAGTGCGTCATATAGGGGTTGCATGAGCTGAGCTGCGCGGGGGAGGAAACAGTTGTAAAAATTAACCATTCCCAAAAATTCTTGCAGCGATTTGACCGTTTGTGGCCGTGGGAAACTTTTTACTGCGTGAACTTTGTCTGGCAGTGGGACTGCCCCCTTCGGAGAAACTCTGTGTCCTAAAAAATCAATTTGTGACACGCCGAATTTGCATTTGGCTGGATTGATTATTAACCCGTGCTCTTCTAGTCTCTGAAAAACCATAGTGAGATGCTGCTCGTGTTCTTCCTCAGACGAGCTGGCTACCAGCATATCGTCGAGGTAGACAAACACGAAGGGGAGGTCGCGTAATACCGTGTCCATCATCCGCTGAAAGGTTTGAGCGGCGCCTTTGAGGCCGAAAGGCATCCACAAAAATTCAAAAAGACCGAAGGGGGTTATTACAGCTGTTTTAGGAATGTCCTCTGCTCGAACTGGGACTTGATGATAGCCGCGGACCAGGTCTATTTTTGAAAAAATGCGCGCACCCGCCAGATGTAGTGAAAAATCTTGAATGTGAGGAATTGGGTAGCGGTCATGCACTGTCGCATTGTTTAATCTGTGGTAATCGCCGCATGGTCTCCAAGAACCGTCGGATTTCGGGACCATGTGAAGTGGTGACGCCCAGGGGCTTTTCGAGCGCCTGATAATGCCTAATTTTTCAAGGGTGGTAAACTCGTCCCGAGCTATGGCGAGCTTGGTCGCGTCTAAGCGCCGAGCTTTGGCGAATACGGGTGGGCCCATTGTGGGAATAAAGTGTTCGACCCCGTGTTTAGCCACTGTGGCTGAGAATTTGGGAATTGTGAGTGCTGGAAATTGGGTGAGGAGTTGATCAAACTTACCTCCTCGGCTGATGGGATGAAATTTGCCACGATGGTCGCTTTCAGTCTTTTATATTTGTCCTGGGCCGGCGGCTGCTGGATTATGCTCCGCGCACATCTCGATGTGGCGGCGTCGAGTTTGGCGACGATGTGATAGAACTTTGTATCATCAACCGTGATGCCCGCAAGTGCAAACTGGGCTTCAGCTTGCTGAAACCACGAGGCGGGGTCTTCCTGCCAGAAGTCCGGTAGGTTGACGGTGACGGCATTTGTGTGGATCGTCACAGATGTGTCCGCAGGGTGAGAGTGTCTTCCTTCGGCTCTCACAGCGGCGCTGGTGCTCGGTTGAGCCCTCTCTATCACTTCTGCCGTGGGGGAACGTCGTCCATCTGTTCCCCTGTCTGCATGGGCGCCGGCGTCTGCCTGGGTCGCCACAGATGAGTCGATCGCGGGGGAACGCCTCTGGTCCATCCTCGCGTCAGGGTCACCAGTGTAGAAGAGCTTGGAATAACGAGGCGTTGTGATTTATAAACCAAAGTTTATTATCAGCTCCTCTTACAAGTCTCATCTAGGTGCAGCAGCAGAAGAAGTGAGAGGGCGAACACCTTCAGCTCTACGAACTTATACTCGCACATAACAAAAGACATGCATATCAAAAGCTGACATCCCTCATTATCTTAATCCCCTCTTTTGTCTTCGTACCCCTCCACCTGGCCCTGGGAGGTCAGGGCGACCTATCTGGTCTCCACTGCAGTGCCTCGGATGCTCTTTGATCTTCAATGGCGGTTGAGACCTTTTGTCCTGTTCTGAGGTGTGAAGTCGCTTTACATATGTAATCACCAAACATTCTCACATGCTTATACATATGTAGGTTATGGGATATATGATTAATATAGACCACACACGGTGTTGTGGCATATGTCTGTGCTAAGGTAAATTTGATTATGTCCAACATATTTTAACAAAATGCAGCTGACTTTATTGCAATGGAGATGTGCTGGTCTGAATGCACACCGCGTCATTATGAGTACAGGCAACGAGAAGTCATAAATCATGATTGTTTCTTTGTTTGGTAGCGGCAAAGTTCCGGGGAAACCCCATGAGTGCCTGGTATCATTGGAAAGCTTAGAAATCATACTTTCTAAAATTACCTGTGTTTTTGCGGAAGACATAACTCCCGACCGATTAAACGCAAGTTTTCATCTTAGCTAAAATATAAACAAATCGTCTTTTCCTGGGTCAGTTTTCGCGCACTTCCCACAAATTAAATATCATTTTGAAGGTCTTTCAATACAGAATATGGAAATAACATTACATCAGTTTTAAAAATGTCCTCAAAGTGACTCATTTTGCAAGCATGGGTCATTTGTTTACAGCGTTAGCATTTTAGCAGTGGCGCTAACTAATGGAGCTACTATCTACGAGGCCACTTTATAAGGCCATCGTCCCATCCCTCGATAGTCAAGGGAAGTGGTGTGGCGGTTCGGTTAACCCCCACATCAGATAAAGACACTCAGCCCTCTTGTCTCTGTTTTTCCCGCTGCACTACTGAGATGCAATGTGCCATTCATGTATTTGTGATGCAAACATGCATGTATTGTGATGTAATGCGCCATTCTGTATAGTGTTCATGCGTCTTGTCCTTACTGTGCTTTTAGCAAATAGCAGAACAGTGTAATGTGTATTAATGTCTACAGGCAGACGCATTTCGTCTGGCGCACCTCTGTGATGTTAATGATTGCCTTTCATCCATTGTACTCATGCGTCCTGTCCTCACTGTGACCTAGGGACTGAGAACAATATGTCTCTCAAATGCAAATGTCTTATGCCTGTTCTGTTATCTCTTTGATCGTACTAACTGCTGGGGTATGTTCCTTTGATGTATTGTTATGGTCAAGGATATAAGCTGCAACTCTGTAACGCAAACTCGCTCTCTCACTTCAGCCTCTGCTGCAGGACACAAACTTGTGTGTCCTCCTCTCCTTCTCTGAGAGCCGTGGGCTCGCTCTCGGCGCTCATGCACGGCGCCGGGAGCGGAGCTCGTGACGGCGGTATGATTAATAAAACTCTACTTAAAACCTCCAACTACGCCGCTTTATTATCGTGCCGCCGCAGTGGTATGATTATATTATTGTTTTGAGGTGCAAGAGGCCATGTTCACACATTTCTGATGCCGAAGTCATTGTTTTTGAACAAGGAAAAGTGTCCCGTTTCAGTGACAACCATACGTTCTAAACTAATACTCAAAGTTGCTATTATAATTCACGCAAGGCATCATGGGGCCTAGTAATAAGATGGATAAGAAAATAAGCTAAAACAACTTCTAAGATGCATATGGTCAACTGTTGTAGATCAACAAGAATTAAAGTTGGGATGAGTAGAATTTATAGAAAATAGTGATCAAAAATGTCCGGATCAACAGTTAAGCTAGCAGCAGGTGGCCTGTCTGTCCCCTCTTCCCGACTGTGGCAAGCACCTAATGGCGTTTTACTGACACAGACTGCCTCGCCAAGCTAATGCTAACAGATCAATGTAGCATTACAGTGAAAAGAAATTAAGCCAGAATGAGGTGGCTGGTCAACACCAAATTTATTGTCCAAGATTTTTTTTAGCTGATTTAGGACAATTTTGATGTGCTGAATCCAATAATCACATTGGTTTTGCTCAATCAGGTCATCTTTTTGAACCACGACCACATGTTTTTTACGTTTTTGTTTACATGTACGGGTATTTTTGCTTTATGTGATGCAAAATTCTTTTTTATTTCTTGAAATTCTCTGAATTTTGAACAATGATGACGTTGAAGAGGATGATAAAATAAAGGCAGCGTTGGATTTTTAAATAGCTTTATTATCATCCGCCTTCATCAGAACTCGGCTCCAGCCCATAGTGTGAGCAGGCTGAAGCCCCGTTCCTCCAGCTCTCAAAGAGGAGACGGTGTGTGTGTCTCGCAGCAGATGCAAAATCAGAATGAGTGAATGAGAGGCAGATTTACAGCACAGTGCAGCTTATATACTCAACTCAAACAATAGATCAAAGACATTCACAGCAGTCAATCTGGGCATTTGCATATCAGAGGTACAGACAGGATACATGAACACAATGCATGGATGACACTTTAACCTCACAGCTGTAAACGCAGCATGCAGCGGAAAAAACCCAGGAGTGCGAGCTGACTGTCTCTGTGTTGTGGGGGTTGAATTCAAACCGCTACACTGCTCCCCCCCAGAGGGAACGGTAGGGGACCGTGACCTCGATGTTGCAGTTTGGGCAGCGAGCAGGGAAAAGCTCTGTGCAGGAGGATGGGGAGGGGGGTAGCAAATGCTGACCGGGCACGGGAAAATCGTTCGAGTCGCGCCAAAAGTGTTTGCTGCTCCGCGAAGTCCCATCTGAACATGCGGAGATAAGAAGAAGAAGAAAAAATTAGTCTCTGACTCCTCTCGTGGCCATGAAGAAAAACAGGAGCGGCGGCAAGAAAAAAATTAAAGCAGAGGGACTGGCGTGTTGACTTTAGGGCAGACGTAACCCTACAGCCTCGGGAACCGCAGACAGCTGAATTCCCCTTGTGTGCCGTGGCTAAGACCATAAAATCCCGTGAGCAAGCTGCGGGCCTCAGGTGTACCAGCAAGCCTGAAGGGCCAGTGTGCAGCAGAAGGAAGGCGGTCGGAAAAGCCGTATTTGTCCCGTGCGTGGTGCGCCGTCCTCGTCACCCCCGGTGCGCGTGCCGGGGCTCCGTGCTTGGGTGGGCCGCTGGAGAGGAAATCAAGGTCAGAAACTTGGAGATCGGCGCAGTCTGCGCCGAAAAACATCTCTGACGAGCCGTGGCTGCAGATTAGTCATGGTGCGTTCAGGTCCACGTGTGCTCCGTTGGCCATGGGAGTCGCCCGCCTGTGCTCTGATGTGGAGGAGCTGCGCGGCCGGTCCCGCGTGGATGTGCCGATCTCGGCGAGGGCGCGCCATGACGTTCTCTGCCGCTTACCCGGTCTTGGTTGATGTCCTGAGAGCGGCTCGCCCGCCGTGGGCACTGCGTCGAGGTCTCCCTGAGGCCGCAGGGAGGGAAGACCAGTCAGGCCGCTGTGACGGAGCATTCATGCCCGGGTGCTGCGTTCGCTGGCCGCTCGTTTTCTTCAGTCTCGGGTCGCCAGCGTGGCTGTTCAGATCAGAAGGTTGCGTTTGCACAAAACGTGTGCATTCCGGGGTCACCAGTGAAGAGGATGATAAAATAAAGGCAGCGTTGGATTTTTAAATAGCTTTATTATCATCCGCCTTCATCAGAACTCGGCTCCAGCCCATAGTGTGAGCAGGCTGAAGCCCCGTTCCTCCAGCTCTCAAAGAGGAGACAGTGTGTGTGTCTCGCAGCAGAAGCAAAATCAGAATGAGTGAATGAGAGGCAGATTTACAGCACAGTGCAGCTTATATACTCAACTCAAACAATAGATCAAAGACATTCACAGCAGTCAGTCTGGGCATTTGCATATCAGAGGTACAGACAGGATGCATGAACACAATGCATGGATGACACTTTAACCTCACAGCTGTAAACGCAGCATGCAGCGGAAAAAACCCAGGAGTGCGAGCTGACTGTCTCTGTGTTGTGGGGGTTGAATTCAAACCGCTACAACGTAACATTCAATTTACATGTACTTACCTTTATCAATGTCTACTATTCAATTTACAGTACAACTGTACAACTGCTGTACAACTGCTTACAACTTAACATAAAAATCTGACCTGATCGAGAGAAACAGATGTCATTTTCGGATTCAGCGGTGCAAAATTGTCTTAAATTAGTTGAAAAAACACAGAGAACTCACAAAAAAATTATTTTTGTTTTGTTGTGTTATCAACTGTGGAGTAGTGAACGAGGTGAAAATAGGGGCATTGATTAGGGTGACTGAAATTTACACATTGCTCGCTCTGTGGCTTTTTCTCACAATGAAGGCCAGAGAGTTTAACCAGAGAAGACAGTATTACCGGAGAAGACGACGTGCATTGAGACAAAACACGTTGGAACAGTACAGGAGACTCGCGGTTGCCAGGGCGGAATATGAAGCTGGAATGGTGAGGTTAACTACCCGGCAGAGGAGGGAGCAGATGTCGGTAAGCTAACGCGTGCTAATGCTTTCTGTTGTCATTTTATAGTCATATTATTCTTGTGTACAGCATTTTGATGTTGACAGGTTATCAGTATTGCAGGCATTACATTATGTATGCTGTGTGTGTGTTTCAATTGGCTGCGTTGTTGCAAAATACTCGCTGCAGACCGTCGGCCTGGACAGTAAACCGTAGCTTGCAGTGGTGGAAGGATGTTGTTCCCAGCTTCTCAAGCATGCAGTGGTTGCAGAATTTCCGGATGTCCAAGGACACTTTTACCTACCTGTGTCACAAATTGCGTCCATGGATGGAGCGGCAAGATACGATGTTCCGCCTATGTGTGCCGCTGAGGAAGAGAGTGGCCATTGCACTGTGGAAGCTTGCTACCGGTTCAGAGTACCGCAGTATTGGACATCTGTTTGGGGTCAGCATCACAACGGTGTGCAGGTGTGTGCAGGACTTTTGTGCAGCAACAGAGTCATTGCTGGTTCCAGAACTACTTCATTTTCCCGATGAAGGGAGGTTCACGGAAATGTCGGCCTACATCGAGAATTGGTGGGGGCTGTAGGGAGCTTGAAATGAAGAAGCGATGTGATTTTATAAATCAAGATTTATTATCAGCTTCACCTCCCAAACATGTCTCATCTCGATGCAGAAGCAGAATCAAGAGGTCGAGCGCAGTCAGACCTTCATACTTATACCCACACTCAACAAAAGACATTGCATATCAAAGCTGATATCCCGCATTAACATAATCCCCCTCCATTGTCCTCCATCTCCTCCACCTGACCCTGGGTGGTCAGGAAGTTCGATCCGGTCTCCACCGCTGCGACTCAGTCTGTTCTTTGATCCTCGCCGGTGGTTGAGACCTCTTGTCCTGTTCTGAGGCGTGAGGTCATTCCACATATGTAATCACTAAACATTCTAATATGTCTATACATATGTAGGTATGGAATATATGATTAATATAAGCCACAGCCCCCCCCCAAACGACTAAGAAAAGGACAATCAAATTAAGTTTACAGTTTAAGATAATCTCTCTGACATATTATACTGTTAAACATCTTGACAGGGAAAACAAGGAAAAAAATCTTTCCAGCAGTCATGATCCTGTAGAAGATTCAGTGGTAACAACAACAGTATAGTAATGTCACAAATCAGCCTTAAAACTGTCACGGCACAATCTGATAACATAGTTAACAACTCTTTGTCAATTTTGCATCAGTCCCTGTGCCGTCTGGGTTTTAATCTTCTCCCGAATCTGCTGTAGGTCCGCTTTGGCGTCCTGGTGGGACCATCCTGTAAGGAATCTGCAGCTTGGGGAGAGAGTTGTTATTTGTTCCCTGCAGGGGGGCTGAGTTTTTTTTCTTGGGGGGTCTACCCCGCCGAGGTGCTCTCGCCACCCGTGCAGGCTCGTCGCTCAACAAGAAAGCAAGTTTAAGTCTGTCAATGCTGACTGTTTCTTTTCTGTCCCCTAAATCAAGCACAAAATGCTTATCACCAGGTTCCAGCACACTGAATGGTCCATCGTATGGTGGACGGAGGGTTGATTTTAAAGGTTCGTGTCTAACAAAAACGAACTCGGCGTTTTTTAAAGCTTGGGGGACAAAAACCCGTGGAAAAGAGTGATGTGCCGGTCCGGGGAGCGTGTCCGGTCCGGTGCTGCTTAAGGGCCCCAGGGCTGGAAGATGCCCAGGCTCTGGATGCTCTGGTAAGAACTCACCTGGGAGTCTGAGAGGTTGTGCAAAAACTAATTCTGCTGGGGAGGCGTCTAGATCCTCTTTAGGTGCAGAACGCAACCCTAATAAAACCCAGGGAAGTTTATTCACCCAATCTGTATCCGTTAGTGAGGCCCTGAGGGCGGCCTTTAAAGATCTGTGAAAACGCTCGCATAACCCATTAGCCTGAGGGTGATACGCGGTGGTGCGGTGAATTGTTGCTCCTAAGCTGCTGGCCATGGCTGACCACAGTTCTGAGACAAATTGAGGCCCCCTATCGGACGTGATGTCCGATGGGACGTCGAAACGTGCCACCCAGTTTGTTAAAAAAAACGCAAGCGACTTCCGCGGCTGTGGTTGACGCCAAAGGGACCGCCTCTGGCCAGCGCGTAGTACGGTCTATCATTGTTAACAGGTGTGTTAGCGCTATGCGGGCTGAGGGATCAGGGTGAACCAACAATGTGGCATTCGCTAGAGCACTCTTTACTTCCGCGAAGGCGCTTTCGCGCTCCGGGGTCCATTCGACCGCGTTGGAAGGTTTTTGTTTTCTGAGTGCGGCATACAGGGGTTGCATGAGTTGAGCTGCGCGGGGGAGGAAACGGTTGTAAAAATTCACCATTCCCAAAAATTCTTGCAGCGATCTGACCGTTTGTGGTCGTGGAAAATTTTTTACCGTGTGGACTTTGTCTGGCAATGGGACTGCCCCCTTTGGTGAAACTCTGTGTCCCAAAAAATCCATTTGTGACACGCCGAATCGGCATTTGGCTGGATTGATTATTAACCCGTACTCTTCTAGTCTCTGAAAAACTGTAGTGAGGTGTTGCTCAACAGCCTAAGTTATATTTAATAAAGTGGATCTTTTTAAAGGCTACCAGTCAGGACTTAACCAGCTGAAATTAATTTGCACTAATGGGGAATGGGATGGCTTCCTAAATTCTGATGGATTTCAACTGGTTTCTTGGATTTCTATGCCTTTTTGCATCGCTTTTTCTTCATGTGCTCAATATGTATTCCCTGTGTCATTCCACTTTATTAAATATAACATGTTTTGTGAACTCAGTGCCTTGATTTCTTTGTATGTATGGATTACTTGGGTTGTTACTGATATGTGGTGAAAATCTCAGGTCAATGGTTCCATCAGAAATATGTTTCGTGAGAAAAATGTTGAAGTGTTCAATACTTATTTCCCCCGCTGTAAAAATGTTAACATCAATATGAAGCTAAAAGCCCAATTAAAATAATGCCAAAAACTTGCTAATATGCTAAAATACTATTCTTTTTCTTCTTTTCCTTTCAGCTCCTCCCTTCATATGCTAAAATACGATATATAACTAAAATACTTAGCAAAACTATTTGTTTTACAATTAATAAATGGACACAAATATAATAGTTGAAAAGTTTAAAACACAGTTTGCTAGAGAAAGAAGAAAACTAATGTAATCTAAAGAAATGATAACAGAGCACTGGTGTTTTGATAAAAAAAAAAAAAGGCTAACCCAGTGATTCTCAAACTGTGGAGTAAGGACAACTAGTAGTACACTGTTTACACTGCAAATGCGGCATCAATCAACAGGGAGGTAATATGGACTTTATCATTGAAAAATGTGGAACACAGACAGAAAAAAAAAATTACATGATGTGGATATGTGCTGCACTAGTGCAATACTACTTGGCAGGGACAAGGAAAGTAGTGGAAATAGTGTCTTCTAGTAATTATGGAAATAAGTACATGGAGTGAGATTGGAGAGAGCAGCAATGTCAGAGGATTTAAAAAATGTTTAAAACTAAGCACCTTTCCCTACAAATACCCTATCCATGTCCCTATCCTACAAATATAACAGACCGTCAATGACCATGTTTACATGTACACAAATAAACCAGTTATGATTGAATTTCTGGAGTTATCCAATTATTCAAGTGGTCATGTAAACAGAATAATCCAATAAAGGCCATGTAACCGGGGTTATTAACTCAAGTGGTTTACCCTCCAATAATCCATTTATTCACTGCATGTAAACACGACAAAACTGACCATGTAACCGGGGTCACTGATTCACTGGAGTAGCTAATTCCAGCCTAATAAAATCCCCCGAGTGCTTGGATCTCTTGACCATTGACTTTGACCTTAAGCACAGCCTACATCCAGACCCATATAGGATGTGCTTAAGGTCAAGGTAAATGGCCTAGGGGGAGTAAGATTATTTTATGAAATAATAAATGCCCAGATTTCCTGACACTTGATAATGACCTTGACCTCAACCTGGAAGCAGGCCTAACCACATCTCATGACCTTTGTGCTTGACCTTGAGCACAATCTGGATGCAGACCCTCCTGAGAATCCTTGTGAGTGAGTTTGATGACCATTGGGGCAATTCCCTAGGAGGAGCAGTGATTTTTCTGAAATCACATACAGTCATGTGAAAAAATTAGGACACCCTATATAAGCCTGTATGTTTTTTTTTAAACATATTTGGACATATCGATATTTAATATCAATGTTAAAAAATACTGGAGTCGGACTTCCGGTCTGGACGCCATGGCGACTGCAGCTTAACACTGAAGCTCTCAGACCCAATCCAGGATAACACCTTGAAAATCAAACTTAACGGATTTTTGGAGGAGTGAAAATCAAAAGACAAAATCATCATGTCTAAAGGAAAACAGAAGAAACTGAAATTCTCCAGGCCAGGACACGTATCGGCCGGAGAATCTGAACTGGAAGATCTCCGTTCAGAAGACGAGGAACTGGTGATAGCTAACAAAAGGGTTAGCCTGAAATCACTATTTGAGGAGCTACGACGATTTCGCCGAGAAGTTACGGCCGAATTTCGGGAATTCAGAGAAGAATTGAAAAAGACAAACAGCAGAGTGGACCAGGCCGAGAACCGAATCTTGGAAACAGAGGATCGAATAAAAGTGCTCGAAGATTCTGTGCTAGACCTACGCAAAAGACAAGCAGCTATAGAGGCTAAGCTAACCGACCAAGAAGGAAAACAAAGAAGAGACAACATAAGAATTCATGGTCTGATAGAAGGAACCGAAAATGGTTTTAACTCAATGGCAGAATGTGTGGAATCCTTACTAAGAGAGAAACTGGATATTCCACAAACCACCGACTTGAAGATAGAAAAGGCACATCGTTCATTAGCCGCTAGGCCGGCGGCGGAAGCGCCCCCACGTTCGGTGTTGGTAAGATTTTCCAATTTCAAAATAAAACAAGAGGTTGTAAGACTGGCCTGGCAGAAAAAAGGATTTATGCACCAGGAGAGAAAAGTCTACGTGGAACACGATTACGCCCCGGAGGTCCTTAAAAAGCGCAGGGAATACAATGACGCGAAAAAGGTGTTAAGAGAGAAGAAATTGCGCTTTCAGACTCCATTTCCTGCGAAGTTAAGGGTCTTCTACGGCGATGAAACGTGTCTCTATAATTCGGCGGAAGAAGCAACAGCTGACATGGCGAAAAGAGGGCTCCCGGTAACGGTATTTAAACCCGCAGCAGACCCGAGTGAGAAGATCAAAGCGCAAACATGGACAACACAAAGACCCTCAAAATCCACGGACCAGCAGCGGGAAACCCAGCGCCAGAGCGTCGCGGATAAACTATCCGTTTTCAGGTTGGAATAGCGACCTTTTTTTTTTTCCTTTCTCTTGAATCAATCCGCACATCCAACCCCCCTCATACAAGGTAACAAACATTAAAGGAGATGCATATTCAGCATGTGGTAAAACATTTCATGGAACAATCATATTATTTGAAACAAATAAGTCTTTGTAATAAAAAAAAAAAAAAAAAAAAAAAAAAAAAACTTGTTAAAATAGAAATGTGACAATAATCCACATGTTCTCCTCATACTAACAAATACTGTTTTTGCGTGAATGTTTGATGTGATGGGGGTGGGAGGGTGCACACAATTTCACAGGGTTTAGGCATAAAAGGAAAAAAAAAAAATCATTACAAGTTTGGATTGGGTTCTGAAACTCACGTTAAAAGCATGGGACTACTTTCAGTGGTAAGAGAGGGCCCTCAACACGTAACAGAGTTTGAGGAATTTCCCTCAGGGCCTTCACTCCATCAAGGCTCTTCCAGGGTCTTTAAAAAGACCTCAGCTCAGGAAGTTCTTATGACAGCTTTTTGTTTTAAAGTTTTTTACACTATGTTCTTAATGTTTTTCTTGTTTTTAATGTTCTTTCAGTTTCTGAGTAGCACAAATGAGGGCCACCACACAGTTATACTAAACAAAACAACACAATGGAGAAACAGGGTGTAACCAAAATAATTTCATATAATGTAAAAGGAATCCTGAATCCAGTTAAAAGATCCAAGATTCTAGGCAAAATGAAAAAAGACAAAGCAGGAATAATATTTTTACAAGAAACCCACCTAACAGACGTGGAACACAATAAACTCAGTAGACAAGGGTTTAAAATGATCTCTTCATCTTCATATAAATCAGGGAGGAGGAGGGGAGTAGCGACATTGATATCAACCAAAATTACATTTGAAAAAAAATCAGAACACAAAGATAAAGAAGGGAGATACAGTTTGGTAACTGGGCGGCTAGAGGGAGAAGATATCACCCTGCTGAATGTGTATGCTCCCCCAGGGGCTAACTGGAAATTTTATAAAAATGTATTCGACCTAATGATAACTAAAGCTCAAGGTTTAGTGATATGTGGTGGGGACTTCAATCTTAGACTGAATCCATACTGGGATGCTTCTGGTAATTCCCCACATCAAAATAACACCCAAAACAGGAAGACTCGGATGCTACTAAAAGAAATGGGAATCTGTGACGTGTGGAGGGAACTCAACCCCAGTGTAAAAGACTATACATTTTACTCAACTCCACATTCATCTTACTCAAGGATTGACTATTTTTTTATGTTTAATAGAGACATTGGAAGAGTAAAAACATGTAAAATAGGACTGATGGATCTCTCCGACCACAGTCCGATCTACATGGACTTAAATATCCAAAAATACACAAATAATACATTTTCTTAGAGGTTAAATTCAAATGTCCTGAAAGGACCATTGAAAGATGAATTGGAATCAGATATTCTCAGATATTTGGAAGATAACGATAATGGAGAAGTATCCCCTTTAATACTGTGGGATGCATGCAAAGCTGTAATAAGAGGAAAGATTATTGCAAAACTGGCAACCCAAAAGAAACTAAGACAAGAAAAACTATCCACATTAGAGTCAGAACTTAGGAACCTAGAAAAAGAACACAAAGGCAACACTCATTCTACTGACTCGCTCAAGATTAAGGAAATTAAAAACCAAATAAATGAGATCTACACAATAGAAATCCAGAAGAAACTTACATTTCTGAAACAAAAATACTATGAAGCAGGCAGTAAATCGGCAAAATTGCTAGCCTATAAATTGAGGAAACATCAAACAGAAAGAGCAATCTACAAAATCTGAGACCCAGTATCAAAGGAAATAAAATTCAGAATTCAGGATATTCTTAAAAGCTTCGAGAATTACTATAAGAACTTATACTCCCACAAAAAACATAAAAACGCATCCGAGGCATTCCTAAACACATTAAACCTTCCCCAACTTACGGAGTCACAAAATAAAACACTACTGTCAGAAATACATCCTAAAGAATTGGAAAAAGCAATTATGAAACTTAAAGCTAACAAATCCCCAGGAGCTGATGGCTATACAGCAGAGTGGTACAAAACCTTTAAACAGCAACTATCTCCTCTCCTCCTGAAAACATTTAATTATGTCCTCCACACAGGGGAAATCCCCCCCTCCTGGAGAGAAGGGGTCATTGCAGTTATACCTAAACCTGAAAAGGATAAACTAGAGTGCTCCAACTACAGACCAATCAGTGTACTAAATCAGGACTATAAGCTTTTTACCATTATCCTTGCCAAAAGGATAGAAAATATACTGACAGACCTAATTCATTTAGACCAAACAGGTTTTATAAGACAAAGACAGACACAAGACAACATTCGACGCACTTTACACATAATTCATCATATAAAAAAATATAACTTAAATGCAGTCATATTGGGATTAGATGCTGAAAAAGCATTCGATTCGGTTGACTGGTCTTTTCTATATAGAAGCTTATCCAGTTTCAATTTTCATAACAACTTCATTAGAACTATACAGGCATTATATAAAAAACCAACAGCTAAAATAAGGATTAACGGTAATTTATCATCATCTTTTGAACTGGAAAGAGGATGTCGTCAGGGCTGCCCCCTGTCTCCACTGCTCTTTGCAATCTTCATAGAGCCTCTGAGCCATTGGATAAGACAAAACCAAAAAATTCAAGGTATTACACTTGGTCAGAAGGAACATAAAATAGTACTCTTTGCTGATGACATTTTAATATACCTAGGGCAGCCGAACACTTCTTTACCAGAACTAACCTCAGTTTTTTCAGAGTATGGAGATTTATCGGGGTACAAATTAAACATGCATAAAACCCAAGTTTTAACATTCAACTATGACCCAAATCATTATTCACTAAGCAAACTCAAAACTAACTGGGAGTCAGAATCTATGAAATATCTGGGGGTCAATATCCCGAAACAACTCAACAAAATTATATCACTAAACTATGATCCACTGGTGACAAAAATAAAATCTGACCTAGCAAGATGGAATATGATACCATTCTTGGGTACTGCACAAAGAATTGAAGCAGTCAAAATGAATATACTTCCACGTCTTCTATACCTTTTCCAAACAATACCGGTAGAACCTCCCAAAAAAACATGGCAGGAGCTGGACAGAAGGATCTCAAGATTCATATGGCAGGGCAAGAGACCTAGAATCAGATATAGAACCCTACAGCTAAACAAAGACAAAGGTGGGCTCGCGCTGCCAAATATCAGGGACTACTTTAAAGCCGCACAAATTAAAACTTTAGTAGAGATATGTAACCCAGTCTACACTGCACAATGGAAGGAGATCGAATGCCAAATAACAAGTGACATCCCCCTACAGGCGATAATAGGGAACAATGCCTTACCTAAGCTTTTGAATAACACTAACCCGTGGATAGAGACCCCGCTAAAAATTTGGTTTAAGATAGTCAGAGAGAATCAAACTAAAGAGCCCTATCGACTTCTGCAATGGATTGCCTATGATCAGGACTTTACTCCTAATAAAACAGACACCAGATTTAAAAAGTGGAAGGAGAAAGGGCTGATAAAATATTACGATTTTTTTAAAGGGCAAATCTTAAGAAGTTTTGAAGATTTGAAAAAACAAGGCCTAATAAATCAAGACCTTTACAGGTTCTTCCAGCTTAGACACCACATAAACAATATACTTAAAAAGGAGGTTTTGGAAAGGGCCCAGTCAGGTGTTCTGAAGGTCTTCTTAATGGCATATAAAGGGATCCCAGGGATCAGATACATTTCTAAAATATACCAAGGTCTTCAAGACTTAAAAGGAGACAACACATCTTATATAAAAGAGAGATGGGAAAAAGAGGGGAATTTCACTTTACAACTGGAAATATGGGAAAAGCTAAATAAACAGCAATGGAAAAGTACCTCATCCCTGCAGTGGAGAGAATTTGGATGGAAAAACTTGGCAAGATTTTTCAGAACACCTGCACAAAACAAATTTACCCATAAGGGATTGAACTGTTGGCGCTTGTGTGGTGAAAAGACTGCAAATCATTTTCATGTGTTTTGGTCATGCCCAGTTATCCACCAATATTGGACCAAGGTACAGACAATATTGGGGAAAATATTCAAAATTACAGTTCCCTTTTCTTTTGTAACTTTGTATTTGGGTTTACTACCGGACTCACTGGAAAGACGAGGAGAAAAATACTTATTCAATGTTTTAATATTGGCAAGCAAAAAAGCTCTAACTAAAAAATGGATGTTGAAGGACTGTCCTACACCTGAAGATTGGACTAACGTGATCCAAGACATTTACTCGATGGAAAAGTTGACATTCGCACTGAGACAGGACATGGATGGGTTCATGAACTTTTGACAACCCTGGACCGCATATGTGTCTTCCATTAGATCTAATCTTTGACAAATACCATTTCAATAATGGTTCCGCTCTTTGTTCCATTGCTACTCAGATGCTCTTTTATCTTTATTTACTTACTTTTTCTTTTTGTTTGTTTTTTACTGGTTTGTTTGTTTTTTTGTTATTTGTTTTTTGTTTTTTTCTCTTTAATTTCACTTTTTCTTTCACTTTAAAAAAAAAAGGGGTGTTGTAAGAATTAATCTTCCAATGTTGTCAGATATCAGAAAATAAGGGAACATGTGATGAAAATGTAAACAATGCATTGCTGTAACGACCTGTATACCCTTTACAAAAACTTAAATAAAAAAAAAAAAAATAAAATACTGGAGTCACATAATACAACTAAACAATCAAAAATGAATTAAAGACTTTTTTCAAATTTTCTGTAAAATGTAATTCTAAACAAATAGTGAGGAATAAATTAGAACACCCCTCATCTTTTTTAGGACACCCCCACAGTCATTCCCACTTACAATGGCTAAAATAAATGTAAAAAAATGCAAATAAAAACAAAAGCAAGGTTAGACATAGATACGTGAACATTTCTTAATAAAGAGCTGAATATTTAAGGGGGTGTCCAAATTTTTTCACATGACTGTAAGTGCCCAGATCACCTGACCTTTGACCTTGAGCACAACCGGGATGCAAACCCACCTGAGGATCATTGTGAGTTTGGTAAGCATTGTGGCAAATGCCTAGAAGGAGTAGTGATTCCTGTTAAATGTGGATGGATGGACGGACGATGGATGCCGCGTCAATGCATTAGCTCCTTTTGGCTTTGCTGGAATGAGTTAAAATGTGTATTCAATTCAAAAAGAAAGTGAAATGTGAAGGTGGAAGTGAAGGTTATCTAGAATGATAATGGATGAATGGTTTGAGCATTTCATTGTGGAGTGATTGCACTGACTTTAACCTTAAAGCGATATACTTTTTCAATCACCACACTGAAAAAAATCAAGGTTGCACAAGCATGTATACTAATTTAATTATTTTCCCAGCTGTATCACAGTCAGTTTCTTGATAGCTTTTGTGGTAATGAGTGTGCCAGAAAAGGCACTCCACTATCTGACGGGGTATACTGGGAAAAAGAGGTCAGAGGTGTGCAGTGTTCAATGTAACAAACATAAACTAGACTAAACCAGAGAAAACGTGAAAGTCCTGCCTGGTGCCAAAGACAGCAAAGAGGTAACCCGGGCCCCGTGGTCCAGTGAGTGACCTCTGGACCGTACATCTCTGTTTGTTTTGGCAGGACTGGAGTCTACCGGGAAGAAAAGGCTCATACTAGTTACATACGTGTACACGTGAACCCTCTCTGAAAAAGAGACAAACCTCACTGAGTTTGCACAGTCTGAACCTTTGCGTTAGTTAATGAATGACCAAATGAAAATAATTTATTTTTTTCAATACAACAGGATTGTTCTGGTTAACTTAAACGATAACCTCTATCAGTGTGTCACTCTTAAGCCTTGAAAAGACTGGCACTGTGGACTGTGATGAGTTCTTCATCTAATACAGAGCATTATAAAACTACTTAATATTTCTGAGTACAACAGAGATAACATAACAAAAATAATTTTTTTGTAAGTTGTCTGTGTTTTTTCAACTGATTAAAGACAATTTTGCACCGCTGAATCCGAAAATGACATCCGTTTCTCGATCAGGTCAGGTTTTTATGCTAAGTTGTAAGCAGTCATACAGCAGTTGTACAGTTGTACTGTAAATTGAATAGTAGACATTGATAAAGGTAAGTACATGTAAATTGAATGTTATGTCGTCATTGTTCAAAATTCGGAGAATTTCAAGAAATAAAGAATTTTGCATCATATAAAGCAAAAATACTCGTACATGTAAACAAAAACGTAAAAAACGTGGCCATAGTTCAAAAAGTTGACCTGATTGAGCAAAACCAATGTGATTTTTGGATTCAGCACATCAAAATTGTCCTAAATCAGCTAAAAAAAACTTAGACAATAAATTTGGTGTTGACCCGTGTAATCAATTAATGATTCGATGCGTCTTCTACTTTCTTCTTCAGTTTGTTCTATCTAGCTTTTGTGGAAGGTCTAAAGAATATTTTCTAGAAGCGTTTATGTATTCTCAAATTTAAGACTTATTTTTATACATCACCAGGCATATATTTTATTGCCTTTCTCAAGGACATAATAATGGACTGGAGTGATTTCTTTGCTGTTTCTCATCACCAACGCTTTAGTGTTTAGGAAGGCTGGTGCTGTAGGTTTGAGATGATGACATTACACCTCTTAGCTATGAGATTATATAACCCTAAAGGAAAAGAGGGAAATGGTAAATATGCATACTAATAGGTGGATGTAGGTTTATGAAAACTCATTCCTAACTAACTAACTAACTAACCTGCACTTATATAGCGCTTTTCTAGTCACAAAGACCACTCAAAGCGCTTTCATTAATACTAACCCTCTATTCTAAGGGCCTATAGGAAACAGATATCTAGGGACAATTTAGAACAGCCAATTAACCTAACATGCATGTTTTTGGCATGTGGGAGGAAACCGGAGAAATCCCGGAGTAAACCCACGCAACACGGGGAGAACATGCAAACTCCACACAGATCACTGTTGGTCGGGGGCTGGGATCGAACCCACGATCCCACGATCCCCACAATCCCCCGGCCAAGGGTAAACTGTGCTGCCGCAGTGCTAACCACTGCGCCACCGTGCAGCCCATAAGTTTAAAGTTCACATCTTCATGAACTTCACCAATGAAGCCCCTGGGACCTTCAGAATGATAAGGGCTAATGAACTTTGTGTTGCTTAAAGGGGGATCAGTGTCTGACTAACTACAGCATCTTGTGGAAGATCCAATCCTGAACCAGTTTGCAAGTTTGAAGCTACAAGACAGTATGTTCTCCTCCTGTCTGACTGGCCACGTGAAATGTGTGTCCCCACGGTCAGGATATTAGGGTAATCTCAGGGGCTTGAGGGTCAGTCAGACTCAAACTTGACTGTACAGGATGAGTCGTATGAACCCTGTCGGCCTCGGAGGTTGTTAACACCTGTTTGCATTTCCTCGGATTCAAGGACACGCAGTTTAGCTCCAGAGCTCACTGCTGTAGCATACCAAGCTTGTCTGGATATTAACCAGTTTCATCTGGATAGCAGTCAAAGCAGACAGGAAAAGCTGGATCTTGTTGGGGCAGAAAACTTTTATTGCACAGTTGTAAGATTGTGAACTGATTACCCTGTACAACTTATGTAAGGATTTCCATGTTAATAAACAGGAGATAAAACTGAAAGCTTGCTCTCCAATTTAATTTACTACATTGCTATATTTATATTGCTGCTTATCAGTGTATTTACAAATGTTTACAGCCTTTGCTGGTTTACTGTGTTGAGAATAATTACTTACTGTTCCAGTGTTTGGGGTTGTTGTTTGTATTTTATGTGAATACAATGCCTCCTGCCTTATTAAGATTTTTTTTTATTTTTTTTTTTAGGGGGGGGGGGGGCTATAGTGTTTTTGGTTTTTTTAGTGAACACTCAAAGCCAGGAAAGGAAAAGGGTATTTATGCCCTCATTAGATCAAAAATCAGATCTCAGAAGCTAGCTTCACTATTACAGACTTTGCTCTCAGACTGACTTCAGTGGCACAATACGTAATGCCGCACGTCAGTCAATGACTGTGAGCGGGAACACCACGCAGGAGGTGGGGTGCAAATCTTCAGCTGTGATTGGCTGTTGGTCTCCCACACCGCCTGTTGAGCAACACTGGTTTGTTGCAGGATCAGTTATGCATTTGTTTGCACGTGTGTCTATGCATAAACAACCGAAGACCTTACTTGGGTGTGAAATGTCTGCAGTGGACTCATTAAAAAACATTTTTATTTTTTTTTTACTATAAATAGGGATTTATTTAATGAATCAGGGGCCTCGTTTTCTCATTCAAAAACAACTGCCCATCCATTACTTTGGCCTAAAAATTGGGAAAAAATAAGTATCCAGGCAGAGAAATGCAGCAAAAGTCTGAGTAGAGCAGATGGAGGGCGGGCAGCAGCTGTGCTTGTGGAGTGACATCCTATCCCATCTCTACTCCAGGCCATTTTGGACCCTCAGCACATTCCTTTATGCTGTGGCACCCGGGGAGAGCCTAATTGTATACCATCTCAGACAGGAACAAAGAGCAGGGGTTCCCTAGTGAGATAACAGGGAGGTGTTAAGGATGAGTGGGTTGATTGCAATGTGACGCGAAGGTCATCTTTTGTGTGTGAGAAGATTCTAGAAGAATGCCATGATATTTAAGAGAGGAGCTTGTGCTGGAATGTTATTCTGTCTATGCTTGAAGATGTGAGAGTGTGTAATAAATCGTCTGAAACAAATCTGCCTCTTCATTTACACGCTCCACACTGGTGACCCAAGACGTATCATGGAACACGAGTCAAGATCCCCGGAGCCGACCTCGACGGGAACCTATAGCCACGCATGTGCGGTCGCAGTCAAGCTACCGGATTTCTGGCAGCACAACCCGCGCTCTTGGTTCCACCTCATCGAGGCGCAGTTCGCCCTCCGGGGGATAACAGCAGATGACACCAAATTCCACTACGTGGTCGCAGTGCTCGACGCCCGCACAGCTCAGCACGTAGCGAGCCTGCTCGATCAGCCACCAACCGGCAACAAGTACGAGGCGCTAAAGGCTGCGCTCATCCAGCGCTTCACTCTCTCGGATGGTGAGAGAGCAGAGAGGCTCCTGACGCGGACCGAGTTGGGAGATGGGTCGGCAATAGACCTCATGGAGAAGATGCTGACGTTAAGGGGCACGGACGACGACCACTTTCTGTTTACCCACCTCTTCCTCCGGAACCTTCCGACAGCGGCGAGAGCGTCCCTGGCCAATTCGCTGTTGCTGACCGAGCGGGACTTTCGTGCGCTAGCCCGGGAGGCAGACCGGATCATCATCGCCACCAGGGCGTTCACGACCATCGCGGCAGCAACGGAGCTCAGCGAGACGGCCAGAGGAGGCGAGGAGCCACCGACGGCAGCAGCAGCGAGGGCCAAGGAGCGCCAGGGAGACACGCTTTGTTTCTACCTCCGCCACTTCGGAGAGAAGGCACGCAGATGTACACCACCGTGCCAATTCAAGCGCTCGGGAAAACGCCAAGACCGGGGGTCGGTAGCAGCCGCGGCCCTCGGGGAGGAGAACAAGCTGCTCTACCTGACGGACGCACACTTGGGGAGGCATTTCCTCGTGGACACCGGCGCCCAGAAGAGTTTCATCCGGCCAACCTACACTGACCGGCTGGCAGGATCTAGCGGCCCCGAGATGGCGGCAGCAAATGGCTCGGAGATTAAGACCTTTGGTGAGAAGACTCTACTCTTGTCTCTACACGGCCGTACATATGAGTGGACTTTTGTCATAGCAGCATTGAATTACCATATTCTAGGGGCTGATTTTCTGTGTGCACATGGTTTATTGGTTGATGTTGCTAACAGGCACCTAGTTAATGCACTGTCTTTCGACTCTCTCCCCTGTATAGCTCGAGTGACCCGGCCAACAGCACAAGCCAACGTCACAGCAGCAGACGGTAAGTTCCACACACTGCTCACCCAGTTCCCAGCACTCACAGTCCCGATGTTTTTGGCAGCCATCGCTAAACACGGGGGTGGAGCATTTTATCACCACCACCGAGCCGCCCGTTTTTGCATGACTTCGGCGCTTGGACGCAGCTAAACTGGCCATAGCGCGCGAGGAGTTCGCCAACCTGGAAAGGTTGGGCATCATCAGGCGCTCAAACAGCCCATGGGCATCCCCGCTACACATGGTCCCTAAAGCTGAGGGTTCGTGGCGACCGTGCAGGGATTTCCGCAGGTTGAACAACGCCACAGCACACGACCGCTACCCAATTCCCCACATACAGGATTTTTCTGTTCACCTTGCCGGAGCGCGCATTTATTCCAAAATAGATCTGGTCCGCGGTTACCACCAGGTCCCAGTGCGTGCTGAGGACATACCCAAAACAGTGGTAATAACTCCGTTCGGTTTATTCGAGTTCCTGCGCATGCCATTCGGGTTAAAAGGAGCGGCACAGACGTTCCAGCGCATGATGGATGCAGTGCTGCGCGATCTCTTGTTCGTGTTTGTCTACCTGGACGATATCCTAGTAGCCAGCACGTCTGAAGATGAACACAAAACCCATCTCACTACGGTTTTCCGGAGGTTGGAGGAGCACGGGTTAATAATCAACCCAGCGAAATGTCAGTTTGGAGTGACGGAGATTGATTTTTTGGGGCACCGCGTCTCTCCCGAAGGAGCGATCCCGCTGCCTGACAAGGTGCGTGCAGTGGCGGATTTTCCCCGGCCACAAACGGTCAGGGCGCTACAAGAATTTTTGGGAATGGTGAACTTTTATAACCGTTTCCTTCCCCGCGCAGTGCAGCTCATGCAACCATTGTACGCCGTGCTCAAAAAACAGAAACCCGCGGATAGGGTCGAATGGACCCCGGAGCGAGAGCAAGCGTTCTTGGAAGTCAAAGCAGCCCTGGCAAGCGCCGCATTGCTAGCACATCCAGACCCAACGGCTCGCATAGCGCTCACCACTGACGCTTCAGATGTGGCCATAGGAGCTGTCGTGGAGCAGCATGTAGCCGGGGCTTGGCAGCCGCTCGCCTTTTTCAGCAGGACTTTGCGCGACAGTGAACGTAAATACAGCGTGTTCGACAGAAAGTTGCTGGCTCTCTATAACTGGCCATTCGCCACTTCCAGTTCTGGCTGGAAGGGCGCAGTTTCACCGCGTTCGTTGACCACAAGCCGCTAACATTCACGATGGCCAAGGTTTCAGAACCGTGGTCGGGCCGGCAGCAGAGACAGCTGGCAGCGATCTCAGAGTTTACTACCGATATTCAGCATGTGTCGGGTAAACTGAATGTAGTGGCAGACTGCCTCTCGCGCGCCGTGGTGGCCCCGGTCTGCGTGGGGATAGATTACGCAGCCATGGCCGCAGAGCAGGTTAGCGACGGGGACGTGCGCGCGCTCCAGTCTGGACCAACAGGGTTAAGGCTGGAGAACAGGGTGCTGCAAGACGGCATGCCCTCCCTAATCTGCGATGTCTCCACGGTTCGCCCGCGTCCCGTGGTCCCGGCCGCGTGGCGCCGCCGCGTGTTTGACTCGATTCACTCTTTGGCGCACCCAGGAGTGCGCGCGTCAGTCAAAATGGTGGGGGAGAAATTTGTGTGGCCGAGCCTTCGCAAACAAGTGAAAGAGTGGGCAGCAGCCTGCGTGGCGTGCCAACGAGCCAAAGTACACAGACACACGAAGGCTCCCTTGGAGCCGTTTCGTATTCCGGCTAAGAGGTTCGACCATGTTCAAGTGGACCTCGTGGGCCCCCTCCCGCCATCACAGGGGTGCACGCACCTCCTGACAATGGTGGACCGCACCACGCGCTGGCCAGAAGCGGTTCCGCTGGCGGCAACCATGGCCGAGGAGGTGGCGCACGCTTTTTTAACAGCATGGGTGGCGAGTTTTGGAGTCCCGTCGGACATTACGTCCGACAGAGGTCCTCAATTTGTTTCCGAACTCTGGTCAGCGATGGCCCGCAGCCTGGGTATTACAGTTCACTGCACAAGCGCGTACAACCCACAGGCTAATGGGCTATGCGAACGTTTTCATAGATCATTGAAAGCGGCTCTCAGGGCTTCATTGACGGATGCAAATTGGGTAGACAGGCTACCGTGGGTTTTATTGGGGTTGCGCTCCGTGCCTAAAGAGGATCTCGAAGCTTCCCCGGCAGAACTCGTTTT
Organism: Pholidichthys leucotaenia; assembly: GCA_020510985.1. Lineage (NCBI taxonomy): Eukaryota > Metazoa > Chordata > Actinopteri > Cichliformes > Pholidichthyidae > Pholidichthys > Pholidichthys leucotaenia. The sequence continues at coordinate 336,779,657 of CM035841.1, forward strand.
TGCGTAACCACTCCGGCTGCCCGGGGAGTTTCTGCCAGATAATCCCGCGCCGGGCAGCTGCCCGTCTCAGCTTTTGCAGCGTAGCGCAGACACAGGCACGCTGCTGGGCCCTGCCCACCACAGTTTTCCGCGCGTTTTTGTGCCTAAGACTTTGAAGAACGCGGAGTTCGTGTTTGTCAGACACGATGCCCACTGCCCTCCACTGCGCCCACCCTATGATGGACCGTTCAGAGTGCTGGAAACAGGGGATAAGCATTTTTTGCTAGACTTGGGGAGTAGGAGGGAAAAAATTGGCATAGACAGACTCAAACCTGCTTTCGTTGTGGCGGACAAGCAAGTGCTGTTGGCGAGGGCCCCTCAGCGTGGAAGACCCCCACGGGGAGCTCCCCAGAGAAACGATTCCCCAGAGTACCCACACGGACGGACAGAAAATTTTTCCCCCCAAACAACAGCCCCCCAAAGGCAGGGCAACGCCACGGAGGCGGTGAATTCTGGTTACAACAGATACGGGAGAAGACTGAAGCCCAAGCAGCATGTGGACTGATGTTTAATGGTTCTATCACACCATGTGGACTGATGTTTAATGGTTCTATCACAGCATGTGGACTGATGTTTAATGGTTCTATCACAGCATGTGGATTGTTATCCTCTTGTCCTATCTAAGATGCTGGGGGGGGGTGGCACCTGGGGAGAGCCTAATTGTATACCATCTCAGATAGGAACAAAGAGCAGGGGTTCCCTAGTGAGATAACAGGGAGGTGTTAAGGATGAGTGGGTTGATTGCAATGTGACGTGAAGGTCATCTTTTGTGTGTGAGAAGATTCTAGAAGAATGCCATGATATTTAAGAGAGGAGCTTCTGCTGGAATGTTATTCTGTCTATGCTTGAAGATGTGAGAGTGTGTAATAAATCGTCTGAAACAAATCTGCCTCTTCATTCACACGCTCCACAGTGCCACCAATCAGTGATACTGGCAAGACATCATTCAAGCAATGCACTTTCCTCAGAGTTACATGCAACCCAGATGGCAACATTACTCGATGTAATAAAGCTATTTTACAAACTAAATAAAAGCTGACAAGGACTCACGTTTACCTTGACCCTCTTCATTGACCCCTACACTTAACTGCTTTGGAGTGGTCTCTAATCAATGGTGACTCTATTGAATATGCTATTGTCACAGCTGAAAGGTGGCTGTAAAAATTGTGATAAAATAGAGACAGTATGTTTTGAGCCATCGTGACCCTGACAAAGACATTATGTATAATACTGTCATAACAATGAACTCTATCATTACGTACAGCGAGAAAAATAAGTATTGAACACATCATTTTTTTCATTAAACATATTTCTGATGGAGTCATTGACCTGAGAGTTTCACCAGATATCAGTAACAACCCAAGTAATCCATATGTACAACCAAGTTATATTTAATAAAGTGGAATGACACAAGGAATAAGCATTGAACACATGAAGAAAAGGAGGTGCAAAAAGGCATAGAAAGCCAAGAAACCAGTTGAAATCCATCAGAATTTAGGAATCCCTCACATCACCCCATCAGTGGAAATTAATTTCAGCTGGTTAAGTCCTGATTGACAGCCTTTAAAAAGGTCTATGAATATCAAATTGTCACACCACAAAGAACTCGTGGTGGGTAGAAGCAAAGCACTCTCTCTAGACCTTCACAACCTTATTGTTGCAAAACATAACTAGAAAAGCACTCAGAGAGTGCATACCTCTGCCAAGGCTCCTTCCATCCCTCATGGATCACCGCCAGAATGTAATGGGTTCATGTGTAGGCCATGAGCCAGTTCTGGTGAAAATTATTAAAGGGTTAATGTATAGTTAGTGCCAGAATAATAATTCTGTAGGTGATCTCCCATTATGCTCCACACATATTCCATACAAATTCTGTTTGCATGCTTATGAACAAGTATGTTATGGTATATTGATAACAGGAATGAGACAAAGGTATAGAGCCCTCTCTGTCTTTTCTCTCTCTTTTAAGTCAGGTCTTTCACATTAGATACACACCCAAAAACAGCATTCTCACACACTCTTTTGATAGCACATTTAAACTGGCCAATCAGAAGGTTGCGTATAAGCCCCTCCTATTGTAGTAGATCGCCCCACCTGAGAGAATAACTGTAATGTGCACCTGGAAGTCGGGGTTCAGTCTGACCATGCTCCAGAGGGAGCTGCGTCACGCTGCACCCAGCGCTGCTTGCTTTACATGTGACTTCTAAATAAATGTACCATCCTTTAAATTGAAGAAATCTCCGTTTTGTTCTTGGACCTTTCAATCAAAGAATCGGGTATTTTTCTAACAATTACATCAAAGTCTGTCCAATAGTTTTGGAGGATTCTTGCTAACACAGTGTGAGAAGATAAGAGCCTTGGTGGAGGTATGCGTTCTCGGATCGTCACCAAAATGTAATGCGTTCCTCTCCAGGCCAAGGATCACGTTTGGAAAAAATTTCATCCAAATCCATCCAGTAGTTTTGGAGTATTTTTGCTAAAACAATGTGAGAAGATAAGAGCCTTGGTAGAAGTATGTGTTCTTGGATCATCACTAAAATGTAATGGGTTTCTCTCTAGCTTAAGGACCACCTCTAGTGCAAATTTCATCCAAATCCATCCAGTAGTTTTTGTGTAATCCTGCTGCACAAATTCAAACAAGGTCCTTGGTGGAGGTATGCACTCTCAGATCATCACCAAAATTTAATGGGTTCATCTTTGGCCCAAGAGCTACCTCTGGTGAAATTTTCATCAAAATCCGTCCAGTAACTTTTGCATGATCCTGCTAACAAACAGACAGACGAACAGACGGACGGATGGACAAACAGACAAACCACCCCGATTACATTACCTCCTTGGCGGAGGTAATGATGGCATTGGTTGCATTTCTAAACTGGTGAATGTTCCAGTGAGCACTATTGGAGCAATCATTCGGAAGTGGAAAGAACATCATTTTACCATAAACCAATCAAGACCAGGAGCTCCTTGTAAGCTTTCTGGCAGAAGAGTAAAAAAATTATCAGAAGAGTTACTCAAGAGCCAAACACCACTCATGGAGAGCTCCAGAAAGACCTGGAGTTAGTAAGTACTGCTGTTTCAAAGAAAACAATAAGTAATGCACTCAACTAACATGGGCTCTATGTCCGCTCACCTCACAAGACTCCATTGCTGAAGAAAAAGCATGTTGAAGTCTGGTCAGATGAGACCAAAATTTAACTTTCTGTATGCCACGACACACAGCATGTTTGGAGGAAAAAAAGGCACTGCACATCCCATCATGATGTGGGGGTGTTTTTCAGCACATGGTACAGGCAGACTACATATAACTGAAGGAAAGATGAATGGACAAACGTACAGAGACATCCTTGATAAGAACCTGTTGCCATCTGCCAAGATGCTGAAGATGAAACGAAGGTGGACATTTCAGCAAGACAACGATCCCAAACACACAGCCAAGGAAACTCTCAACTGGCTCCAGAGAAGGAAAATAAAGCTGATAAAATGGATCAGTCAGTCACCTGAGCTGAATCCAATTGAAAATTGATGGAATGAACTGAAGATCAGAGTTCATAGAAGAAACCCACAAACCTTCAAGATTTGAAGACAGTTTGTGTGGAAAGAAGGGGCTAAAATCACTCCCGAGCAATGCCTTTGCCTAGTTTCTCCATACAGGAGGCGTCTGGAAGCTGTTATTACCAACAAAAGCTTTTCTACTAAATATTAAATGAATTTCACCAAGCATGTTCAATACTTATTCCATGTGTAATTCCACTTTATTAAATATAACTTTTTTTGTGAACACAGTTGCCTTGATTTCTTTGTATGTACAGTATGGATTTTTTTTTTTTTTTTTTTTTTTTTTTTTTTTGTTAGTTTTTTGTACCCGTAGGTAGATTTGGTTTGCAGTCTGGTGACAAGCCACCGGCTGCTGGTCGCTGCGTGCGCAAGCGCCCTAAACCTACATGTTTTTGGTATGCGGGAGGAAACCGGAGAAATCCCGGAGTAAACCCACGCAACACGGGGAGAACATGCAAACTCCACACAGCTCACTGTTGGTCGGGGGCTGGGATCGAACCCACAATCTCATGATCCCCGCGATCCCCCGGCCGAGGGTAAAACTGTGCTGCCACAGTGCTAAACCACTGCGCCACCGTATTACTTGGGTTGTTCCTGATATCTGGTGAAAATCTCAGGTCAATGGCTCCATCAGAAATATGTTTAATGAAAAAAATGTTGACGTGTTCAATACTTATTTTCCCTGCTGTATGTGGCAAATATAGACTAAAAAACTTAATTATGAGTGTCATAAAACTGTACTGAATTGTATCATTAGGTAGGAACCAGACGTTGGGCTGGACTTTTTTGTTGTCTGCTATTTTGATGGACAGCATTGTTATTGCCCATTATTCTATTTTCTCATACGCTGATAACAAACTGATGAAGTTAAAGGAGAAGGACAGTGGTTATGCATTTATTTATTTTGTCAAATAATGAACAGTGTAGGGCTGCAGAGGTGAAGATACAACGGCAGTTGTGCCTACCCACTGCAGTTCTTCTTCCCATTGGGCTGCGGCACAAGGAATCAATCATGGGTTGGCACCACCATGAAGTGACTGACCCAGGCACCTAAGTCACGCCTGGAGAAAGGCAATTGGTGGATCACTTCCTCAATTTGATTGAAAAGCCATGAAGAGATGCATTCAAAATGTAGATGATCTTGGTGTTCTGCAATTCACATCAGTTCTTGCACCTGGCTAGCTGCACGAATCCAGAGATCAGAACCCCACAAGAGCAGAGACTATGTAGCTGCATGCAGAAAGAGAAAAGTGAACTGCCATAATAACTTAACACTAAAATCAAAGATGTGTTTTATATTAGAATATAATGCTACATAACATAAATAAATGCATCCTAAAGCGGACAAGTGACAATTGAAATTAAAGTTACAAAAGATCATCCTCAGCCAGAAGCACTAGAATTTTTTGTTATCTGGCATTTTGACAGACAGGGTTGTAAAAATGCTGTCATAATATATTATTACCTGTCATTTTCATTTAATAAGACACTCAATAGTTTTGTTTTGTTCACGATAAACTAGCAGCTGTGCATGTTGGTGCCTCATGCTCCACTGCTTCAGTCCCTCTTTTTCACCCCTCTTATCATCAACATCACAACTGTTTGGCCATATAAAGAAAGTTTTCACACTCAGCTGCTTTGACATTTTTGCAGTTGTAGCAGATAGGAGACTGTGTGAAGCTGCACACAGATGGAGAAAACTGAACTGTCAAAGACTTAAAACACTAAAATCAAAAGTGAGACTTTGATAATTGTTATTTAACATGGACAGTAAAGTGGACAAGTAGTAATTACAAGTTGAAGTTACCAACTTGTGCAAAGGACATCGAAAACCGCATAAAAGCTGCACACTCTGCATATGCAATTGAAATCGATGCATTATATGGATGCCCTTGTCATCGAGTCTTCAATAATCATGCGATAACCATCCGCACCAAAATCATGGTTTTTCGGACCGTTGTTCTTTCCACCCTTCTTTATGCCTGTGAAGCCTGGACCTTGTATCATCGCAATATCAAGCGCCTTGAGAACTTCCAACAGAGAAAGCTCAGACAAATACTTGCCCTTCGTTGGGAGGATCGACTTTCAAACAATGAGATTCTCAAGCGTGCTCTGCTGCCTAGTGTGGAAGCTACCATCTTGCAGCACCGCCTTCGATGGAAAGGACATGTCGTACGGCTGGACCCCACCAGACTACCATGAATCATGCTCCAGGGGGAGCTTGAGACGGGAAAAAGACCACATGGTAGGCCAAAACTGCGCTACAAGGACCAGCTAAAATGTTCCCTGAAGCAAGCCAACATAGACAAAAGATCTTGGGAACAACTTGCCACCGACAGAGCAGCCTGGAGAAGAAGAACTTGGGAAGGCACAGACTCATTTGAGAGGCTCAGAAAACAACAGGATGATGATAAACACAAACGAAGACAAGAAAAACAAAACCAACTACGTCCCCCACCCACAATAAAATGTGACTTCTGCCCACAACAGTTCTATCATAGGCTGGGCCTTCAGAGCCACATCCGCCATCGACATCAATCACAGATGGCAACGTCCTGAAAACTAAGACGAAACCAATGCTCGGACACGAGCTGGAGTCGACGACGACCTTCAGACTGCTAAAATACAAATCAGAGTCAGAAATGGATAATATTCGGTTAATGGGGCCTGTGTTATGAACATAAAAAACAGGTCTTTTTCCATTACAATATCTGAGACACTGTATTAACTTAATAATTTTTTAAAAAGAAATAAAGTAATGTGTCCTTTTGTGTCAGATATGAGAATATGATGCTCCTTTTCATCCTGTTTGAGTAACTTTGGATTTTGGCCTTCTTGTTGGCTCAAACATTAAATTGCAATGGGTAGTTTCTATCTAACACCGATGCTGTGTACAAGAAGGGGATGAGCAGACTCTACTTTCTGAGGAAGCTGAGATCCTTCAACATGTGCAACAAGATGCTGGAGCTTTTCTACAAGGCCGTTGTCGCCAGCGCCATCTTCCTTGCTGCTGTTTATTGGGGTAGCAGTATCAGAGCCAGCAACACCAACAGACTTGACAACATTATCAAGAGGGCTGGCTCTGTAATTGGTCTCAGGCTGGAGACACTTGAGAATGTGGTGGAGAGGAGGACACTGAACAAACTGCAATCCATCACGGACAACCCTGATCACCCCTCCACCACACACTGGACAGACAGCGGAGCACTTTCTCCAGCAGACTGCTACAGCTTTGCTGCTGAACGATTAGGTACAGGAAATCTTTCCGCCACACACGCCATTTCACTGTACAACAACTCACTCTGATGTTGAATCTTGGTCATGACTATGCTGCCATACTGCACCTTACAGTCTAATTGGTACCTCACATTTCACCCTGGACCTGATAGTCCTGCATTGCACAGCAAGTACGATCCATGCATCTATACGGGCCATCATCTATTCATCTGCGATGTATATAAAGTTATCTAGGCAGTTTTGCTTTCCCTTGGGAATTCCTTTTTCTATTATGCTATGTCTGTTTCTGTCGTTTTGGTCGTCTACTGTGTCATGAAAAAAACATATCAGGCTTCCTTTCACTGGTGACAGATACCCTGTTTCCTCTTAAGTTTAGGCTTCTAACCATCCATTATGAAAAATATTACTGAGCAAGACTCTTGGGGGCCTCTAATGATGCTCTGATGACTTCTTTCACCTTCCAAACATTAATCTACCCTCCTTGACCATGCTGTTGCTGGAGGTCTCGCCCTGTTGGAAGTGAATTATTCCTCCCTACTTTTCCAAGTGCTTGCTCATAAGAGGACCCATTCTCATGACCTTAAAAATCAAAGTAAAATCATCCTCAATGTCACTAACCTCCTGCAGGTGTCAGTCTTGCTCTGAGCAGTGGCAGCTTGACTGATTTTTGGGCTTCTCCATGTGCTTTTTGGATGTTCTTCAAACTAACAACAAAAAGAGAAATGACAGATTTGTTCATATGCAGTTCCAGAATAGACAATTAAAATTTACATTACAAATTTCAACTTGAAATTGAAATAACAAAAATGAGTCACATGGACCAAAATCACACACAATATCTCAAGCCAAATGCCATAACATCTAGTTGAGGGTGAGGAAAGCACAAAGGAAGAACATTTTTCAATTGTGATACAAACTGGAAAAACAAGAATGGTTTTGGTGTTTGCTCTTCTAATAATAATTATGGATATTACCATTGAACACAACTGATATGAGAGTAAATGTTATAAAATCCTGTTACACTAGCTGTCTGAAGAGCAGTCTACTTGGCACCTTGCTGATCCTGGTACTGGGGATTCGGCTAATTCTGGGCCGTGTTTAACTACAGACTTTATGGAATTCCTGTCATGGTTTGTTCACGTAACCAAGGCTTTCAATATGATTGGCTTGACTGGGTGTTGGAGGCTTAAGGAGCTGCTTGAAAACATCAGATTTTCAGTAGAAGATTTCCTCACAATAACAGCAAGGCACAGACGGTAAGTACCATCTGTTTGCATTTTTGCAAGTTAAATGCTGAATATTAAAAACTTGAAAATTGTAACTAGTTGGTACTCTTTATTCATTTTGTTAAAGTGAGGGTTTTGAAACAAGTTTGTTAATAAAAAATAAGATAAATGTTCATGAAAAAAATAAAAAAAAATGTAGTCCTTTGTGAATGGTGTTTGGATGTTTTCGCCCTACAGTTTAAATACATGCTCATCAGGTTAAATATTGTTAATTATTAATTGTGTGTCTGTTTTATCCGTCTGCATTTCTCTTTTGATGAATATGTGCAAGTTATCTACATTACAAATACAAGTAGCAATGCAAAGCAAAGGCATGCTAATCTTCTTTAAATTTTGCCAAGTATAAAGCATATGTGCATGTATTTTCTGACTGTGCAGGTTTGTGACCATGGTGACTGTGACAACAGTCTTTAAGACGGTGACCCTGTTTTTTGCAGAGCTCGTTGGCTCCATCACAGACTGGTTTCAGACCAAACCAGCATGGGCTAACCTGGAAGTGCTGGAGAACACAGAACTGAGGACAACTGGAGGAGGTGAACCAAAAGACAAGACAAATGGGGCAGACGGGATGCACTTTTGCAATAAACAGTCTCACCAATATTTTTAAGTAATACAATCTTGAAACTCATCATTTGGGTATCTGTACCACAGCAAAGCATGCAGCAGATACATCAGCAATAGATGTTAAATATAAATCACTTGTATTGTGAGGAAAAGATTTAGATTAAGTCAGCAGAACTAGAACAACAATAACTGTACTTGGAAAAAAAAGAAAACTTATTCCCAACAAAAACATATAGTACTTGTATCTCATTAGGAAGTTAGAGAGACATAGAACCCAGCTTTAGCTGGCATTTAGACTTTAAGCAAAGATGAACATTACAATTACAGCTTTGGAGGTTTAGGATTTATCATTAATCGTAAGGGACAATACATTATTCTGAGGACTATGAATTAGCACCTTTGAAGAAGATTGTGATATTTATATAGCATAACTTTCCACTGTGTCATTCAGTTCATGAGCGACACAGGGCCAAATCTCTGTGGAACAAGACTGGAGCCGTGATCATGGTTGTAAGGCGACCTGGATGATTGTTGTGCAGAGAGGTATGGGGAGATACAGTATGTCTCTACTGTAAGTGTGTGACAGTTTTTCACTTTCATTCATGCTGCTCCGATTTCCCTGTCCTTCTCTCCAGGAGGCCCGCTGAGCTGTCCCTCTCTGAAGCCCCTGCTGCAGTACCTTGAGGTCCCTCTCTTGCTGTGGTAAAGGAAAACCTTGGCAAGGAGCTGGACTGCTTCAAGAAGTACTTCTCTGGGAAGGTCTATGTGGATCAGAAGGTCTGCTTATGTCCTCTATGACGGCTTCACATTTTTCAGTGACAACCATGGGATTATTAAGTGTAACCAATAAAGATGATTTCAATTGGTGTCACAGAGAAACTTCTATGGCCCTCAAGAGAGATGGATGTTCCTCTCTATGTTCCTGCGTATCGGTGTGTGGAGGAACCTCTGGAGGGCGTACCGGAGAGGCTTCAGGGGAAACCTCAAAGGTGAAGGATTTGTACTGGGAGGAGTCTTTGTCATTGGGCCTGGAGATCAGGTATGATGCATCTGACAGATTGATAAGCATATCTGTATTTATGGAGGCTATAATGGGTGGGGGTTTTTTTCTCCTGTAGGGCATTCTACTGGAGCACCGTGAGAAGGAATTTGGGGATAAAGTAAATATGCTGGCAGTGGTGAGAACAATCAGGAAAATAGTAGAGGACATGGAAAGATAGATCCCTAGAGATAATTAAATGGGTGTATGCTTCTATTCATGTCTGTTGGCTTCAGATTACTAGATGCAGTCATGTGAAAACATTAGGACACCCTGCATAAACCTGTGTGTTCTTACATATTTGGACATATGGATATTTAATATCAATGTTAAAAATACTGGGAGATTCAAGTAATACAACTAAACAATTAAAAATGAATTAAAGACTTTTCTTCAAATTTTCTGTAAAATGTAATTCTAAACAAATCATGAGGAAACCATTAGGACACTCCCACAGTCATTCCCACTTAAAATGGCTAAAATAAATGTTAAAAATGCAGATAAAAACAAAAACAAGGTTAGACATAGATATGTGAACATTTCTTAATAAAGAACTGAATATTTAATGGGGCATCCTAATTTTTTCGCATGACTGTGTACTAGGGTGGGGACACCTCTGCCATGGAAAGAGCCATTTTGAGCACATTTTCTTCAAAAACTCTGTATAAGCTGCAAAACATTTGAGCCTTAAAATAAAGGCAAAACTCCCGAATAGCAAGTATAAAAAAAGCCTGCTGACATTAGTAATGTATAGTTTTTTCCTCTTAAATATGCAAATGTTCTCATATTGACTTTTCTTGCTATTTATATTTTTCTCTCAAATTGTGAAAAAAATATTTGTTCACAGTTTCGTGACTTTTAACTGAAATTTGCTGAATTATTTTGCATAGATTTTTTTTTCTTTTTGCTTAAAAAGGTATTTGCTTATGTAGCTTTGCAGCAAATGCATGAGTTTTTTCCTGAATAAATTTGCAGCTTCTTCTGTAATCTAAATGTGATTGTTTTGGAAATGTGCAAATGCTTTTTCCATGTAAAATAACTTTTTTTTTCTCAAAAATTTTGAGACTTATTTCTCTAACTTGCAAATTTTATCTATAAATTTGTTTTGTTGCATATTTGAAACTCTTGCTCAGTAAACTCGACTTTTTCTTATGTGCTGTTGTGTACCATCAACCTGTTACACTCTCATGTCACAGCAAGAATGTATACAGTCTTTGTGAGATATGCAGCGTATTGAAAACATGCAGCCTTCTCCTATAAATGCTCTTAACAGTGTGTTGACCGTCTGTGTGTTTTAATGATGATTTGCTTTTAAACTACTGAGAAAGCAGGTCTGATGATACTGCAGCACACAAATCCAGCACCTTCACTTGGGGCTAAAATACTGGAAGAGGAAATCAACTGCCTGTTGTAAACAATAAAATAATAAATCAGTTGTGTTAAAAAGTTGTGTGTCCATATTTACCTGTTTTGCATCTTGCCATTTCCTGTCTTGCTGCTCACACTGCTATTAGCTCTTTGCTCGATTAATTTCCCTGAAACTCAACTCAGCCTCGCTTAGCACGCATGCGCAGACACCTGTTTTTGACCCGTAAACTCGGAGGTATAATTTTGAGGCTCCACTGATTCTGGTGAGTTTGTCTTTTATTACAAAACTACTCAGATAACTATGTACAATATAGTAATAGTTTCACCATAAATACACGTGAATGAAGGAGCGTTGCTTGTTTAAACTCATTAAATAGCCATTCGCTAATGTTAATACGTGTTTATTTGTGTCGACGCTGTCCGAAACGAGACGAACAATTGAATCGGTCCAAGGGCCCAAGTCCACACTTTTTCAAAGGGGACTTGGGCCCTTTTTGAATTCACCGATTCAATTGTCTCTATAGGAAACATAAAAACGTGCAGTTGTGTAATTTACATGATGTCTAAAGTACTAATGCGAAAATTTTCCTGATATATATTGTATGTTGTGTGATTATCAGCTATTTTGATCTGTCGTGTGACAAATTGATGTCAAGGGCATTATTTGTGTAATGTGCTTTCAGCAAGGCCAGTGATTTATTCATCTTCTTCCGCTTAATTTATTTCTGCTAAAATCTCATCCTTTGTTGCTTCATTATCAGGCTGAAAATCATCAATGTAAATTAGATACTCGGAAAAAGAGAAATCACACTTAAAGCTGCTATATTAAAGAAACATATATAGTTGTAAGTAAAGGACAGTTTAAAAAAAAATAACGATTAAAAAGGGGGAAGTTTACATTACATCAGCCACAGAGAAGTGCAAACAGGGAAAATAGTAATAAGAATATAATATAGGATAAGAGTAGAAATTAAGATTAAGAGAAAAAATATAACAAACATGCGTACAGTTAGGCCCAAAAATATTTGGACAGTGACACAAGTTTTGTTATTTTAGCTGTTTACGAAAACATATTCAGGATACAATTTTCTAATCAATATGGGCTTAAAGTGCAGACTCTCAGCTGTAATTTGAGAGTATTCACATTGAAATTGGAGCAAGGGTTTAGGAATTACAGCTCTTTAATACGTAGCCGCCAGTTTTTCAAGAGACCAAAAGTAATTGGACAATTGACTCAGAAGGCTGCAAAAAAAAAAAAATAACAAGGTTGCATGGGCTCTTCCCTCATTAACCTGTCATCAATTAAGCAGTTAAAAGGTCTGGAGTTGATTCCAGGTGTGGCGTTTGCATTTGGAAGCTGTTGCTGTGAACACACAACATGTGGTCAAAGGAGCTCTCAATGGAGGTGAAACAGACCATCCTGAGGCTGAAAAAAAAGAAGAAATCCATCAGAGAGATAGCAGAAATGTTAGGAGTGGCCAAATCAACAGTTTGGTACATTCTGAGAAAAAAAGAGTGCACTGGTGAGCCTGGACGTCCACGGAAGACAACAGTGGTGGATGATCGCAGAATCCTTTCAAAACATCCACTCAAGTGAAGAACACTCTCCAGGAAGTAGGTGTATCATTATCTAAGTCTACCATAAGAGAAGAACTTCATGAGAGTAAATACAAAGATTCATCACAAGTGTAAACCATGAATCAGCCTCAAAAATAGAAAGGCCAGAATTGACTTTGCCAAAAAACAACCTGAAGAAGCCAGCCCAGTTCTGGAACAGCATTCTTTGACAGATGAGACTAAGATCAACCTGTACCGAAATGATGGGGAAGAAGAAAGTTTGGAGAAGAATTGGAACAGCTCATGATCCAAAGCACTGCATCTTCTGTAAAACATGGTGGAGCAGGTGTGATGGCATGGGCATGCATGGCTTCCAGTGGCACTGGGTCACTTGTGTTTATTGATGAAGTGACAAAAGACAGAAGCAGCCGGATGAATTCTGAAGTGTATAGGGATATACTTTCTGCTCAGATTCAGCCAAATGCAGCAAAGGTTGATTGGACGGCGCTTCACCAATGATCCAAAACAAACTGCAAAGCAACCCAGGAGTTTTTTAAAGCAAAGAAGTAGATATTCTGCAATGGCCGAGTCATTTACCAGATCTCCACCAATCGAGCATGCATTTCACTTGCTCAAGACAAAACTTAAGGCAGAAAGGACCCACAAACAAGCAACAACTGAAGACAGCTGCAGTAAAGGCCTGGCAAAGCATCACAAAGGAGGAAATCCAGCATTTGGTGATGTCCATGGGTTCCAGACTTCAGGCAGTCATTGCGCTGCAAAGGATTCTCAACACAATATTGGAAAAGTAACATTTTACTTAGGGTTATGTTTATTTGTCAATTACATTTGAGCCCCTGAAATGAGGAGCGTTTTGTATAAAAATAGCAACAATTCCTACATGTTTAATCATTATTTTTGTTCAACCCCTTGAATTAAACCTTAAAGTCTGCACTTCAATTCCGTTGTAGGTTGTTTCATTTCAAATCCATGTGGGTGGCATGCAGAGCCCAAATCATGAAGATTGTGTCACTGTCCAAAAATTTCTGTGCCTAACTGTATATTGTACCAAGATAATTTACCAAATTATCTTGGTACAATTGGTAATTATCTTGGTACAATTATCTTGGTAATAATTATAAGTTATTAAATAAATAACTTTATTACATGTATAGTTTATTTCTCTTATCTTATCATGTTTAATGTTGGCAGCATTGTACCGAGACAAATTCTAGTTTGTGTACTACATGAACAATGGCAATAAACCTGATTCTGATTCTGATTCTAATTTGATTCCCACTATTTATACGCAAGTGCACCGTCAACTGAAAACATTAAAAAAACCCACTTTGTGTATAGAAGAGTTGGTAATGTCATGTGTGATATTTAACTTTGAGAAAGAAGTGCGCTATACATGTTATAAGGAGGATGAGGCGCCAACCAAGTTTAAATTTAAAATGAGTGGTTAAAATAAGGATGGACCGCATTCTGGTGTCAGCTCAATATCAGGCTTTATTACTTCTTCTCCCGCTCTCAGACTGGTGTTGGGCAATACTCCATGCTGGTACCACACTAAACTACAGCATGAACAGGGCTGTAGTCCACATATTTATTGAATATTTTAGTAAATACTCTTTTACCACCCCTTGACTGATGAGTGCAACAGTGATGGAGAAATGTCAGATGTTGAGGATGGGGAGAAATTTACAACTAATGATGACAAGCAAAAAAAACCCTAACCACTTGGAGTTTTGGGCTGGTAAGTCCTCCTTGAAGTCCAGCCTGTATAATGCAATTATAATAGTAATTCTAAATTGTATAGTGTAATCTTGTAATACTATTATAACAATATGACACAAACTTGTAATTATTTTTATTTAACCTTTATTTATACAGGCAACAGAAATTGATAAGTGGAGATATAGGTGGTCAAAGCGGAGGTTAACAACCGCAGGTTACATACTACTTTTGTTATATTATTATATTAGGTAAATGGAGCAAAATATTCTAAAATAGAAGTTCAGTGTCTCTCTTTTCTTTCACACACATACACACCTTAAAGTTAACACCAATTGAACATAATGTTCGTGTTTTTTGCACTGAAATAGAAAACATTTAAACCTCCAAACCTAAAAATGCTCTGGGTAATAACAGATTACCACACTGATTTACTGTACGGGTCAGATTCATGTACTTCTTTCTCCTAAGATAGCGTAGGGGAGGTGTATAAAGTTGCATCGGAGGTCAAAGAAATCAGACAAACAGGGTAAATGTAAGCACTTGTTGACTTCATTATAATGTTCCTAATAAAAAAAAAAATACTCTGTTATTAAGTTCTACAGTTTACAACCTTCAGATATAGTCCATTACCTTTTGGAGTTCTTGTTTTAAATCTTACTTTGCTTGAATTTTGAAAAGACCTGCTTCTTTGTTTCCAACACTGGCTCAGCTTGAACTAGACATGTTATAAATATAATGAATCATAATCTTTATTTAGTTGTTGGTTTTCTGCTTTACATAAAACATTTGAACTATTACATGTTAAACATTTTCGTGTTTATCACTTGAAGTGCTGACAGAAACCCAGATGCTTCCTTGTTTCTGAAGCAGCTGAGACTTTGTCTCTATTGGCTGCTGTTTTTTTCTGTAGTGTTTATTCCTCAGACATAAAGTGTCAGCTCTCAGATGCATTTGGAAAGTTAAACTTTCGAAAGCGGGTGTGTTTGGTCATGGAGAAAAATTTATTCGTTCTTCTTAAATGGAGACAAGTCAGTATACAGTGTTCTTTCTTTTAAGTCGCAGATTTGAAAAATCATTGTTGCGGGTTGTCAGCTGACTTGAATATTTGCGTTTTGAGTTTTTTTTTGTGTGTAGATTTGTTTAATACAAGAACAGGAAGTTTATCTGCAAACTGAGAAAACATACTGTACATGTAAAGATACAAGAGCTATTTAAAAGAATTTCTAATGAAAGCATGAGTAAAGCCTGGCAAACTAGTTTAACAGTTCGAGTATTTCAGTTGGACTGAGGGTGGAGTATAATGTCTATAAATGGTTTGTGGCATTGCTGCATGGTTTAACCTGCTTAGAAAAAAAAAAATTGTGTTTTTAACTTTCAGTGAAATCTTGAGAATGTACACACGTGGACAAAATTGTTGGTACCCCCTCTGTTAATGAAAGAAAAACCCACAATGGTCACAGAAATAACTTGAATCTGACAAAAGTGGTAATAAATAAAAATTCTATGAAAATTAACCATTGAAATCAGACAATGCTTTTGACTTGTGGTTCAACAGAATTATTTTAAAAAACAAATCATGAAACAGGCCTGGACAAAATGATGGTACCCCTAACTCAGTGCTTCTCAATTATTTTTTGCAAAGCCCCCCCTAGGAAAGAGAAAATATTTCGCGCCCCCCTCCACTCGCCGCGGTGATTATAATAAGATCATATCTATAAAAATTGTATAAGTATACCTAAAATTGTATCCTTTTTAACATTACAAAGAAAAAAAAGCAATATAAATCAACTTTCCAACAAATATTAACTTTATTAGCCACACAGAAACCTGTTATAGTCTAAAACAGAAAAAAAAAAACTTAAAGTGCATCAAAGTGCCTGAAATAAAAAAATATGTCAATCCTTATTTTAAACTAGAATCATTTTTGACCAACCGAACCATTTGATGCTGAGAAAATAATTCAATCAATAAATAATATTAAATGTAATTGATCTGGACCATAACACAGGAGCACCAATATATTTAACAATTGTGTGGGGTTTTTTTGCACTACGCAATTTGGTGCGCCACTTTAAATGATGCTAAAAAGTGCTCGCTGGTTTACTGATGTAGCGTTCACAAAGCGGGATGATTGTTGGCCGTACTCCGCACGTTTTCGCTGAAAAAAATCAAGCGGCTTATCAATGTGTTGAGGATGTGATGTCTGTAGGTGACGTCTTAATTTATTTGGCTTCATGCTGTCCGCTGCAAACATTTTCAGACACAGTAAACACACCGGTCTTTCCTCGTCTCCCACCGTAGTCAGAGTGAAGCCAAGCGCTAGATAAGCTTCGTCATATTTCCTCGTCTTAGCTTTTGGGAGACTTTCATTTGTCTCTTTACCTCTGTCTCTCTCCGCCTTTCTTTTCGTTACTGTTAAATATATTCTCCATGGTGTCTCGCGAGGGGTTTGTTGACGGCAATTTAAAAAGTTTTAAACTCCCGCACAGACTTTGACAATGAGAGCGCCACTGCACCACCTGCTGCCGTGGATGTGCAATTACACTTTACACGGCAAAAGCAAAGCCTGTTCCCCGGGGTCATACGGCGCCCCCCCTGCATCGCATCGCGCCCCCCTCTTACTATTTGAGGAGGACTGCCTTAACTTAATATTTTGTTGCACAACCTTTTGAGGCAATCACTGCAATCAAACGATTTCTGTAACTGTCAATGAGACTTCTGCACCTCTCAGCAGGGTATTTTGGCCCACTCCTCATAGCAAACTGCTCCAGTTGTCTCAGGTTTGAAGGGTGCCTCTCCAGACGGCATGTTTCAGCTCCTTCCACAGATGTTCAATAGGATTTAGATCAGGGCTCATAGAAAGCCACTTTAGAATAGTCCAATGTTTCACTCTTAGCCATTCTTAGGTGTTTTTAGCTGTGTGTTTTGGGTCATTATCCTGTTGCAAGACCCATGACCTGTGACTGAGACCAAGCTGTCTGACACTGGGCAGCACATTTCTCTCTAGAATACCTTGATAGTCTTGAGATTTCATTGTACCCTGCACAGATTCAAGACACCCTGTGCCAGATGCAGCAAAGCAGCCCCAGAACATAACAGAACCTCCTCCACGTTTCACAGTAGGGACAGTGTTCTTTTCTTGATATGCTTCATTTTTGCGTCTGTGAACATAGAGCTGATGTGCCCTTGCAAAAAGTTCCAGTTTGGTCTCGTCTGTCCATAGGACATTCTCTCAGAAGCTTTGTGGCTTGTCAACATGCAGTTTGGCAAATTCCAGTCTGGCTTTTTTATGATTTGTTTTCAACAGTGGTGTCCTCCTTGGTCGTCTCCCATGAAGTCCACTTTGGCTCAAACAACGACGGGTGGTGCGATCTGACACTGATGTACCTTGACCTTGGAGTTCACTATGAATGTGTTTAGAGGTTGTTCTGGGCTCTTTTGTTACCATTCGTATTATCCGTCTCCTCCTGCGGCCACGTCCAGGGAGGTTGGCTACAGTCCCGTGGATCTTAAATTTCTGAATAATATGTGCAACTGTAGTCACAGGAACATCAAGCTGCTTGGAGATGGTCTTATAGCCTTTACCTTTAACATGCTTGTCTATAATTTTCTTTCTAATCTCCCGAGACAACTCTCTCCTTTGCTTCCTCTGGTCCATGTTTAGTGTGGTACACACCATGTCACCAAACAGCACAGTGACTACTTGTCACCCTTTAAATAGGCCGACTGACTGATTACAAGTTTGTAGACACCTGTGATGTTAATTAGAGGACACATCTTGGTTGAACATGTCCCTATGGTCACATTATTTTCAATCTTTTCTAGGGGTACCATCATTTTTGTCCAGGCCTGTTTCATGAGTTTGTTTTTTAAAATAATTCTGTTGAACCACAATTCAAAAGCATTGTCTGATTTTCATTGGTTAATTTTCATAGAATTTTTATTTATTACACTTTTGTCCAGATTCAAGTTATTTCTGTGACCATTGTGGGTTTTTCTTTCATTAACAGAGGGGTACCAACAATTTTGTCCACGGCTGTATGTGTGTAGTCAAAGGGTGAGACTTTTTTTCCCACAGGCAGCGATGTTAGCTCTGTCCAGATGTTCGTCAGCTTTGTGGTGGAGACTTCCCCTCCGCTGTTCTGCTGTTTCTCTGGGGAGCTCTACCACGAGCAGCCAGCCCTCCACCACAGCCAGAACCGACTTTCTAAGAACACAGACTGCTCTGTTTCACCAAAGTAAAGCCCAAGCCAGTTCCAACCCAAACAAGATTGCTTCAGGCAAGGATATGTTTGACCATTATTCACGGTCCCAGTCTTCCAAGCTCATCAAACTTTGCATAGTCGCTCCATTTTTAGCTCATTCCCGCGAACCCGAAAGGAGCTAATGTGATGACGTACCGTCCGTCCATCCACATTCCACAGGACTCACTACTCTTCCTATGCATTTGCCTCGATGATTGCCAAACTCACTCACAATGATCTTCAGGTGGGTCTGCATCAAGGTTGTGCTTAAGGTCATGGTCAAGGTCAAAGGTCAGGAGATCTGGGCGCTTATGTAATTTCAGAAAAATCACTACTCCTCCTGGGCAATTGCCCCAGTGGTCATCAAATTCAGTCACAATGATCCTAGGGTGGGTCTGCATCCAGGTTGTGGTCAAGGTCAAAGGTCAGGTGATCTGGGCACTTACGGGATTTTAAAATCACTCCTCCTAGCTTAAATCGAAGCTGAAGGCTAAAGCCCAGTGAAATATTAGTGTGATTTTTTTTTCCTTTATTTTTGGCCAGGCAGCATATTTTATACTGTCAAATGTCAAAGTAGGAAACAAACTACAATTATCAGTCGTAATTATGCAATTAACTCTCAGACTTTATAAACTAATATAAAGTGGAAACAGGTCAGTTTCCTAAACAAAGTAAAACACTTGCAGCTATCCTAATCGGCAAATGTGTGCCTGCCCTGTACTGTATGTTAGCGATTTAGTCTCATGAATGAGGATTAGATAAAGATAAGCTGAGAAACTATGCAGGCAAAAGGCACTCACACAGTGATGTTACTTCATGTTTTAACACTACCAGAAGGAGATGGGCCTGCTGAATTTTGTTGAAGATTTGAGTTCTCCTTGTGGAAACAATAACATACACAACACGATAATCTAACTTTCTGCATATCTAAGTGTTCAGAAGCTGTAAATGTCTGTGCATGTGTCATTTGCCTCATGTTTCTTCCTTGTTGTGTTACAGGTTTATCCTCAGGGTCGGTGCTGGAGTCAGGGCTATTTGGAATGGGGGGGTGGTCACTGGGTCTGGGCGCTGTTGGAGCTGCCATCGCTGGGATCTTCCTGGCCAACACAGATCTGTGTCTTCCTGAAGTTGCCAAGGCATCACTGAAATACCTTGAGGATGCCGACCTCCGCTCCACCACAGACGGTAGGAAAGCTCCCTGGTGCGGTACGACAATGCCAACTAACAGAATGCTGGGATTGTCTTCAGTTGTTAAGCCCATTAGGAGGAAGTTCAACATTTCATAAGTACCAGAATCTGGAATCAGCCATGTGGTGTTTACCTTTGAATGCGTGAATGTATTGTACATACACTGAATGAGGTTTTGTCTCCCATGGAAGAAAAGCTGCTTTATAAAATCTGCTGGTCTTACAGATCACAGTAAATACTCTAGACACTTGAACCCCCGAGTTGTTCCTGGTGAGACGGGCCAGTGCCTCGTGTGACAGCTCTGCCGCCATCAGTGTGTGCATGGGTGGATAGCATGATCTGTAAAGTGCTTTGGTCGTCCAGAAATGAGAAAAGAGTGCTATATAAGTGAATGCAATTTACCATTCGCCAAACCTCTGAATGTTAAATTACTGTTAGTCAACATATAGATGTTCAGAGGTGGGTAGGCACTAGTTACTCGACATTTACTCACCGACAAGAACTCATAACTTTTTCACTAAATTGTGCTTTACTGAGTATTGTTATTGCAGGATAGATTTTTAAAGGATTTATTTTTAAATATAGTTAAGAGAGACAGGAAAAGGGGAGAAGAGCGGGAAAGATTGCTGTCACTGCAGTCTGCAGGGATCGCTGCATTTGAGCAACATGCTATTATGAAACGTGTCCTAACTACTAAGTCAATGGACACCCATGCAGGACACTTTATACCCTTACTGGAGTAAATTTATGAAAAAAAAATGAATGTACTTCTTCTCAAGTGTATTTGGCCTTATTCTTGAGTAGCATTTCCTCTCTGATCATTCAGAAGTTGTTGGTGTGGTTAACATGGTTGTTCATGAAAATGGTTGCAGAAAACTGGTGAGAAATGTATTTGAAATGGTGAGGTTTAGCAGTCATGTGACCTCCCCAGGGTTGTCCGTCATGCTGTGGTGAAAACGTTGCATGTTACTATGGTTACCATACACACGTGAATGCCTGGCTAATAAAGTAGTTTGGCATGAATCAGTCAGCAAAGCCTCATGAAACTGTGCTGTGTGACTTTGTGGAAGCATGCATGCCTGTATGTTGAACTGCACAAACATGAGTAAGCCATGCTTGTGCAGTTCAACATATGTGATGTCAAGAGGCTGACAGCTCCCAGAACTGCTTTCTCCTGGTATCTACAGCTACCCAAATCCAACTACAGTGATCCCTCACTTATCGCGGTTAATGGGTTCCAGAACCGACCGCGAAAAGTGAAAAACCACGACGTAGCGTCACCCCTAATGACGTCACCCATAAATAATACGTACGTTCATTCTCTCACTCTCTCTCTCATATGATACGTGTGTGTGTGTGTGTAAGTGTACATACATACGTAGATGTAAATAAAGTGTACATAAATATGTTTTTAGAACTCTTTTATTCTTATAACAAGATACGTAACTCAAGATGAAGATGATTTACTGCACAGGTTAATGAGAGCTTTACTGCTCCTCAGGTGACGCCTCATCGTCAGGTGCTAGAGGCGCAGCATTGTCGAGGGCAGCTTCCGATAGAGCTGGAGAAGCTGCAGGAGGCGGCGTAGTGGCTCGACGGGAAGACTGTTTCGCACAAAAAGGCACAAGAGAACAGCGAAAAGTTCCACGCGGCGAGACTAAGCAACACGAGCGATAAAGAACAATGAATGCGGTCTTCCTTCGCTGGGTATGGGCGCTCGGCAGGGAGAGAAGCTGGGTAAAACGTCTCGGCCAATCAGCTTGTGACATTCCCGAGCTGAGCCAACACGAGAACAGCGAACAGAGAGGTGGATTTTGAGTTGTGCGGGCTCTCCGTGTTGATACCTGATGTTCTAATGTAGTCTCCCTGTCTTCTGCTAGCGCCTGCCCATTTTTTCTCAATTTTGAATTTTTGATGAATATTTTTGAAAAATCCGCGATGCACTGAGGGCGCGAAAGGTGAGGCGCGAAGTAGCGAGGGATCACTGTACTATTGTTAGGAAAAAAAAATTAGTAAAGAACATTTATCTATATGATTGTTTCCACTTGCTTGATCCTGTGTGTTCCTGTAGTCTAAGCAAAACATGATGATTCCTTGTTCATCAAGTGGCTCCTTATTTCCTCAATTTCCTTGTTACAGATCACTCCACCTCACAGTCCAGTCCACATGTGCTGTAGTAGTAGCAGTGATGTTGAAACTGAGGCCTTATGAAATGATGAGCAACTTTGAGACAATTGCTTCATGAGCGACACAGTGTTATGAAACAGTTAATAAAGACTGCCATCTGGTGACTGATTATCAGAACTGCATCTGAGTGGAAAACCTGAAAAAATCTCAATTTTTTTTTTTTTGAACATTTGGCCATCCGAGGTCTATTCAAAATTGGATTGCAGGAACAATCAATACAAAGCAAACAAAAAAAACCAAATTCCCTCTCAAACTTCCCACAAGCCCTCAAGTCATGTGATGTGACCGACATAACGAGGCTTCACTTGCTACGGTCACGTGACTGTGGGCGTGCGAAACGGCACTCGATGAACTGCTCATGATACTTCCACTTTATATTGCTTGAATCAGTGTCGAGCGTAACATCACTAGGTAGTAGCACCATGGAAAAAACAAAACACAAACAACAACAGCAACAAAAAAGTAGAGTGGAGGAAATCCTGACGCTGACTTAAGAGATGCTCACAGTTAACTCTGTAATACTGTCTGCTGCCACTGGCTACCCCGGGGATGCCAGCTGCTATCTCATACCTACAGCTAGCTCAAGGATGCTAACCCTGAGTTCATGGATGCTCACAGTTAGCTCATAAATGCCAAAAGTTAAGATCATAGATGTCAAGTGCCATTTTAAAAAGAACGTTAATGGATGTGCCATGAAATGGGTAGATATGAGGCATACAGAAGAGATCATATAGCTGTACTGTTTATCATTTTTTAAAGCTACACAGTTAAGTATCGTGGTTGTAAATAATCAACTGTCAGTTAGCAATCAAGCTTTATTCTCCAAAAAACAGCACTGAAACATGCGGACCGTGTAAGCCCATCTGGTTTTACTCCAAGGAGGTATGATGGTGCTCATTAGCTATGGATGACCATGACTACTAAACCTCAATAGATGGTTTTGAGTATTTGGTTTTCGTCATACTAAAGCATTCAAGAGGGGAAAAAATGGTGAGAGTAAAGTTACAACTTTCTGAATAGCAAAAAATTGCAAATGTATTACAAAGGCTGTAAATTTGAGAAAAAACGTTTAAAAATTATGTGAAAAGTCACATAATACTTTAGTAGTTATATTCATGTTCTTACTGAAGTAATTATTTTGGTGACTACTCCTAAAAAAGTATAAGGCATAACTTTAATATGTGGCCCAGGGGTGTATGGAATGCCATCTTCCATTCTTCTCCCTGGTGGATATGGACAAGACATAGGCATTTTGTAGACCTAATATGGTAAATATTGTGGCTCCATTGGAGAAGTTGGAAATCTGAATTGATGAGTGGCAGGAGGTATTTATTTTGACTTATATTAGTCAGCTCTTGATAGTCAGAACAAGGTCTTAATGATCTGTCCTTGCCAGCAAGAAAGCCGGCACCCACAGGATAGGAGGGTCTGCTAATGTCAGCACTTAATGATTCTTCCAAGTGGACAAACACGTAGATGTTTATTAGGTCTCTCAGGACAACATTGATTAGTGTTTGGAAAGACAGTTGGTGAGGCATAGGTGGTAATAAGTAGTATGCTCTGTACATACTTGAGTAATGAATATTATAAGGTAACACTACGTTAACCAGAGTATAATTTCTGGCTATTTTGCCCACCTGTGTAGCTGTTAAATGTGAAGTTTTCATCTCTCATCTATTAATATCTCATCACTTTAAAGTCAGATTCCTCATTCCTATCATGTTGTAGAAACAGTTTCTTCTTATTTTATCCACAGATGACAAGGTTGTCAAAGCAAAGAGCCTGTGGGAGAAGAACGGGGCCGTGGTCATAGCCGTGCGAAGACCCGGATGATTTTTGTGCAGAGAGGTGATATCATACAAGTCCCTGATATGAGGGCCTGCTGCTCTCCTCAGCCCTAAGTCTGTGTGGTGATACAGTATTTTCTGTGTGCAGGAGGCCTCTGAGCTGTCCTCTCTCAAACCCCAGCTGGAAAAGTTCGGGGTCCCTCTGGTCGCTGTTGTGAAGGAGAACGTCGGCACAGAGATCCGGGACTTTAGGCCGCACTTTGCTGGGGACATCTACGTAGACGAAAAGGTTTGTTGTATTTAAACATCAGAAACCGATGACACATTCATCATAACAATACTTCAGTGGTTCTTAAGCAAACGTGTGATTTGACCATTTAGCCACAGGGTCAAATGTTTGGTTATGTGGTAGAAAAAAAAACAAACCACTTTGTAAAGTGTGTGCTGATTGTGAAATTTGGGCCTGATACAAAGTTTGAAATAATTTAATAAAATAATTGGGCTAGTACTGATTATTTCTATTATTTTTAATGTTGGGTAAAAGAAATATGCGTGAGTTTAAAAAAAAAAAAAAGTGAGATGTTGCCTCCATCACACAGATTAAATCATATGAATGTATGAAACAATTATTTTAGCAGTTCACCTGACAAAGGACCCACCAGATAAAAACTGCACTGCTATTGGTCGGTTATGATTATGCCCATCAGTCAATATCAATTAACAGTGTGAATGTCAGTATTAAGCCAATAAACTGCTGCTTCCCTAGTATTTTTGCTTATTTCTGCTGGTATCATTTTAGATTGTGTGCAATTATTCTATAAATCATAAGTTTAAAACAGTTTTAAATTTTTAAAAAGCACATATCCTTTTCTGTTTGCAGAAACATTTCTATGGCCCGCTGCAGAGGAAGATGGGAGGTCTGGGCTTCATACGCCTGGGAGTGTGGCAGAACTTCATTCGCGCCTGGAGATCCGGTCACCAGGGCAACCTGAACGGAGAGGGCTTCGTCCTGGGGGGAGTATTTGTCATCGGGGCAGGAGACCAGGTAGCTCAGGACAACAGCGCGTCGACAGATTTGGCTGAGTGGCGCTTCATTAAACAAACATGTCTGTGTTTTGCAGGGAATCCTCCTGGAGCATCGTGAGAAGGAGTTTGGTAATAAGGTGGACGCAGCAGATGTCCTAGAGGCTGTTAAAAAAATCGTACCAGTGAAGTAATTTGTAGCATCAAACACAAAAAGCTGATATGCTGATCAGTCAGAATTAGGGAATTTGTCACATCTTTAACTTGACACATTGAGTTGGATTTATTTTCCATCACTTGAAAACTAATTTTATATTAGCATTTAAGTATGTTCTTGAATATCACAATATACCTCTGCCAAATTGCTCATTACCATACTGTAAAATGTAGGTTAGTGACAATGTCAGATGCCTTTTACTTCTGCAGATGTGTACAAGTTGGATTGTTGACATGGGCATTGAAAATCTAGGTAATTACATGTAGCATTTAAGCTACATAAATCGCTGATTTAAGTACACTTGAAAACTTTATAGTTAAATCCTACTGTTAGTGACATTTATTTTTAATATTGGTTGTGTGCAAAAGCTACTGCTGTTCCCCCTGGTCATGGCACCTGAATGGGTCTCTACATGAGACAACGTCCCATCCTTGTTTGTGCGATCATGACAACTTGACTCTAAACTCGACACTGAGAGGAGCAGGTTTGATGCCCAAACACGCACGAGTAGGCCCGGCTGACGTCGTCATGTTGAGGACTGGTTCTGGTGTCTGATGCAGGTGTGGCTTCCATGTGTGTATGTTGGCGTGCTTGCAGGAGAAATGTACGAAGATGCAATCTCATGATTAAACAAGTTCTCATCAATATTTCTTCACTGGACTCCTGTTTTTTTTACTGAATGTTTGAGAGAAAAAAAAAAAGTAATTTGCACAGCTTAAACCCCCAGAAGGCAAATCATTCATAAAGTCAGAAATCTAGCTTCCCACTGCACACAGCCACTGACCTGGTCCTGATTGGACAAGGATTGAAGTCAGTGGGGCGCTGTTGAGGGATCTCTGTACTGTGTGTTGCTTCACATTCATATCACTTCACATTTGAATTTAGCGCACGGCCACCATGTTACAGCGCCCTCTCAAAATGACTTGAAGTTTTTTGAAGTTGCAGTATTTTAGGTGAAAATTAGCTCCAAAAATGAGTGCTACTATAGCCCTCACACATCAAAGCAAACATGCATCATCAGCTGTGGGCTTTCCTTTTTAGACAGAGTTAATATATCTTACAGTGTTTCCCATTTCACACAAAAGAAGGTCATACAAGACAAAGGACTGGACCAAAAGTTACACATTTTATTCTATTGCTCTTGAGTAAAATACATCCAGTAAATATATACTTCTTAAAAATGATACAAAAAAGATGGGAAGGGGCAGACACTGTGCAGCAATACTGACAGATATACATGAATGTGACATGCGTATACATAAAAAAAATAACCAAAATATGCATGGAGTGTTTAGACAGAGACTGTCTTTACAATTGTGCCTGTTCTATGAAAAGATGTTGCATTTCTTCATGGTGTTCACATTTCTTTAGTGAACTAAAAACAAAGGGAAAAATTATGGTACGCTATAAGGAATTTTGGGTTTCACTTTTCAGTTGGTATTCATAACAATGCTTTGCTGTGTCTTTAATTTTGGTGTGCTCATGTGTTGCAAAAAAAAAAAAAAAGGACCACTTTTGTTTTGGGATGAGCAAAAGAATGGCCAACAGTCAATATGCTAAAGCTGAAATGAAAACTTACAACACTTCATTTCATACCCGTCTAATCTTTGGCTAGATCTGTCGGGGTGATGCGTCACGGTGGTTCAGTACAATCACAACAGGTAATACATGATAAACCCTTCAGTTTTGTTCTTGCACATCTCATCTACTCCAGGATTTATGGTACGTGTCCACTGGATCCGTCATTTTTCCCCTTCCCATTCATCGTGTATGTGAAACGCAATAGAAAGCACTGGCTCCAGTATGGTGAAATTGGGGCTGTGGTGTGTCCAGTAGCCCGTACTTCCCCCTACTGCTCATTTACATAAAGTTGACATTTTTCACCTTTATGCAAAATAATTGATATTATGGAAAGCCAATAGTGGGAAAAGAGCTCTTTGACTATTGGTTTTCCATAATATCAATTTTATGTCACTGCACCTGGTTACGCTTCAGCCACGCACCACAACACAATCTCTACGCAATGCCTTCTCACACACAAAAAAACGGACCAGTGGACACGCACCATTACTCCAAGATTTCCACTGTCTCCCGATGTGGTCCATTACGGCTGCAATTCAGTCTCCACAAAAAATAGTTCCCATTCTAGTTAATGTTCTGCTCCCCACCGGGTCCGGATCATTGCGGACCGCTAAAAATATGCAACAAGTCTATTTTTGACAGATGCCAGATCCAGTCTGCAAGGAAATGCCCTGGTATCTACTGTATTTAATACCTGTTTGTTCATCAAAAACCATTTAAGGACCGTGTGTTATTTTCTGAGGTCTCCACCACTGTATCAGAGAAGACAAAAACTTTGACACTACAAACACTTGACAGAATTAAAATTAACGGGCTACTTAGACGTTATCAGAACACATAAATCCAGGTGGCTAGCTGGTACATCACACTTTCTTGTTATCACATGATCACAATCGGTCTCTCTTGGATTGTTCTCGGACTCTCGTGTTGTTTTATATAATTCTCACGTATTCATGCCGCTTCAAAACACAAATGGAGCTGGTAGGGATGGACGCAAGACTCCGTCCACACTGCATCCGCAACGCACCACATCTGGAGTCAGTGGAAATCCTCACCACAAAGAAAACAAAAGACTGAAGCTGCTGTGCTTATTAGCAGGAATAAAAGCTAACATACGGTAAGTGATGTATCATTTGCAGACATGTGAACACAGTTCATTCAAAAGTATCCAAAACGACAAAGGATCACAACAAACCCTTTAATAAAAAGCTCATTTTTAAAAAGCAACTCAAGCTAGCTCCTACAGCAGCACAGCAGAGGCTAAATAGTGCAGTTTCACCTCAAACACAACACCCAGTAACTCAGGACTGTAGCACAAAAATGACTCCACTGACCGCTACAATACAGCAGTGACGCTAAACGTGAAACACTGTCCTGCAGTGCAAATGATCATATGTCAGTGTTTGATTCAAGCCAGGGACAAACAGCAACCACAACCTATTAAAGTTAATGAGCCATGATAGGATTAGGTATTAATATGACATTATGACGGACAGCACTACAAGAAGACCATCTTACCAAAAAGGAACATTCCCACAAAGATGTCCACATTCTTGAGGATCTCCAAACATTATCTTGAAAGAGATCATGATGTTTCAGGATCAAAATGAAGCACAATCAGTATGCATTAGTGTACAGAGCTCATTCATAAAAATGTTGTGTAGTCCCTTAACATTTACAGTTAGTTTATGTCAAAGTTTTGCAACTAGAAATTTTAGAAACATAATGAAAGTAAATCGTCACGATGAGGATGAATCTTGGTTGCCTCGGTGTGGGGTATGTTAACAGCGCACACAAAACAACACTTCACACAAACATTAAATCTTCACGGATAACTTGCAACTTTTCTCTGCAGATAGGTCCAACTTGACAAACACGCCTGTGATCAGAGAACTTATTCGCCCTAAAGCTCCACGAGTGCCAACTCTTGACAGTGAGTTGCACTCCTGCAACACAAGCAGCTGATGTTCTCCTGTGCATATGTGGGGCCATCTGATGGATTCACTAACAGAGGCATGTGACTCGTCTCTAAAATCCCTCATGCATATGTGCTCTATATATTATACATAATATATAACTATATACGTATATATATCACCCAAAAATATATTTTTACATAATTTAGACAGATGACATTGGGAAATTTTAGCAGATACATCTTCCTATTATCATCAGTGCTATCTAACATAGTAGACCGTAACATCTGTGAGCTTAAGGTCTATTTCCATCAGAGAAACTTAAACTGCTCAATTTAGCAAAGCAACACCAAACATTGCACACAGGAAGCTGCTGCCCCGACCTGTGAATATGAAAAAAAAAAAATGGATCTACTATTTCAACTGTGTCACAAGTTTATTATTGCTTGGCGCAATAGAGAAATCAATGGTTGCAGCATAATTTTGCAGATGGCTGGCTCACCGTTACCCATCAAAACCCTGTATCTCCAACTTTGGGCAATCGGGCAGTCTCGGCTTCTTTAACACCCTCCATTATGTCAGGTGCAAACAACATTTTCAGCAGCACTACACTTGTGTGTTAAACACACAAAGCAAATCAAACAGAGAATTGAAACCCAGACAACATTTCCTTCTGCATTTCCTCTTTACAACACGTTAAACCACAAAACAAGCACCATCACACTGAATAAAGGGCCGCCACGGTACACATTTATAATAAAAAGAAAACCTGACTGTGGTGTACTTTGGGCTGTGCTTTGTGAGCTTCTACAGTCAATTTTTTATAGGTCTTTTCTTTCCCATATGTAACTAGCACCTCATTCATTACCTGTCTAACAACATAAAAGGGAATAAGTACACTTGAAGGAGCCAAAATAGTAAGAAGCTGCACATGTTAATAGAGGCCAAGGGACAAACAAAACTTCCTCATCAAGAGTCGAACTATCGGAGCTACTTCACATCCTATTTTTATGTTGCTACATGGTAAACAAAAAAGTGATGGCCACAATTTTTACCAACTATACTCAATGTACAACACTAAATTGTCACTTTTTTAATAGAGTGAGAAATAGTGGGAACAAAAGGCCAATGTTACATTCAGAAGCACTTACAAACACAAACTACAAACCTTCTTTTAAAACTGGACTTACAACTTATTCATCGGAGCATTAACCTGAATGTTAATGGTGAGTCTATCAAATCAGTAACTTCATGTACTGCAACCCAATATGCAGTCCTGACTGGCGGAAGACACAAAACACACCAAAACATCATAAAAGTATTAAAACTAGTCAGTCAGTCTTCCCTAAAAGCAGTGCCATCTACGTACAGACAACTGTCCATGGTGCTCCTTCTTAGAGTGTTTTGCTTTGCCTTCAGTTAATCCTTTTCGTAAAAATGTCAACACCTTCTAGTGTTAGACCTACAGCAACTCTATGCAACCCAATTTAAAAAAAAAAAAAAAACCACACAAAGGGGAAATCAAATGCATAAATACATGTTTTGCATTGCCCTCCGACCCATGTCGATAGGACAGTGTGTCTGTAAGAATGTGTGTGCGTGTGCGTGGAGATATGCCATTTGCTCCTACAGGCCCTTGTTGAAGTAGACGATGCTGGTGTGAGGACTGGTCTGTCGTATCCGCTCTTGAAGATCTTCTTCCAACCTGCTCACACTCATAGAGCTACAAAGAGAGAGTTGGTCAGGACTAAGGGTGCATGCCATGTGATTTAAAGGTGCAAATGCTATGCTGTGGAACACTTCACACATGTGTGCACAGGTGAGGTGAGCGTGGTCCTGGATACCTTTTCTGAGGAAACAGGGCACAGCACAGAGGAGTAGCAAACACCAGGCTGGGAAAAAAAGAGATCAAAAGGGATTTTTAAAAAAAGATATTTTCATGAGTACAGAATATTAATATAAATTTTAAACATATACTCTCTATTACGTATGCTCCACTTACCACAAACCGACAAGGCCAACCTGGACTGGAGCATTTAGAACTGGGAATCGCTACAGGGACACATATTTGATACGTTAGTCATCGCAAATTCTTCACAGACAAAGACATTCAGTGTATGAGAAATATGTGAATTCTGGAAAAATACTGATTCAGCCAGTTCAAAAAGGCTAAGTAGAAAAACAACACAGCACTGATGGATGCAGTCTTCTTACCTTCATGAAAGCTTTCTTTTCCAGAGCATTCATTATAACAGGAGGAATGGCTGTAAAACAAATAACTCCGTGAGACTCATAAAGGGGAAAATAACTCCAGATAGGTTTGCTAAAGACTAATTTTCATTTTCATATTGGTTTAGTATTTCTCTTAACCTTCTTCTGATGTAGACCTACTATGTTTTCTTGAATACTATTACAATGCACCATCCTTATAACAAAAATTTCAATTAACTGCATCTTTTGTCTCAACTGCTTATTCATTTTAGAGTTAGCAAGGAGATAAAGCCTATTCCAGTGTCACAACACAGACATAAAATCTAACAACTATTACGAAATATAAGCAAATTTTTGAGGGCTCAGTAGTCCAATATGTTTCCAGGAGAGTCCCAAATTTATACTTTCAGTTTTGTGAAGAGCAGGTCATGTACAGGGACTTTTTAGAGCTTTAACTGAAGAAAAAAAAGTTTTCTGGAGATTCTGTGTCTTATACAGTGAGCTTGGGCTGTAGCAGATTTAAGATTTAGTTTAAAAACTCGCTAAATTAGTGAGAAATGCTGGAAATAAGGGAAAAAAATTTACAAGGGAGAAAAAAGTAGTAAATGTATGAGAAAAATGGTCTCAGTTTTACAAGAAAAAAATTGCAGGTTTATGACAAAAAAATAAGTTGCCATTTTCATTTATAAGAAAACTCACATTTCTTAAAAACACTGATGCAGCTCACTGAGGGAGAACAAAAAGACTGTCCACAATACTGTGATATTTGTTTGGGATTCTTTCTGAATGTCCAGAACCCCAAAACAGCTCGCATTTCTGACAGCCCTACTATCAGCACCGCTTTATCACAACATACTTGATGTGCATTATTACAATGGCAATAAAGAAGCAGCTGTAAGTTTGACGTTACCCATTGCAGGCATCGCCATGCCAATCCTCGACACCACCACCTGTATGATGGCCTGCTGGGCCGCATTGGCCGAATCTCCTAACCGATTTCCATTCTCATCTGTCACAGGGATACCGTACTTCAACTCCCTGGCAAACAAAAGGATAGTGTCAAGCTAGTGAAACAGGTTCCACAACGCTTATAAATGAAACCGCTGGTTAATATTTGAGTGATCTCACCGCTGTCTCATGACGGGAATGTTGATACAATTAGCAGCAGCAACAGCAGCAAAAGGAACAAACCGGCTGACGATTGGAGGCAGACGCTGCAAAATGGGAAATAATCCAAGACAACGAGCGTCACATCTCAAATCAATGTTTCTGTATCTGTTACCCCATATGTTTATACATTTGCACCACTGGTTTCACCTTAGCAAGAGACTTGAGTCCCAGTGCGGTGACTACGGCTCCAGTTGTAGCACCTACGTAGGCTGTACCGAGCTGGCTGTGAGGAGATAATCATCAGTCCCGCAATGAGCACACACATCCCTTTAGCATTTTCACATAAAAAAAAAGCTGATTTATGAAAATAACTGCTGAGAGGGTTCTGTGTATATTAAAGTTGATATGCGAGAGTCAAAGTGAATAACAAGACAGATAAAGACTCAACATTTATCCTTGGCTGCATCCTTGAAAAGCCTTAATATTTTTGTGGGCCTACCATCTATAAAGCCGTGCATCTGATGAATTTTTTTTACTGAAACGATGCACACTGTGACCTGACATCATCCAGGAGCACATACTTTATGTCATATAAGGCTGAACATGCTTGAGAAACACGCTGTGAGGGAGAGAGCAGAAACTCCCCCACCCTCCTCACAGACATACATTATGTTCAATAGCAGAAGGGAAATGAGAAGTCATCCCTACTTCATGGTGATGGGCGCATCTCCGCTACGGTTGGTGTAGTTGACGATGGCGTTAAAGGACTGGTTAACCCACTGCCAGAACACCACTGCTGGAGTCGTCCTGCAAAAAAGCCACAAAAGTGTGTTGTCACATGTTCATAAATTTGATCCAAAATCTACAACACTTCACAAGATACCTAATGAAAGTCTATACTGAATGCCTTGAACTACTAATCAAAAGACTAACTATATTAATTGGATATGAGAAATTATCTTTAAAAGCATGTTTCTAATCAGTGAGTACAGATAAACTAAACTTTTTTTGAGAGAGAATTTGACATCTACTCTTGTCTTTGTTTACTTTGTTATAGTCAACCTTTTCAAGCGGGTTACCCTTTCACACTTGAATTTATAATGTTGCATTTTGGTGCCCTCAAGTGGTGGCAAAAAGTGAAAAAAGTGTCAGACAGCAGTAGAACTAAGAAACAAATTCAAACATAATATAATGCGTGTTTATACTAGTATATATATATATTTGTATCACTCCTGATGTGGAGACAAAAATCAGATCAGTTTGCTGTTTCAAGTGATTATCAAACAGTCTTATAGCAGTGACGTATTACTATTCAGGAACAAGTGTGACATTTTTTATTCTTTAAGAGGATTTTCACTCTGTGTGAAGGGATTGAAGTGAGAGTGAGAGTGAATGAAGGGAAGGAATAAATGTGTTTGTTTATAGTGAGTGACGGAGGGAGGAAGGCCTGAAATAGGCAAATGTGAGTTATGTTATATGTGTTAAATGTGAGTCAGGCTGTTATATTTGTGTATTTATAATATTTATGTTAAAGGTGAGTCAGGCTGTTATATTTGTGTATTTATAATATTTATAATATTTATAATTGTGTATTTATAATTTTTCTGCATTGATGTATGTGGTTATTGTGTATATTTTTTATCTTGATTCTTTTTTCTAAAGCCCATCCAGGGACAAGAGTTGCAAATTAGCTAATAGCTATACACTCTATGTGCAACACATCAGATTGATTGTCTTTGATTAATTGTCTATGTTTATTGCACTGTCCCTGTCAAATAAACTAATCTACTACTACTACTATTATAAATTCTATTTTTATACTACACCACTGTTTGGTGTGTCAAGGTTGACTTTACAGTTACACAGAAACACAATCACAATCATTGGAAATTTTGTATTCCATTATTTACTTTATTCAAGAAAATAATTTTCAGTATAGAGAAAGAGCTGCAGTAAAATGTGTTAAAACTTCATCTGTACCTGTAGAAGGTGAGCATGCAGCCTGTGATGGTCATGTTCATTGGCACCTGAGCTGACATCCGGCCAATCACAAACATCTTCTCCCCAGTGTCAGGGTGGAAGGCCGAATCATAAACGTACTTGGCTCTCCAGAGCTCATCCTCCGTCAGACCAGGTTTTATGATCCCAGCTCTTAACAGATAAAAGAGAAGATGAAGCATTTTCATAATTTAAAAGGATAACCGCCTGCCTTCAAAAAAAAAATCTTACTTGAAGATGAAACTTATGTACAGTGGTGTGAAAAAGTGTTTGCGCCCTTCCTGATTTCTCATTTTTTATGTTTGTCACACTTAAATGTTTCAGATCATCAAACAAATTTAAATATTAGACAAAGATAACACAAGTAAACACAGTTTTTAAATGAAGGTGTTTATTATCAAGCGAAAAAAAAATTCAAACTTACATGGCCCTGTGTGAAAAAGTGACTGCCTGCCCCCCCATTAAAACATAAATTAACTGGTATATCACATCTTTAGAAAGCTAAGTTCAATTTCTCTAGCCACACCCAGGACTGATTACTGCCACACCTGTTCCCCATCAAGAAATCACTTAAATAGGACCTGCCTGACAAAGTGAAGTAGACCAAAAGATCCTCAAAAGCTAGACATCATGCTGCAATCCAAAGAAATTCAGGAACAAATGAGAAACAAAGTAATTGAGATCTATCAGTCTGGAAAAGGTTATAAAGCCATTTCTAAAGCTTTGGGACTCCAGCGAACCACAGTGAGAGCCATTATCCACAAATGGCGAAAATATGGAACAGCAGTGAACCTTCACAGGAGTGGCCGGCTGACCAAAATTATCCCAAGAGCGCAGCGACGACTCATCCAAGAGGTCACAAAAGACCCCACAACAACATCCAAAGAACTGCAGGCCTCACTTGCCTCAGTTAACCTCTTGCACTCCGGGATACCGTGGGCGGTCACATCTCTGCGTTCTAGTGCGTCCTAGTGCGTCTCAGTGCGCACTGAAAAAAAAAAAAGCTGCATTTCCGTTCTTCCAGTACAGACAGCCGCGAACAGAAAGCCAAAGGAGTGCTTTGACTGGTTTAGATTTGACTGACCTCTCATTTGACTAATAAGAGCCTTGAATTGGGTTTCTGCAAACTTGAAGAACCAATGACTGAAAACCTAGCAAGAAGGACCCGCCTACCAACGACTGCGAATACAACGAGCCAATTGAAGCAGAGAAGTTCGACGATTGAAAACGTGCGTCCCGTGCGTAAAATCTGTTTTGTGTAAGCTGCTGTGTGTAACTGTAGCGTTCGCCAGTCTTTTTTTATTACTACTGTTCTTATTTGTTTTGAAAAATCGTTCGCCAAAACCACAATCATGGAATCATGGTTTGACCGGGTCGCGTGACCAGAACCACGAGTCGTAACAAGCGGACCAGCGTCATGTTCGTCTGACAATGAGGAACAGATGTTCACCAACGACACTGCTGTTGTGGACAGGTAAGTGTTATAAGCTAAATTATTCTTTATCACTGAAAATAGTAATAAAAATGACTTTTGACCGATCGGTAAATTACAACGGTGCGTCATCGCCACATGATGGACCGTTGACGGACCGTTTTTTTGGGCGCCAAGCTCCTCTGTAGCGGGGGGGGGGGGGGGGGGGGGGGGGGGGGGGGGGGCGGAGTTGTTATCCTCTACATTGCAGATATTTTAGTATAATTTTTAGTGCACTGTAGGTTATTTTTTCTTGTAAAAAAAGGCCACACATTTTTTATGTGGCATGCTTCTTTGTGTGTGGGGGGCTTGTTTGTTCATTCATTCATTCATGAATGAATAAACAACCCCCCCCCCCCCCCACACACACACACACACACAGCCCTGAGTGTCACCTTTCATTAGAGCCCAAGATCAAGCTTCTATATTGAAGCATTCAAAAGTTACAGACGTTTTTCCAAACTGTGCCATTTGGCACAATTTGGCACAGTTCAAAAACGCCTGGGAACAACCTAAGAAAAAAGCGGTGTAATATATTCATTTTTTGTGGTATTGTTACAAAATTTTGACCTCAGCTTGATAACACTTGGTTCTACATTTCTGTTGCATTTTCCAGCCAGTATCTGACAGCTGTGTGTTATTTGCAAGCATTTGTATCTAAAAAAACACCCAGGCAAACTTTATTTTCTTCAAGTTCAGTATGTTTAGATGACTGTTACTCAGGAGCACTTAGAGAGATTATGACTGTTTTGCCAAAAAATTCAAAGTGTTTTCTTTTAAACGAGACCAACCCCATGAAGATGCTGCAAAGGGCTGAAGAACAGCTTTTGATTTACTTTGGGTACGTTATTTTTAGGCGTTTTTAGGGAAATTGACCAGAGTGCAAGGGGTTAAGGTCAGTGTTCATGACTCCACCATAAGAAAGAGACTGGGCAAAAATGGCCTGCATGGCAGAGTTCCAAGACGAAAACCACTGCTGAGCAAAAAGAACATAAAGGCTCGTCTCAGTTTTGCCAGAAAATATCTTGATGATCCCCAAGACTTTTGGGAAAATACTCTGTGGACTGACAAGACAAAAGTTGAAAGTGTGTGTCCATTACATCCGGCATAAAAGTAACGCAGCATTTCAGAAAAGGAACATCATACCAACAGTAAAATATGGTGGTGGTAGTGTGGTGGTCTGGGGCTGTTTTGCTGCTTCAGGACCTGGAAGACTTGCTGTGGTAAATGGAACCATGAATTCTGCTGTCTGCCAATAAATCCTGAAGGAGAATGTCCAGCCATCTGTTTGTGACCTCAAGCTGAAGCGCACTTGGGTTCTGCAACAGGACAATGATCCAAAACACACCAGCAAGTCCACCTCTGAATGGCTTAAGAAAAACAAAATGAAGACTTTGGAGTGGCCTAGTCAATGTCCTGACCTGAATCCGATTGCGATACTGTGGCATGACCTTAAAAAGGCGGTTCATGCTTGAAAACCCTCCGATGTGGCTGAATTACAACAATTATACAAAGATGAGTGGGCCAAAATTCCTCCACAGCGCTGTAAAAGACTCATTGCCAGTTATCGCAAATGCTTGATTGCAGTTGTTGCTGCTAATGGTGGCCCAACCAGTTATTAGCTTTAGGGCGCAATCACTTTTTCACACAGAGCCATGTAGGTTTGGATTTTTTTCCCCTTAATAATAAATACCTTCATTTAAAAACTGCATTTTGTGTTTACTTGTGTTATCTTTGTCTGATATTTAAATTTGTTTGATGATCTGAAACATTTAAGAGTGACAAACATACAAAAAAATGAGAAATCAGGAAGGGGGCAAACACTTTTTCACACCACTGTATTTAAAAGAATTTAATAAAATGTTGCATTTTTTATTGATGCAACCTACATTTTTTTAAACTTGTATTTCTGTTTCATTGATAATCAAAAGGCAGCTAATGTTACCATCCATTACACCCCCTAACAAAAAACAGCACTGTCAAGAGAACGTTCATTTAGCTATTTTTGTCTTTCAGTTGTTGTTTTTTTTTTAGATGTGTCATGTGATATCCTTAATTGGTTGAAAAGAAAAAAGTTTTTTTTTTTTTTTAAAAAGGCCACAACACTTGGCACTAATTATGAAATCACCACTTTTGGAGAATGTTTATTCATCGGTTTTATTTTATAGAGAAAAAAAAATCACAAATGTAAAACTATTTTAACAGCTGAACATTCTGGCTTCAGATTACATACTTTAAAACATTAAACAGTGGTAATGGTGGCTTTTTCAGCACAAGTGGAGGAAAAAATAATTATTTTGTCATTTGCAATCCCCAAATAAATATATGCACAACTCTAAATATGGAAATTAGCCTGCAGCTACAAGAAAGAGCCTTCAGACCTTAACAAGCTGTTGCACCTAGCTGAAGCACGGGAACTGTCAGCTGAACCAGTGGGAAGGATTATAAAGCTCCTTTAAGAACGTAATTGAACACGGAGGATGGCAAAAGATGTTGATTGCTTCTCAGTCATCTGTGTGTACAATCTGAAGCAAGTGCAGGGTAATGTAATGCTTACCTGTAGTTCTCGACAATGACTCTAGCTTCCTCCAGCGTCTCTGAAGACAGCAGAACGGTTCTGGGGTCAGTGACCATAAAGAAGTGCTTGGCGCGCCCCATGAATGTGCCTTGGTCCCATCGGGGCTCCTTGATGTTTATATTGAGCGGCAGTTCTCCTGACATCTTGGCTTTCTGTGTTGAATGACAAACTATTTTGGCAACAGCACAATGAGGAAAATCAACATTAGATCTGCAAGAACAACACTTAAGAAAACTAACGATAGAGTCACTGCTGTTGATCTAAGTTGTAGATTGTAGAATTTTAGAGCTATTTATTTGGAGTCAAAAACACATTTAGTGTTCCCCTGTATTATTATTATAAAATTATTACAAGTTTTATTTGTAACTGAGCAAAGAATTTATTTGGTTCTTTGTTTAAGAAATAATACAGAACTAAAATCAGCTACAGCATCTTAATAAAATAACATGTAAAAGCAAATGATATTGGCTGGCTGGAAAAAGCTGCGGTCTAAAAGAATGTCCATGAAAAGACGACAGCTCTTAAAAGCACATTTTCAGATACATTGGTGTATGTGACTCGTCACATTTCTCTTCCATTTCTTTTATTAAAGGATGTTTGAAGTAAATTCATGGGTCATTGGCTATGTTTACATGGACACAAGTAACCGGATTAAAAGCCTGATTGGAATAAAAATGCTTCATGTAAACACGCCAATCTGAATATTCTAACCCGATCACGCTCATTCAGATCAAAATTTCAATCCCCACTTCCGGTTATGGCTGCCACGTAGGACGGACGTGTCTCGCTCTGCTCTGCTCCTGGAAAAAAAAAAATCGGCAAATAACTCTCTCATTTGGGACAGAACGTATCCCAGCATTTGGGCGAGGATATGTCGGCGAAGCCTAAGGCTGGAAAACCAGGAAAAGGAAAAAGCGAGCCGCCGAAACAGTCCAAATTAACGGACTTTCAGGTCTGTGACGCAGCAAACAAAACTCCATATATGGCGGAGGAGGCTGGCAACGGTGCGATATTTGCGGGGAATGGCGCAGATGCGCTGATGGCTGCCATGAGTTCAATGAGAGCGGACTTTTCCTCTAGATTTGATGGGATTATGACAGCGTTGGAAGGAATAAGAAAGGAATTGGGTGACTGTGTAGAACGAACGGCGCAGATGGAGCTCCGTCTCGCTAGTGCTGAAGATGACGTCACCCGTCTTCAATTAAAGGTGCGCACTTTGGAAAAAAAAAAAAAAATCTCTGGAAGATAATATTTTGGATTTGGAATCTCGGTCGAGACAGAATAATTTGAGGCTGGTGGGTCTTCCAGAGGAATCAGAAGGTCGGGACGTATGTTCCTTTCTGGAAAAGTGGATTCCGGAGGTGCTGGGCAGCGAGGAGTTGCAATCAGCAGTGATTCTGGAAAAAGCACATCGTATTGGCCCACGGAGAGATAAGGGACCGCCGAGGACCTTAATTATGAAGTTTCTTAGCAACAGAGACAGGATGAAGATCTTCAACGCTGCACGAGCTAAAAAAGGAGAGATTAAACACCAGGACCAGCAGGTGCGGTTCTACCCAGATTTGGCCACAGGAATCCAGCAATTGAGGAAGCAGTTTGATCCCGTACGTAAGGAGCTGCGCAACCTTGGGATTCGTCATGGTGTAATCTATCCTGCGAGACTGCTGACCACGTATGAGGGCAGAACCCACATCTTCAAGACCCCAGAGGAGGCACAGGAGTTCATCAAGAAGATCAAAGAAGAAGAAGAGACTGGTGGGAGTTAAGCATGAACAAAATATAAGGTAGAATAATTAAGCATTTGCACAGGCATCTGACTGACTTGAAGTAAATAGTAAGTTTACAAAATATAGATTGTATTATATATTAAAAAAACAAAACAAAAACAAAACAAACAAAAAAAACTATGATGTACAAAGTTGTTAAAAATTTTGGAGTTAAGTTGGAAAACTACAGAGGAGAGTTAATGTTACGTCATTAAAAGCAGTAGAGTTAGGGTGATTGGGAGGATGAAGAAGGAGTGGCTTAGGCTGTTCCCCGTGGGTGTGGAACGGTCGATGGCTATATCGGGAGACAGAATTTTTCTTTTGATTTTGGGGGGTTTGCCACAAGTGTGGGAAGGGGAAATTTGTTTGTGTGTAGTTTGTAGGATGAATGTTCAACCACTCATGTTTTTGCTTCTCTGTATGTGCATGTTTACACTGCAAGGTAATCCCAAACTCTCTATTGATCATGGACCAAAGTGTTAATCTTAATTTAACTTCATGGAATTGCAGAGGTCTACAAAATTTAAAAAAACTTAAACAAGTTATGAATAAAATAAAGGACATGGGTTCAAGAATTGTGTTTTTACAAGAAACTCATCTGATAGAGGAGGATGTTAAAAGAATTAGGAGTAGATGGCAGGGAAGTGTATTCACCTCTTCATTTTCATCCCGAGCCAGGGGAGTTATGACTCTCATACATAAATCAGTTCCTTTTCAAGTGAAAAATGTAATTGGAGACAAATTTGGAAGATATGTAATCATTCAAGGTTCTTTGCTATTAGAAAATATAAATCTTGTGAACTTATATGGTCCCAATATAGATGATCAGAAGTTCTTTGCTAATTTATTTCTCATCTTATCATCACTTACAGGGCAACATATAATAGCAGGGGATTTTAATTGTACATTGAATCCAGGTGTGGATAGATCAACAGGACTGGATTGTACGCACATTGGATGTAGGATGACTATTAATTATTTTATGAAAGAATTGAGATTGTTAGATATATGGAGAGAAATGAAACCACAAGTTAAAGCCTATTCTTGTTATTCCAGTACCTACAAGACATTCTCACGTATTGATTATTTTTTGATTTCCACAGAATTAAGGTCCAAGATTCAAAACTGCTTTTATGATAACATCGTGATCTCTGATCATGCACCCTGTTGTCTAATATATGTAGATAAAAAATTGACAAAGGAATCAGGTAGATGGCAATTTCAGCATAAATGGCTTCAGGATGAGGAATTTGTCAAGTATATAGAAAAACAGATAGACGAGTTCTTTGACATCAATACTACACAAACATCAGCATGTGTAAAGTGGGAGGCTTTCAAAGCTTTTATTAGGGGACATATTATTAGTTATACAGGATCAAAATCTAAGAAGACTCGAGAGGAGAGAGCTAAATTGGAACATAAAATAAAAAGTCTTCAGGAAAAAGTGTATGCAGGAAGTGACCCAAGGTTGGAGAATGAATTACTGATTTTGAGAGCTGAATACGACAAAAAATCAGCGAATAGAGCTGCCTCGAGTCTTCTAAGATTGAAACAATCTTTTTATGAACAAGGTGAAAAATCAGGAAAATTATTAGCATGGCAGATTAAACAATTGGAAATTAAAACACCAATTACCAGTATTATAAGTAAAGGACAGGTAGTTATAGATCCTTTAGAAATTAATAGAGCCTTTAGAGATTACTATGAAAAATTATATGATACCAAAAATGAACCTGATTTAACAAAACTAAATGGGTTTTTGAACGAACTATCTATACCGTGTATTCCAAATGAAAACAGGGAGATATTGGAGTCTAAAATTAGACAAGAAGAAGTTGGGCTAGCCATTGATAATATGAAATCAGGAAAAAGTGCAGGACCAGATGGTCTTCCAGTTGACCTTTATAAAAAAATTTAAGAATAAATTAATAAAACCTTTTTTGGAAATGGTTTTAGAAGCATTTCAAAATAATAATTTACCATCATACATAAATAATGCCTTAATTATACTGCTGCCAAAACCAGGTAAGCCCTCTAATAAATGTGAAAATATGAGACCAATAAGCCTATTAAACGCCGACCTTAAGATAATCTGTAAAATTTTAGCAAGACGAATACAAGAAATTTTACCAAATATTATTAATCGAGATCAGAATGGCTTTATAAAGGGTAGACAAGGCTTCCATAATGTAAGAAGACTATTTAATATTATTTATTTTAATAAAGAAGCACCGGATACAGCTCTCCTATCATTGGACGCCGAAAAGGCCTTTGATAGAGTTGAATGGCCCTTTCTTTTTGAAGTCCTACAAAGGTTTGGACTTGGAAATAATTTCATAAAATGGGTTCAAATAATATACAATAATGCTACAGCAGAAATCCTAACAAATAACAATATTTCAAAACCAATAAAAATCAATAGAGGATGTCGACAAGGCTGTCCACTTTCACCTTTACTGTTTACTATGGCAATTGAACCTTTAGCGATAGCGATACGTTTACATTCACAAATATATGGAATTAAAGTTGGACCAACAGAACATAAAATCTCCCTGTACACCGATGATATAATTTTGTTTATGTCGAATCTAAAAAAATCAATTCCAACCTTGTTGAATTTAATAAAGAATTTTGGGGAAATATCAGGATATAAAATAAATAAAACTAAATCTTCAATATTAATGCTAAATGAGACCCAGAGAAATTACCCAGCCCCTGAGGTAAATCAATTCAATGTTGTAAATCAGTTTAAATATTTAGGAATCCAAATTATGCCTAAGCTAGAATCAGTCGCCAGCGTCAACTATGAAGCCTTAATGTCAGATATCAATGAGTTAACTCAGAGATGGATGTCACTACCAATGTCGATGATCGGGAGAATCAATATACTTAAAAGTAATATTTTACCTAAAATACTTTATTTATTTCAATACATTCCCTTATCACCACCTTTAGATCTATTCTCAAGAATAAAAAAAAAGTTAGTGGAATTTATATGGAACAACAGGAGGGCTAGATTACGTTTGTCTTTATTATATTTACCATTTGATCGTGGAGGTCTGAAATGTCCAAATTTTATGTTGTATTATTGGTCGGCACAACTGAGGTCTATGACATATTATTTTTCATCAAATGATCTCCCTCACTGGACTGAAATGGAATCATACAATTTACCTTTACCTCTTCCCATATTCATATACTCAGATTCGGCAAAAAAATTACAAAAACAAGTTAAAAATCCATTTGTAAAGCATATGATCAAAATATGGTGTGAAGCTAAAAACTATTTAAAAGAACCACAGTTATTGTCACAATTTAGTCCAATATGGGGTAATCAATATTTTAAACCAGGGAGAGCGGACGCTGTATTTAAAGTATGGAATTTAAAAGGGATACAAAAGATTCAGGATTTATATTTGCCATGTGCAGACAACATAATGTCTTTTGAAGAGCTGAGGATCAAATTTAATCTCAATAGAACACATTTTTTTAAATATCTTCAACTTAGAAACTTTATTCGATCAAATCAAAATAAAGCTCTCACTCGACCTATTTATTCATCCTTGGAAAAAATGATGATGAAAGATAGTAAAAGAAAGGGTATTATTTCAGAGTTTTATAACTCACTGACACTATCTTCAAGTGAAAATTCACTGAAAAGATTAAACTACTGGAAAGAAGATCTGCAAATTGAAATTTCAGAGGAACAATGGGAATTGGCTTGTACAGAAGCTCAAACCAAATCAATAAATGCACGCCTTAAATTGATACATTTCAAATGGTTAATGCGGATGTATGTTACACCGGAGGAGTTAAATAGATATAACAAAAATATACCAGATACATGCACAAAATGCATGGAAAGTAAAGGAACCCTATTTCATTGTTTATGGGAATGTAGATTAATAAGAATGTTTTGGGAAGAGGTGAGGGTAACAATTGAAAAAATAATCTCAAAACAAATCATACTGAATCCTAAACTGTTTTTGTTGGGTCTGTACCCAGAAAAGCATAATTTTAATAAAAGTGAAAGAACATTCATAGACCTCAGTTTGCTTAATGCCAAAAAATGTATTGCACTATTATGGAAAAAGACTCATAGACCAGATGTGACTCAGTGGTTAAGACAGATGTTAACAAACCTTCCATTAGAAAGAATAACATATATACTGAAATCAAAGGAAATTGTGTTTGAGAATATATGGAGACCTTTTATTGATTATGTAAAAAATTTAAACATAACTCTTGAAGAAGAAGGTGAATGATGTGTGTGGACCTTGTAAATTCCAAACTGGTGAACATAATATGTATACTTATGTATTGGATTGTCTAGACTAAACAGAGGAGCATTGTTGAAGACTTGATTTTGTTGGTGGTTGTTGGTGTTTTTAGTGCATTTTTTTTTTTTTTTTGTAGTACTTTAGTGTTAGTGTTTGATTGTTTGTATCATGTTTGTAAAAAAAAAAAAAAAAGGTTCAATAAAGATATTGTGGAAAAAAAAAAATTTCAATCCGATTGAGATGGGTGGGTTATGCCCATTGTTAATCCGAATGGTGCGCATTAAAACACTTAAACCAAAAATGTGTTTACTGCGCATGTCTACGTTAGCCACACGTCGATGTGACGTATTTCCGCCTTTACAGCAGCTAGCGGAAGACATAGTGGGAGTAAAACAAAACTGGTCTGTATGGTCCTGCTGCCTCCCTCTGTTCGTCATATGCAGAAGTATGTACTTGTAGCTTCATTACGGAGACCAGCAGAAGCAAAAGCACAGTCTGAACAACACAATACAGGTCACTTTCAAAAAGAGAGACACGAAGCGGGGTTTTGTTACACCGGAAGTTGCTTCTTCTTCCACTATTTT
Organism: Pholidichthys leucotaenia; assembly: GCA_020510985.1. Lineage (NCBI taxonomy): Eukaryota > Metazoa > Chordata > Actinopteri > Cichliformes > Pholidichthyidae > Pholidichthys > Pholidichthys leucotaenia. Next base: position 336,824,183 of record CM035841.1, read on the forward strand.
CGAAATGTCGCCGTGTGCATTCAAAGTGATATAGTCCATTCAAACGTGTGATACATGGAAAAGCACGTCCTAATCGGATCAGCTTTTTCAGGATCCATGTAAACAGTAAAATTCTAATCGGAATTGTAATCAGATTGAAGAAATTTTGCCCATTTAACCGTGGCTAGTAATGAGAGGAATAAAAAACCCTGCACTGAGAATCATTTTAGAATCAAATCAGAGACCCTGAATCCTAAATGTATCACAAGGTGCCTAAAGATCCCCAGCCGTAATTCGGACCTCAGCTGGAGAGGAGGACTGCCTTATGGGACCTCGTGCACTTTGAGCTGTACTATAGGAAGGCTAGCGCCTATATACCCAGAATTCCCACATGATTCACTGGGGTAGTCACGCCAATACCGGGGACATGATTAAGTAGAACACTGGCAGCAGAATAACTTCTCTTGCAGGTTGTAAAGAAAAATGTCTCCGGGACAAATACTACGTAAAAGATAAAAACAGACAAAAACACGTTGCCGTTTTACTACTGTGAAATACACGACAGTCAACCTAGCGGGTGAAACGTGGCACGTTGACAGACGGGAACAGAAGTCACGACATGATGCCGGTATAGCACAGTATGGACTCCTCGGTAAACCTCCCCAGTGATCAAAGACCCGCTCTTCAGCCAAACGATAATAGCCACGCATGCGGACTATGCGCAGAATCAAAATGGGTCCAAATTTCTCTAGATTCGTTTTTATGCCACACCTGCCACCCGGTTCCTGTCAGCAAAACCGGTGGCTAACCATCATAGGCAACAAGCTAGCATGGAAAACGTTAAGGCAACCGACACTTACACTGCAGCTATGATAACAGTGCACAATACATCAAAACTAAATACGTTTTCGCGACGTCAATAAAAACTGTTTAATGTAATAAACACAAATCGCGAAGCAAACTGGCATTGATACCCAGCCAGTTTACACGACAAGCTAACGCGCAGGCTAGCGCTTCAGTCGCACAAAAAGAGATGGAATGACGCGAAATCAAACGGCTAAAAGTTAAGCTTAATTAAATAAGTCGCTTCATTCATCACTGGAACGTACCTGGTCTATTTGCTGCGTTTTTTGAAAATGTATGACCTCTCAATATCACAGCGCCACCGGCGAGAGTTGTGACGCTTTCCGTGCCTTTCAGAGTGTAGTATAGTGCAACTTCTTTGCGTGTGACGAGGGTGTGTTAGTTAATTTGCTTGAACATTGTTTGTATTTTCTTTGTCTTTATTTTCAGATAGATTCTGAATTCAAACTGAGAACTCTCTGCCTAGAATAACAAGATAACTGACTTAAAATGTATTCTACGCTATGTTGGGAAAGTCAGTTACTGAGAAATTAGTCATCAGGAGGCTGTCAGTCTGTTTCATGTTATCTTATGAATAAAACTACACACTCTGCTTGTTTACGTTGACACAGTTTTTATAAAATGTAAGGATGACAAAACCGCCCGTAATATCGATCACAAAAAATGTATACTAGAGAAAATCAGAGTTTCTGATGAGTCTCTGAATGCAACACAAGGCAATGGTGGGGGGGAAAACGAAGGACGGCGACCAAGCGCGTAGGCGTGAACACCAGCACGCACATGATTGGTTAAAGACTGGATCACCTGACTGGTTCGACCATCTTTTAAAAAAAAATGAATCCGGTCTAAGAGAATAAACAAAAAGGAGTAGATGTGAGTTTAATTTACACAGAAAAATGAGTACAAAGGAATACTATAAACATACAGTGCAACAAGACAGGAATCTCAGAATACTTATGTCTTCATTTAAATGCCTAATAAATAAATAAATAAGGCATTTCATTGCATCAAAACACTTGTGACGTAGGCGAGGTTCACACAAAGAAAAGGAGCAGATAGTAGTGACGAACAGGCTTTATTCACACACACACTGAGCACAGACAGGAGGGGAGGTCATTCTCCCAGACCTCCGTTTAAATCATGGTTATACAACACATGATACATCTTGCCCTAATCCTGCCTATGAAACACTGTTGGGTCATTATAACGCAGTTATAATGACACAGCAGTATAATAACTCAGTAATAACATTTAATACACACATACAATAACGTCCTCTGTTGCAAAGCATGCTGGGGAAATCGCTGCCCCCCCCCCCCCAATACAGCCCCGACATTACACTGCCCCCCTCCTGGACTGGACTGGACTGGTTTCTGTCCCCAGAAAAATTAAAGTCCAGTTCAAAAGTCCAATACAAACTCATCCAGGTGTCGGGGCAGCCTTCGGTGCCGGCAACCAGCACGTACAGGCCTCCCAGTATTCATCTGAGTCTCGGTCGGGGTATCCGGTCGGGATGAAGGCTCCAGTTCGTCCACCAGCGGGGCGGATGGCTGATATGGGGCGAGACGGTCACGATGAAGGACCACAACCCGGTCCCTTTTCCTAAGCCTCACCCTGTACACCACATCCGACAGTCTCTGCAGAACCATGCACGGTCCCGACCAATGGCTCGCCAGCTTTGGTGATCGTCCTCTTTTTCTCTCAGGGCAGAAAACCCAGACTCGATCTCCCGGTGCAAAGTCCCTCCCCTGGCAGCGGGAGTCATACACTCGCTTCTGCCAACCCCCCGCTGCTGCCAGGGCCTCTCGAGCCAGTTCGTGCACCGTGTGGAGACGTTCTTTCAAACAAAAAAAAAAATAATCCAACCCGGGTTTTCCCTCCACCTCTGGCTCAGGGGGTGGGGGGGGACCGAATACCAAATCCACCGGTGTGCGCAGCTCGCGTCCAAACATGAGCGCTGCAGGGGTGCACCGAGTAGATTCCTGAGCTGCCGTCTGGTACGCCCACAAAACAAAAGGCAGATGCAGGTCCCAGTCTCGCTGTCGCTGGTCCACTAGGATAGCGAGCTGGGTGGTGAGGGTCCGGTTTAATCGTTCGACCAGGCCATCGCTCTGTGGATGCAGCGGGGTGGTCCGGGTTTTCCGGATGCCCAGCCGCTTGCAGACCTCTCCGAAGACCTCCGCCTCGAAGTTCCGACCCTGGTCGCTGTGCAGCTCCTCCGGTGCGCCAAACCGACGGAACATTTCGTCCATCAGCTTTGATGCTGTCATAGCAGCGCTCTGGTCCGGGACCGCGTACGCCTCTGGCCACTTAGTGAAATAATCCATCGCAACCAGCACGTAGCGGTTCCCCCGGTCCGTGGTCGGGAAAGGGCCCAGGATGTCCACTCCCACTCACTCCATCGGTGCTCCCACCCGGTACTGTTGCAGGGGAGAGTGGGATCGCTGAGTTGGCCCTTTCTGAGCTGTGCACGTGTCGCAGCGGTGAACGTGGAGCTCCACGTCCTGATGACAGCCGGGCCAGTAGAACCGGGCTCGAAGGCGCTGCAGCGTCTTTGTCACTCCGAAGTGGCCCACTCCTACCGCCCCATGAACCAGCTGGAGTACGTTGGGCCGGAGTCGAAGAGGAACCAACAGCTGCCAGACGTGCCGCTGCCCAGCTGGAGTCTGCCACTGTCGATACACCACGCCCTCGTGGCAGCGGAGGTTGGCCCACTGGGAGTGTAGGGCCTTAGTCTCTGGGTCCAGCACAGACACAACCTCCCAGGCGGGCTGCTGTCCTGCGTCCAGCCACTGCCGAACCCGAGAAATGAACGGATCTCTATCCTGCTTGCGCTGCAGCTGCTGCATGCCAAGGACCTCTGTGACGTCATCGCTGGGGGAGGCTGCCTGATCACCCGAGGAGGGGCTGCGCGTCGCTGCGTTATTCCTGCTCGCAGCGGCCTGGAGAGCAGCAGCCCGTGGGGCGGCTTGGTCCCGATCTTCAGCCTGTTGGCAGTGACGACACTCCTCTGTCGCACAGGGGCGCCGAGACAGCGCATCAGCGTTGGCATGGAGGTGGCCTGCCCGATGCACAATCTGGAAATTATAATCCTGCAGTGCCTCCAGGTGTCTCGCCAACTGTCCATCCGGCTCTTTGAAGTTTAATAACCAGGTCAGGGAAGCGTGATCCATCCTGAGCTGGAACCTCCCCCCGTACACATACGGGCGGAAATGACGCAGTCCTTGAATGACAGCCAACAGCTCCCTGCGAGTCACACAGTAATTCCTCTCGGCTCTGCTGAGGGTGCGGCTGAAGAAAGCGACTGCCTGCTCTCCCTGCTCTCCCTCCTGGGATAGCACCGCCCCGATGCCCTGGTTGCTGGCGTCCGTGTCCACGATGAAAGGACGGTTCGGGTCAGGATACTGCAGGATGGGGGCTCCGATGAGTGCTGCGTGAAGCTGGGAAAAAGCAGCAGCACAGCTGTCACTCCACTGAAATGTGCGTCCTTTCTGCGTCAGCTGATGCAGCGGGCTGGCGATGGTGGCGAAGTTTTTCACAAACCTCCTATGATAAGAGGCCAGTCTGAGAAAGCTCCTCAGTTCTCCCACGTTCCGCGGCACTGGCCAGTCTCTCACCGCCGCCACTTTTTCTGCGTCGGTGGCGACTCCCGCTGCGCTGACGACGTGGCCCAGGAAAGTGGTCTCCCGCCAGAATAGGTGGCATTTTCTAGGGTGTAACCGTAGCCCAGCCTGTCGGATGGCGTCCAGCACCTCTCGGAGATTGGACAGGGTGCTGTCAAAATCAGCTGCATGCACCAGTAGGTCGTCCAGGTAAACAACGCAGCGACTCCGGGGCATGTGAGCCAGCACTCGCTCCATCAGGCGCTCAAAGGTGGCCGGGGCGTTGCAGAGTCCAAATGGCATCACTTTAAACTGGTACAGTCCCTGCCCGATGGAGAAGGCTGTTTTTTGGCGGGACTCGGGTGACAGCTCCACCTGCCAATAGCCGCTGCGTAGATCCAGTGAGATGAACCAGCTGGAGCCGGCAATGTGGTCCAGCGCGTCATCGATGCGGGGCAGGGGGTAGGAGTCTTTACGGGTGACGTCATTCAGGCGCCGGTAATCCACACAGAACCGCCACGACCCGTCCTTCTTCTTGACCAGCACCACCGGCGCCGCCCAGGGGCTGCTGGAGGGCTCAATGATGTCTGCCTCCAGCATTTCTCACACTTTTTGTTCTGCTGCTGCCCGCCTTGAAAAGGGCAGCCGGCGTGGGCGGAGTCGAATCGGCCTGGTCTCACCGGTGTCGATCTAGTGCTGCACCAAACCGGTCCGGCTGCATTCCTCATCCTTCGCGGCGAAGACACCCATATAACAGTCCAACAGTGCCCGCAGCTGGCATCTCTGTTCCAGCTCCAGCCCGCTGCAGCTCTGCTGAAATAATTCCTCAACCGCCTGCTGCATCTCTGCTGACACGTTGACCCCTCCCCTTGCTGTCCTTGTATGTGCTTGTGCTTTCTGTGCACGCGCTGGTGGCGTCATCGTGTCCGGTCCTCGCGGTGGCCCGCCCGGTCTGGTCCGTCCTGGCTGGTCAGTCGCAGGCCTCAGTGTTCCTTCTCTGGGTTCTGCTGTGGAGCGTGATGGCCCGGTTTCCCAGCTGGAGGGACGGTCCGGCGGTGTCGATCTTGGCGTTCCAGGCTGTGAGCAGGTCTAGTCCAATAATACAGGGGTCTTGGATGTCAGCCAGCCAGAACGGGTGTTTTATGTTCTGACTGGCCACCCCCACCACGAGGACTCTCCACCCCCCCAGCCTGGTGCGCTCACCGGTAGCTGTGGTGACGCAGCGCTCGGTGGGTTCCCACCCCCGTGGGGCCGTCTTGTTCATGCCCGGCAGCACACCGGGTCGGACCAAGGAGATTGTAGAGCCGGTGTCAATCAGGGCCCGGACTGACGTCTTCTCCAGGCTGCACTGTAGATACATCCCTGGCGAGTGTCCAATTTGGCCCACATGCAGAGACAGCTCATCAGTTTGTCATGGGGTGGGTGCAGGGCAGTACCGTGCGATGTGTCCTGGCTCCCCGCAGCGGGGGCACCCTTCCACGCGCCGCCGCGGCCGTCTCCTCCGTGGACGCGCCGCCGTGGTCTGCCGTAACTCCTCCTCCTCCCCTTCGCTCTCAGCTGTGGCCTGGGAGGTTCTTTGTTTGTGCGTCGATGCTTCAGTTGTGCGATTCATCAGTGGCTCCACCCGCTCTGCTTCTGCCACCGCAGTCTCCCAGTCGCTCACGGCGTGGATCCGTGCGTGGCTCTGGAGCTGGGCCAGGCGGAGACCTTGGATGAAGTTCCGGAGGGCGAGCTTCTCTACTACCTCCGGTGCGAAATCTGGGTAGCTGCGCCGTGTTAGCAGCTGTATGTCCATCGCATAGGCTCCTAGGCTTTCCTGGTTGCTTCGACAGCGGTGGGTCAGCTGTTCCTGGGCGTGCTCAGCGTCCGCCGTTCTCCCAAATCGTCTCCGGAGCGCTCCTTGTAGCGCTGGCCAGCTGTAGCGCTCCTCAGGCCAGAGATCAGACAGCGTGCAGAGAGCTCTCCCTTCCAAGGCCAGCGCGACTTGCACGGCGGTTTCCTCTGGCGACCAGCCATTCAGCGCGGCGCCTAGCTCGACCTGGGTCAGGTAGTCATCCAACGGGGTCTTGCTGTTGAAACGGGGAATCTTGGCCCGCTGCCGGACGGATGGAACGGTCGCTTCTTGATCGATCGCCGCTCCTGATCGCCGTGGAATCGCCAGTCCGTCCTGCCCTGAAAAGGGCGGGAAGCGGGGCTGGTTTGCTCTGCTCTGTCCACTCTGCCTTGAAAGAGGCAGAGGGCGGGGTGCGCTGTCCCCGTCAGGTCCGCCGCTTCGTTCGTCCCGGAGAGCGGCTCCCGGGGGTGGTGTCTCGGTCCCATCGTCCGTCGCCAGCTGAGCGATTAGTCGCTCCAGCTGCTGGATCTCCATTCTGATCCTGGCTTCCATCTGCTCCATCCCACTTCTGACACCAGTGTGACGTAGGCGAGGTTCACACAAAGAAAAGGAGCAGATAGTAGTGACGAACAGGCTTTATTCACACACACCCTGAGCACAGACAGGAGGGGAGGTCATTCTCCCAGACCTCCGTTTAAATCATGGTTATACAACACATGATACATCTTGCCCTAATCCTGCCTATGAAACACTGCTGGGTCATTATAACGCAGTTATAATGACACAGCAGTATAATAACTCAGTAATAACATTTAATACACACATACAATAACATCCTCTGTTGCAAAGCATGCTGGGGAAATCGCTGCTCCCCCCCCCCCCAATACAGCCCCGACGTTACACACTCATAGTAAAACAAACTGAACTAAAAGTCATAAGAAGGCTTCTTCCGAAACCTGTCCTTTGTACAAGTAAGTCATTCAATACAGTTATATATACACTACTCACAAAAAGTTAGGGATATTTGGCTTTTGGGTAAAATTTATGGAAAATGTAAAAAGTTCACACTACAGTGATATATCATGAAAGTAGGGCATTTAAGTAGAAGCATGCAATGGTGATTTCCTCATCTCAAAACAATTTATTGAAACAAAAGCCAACAACTGGTGGGTATACCACAACAAAAAATGTCAGTGTAGCAGTAACTTATCATGTGCCCTTGAGCATCAATTACAGCTTGACAACGACATCTCATGCTGTTCACAAGTCAACTTATTGTCTGCTGAGGCATGGCATTCCACTCTTCTTGAAGGGCGGCCCTCAGGTCATTGAGGTTGTGGTGTGCAGGGTTACGAGCCTCTCAACTTGGCAACTCAGCTGATCCCATAGGTTTTCTATGGGATTCAGGTCTGGAGAAAGTGCAGGTCACTCCATTTGAGGTACCCTAGCCTCCAGAAGCCATTCTCTAATGATGCGACCTTGATGAGCTGGAGCATTGTCATCCATGAAGATGAAATTAAGCCTGTGTTGTTCATGCAGGGGCACAATGACTAGATTAATGATGTCATTCAGGTAGTATCGGCTTGTGACTGTACCTTTCACAAGGTGTAGGGCAGTTCTGCATTGACTAGATACACCACCACCACCACCAAAGGCTCATCTTACCACAGTGCGGACTGCGACACAGATCACTCCCTGGTCTGCTGCAAGATCAGGCTACAGCCAAAGAGGATCCACCGCTCAAAGAAACAAGGGAACCCCCATATTGATGTCAGCAAGATGTCTCAACCAGACCTTGTGGAAAAGTTTGCAGAGACCTTCAAGAAGGAAATGCAAACCTCACATCCCAGCATGCTGCCCTCACCGAGTGGTCACCCAGTGAAAAGAGCCTGCAGATTCTCAGGGCTGCCAGAAGCAAGGCTCAGCAGACTGCCAGGCGTTGCACCAACGAATACTGGACAGAGCTCAGTGAAGACATCCAGACAGCTGCTGCTACAGGCAACATTAGAGGGATGTACAATGACATCAAGAAGGCACTCGGACCAGTCCAGAGCAAGACAGCTCCCCTCAAATCTTCCACTGGGTAGTAATTACAGACAAGGGTCAACAGATGGAGAGATAGGTGGAACACTACTCCGACCTCTACTCCAGACAGAACACAGTGTCCCCCACAGCTCTTGATGCCATCGAGTGTATGCCAATCATAGAGGAGCTCAGGAAGACCATCGACAGCTTGGCCTTAGGCAAAGCCCCAGGCAGCGATGGGATTCCCCTGGACCTGATCAAACACTGCAAGTCTACCCTCCTGCTCCCATTGCATGAAGTCCTCTGTCAGTGCTGGCAAGAAGGGGCTGTACCACAGCACATGAGGGAACACCAAGCTCATCACCCTCTATAAGAACAAAGGCAAAAGAAGTGACTGCAAAAACTATAGAGGCATCTCTCTACTCAGCATCATCGACAAAGTCTTTGCTCAGGTCATTTTGATCTGCCTGCAGAAGCTGGCAGAGCGCGTCTAGGCTTTCGTGCCAAGAGATCAACGATAGACACGGTCTTCTCCCTCCGCCAATTCCAGGAGAAGTGCAGAGAACAGCAGATGCCCCTGTATGTCACCTTCATAGATCTCACCAAGGCATTTGACCTCGTCAGCAGAGACAACCTGTTCAAGATTCTCCCAAAGATAGGCTGCCCACCAAAGCTAAAGAGCATGATCAAATCTTTTCACTCAGACATGAAGGGGACTGTGCAGTTCAACGGGAGTTCCTCCGACCCCTTCAGCATCTGCAGTGGCGTCAAACAAGGCTGCGTCCTTGCTCCCATACTCTTTGGGATATTCTTTGCCGTTCTTCTAAAGCAAGCCTTTGGCACTGCAACTGAAGGAATTTACCTGTGTACCAGGTCAGATGGCAGGCTGTTCAACCTTGCCCGCCTCAGAGCCAAGACAAAGGTTCGCGAAACACTCATCAGAGACATGCTGTTTGCTGACAACGCAACAATTGCAACACACACCCAGCAGGAGCTGCAGACACTGATGGACCACTTCTCACAGGCCTGCAAGGATGTTGGACTCACCATTAGCCTGAAAAAGACCAATGTCCTGGGACAAGACACTGAATCACCACCTGCCATCACCATCGATGACTATGAACTCGACGTCATCCACCACTTCGCCTACCTTGGCTCTACCATAACCGACAACCTCTCCCAAGGCACAGATATAGACAAGAGGATTGGGAAAGCCACTACAACACTTGCTTGCCTCACAACCTGAGTGTGGACAAACCCCAAGCTGTCAGTGAAGACTAAGATGGCACTGTATAATGCCTGTGTCATCAGCACACTGCTATACGGCAGTGAGTCATGGACAACATATGCTAGACAGGAGAAGTGACTCAAAACCTTCCATCTGTGAAGCATCCGCCGCATCCTGGGCATATCCTGGCAGGACAGGGTAACCAACGCAGATGTCTTGAATCACGCGGGACTTCCCAGCATGTTCACTCTCCTCAGACAATGCAGGCTGCGCTGGCTAGGCCATGTCCACCGCATGGATGATGGGTGCATCCCAAAGTACATCCTGTATGGAGAACCGGCATCTGGGAGGAGATCCACTGGTCGCCCCCAGCTCTGGTACAAAGATGTCATTAAGAGAGACATGAAGGCTACCGACATCAACACAGAGACCTGGGAGAGCCTAGCAGGTGACCGTGCAAAGTGGAATGGGACCCTGAAGCAACACCTGAAATCTGGGGAGGAGAAAATGATGACCACTGCTGCAGAAAAATGAGCACACAGGAAGGAAAGTAGCAGCTCCAACAACCCTGACCGATGGAGGCCTGAGAGAGAGAGAGAGAGAGAGAGAGAGAGAGAGAGAGAGAGAGAGAGAGAGAGAGAGAGAGAGAGAGAGAGAGAGAGAGAGAGAGAGAGAGACTTTGAAAAAGCTTTTATTGCACACTTCAAAAAAATGTAAGCACACCAACATCATTCCTCCAAGTGTGTCACATTGGAAAAAGTGCAAACTGAAATGTCCCCCCCCCCCACACACACAACACAGAGCAGTCCCTGCAGTCCACCTATTCAAAGATCCAGTTCTGTGACAGTCAATTACAGTCAATTAAATGTCATATACCAGTCTGTTCAAACAATATCCCAAAAAAGGGGTAAAACAGGCAGAGGAACGACTGCCATTCATTCCTCCTGTCGGGCGCGCTTGACCGGCGTTCCCCCTGCTGCTTTACGCAGGGCTGTCAGGTGTTTCTTGAGGCGATAACGCTTCCTTTCATCCAGGAGGTCCAGACCAACCTGTCTTCTCAGCACATCCACAGACTTAATGAATTTATCAGTGTCACTGAAGTAGTCGGCGACCCTAATGGCTTTGTTATAGGTTGCGTCCAGAAATGCATTTATTTCTTCCAGTGAATACAAACTCATGTTTGTACTGCATGTTGCCTCAATAGACTCAGCATTAGACAGTGTCGTTCTCAGATTCCATTTCCTCCTCAGCACCACTCAGCTGACTGCTTGGTTCTCCTGGGCCAGTGGATTTATCATGGGCCACATTTTCCTGGACGCCACCCTCAGCAGGTGACTGTCGCTGTTCCATCCCCCGCTGTGTAACGGTAGCAGCCTCCAGAAGCACAGCCGCTGATGTCACACAGCGAGATTCTGACGCACCATCAGGTCGGTGCTCCGTCCCCTCCTCCGAAGCGGCAGCAGCTGGCGGAGGCACAGCCGCTGACGTCACACTGCGAGATGATTGTGACGCACCATCAGGTCGGTGCTCCGTCCCCTCCTCCAAAGCGGTAGCAGCTGCTGGCGGCACAGCTGTTGACGTCACACAGCGAGATGATTGTGACGCACCATCAGTGACCTTTTTGGCGACTTGGCCATCAACGCTCCCGACCGCAAACTGGGCCACAGACACAGCGGCAGGCTCCGGAGCTGGGGTAGCGGGAGCGGAGGCCGCGCCGCAGTCCGCAGCTGCGGCGTGAGCGGAGGGCTCGCCGTTGGCACCATCTGCGGCCCCTTCTGGGCCCTCCGCCCGCTGCCTGTGCGGACAAGCGAACCGTTTATGGCCCACGTCTCCACATTCAAAACATTTCATCTGTCCCGAGCTCGCATACACCATGTAAGATCCGTCCCCGTGCTTGACCCTGAAGGAGACTTCCAGAGTCTGAGTGGGCGAGTCGAGAAACATGAACACCTGCCGCCTGAGCGATTTCACATGTTTGAACTTGGCGGCCTTGCATCCCAAAGGCAGAGTCGTAAACGGGCCCGCAAACTTCCCAAATCTGCGGAGCTCCATCGCCAGCTGCTCATCAGTGATGAAAGGTGGAACACCTGAGACGGTGATTCTCGTTGATGGGACAGATAAGGCGGACACCTGTACATACATTTCCCGGATCACCACACCGCTTACAATCAGGGTGTGAACATCGTCTTCAGCCGCCAGAAACACAACCACAGCTCTATTCATTCGTGAAGCAACGCAGACCGCGTCAGGGCCCACCTGCTCGGCCACAGCCTCCAGGACCTCCTCCACAGTAGAGAGAGAGAGAGAGAGAGAGAGAGAACTTTTAACTTTTAGCACAAGCTTTTTTAGTCTGTAGACCTCCTGATCAGTAAAACTTTCCTGCTCAAGCTCTCCCCTATTTTTCATGTAGGCCCGAGCAGAGTCAACAAAACGTTTTAGATCGGGGAAGAAGTTTTCAACTCTAACCATTCTGGATCCCTTAGTGTCCTCCAAAAACTTCTGTATTTTTGTGAAGGGGTAACCGCCTCCACTGGCCCCATCATCACTGCTTTCACCATCACTCTCAGACCCAGCATAAGAATCCGGTTGAGATAGAGAAACCTCAGAACTTTCTTTGACAACCCTTTTTACTTTCCTCCTCTGCTGTTTGGTTTCCAAGTTCTTCCGCTTGATTGAGATTTTAGATAATTCTTCATCTATTTCGATGTCATCCTCATCCTCCAACACTGACTCAGCCACCCTGGTAGCTGTCTCTTCTTGCTTCTCGCTCACCCTGTGCTGTGGTTTTATATTCATCTTTCTAGTCCCACCATCTACCTGTGCCTCATTTGGCTCATCTGTCTGATCCTCAGCGTGATCCCTCTCGGTAATCTCACCCTTGTCCGCAATGTTGGTCTGTGCAGCAGCCCTGCGATGTGCTTTAACTTTGGTTGCTGTTTCATTTATGATCGACAGGCTGGCTGCGGAGGGCGGCTTTGCCGCCCCGCCGCCAGACGGCCTCGCAGCCTCGGCCAAAGCGCCCGATGGCGCAGCAGTGCCAGCAGCCTTGGAGGGCGGCGAAGCCGCTCCGTCGCCGGACGGCCCCAAGGCCGCGGCGCCCGACTGCGAGGCCGCCTCCCCCGAGTGATCACCCCCCACTCCCTGAGGGCATGATCGAATCAAGTGTCCCTCCATTCCGCAGCCGAAACACTTCATATTATCGGAGGTGACGTGGATGGTGAAATCAAAGCCGTCAATCCGGTATTTAAATACGAGGTTGAGGCTTTCCTCGCTATTCTTTAAAATCATGAGCACCTGTCGCCTAAAAGACATGACATGTTTTAAATGCAGGGACTTCCAACCGAGAGGGATGTGCTTAATGGGGGACAAAAGCTGCCCGTGTCTCGACAGCTCCTTCTCCAACAGCTCATTCTTTAAAAATGGTGGGACATTTGAAATTGTAATTCTCTTCGCGGGATTTACCAGAGACAGAACAGGAACCAGTGTGTCTTTAATCACAACCCCGCTCTCCACTACCTGGTTAACTTTTTCAACACTATCTAGGAAAATCACCACGGCATTATTCATTCTAGAAGCTGACCTAACGCTTTCATAACCCACCAGCTCCCCCACAGCCAGACTACATTCCTCCACTGAGCAGCTGACAGCCGGAGTCAGTTTGACAGCATGCCGGCGTGTCAGCTTCTCGAACCCGGAGCCTCGCTCCAAAACCATGCTGACCAGCAGAGCTGGCAGCAGAAACCCCCCTCCCAGAATGCCTACCCCACCCCAGCTACAGAAAACAACAAAAATTAAGATTATTTAGCAGAAAAAACCCTTAAACACAAAAAGATAGAGAAAAGTTTGAGATAATTCACTCACGCTGTCACACGCTCCCAGCTCGCACTCACGACCACGCCCACTCAGAGAGAGAGAGAGAGAGAGAGAGAGAGACTTTGACTTTTAAAAAAGCTTTTATTGCACACTTAAAAAAAAATGTAAGCACACCAACATCATTCCTCCAAGTGTGTCACATTGGAAAAAGTGCAAACTGAAATGTTCCCCCCCCACACAACACAGAGCAGTCCCTGCAGTCCACCTATTCAAAGATCCAGTTCTGTGACAGTCAGTTACAGTCAATTAAATGTCATATACCAGTCTGTTCAAACAATATCCCAAAAATGGGTAAAACAGGCAGAGGAACGACCGCCATTCATTCCTCCTGTCGGGCGCGCTTGACCGGCGTTCCCCCTGCTGCTTTACGCAGGGCTGCCAGGTGTTTCTTGAGGCGATAACGCTTCCTTTCATCCAGGAGGTCAAGACCAACCTGCCTTCTTAGCACATCCACAGACTTAATGAATTTATCAGTGTCACTGAAGTAGTCGGCGACCCTAATGGCTTTGTGTATTCTGAGAGACTCCAGCAGCAGTTCACTGCTAATGACTCGGCTTCTGTGTGGAGAGGACTGAGGCAAATCATCAATTATCGGCCTCAGGCTCCTAAAGGTCAGGATGACAAAGGCTTTTGTCAAAGATTGTCCCAACACTATGCCCGTTTTGACACCCCGTCATCTGTGTCCAACTCCCCCCCTCCCTCCAGCTCCACAGCCTCCATGATCCCTACTTCATCAAAGGCGCCCCCCCTCCTCCCCCCCTGCCCTTGTCATCAGTGAGCAGAACGTGCTCAAACAGTTCTCCAGACTGAACCCGCGCAAGGCCCCCGGTCCGGACGGCGTCTCTCCCTCCACCCTGAGACACTGTGCGAAAGAGCTGGCTCCTGTCTTCACAGACATTTTTAACTCCTCCCTTAAGCTATGCCACGTGCCGTCCTGCCTCAAATCCTCCACCATCATCCCTGTCCCCAAGAAGCCACGGATCACTGGTCTTAACGACTACAGACCTGTAGCGCTCACCTCTGTAGTCATGAAGTCCTTTGAGCGCCTGGTCCTGCCCCACCTCAAGTCCATCACCACCCCCCTCCTGGACCCGCTGCAGTTTGCCTACCGAGCCAACAGGTCTGTAGACGACACAGTCAACCTGGCCCTCCACTCCATCCTGCAGCACCTGGACTCCCCGGGAACCTACGCCAGGATCCTGTTTGTGGACTTCAGCTCCGCATTCAACACCATCCGCCCCGATTTGCTCCGGGACAAGCTGTCCCTGCTCAACGTGCCTGACTCCCTCTGCAGGTGGATCACCGACTTCCTGACGGACCGGAGGCAGCATGTGCGGCTGGGAAAGACTGTCTCAGACTCTGCTAGCATCAGCACCGGATCACCCCAGGGCTGTGTACTTTCCCCCCTACTCTTCTCCCTTTACACCAACTCCTGCACCTCCAGCCACCAGTCTGTCAAGTTGATCAAGTTTGTGGACGACACCACCCTCATCGGGCTCATCTCCAACGGCGACGAGTCCGCCTACAGGAGTGAGGTGGCCCAGCTGGCGTCCTGGTGCAACAACAACAACCTGCAGCTGAACGCTCTGAAGACAGTGGAAATGATTGTGGACTTCAGGAAAGTCACAACCCCTCTGCCCCCCCTCACCCTCACAGGCTCTCCCATCACCACTGCTGATTCCTTCCGCTTCCTAGGCACCACCATCACCAGGGACCTCAAGTGGGGGCCGACCATCAGCTCCCTCATCAAAAAGGCCCAGCAGAGGATGTTCTTCCTGCGGCAGCTGAGGAAGCTCAAGCTACCCACCAAGATGTTAGTGCAGTTCTACACAGCCATCATCAAGTCCATCCTCACCACCTCCATAACCGTGTGGTACGCAGGAGCCACTGCCAGGGACAGACTAAGGCTGCAGCGCATCGTGCGCACTGCTGAGAAGGTGATTGGCTGCAAGCTCCCATCTCTCCAGGATCTGTACATCTCCAGGACCCGGAGGCGTGCTGGCCGGATCATAGCCGATCCCTCACACCCTGGTCACGTACTGTTTGCCCCTCTCCCCTCAGGTAGAAGACTTCGGTCCATCCAGACTAAAACCTCCCGTCACATGAACAGCTTCTTCCCCTCTGCCATCAGACTGCTGAACACTAAGTGACTTATTGACTCTCGTGCACTATGTACAGCAGCTCAACCAGACTCATGTCAATCATCACTGTTTTCTTCCTGCATTACCGACTGCACTATATGGTTCTCCACATTATCTGCTGCTTGCTAATATATTTAAACTGCTGACTAGTATTACTCACTCTTATTCTACACTTTATTGCATGTATAGTTTATTTCTTTTATTTTATCATGTTTAATGTTGCAGCATTGCACCGAGACAAATTCCTAGTTTGTGTACTACATGAACAATGGCAATAAATCTGATTCTGATTCTGATTCTGATTTGTTATAGGTTGCGTCCAGGAATGCATTTATTTCTTCCAGTGAATACAAACTTGTGTTTGTACTGCATTTTGCCTCAACAGGCTCAGTATTAGACACAGTGTCGTTCTCAGATTCCATTTCCTCGTCAGCACCACTCAGCTGACTACTTGGTTCTCCCGGGCCAGTGGATTTATCATGGGCCACATTTTCTTGGACGCCACCCTCAGCAGCTGACTGTCGCTGTTCCATCCCCCACTGTGTAATGGTAGCAGCCTCCGGAAGCACAGCCGCTGATGTCACACAGCGAGATTCTGACGCACCATCAGTGCGACGCGTCCACAGCTGCGACGTGTGGAGGGCTCGCCGCCGGCACCATCCGCGGCCCCGTCAGGGCCCTCCGCCCGCTGCCTGTGCGGACAAGCGAACCGTTTATGGCCCACGTCTCCACACTCAAAACACTTCATCTGTCCCGAGCTCGCATACACCATGTAAGAGAGAGAGAGAGAGAGAGAGAGAGAGAGAGACATTGAAAAAAGCCTTTATTGCACACTTCAAAAAAAATGTAAGCACACCAACATCATTCCTCCAAGTGTGTCACATTGGTAAAAGTGCAAACTGAAATGTTCCCCCCCACACAACACAGAGTAGTCCCTGCAGTCCACCTATTCAAAGATCCAGTTCTGTGACAGTCAATTACAGTCAATTAAATGTCATATACCAGTCTGTTCAAACAATATCCCAAAAATGGGTAAAACAGGCAGAGGAACGACCGCCATTCATTCCTCCTTTCGGGCGCGCTTGACTGGCGTTCCCCTTGCTGCTTTACGCAGGGCTGTCAGGTGTTTCTTGAGGCGATAACGCTTCCGTTCATCCAGGAGGTCAAGACCAACCTGTCTTCTTAGCACATCCACAGACTTAATGAATTTATCAGTGTCACTGAAGTAGTCGGCGACCCTAATGGCTTTGTTATAGGTTGCATCCAGAAAAGCATTTATTTCTTCCAGTGAATACAAACTCGTGTTTGTACTGCATTTTGCCTCAATAGACTCAGTATTAGACACAGTGTCATTCTCAGATTCCATTTCCTCATCAGCACAACTCAGCTGACTGCTTGGTTCTCCCGGGCCAGTGGGTTTATCATGGGCCACATTTTCTTGGACGCCACCCTCAGCAGCTGACTGTCGCTGTTCCATCCCCCGCTGTGTAACGGTAGTAGCCTCCGGAAGCACAGCCGCTGATGTCACACAGCGAGATTCTGACGCACCATCAGGTCGGTGCTCCGTCCCCTCCTCCGAAGCGGCAGCAGCTGGTGGAGGCACAGCCGCTGACGTCACACAGCGAGATGATTGTGACGCACCATCAGGTCGGTGCTCCGTCCCCTCCTCCGAAGCGGTAGTGGCTGCCGGCGGCTCAGCTGTTGACGTCACACAGCGAGATGATTGTGACGCACCATCAGGTCGGTGCTCCGTCCCCTCCTCCGAAGCGGTAGTGGCTGCCGGCGGCTCAGCTGTTGACGTCACACAGCGAGATGATTGTGACGCACCATCAGTGACCTTTTTGGCGACATCGCTATCCACGCTCCCGACCGCAAGCTGGGCCGCTGCTGGGCCGTCCACAGACACAGCGGCAGGCTCCGCAGCAGCTGCGGCGTGAGTGGAGGGCTCGCCGCCGGCACCATCCGCGGCCCCCTCAGGGCCCTCCGCCCGCTGCCTGTGCAGACAAGCGAACCGTTTATGGCTCACGTCTCCACATTCAAAACACTTCATCTGTCCCGAGCTCGCATACACCATGTAAGATCCGTCCCCGTGCTTGACCCTGAAGGAGACTTCCAGAGTCTGAGTGGGTGAGTCGAGAAACATGAACACCTGTCGCCTGAGTAATTTCACATGTTTGAACTTGGCGGCCTTGCATCCCAAAGGCAGAGTCGTAAACGGGCCCGCAAACTTCCCAAATCTGCGGAGCTCCGTCGCCAGCTGCTCGTCAGTGATGAAAGGTGGAACACCTGAGAGAGAGAGAGAGAGACTTTTGACTTTTAAAATAAGCTTTTATTGCACACTTAAAAAAAATGTAAGCACACCAACATCATTCCTCCAAGTGTGTCACATTGGAAAAAGTGCAAACTGAAATGTTCCCCCCCACACACAACACAGAGCAGTCCCTGCAGTCCACCTATTCAAAGATCCAGTTCTGTGACAGTCAATTACAGTCAATTAAATGTCATATACAAGTCTGTTCAAACAATATCCCAAAAATGTGTAAAACAGGCAGAGGAACGACTGCCATTCATTCCTCCTGTCGGGCACGCTTGACCGGCGTTCCCCCTGCTGCTTTACGCAGGGCTGTCTGGTGTTTCTTGAGGCGATAACGCTTCCTTTCATCCAGGAGGTCAAGACCAACCTGCCTTCTTAGCACATCCACAGACTTAATGAATTTATCAGTATCACTGAAGTAGTCGGCAACCCTAATGGCTTTGTTATAGGTTTCATCCAGAAATGCATTTATTTCTTCCAGTGAATACAAACTCGTGTTTGTACTGCATTTTGCCTCAATAGACCCAACATTAGACACAGTGTCTTTCTCAGATTCCATTTCCTCGTCAGCACAACTCAGCTGACTGCTTGGTTCTCCAGGGCCAGTGGATCCATCATGGGCCACATTTTCCTGGACGCCACCCTCAGCAGCTGACTGTCGCTGTTCCATCCCCCGCTGTGTAACGGTAGTAGCCTCCGGAAACACAGCCGCTGATGTCACACAGCGAGATTCTGACGCACCATCAGGTCGGTGCTCCGTCCCCTCCTCCGAAGCGGCAGCAGTTGGCGGAGGCACAGCCGCTGACATCACACAGCGAGATGATTGTGACGCACCATCAGGTCGGTGCTCCGTCCCCTCCTCCGAAGCGGTAGCAGCTGCCGGAGGCACAGCTGTTGACGTCACACAGCGAGATGATTGTGACGCACCATCAGTGACCTTTTTGGCGCCATCGCCATCCACGCTCCCGCCCACAAGCTGGGCCGCGGGCGGCGCAGCCGGGCTGTCCACAGACACAGCAGCAGGCTCCGGAGCTGGGGTAGCGGGAGCGGAGGCCGCGCTGCCATCCGCAGCTGCGGCGTGAGCGGAGGGCTCGCCGCCGGCACCATCCGCGGCCCCATCTGGGCCCTCCGCCCGCTGCCTGTGTGGACAAGCGAACCGTTTATGGCCCACGTCTCCACATTCAAAACACTTCATCTGTCTCGAGCTCGCATACACCATGTAAGATCCGTCCCCGTGCTTGACCCTGAAGGAGACTTCCAAAGTCTGAGTGGGCGAGTCGAGAAACATGAACACCTGTCGCCTGAGCGATTTCACATGTTTGAACTTGGCGGCCTTGCATCCCAAAGGCAGCGTCGTAAACGGGCCCGCAAACTTCCCAAATCTGCGGAGCTCTGTCGCCAGCTGCTCGTCAGTGATGAAAGGTGGAACACCTGAGACGGTGATTCTCGTTGATGGGACAGATAAGGGGGACACCTGTACATACGTTTCCCTGATAACCACACTGCTTACAATCAGGGTGTGAACATCGTCTTCAGCCGCCAGAAACACAACCACAGCTCTATTCATTCGGGAAGCAAAGCAGACCGCGTCAGGGCCCACCTGCTCGGCCACAGCCTCCAGGACCTCCTCCACAGTAACTTCGCTGTCCGGGGGAACGATCCTCACCCCCTGGTGGATAGATGGAGGTGGCTTTCCCAAGGCCGCCATCCTCCAACCAAAAAAACAAAAACTTGAAAAGCAGCCAGCAGTAGAGAGAGTTTTGAGTTTTAAAAAATGTCTTTATTGCACAATCCAAAAAAAAGTAAGAGCACCAATATCATTCCACCAAGTGTCTCACATTGGAAAAGTGCAAACATAAGTCACCCCCCCCCCCACAACACAAAGTATTGCCTGCAGTCCACCTATTCCACATTGCCAGTGGCAGTAGTCAGAGTCTTCCTTGTAGTCCGTGCAAAGACGAGCCACAGGCCTCCAGTTCTTAAGCAAGGCCAAGTCCCCTTCCTCCGGCAGCACAGATAGCGCTGCGCGCCCGCAGCCAGTTCCGTTGTACGTCCCAGAGACATTTTCCTCATCTCAGATGGATTGTAGTCCGTAGACCATGCAGGATTTTTAAGCAAGTCACCTTTGCAGCAGGCTCGTCCAGATTGTAGAAAGAAAACATTGGGGCATCCATGCCCTGCAGGCGAGTAAACCATGACCTTGTAGTCCGTGCAAAGAAGAGCCACAGGCCTCCCGTTTTCAAGCCAGGCCAAGTCCCCGTCCTCGGGCAGCAAAGATAGTGCTGCGCGCCGGCAGGAGACCGGTAAAGATCCAGTTCTGTGACAGTCAATTACAGTCAATTAGAAATGTCATAAAAGTCTGATCGAGCAATATCCCAAAAATGCGTAAAACAGACAGTGGAACGACCGCCATTTATTCCTTCTGTCGGGCGCACTTGACCCCTGTTCCCCCTGCTGCTTTATGCAGGGCTGTCAGGTGTTTTTTGAGGCCAAAACGTTTCCTTTCATCCAGGAGGTCAAGACCAACCTGCCTTCTTGGCACATTAACAGACTTGATGAATTTATCAGTGTCACTGAAGTAGTCAGTGACTTTAATGGCCTTGTTATAGGTTTCATCCAGAAAAGCATTTATTTCTTCCAGTGAATACAAACTCGTGTTTGTACTGCATTTTGCCTCAATAGACTCAGTATTAGACACAGTGTCGTTATCAGATTCCATTTCCTCGTCAGCACAACTCAGCTGAGTGTTTGGTTCATCTGGCCCAGTGGATTCATCATGGGCCACATTTTCCTGGACGCCACCCACAGCAGCTGACTGTCGCTGTTCCGTCCCCTGCTCTGAAAAGGTAGCAGCCTCCGGAAGCACAGCCGCTGATGTCACACAGCGAGATGATTCTGACGCACCATCAGTGATATTTTGGGCGGCATCACCAGCGACGCTCCCGGCCGTAAGCTGGGCTGTCCACAGACACAGCAGCAGGCTCCGGAGCAGGACCGGTGGAAGGCCCCGCAACGTCGTCCGTAGTAGCGGCGGGAGCGGAGGCTGCACCGCCGGCTCCAGCCGCGGCTCCATCAGAGCCCCCCACCCGCTGCCTGTGTGGACAAGCGAACCGTTTATGGCCCACGTCTCCACATTCAAAACACTTCATCTGTCCTGAGCTCGCATACACCATATAGGAGCCGTCCCCGTGTTTGACCCGGAAGGACACTTCCAGAGTCGCAGTTGGCCAAAAACATGGACACCTGTCGCCTGAGTGATTTCACGTTTTAACTTGGTCTCCTTGCATCCCAAAGTCAGATTTCTAAACAGGCCCACAAACTTCCCAAATCTGCAGAGCTCCGTTGCCAACTGCTCGTCAGTGATGAAAGGTGGAACACCTGAGACGATGATACGCGTTGATGGGACAGATAAGGGGGACACCTGTACATACTTTTCCCCGATAACAACACCGCTTGCAATCAGGGTGTGGACATCCTCTTCAGCAGCCAGAAACACAACTACAGCTCTATTCATTCGGGACGCAAAGCAGATCGCATCATGGCCCACCTGCTCGGCCACAGCCAGAAGCACCTCCTCCACAGTAACAGTGCTGTCCGGGGGAATGATCCGCACCCCCTGGTGGATAGACGGAGGTGGCATGTCCAAGGTCGCCATCCTCCACCCAAAAAAACAAAAACTGAAAATGCGGCCAGTAGTAGAAAATCGAAAAAAGAAGTCCAAACAAACCACGGAGTTCCCTATTTCCGCCCTCCTCCTTCGGCCGTGATAGATAGATAGATAGATTTGATTTTTCAACACACCTTTATTGTCACAAGTTCAACAGAAAAACACTCCAACTAAAAGAAGCAATGAAAAGTAAATTAATTAACTGACAAGAAATCAAAGACACAAGCAACTAAACCAAGAAAACTAAAACAAAAACTTGCTTCTTACATCAGAACCACACCATAGGTAATTTTCCCCTCCCTAACACAACACAGGATGTACTTAAAGCACCACATAGCCTCAAAAGTTCCAACATTTTGCATCAGATGATAGTAATTGTAATCAATCATTATTCGAGTCTTGATCATGCTTACCAGCATGTCTTTTACGTTACAATCCAGCATTTGTTCAATTTTTCTTTTCCTACTAACATAAATAGCCATTTTAGCCTGACCAGGATGAAATATAACAGTTCACTTTTTTCTTGTTTCTCTGTCTATATGGAAAACCCAGGATAAAAATCTGCAGGGAAAAGACTTCTCCAAACAGATAACACAGTTTCCCCAAAAAAACAAACAACAATTGCAATCTGTTACAGTCCAGAAAACAATGGAACACAGTCTCTTTCTGAGGACAAAATGGACAAATCTCAACAACATTTGGGTTTAAAATAGAGATAAAAGTATTTACAGCCACAGCACCAAGTAAAACTCGCCATTGCAGGTCTCCAACCTTCTTAGTTAATGGTGGTTTATAGAGTGCTCTCCAGGAAGGCCTCACCTCTGAACCCAAACCCAAGTGTTTCCTCCATGGTGTATCAGCTCGACCTTTTAATTTATTCACATTTAGAACTTTCACCAAGAGTCCATACATTTTTTTTACCAGAAGAGTCACAAATGTTAATGTGTTCAGAGTTTAAAAACACACCAGTGCCATCTTTAAAATCAGGAGATAAAACACTAAAAGGAAAAGGCTCATCAGCAGTTCGCACAGAATTTTTGCAGTGTAAAACAATAGCAGAGTGTTCTTCTGCAGAGAGGCAGTCTCTCCAGTCTTTCAGCAAGTTTATTATAACTCTGACTGAAGAAACACCAAGAGCCAAGCACAGGGCAACAGCATTGTCCAGGTTAGGACCACATAAGTTCACCAAGTGTCCCAGTGTTGTAACCTTTGCAGAAAGGAACTTTTTAAAACAGAAGGTTCTAAAATATTGCCCACATCAAAACAGGTCCCAAACACAAGTGGTTCCTTTAAAAGCCAAAAAGGTGACAAGGAAGCTTGGGGAGAGTTCTTTTCAAAAAGTCCCGAGATATTAAAAGCACTTTGATAAAACTGAGGAAGTTCTGGGAGTTTTTGGTTCTTTAAGTCCATTAAAAACAATGACTCCTCTAGTCCCAGCCCCCCACAGCGAGCCAGGACAGCTCTGGCAATAGGTCTCCACACAAGGTCGAGAGGGCCACTCATCAGTCACTGAATGAACTGCAGGCGAAAGACAGCCCCCCTGCTGGCCAGATGGATGAGTCCTTGACCACCTTCTTCCCTAGGTAAAAACAGGATGCTCTGTGGAACCCAGTGAAGATGGTCCCAGAAAAAGTCCACAATTATAGATTGTATTCTGGCCAGCAAATTCGTTGGAGGGTCCACACAAGACAGTCAATGCCACAGCATTGAAGCAATCAAGTTGTTAATGTTTAAAACACGACCTCTGAAGGACAAGTTTGGCAAAATCCATTTCCATTTTTTTAATCTTCCTTCAACTTTTTCCAAAAAATACTCCCATTTTTTCCCCAGTAAAAGTCTGATTTCCTAAAAACACACCAAGATATTTAAAACCACCTTGTGTCCAAGAAAGGCCACCAGGTAGGGCAATTTTTTGTAGTCTACCCCCCCATCATGACAGCTTCACTTTTACCCCAATTCACTCTCACTGAGGAGCACTCACCGAAAAAATTAACAGTTCTTAAAAGGTAGTCTACATCATTTTGATTTCTTGTAAAAACAACATCATCAGCATATGCAGACACTTTAAAAACAAAGTCAGAGTTGGGGACTTTAAAACCAGTGAGGCCTTGCCTTAGTTTACAAAGGAGGGGCTCGATGGCAAGAGAGTACAGCATACTTGAAAGGGGGCAGCCCTGTCGGACACCCTTCTCAACTTTGAAAGGAGCACTCAAACCACCATTAATCTTAAGAGTACTCTCAATGTCTCTATACAAGGCCTGGATCTTGGCGATGAAACCTGAGCTGAAACCAAAGGCTTCTAGTGTCTGCCAAAGGTATGGATGTTCGACTCGGTCAAACGCCTTTTCTTGGTCTGTTGAAATGAAGCCAAGTTCCTTGACCAATGAGCTGGAGAGGTCCAAAACATAACAAATTAAAAAAAAATGTTGTCTGTAACCAACCTACCAGGTACACAGTAGGTCTGGTCTACATGTATGACCTGCTCCATCACCTTCTTCAGTCTGTTAGCAAACACTTTGGAGAGAATTTTGTAGTAAGTACAGAGGAGGGCCACTGGACGCCAGTTTTTAATGTCCTTCAAGTCACCTTTCTTGGGAAGGAGGGTGAGGACTGCTCTCCTACAACTTAGGGGCAGATGACCCTTCCGCAGACTGTCAGACAGCACTTCCAGCGAGTCCTCACAGATCTCAGACCAAAACATCTTATAGAACTCCGATGGTAGACCATCTATCCCTGGGGCTTTTCCACACTGAAGAGATTGGACAGCCACTGCTAGTTCTTGCAGAGTGATCTCACTCTCCAGGTCTGCATTCATACCAGCCATCACCTTCGGCAAGTCTGTCAAAAAACAACTCAGCACATGCGGCTTCTCAACAAACTCTTTCTTAAAGAGATCTTTATAGAAAGTAGCTGTAAAGCGATGGATCTCTGCAGACTCATGGATCAGCCGCCCGTCTTCGGAGCTGAGAGAGTGGATCATCCTCCTCTGACCATTCTTCCTCTCCAAACCAAAGAAAAAATGAGATGAAGTGTCCATTAGTGTGATGTTCTGGAACCCACTACATACCACAGCGCCCCTAGCAGCCACACCCAGTAAGTCAGTTAAAACAGACTTTTTGCCAATGAGGGCCTCAAAATGTCCTCTTTCTCCTGTGGAGCCTGCCAAAGACTGCAGCTCCACTACTTCTCTCTCCAGGTCCCTGACAGACCTGGCCAAGTCTCCAGAGACGTTGCGAGTATACTATAGGCACAGATTCTTTATTTGACTCTTCCCTACATCCCACCACTGCTGCAAAGAACTAAAATTTGATTTTGTTAATTTAAAATTACTTCAAAAAAACATAAAAGCAGTTTTAAAACTATTATCCGATAAAAGTGATGTGTTAAAATGCCAGTATGCACTACTGCACTTTATATTCTTGATGAAAACACAACACTGAACCAGAGAGTGATCTGTAAAGCCAACAGGGACTACAAAAGCACTTTTAAAAATGCTAAAATGGTGCTTAAAACTGTAAACCCTATCTAGTGTAGCTAAGGACAGAATATTGTCCTTGCTATGGCTCCACGTGTACTGTCTAGCCTTACCATGAAAATTTCTCCACATATCACACAGATCATGAGCTTCTATAAGACCCTTTAAACTTCCCTTGGATGCAGCATGTGGCTCTGGCTGATTCCTGTCCATGAAAGGATTTTCTGCACAATTAAAATCACCTCCCACAAATAAAAAGTCATCATTACTGCAATTGTTGATCGTGTCATTTAAAATATTTAAAAAGGCCAGTCTTTCTGTACCTACGGTTGAAGCATACACATTTATAAAAACAACTTTCACATTCTCAAAAACAGCTTGAACTTTTAAAATGTGGCCTGCAATTATTTCATCAATGTCATTAGAAAGTGTAATAAAATCTCGAGAAAATAAAATACCCACTCCACCACTGCTGCTATTTTTGTGACTGAGGATAACTTCCCCTTGAAATTCCCTCCTCCAGGATACAAAATACAAAAACAGAGAAGAAAACACGAGCAATAAAAAACTAATCATCTTGGGCAATTTGGTTCTTAACTTTTAGTACAAGCGTTTTTAGTCTGTAGATCTCCTGATCAGTGAAGCTTTCCTGCTCAAGCTCTTCCCTATTTTTCATGTAGGCCTGAGCAGAGTCAACAAAACATTTAAGGTCAGGGAAATTTTTCAACTTTAACCATTCTGGATCCCTTAGTGTCCTGCAAAAACTTCTGTATTTTTGTGAAGGGGTAACCACCTCCACTGGCCAAATCATCACTGCTTTCACCATCACTCTCTATCTCAGACCCAGCATAAGAATCTGGTTGAGATAGAGAAACCTCGGAACTTTCTTTGACAATCCTTTTCACTTTACTCCTCTGCTGTTTGTTTTCCAAATTCTTCCGTTTGACTGAAGCTTTGGATAACTCTTCATCTATCTCAATATAAGATAAGATAAGATAAGCCTTTATTAGTCCCACAACGGGGAAATTCCAGGATTGCAACAGCACAGGGATAGCAACACTCAGAGCAATAATTTAGAAGATAAGAAAACAAGAGCAGTGAATATACATATGTACACATAAATATATAAATATATATACACAGTGCGGAACATTGTAGCTAGATGGAATAAACAGCATAACAGTCTGTTTAGTTAACCCACATAGTATGAATATGTACCCATACATATTGTTATCCTCCGTAGCAATATCATCCTCATCCTGTCGACAGACGGATTGGAGCAGCATCTGCAGTGATGCGGACGTTGTACCGGTCTGTTGTGGTGAAGAGGGAGCTGAGTTCTAAGGCAAAGCTGTCGATTTATCAGTCAATCTACGTTCCTACTCTCACCTATGGTCACGAGCTTTGGGTAATGACCGAAAGAATGAGATCGTGGATACAAGCGGCTGAAATGAGCTTTCTCCGTAGGATTGCTGGACTCACCCTCAGAGATAGGGTGAGGAGCTCAGTCATCCGGGAGAGGCTCAGAGTAGAACCGCTGCTCCTCCACATTGAAAGGAGTCAGTTGAGGTGGTATGGGCATCTGATTAGGATGCCTCCTGGACGCCTCCCACTTGAGGTGTTTCAGGCATGTCCCACTGGGAGGAGACCCCGGGGCAGACCCAGGACTCGGTGGAGAGACTATGTCTCCCAGCTGGTCTGGGAACGCCTTGGTATCCCCTCTGAAGAGCTGGAGCAGGTGGCTGGGGAGAGGGAAGTCTGGGCTTCTCTGCTTGAACTGCTGCCTCCGCGACCCGGACCGCCAGAAAAGCGGTAGAAGATGGATGGATGGATGGATCCTCCAACACTGACTCAGCCACCCAGGTAGCTGTCTCTTCTTGTTTTTCACTCACCCTGTGCTGTGTTTTTATATTCATCTTTATAGTTCCACCGTCTACCTGTGCCTCATTTGGCCCATCTGTCTGATCCTGAGCGTGATCCCTCTCGGTAATCTCACCCTTGTCCACAATGTTGGTCTGTGCATTAGCCCTGTGATGTACTTTTTTTGTTTTTGTTCCATTTATGACTGACAGGCTGGCTGCAGAGGGGGGCAAAGCCGCCCCGCCGCCAGATGGCCCCGTGGCCTCGGCTGAAGCACCTGATGGCGCGGCTGCGCCAGCAGCCTCGGAAGACGACAAAGCCACCCTGTTGCTGGATGGCGTCACGGCGCCCAACAGCAAGGTCGCACCAGCGGCCTCCCCCAGGTGACCACCCCCCACTGCCTGAGGGCATGATCGAATCAAATGCCCCTCCATTCTGCAGCCAGAACACTTCATATTATCAGAGGTGACATGGATGGTATAATCAAAGCCGTCAATCCGGTACTTAAATATGAGGTTGAGGCTTTCCTCGCTGTTTTTTAAAATCACGAGCACCTGTCATCTAAAAGACATGACATGCTTTAAATGCGGGGACTTACAACCGAGAGGGATGTGTTTAATGAGGGACAAAAGCTGCCCATATCTTGACAGCTCCTTCTCCAACAGCTCATTCTTTAAAAACATTGGGACATTTGATATTGTGATTCTTTTTGTGGGATTTACCAGAGACAGAACAGGAACCAGTGTGTCTTTAATTACAACTCCGCTCTCCACCAGCTTTTTCAACACTGTCCAGGAAAATTACCATGGCATTATTCATTCTGGAAGTAGACCTGACGCTTTCATAGCCGACCAACTCCCCCACAGCCAGACTACATTCTTCCACTGAGCAGCTGACAGCTGGAGCCAGTTTGACAGCATGCCGGCATGTCAGCTTCTCGAACCCGGAGACTCGCTCCAAAACCAGAGACGTGCAGTCAGGGGAGGCAGGTGAGGCAGAGCCTCACCTGTCATGATTATCATGAAATGTAAAAAACAAATACTGTAATGATACAATAAAGTATACAATAAAGATACAATAAAGTAAATGTTGATATTTGTCCACTAATATGTACTACATATTCATTTAAGGTGATTCACCCAGGATTAATCAAAATCACTTAATTTTCTCATGTCCGTTTCAAATTAGAGAAAGTGGCGCGCTGTGCAGCAGCAGCTACCTGAGCCTCACCTAGGATTGCGCAATCCCTCCCAAACTATGTTGGCATGCCATGTAATTAGCATGTGCAATGTGTTTTCTCTGTAAATCACCAATATGCGTTTTCAAACATTTTTATTTTACACCTTAACTTTCCATATCCTGGCTTATGTATATAATTTATGTGTGTAACGTATTTCGTCTAGCTGATCGGAGATAAAGCCGCAGTGAAATGGCACACAGTGAGGCAAACAGTACTTTGCCGCACGGAAGGGGGCGTACTTGAGCCAATGGGTTCTTCGTTCTGCTGCCGCGGAGAAAACGAGTAAATAAACTGGCTGTAGTTAGCAAGTCAAGCGCGCTGCTTGGTTATCTTCCCCTCAACATGGAGGACTTCATTTACAAGTGAAGGTGAGAAAAGAAAAACATTTTGAAAAAATCTCTCAAAATGGAATCAGACAATACTAAACTAAAAATTTAATATTTCAGTTCAAAACTACAATTTGAACTTTGTTTAAATATCATTCTAGTTTTTAGTTATCCTTTTTTTAACAGTGAAATCGATCAAAGAATCATAGCTTATACAAACAATGAAAAATTTTAATAAAGGTGATCTGTTTTTTTGGTTTTGAATTATAGAATTGCCTAAATTTAGAACAGATGAAGGGTGCAGAGTATGCTATCTGTGCTGTGATTAATATGCATTCCGTCTTGGCTAAATGTGTGCATCATATGTATGTTTAAAGAATGCTGTTATGAGGTATGTAACATTGTTGTGTTGGGTTCTTTTATAAATAAAGACTGCTGCTTTGGGTGAACACGGAGCCTCCTTTATTAACTGGCTGCAACAACATTAACGCACGAACTCCGCCATATTAATATCTGTCCTGTTGTACACCTGACAACATCCGGTCTGTGTCGCCCCCTAGTGGCTCCACATATGTAATACTTAGATTACACCACATCCCCCTTACTGAAGCCAAGTTGACCCCTTTAGCTGAAAAACAAAATGCATTTCCACATGAAATCATTCCTGCTCACCTTGGTCAACTAACTATGATGGGCGATCTAACTTCTTCTAACCCTTTTTCTTTTTAAACACTTGTACCATGCGTGAGAACATTTTTATGCAGAAGCCTCTTATATCACATTTTTTCAACATTTCAAGAACTCAAACTCTGCATCTCAGAAATAGCAATACATAATTTTTACAGATCCAGTCTTTGTGGTTTCTTCACTTCTCTGCCTGATCTTGTTCTCATGATGGCAGGTGTGCATTCCTGAGTCTGAGTTTCTGTGGAGGTTTCCTCAGACTGGACGTCCTGTGGAGTCTCCATTTGGCTCTCTGGAGAAGGCATAGGCACTAAATGGCTGCGATTCCTCCTCAGTGTTCCTTGTGGTCCACTGATGACATAAGACCGTGGAGTTTTGTGGACAGATGTCACTGTGCCCTGTGCTTTTGCATCTGTAATCCAAACAGAGTTTCCGGGTAACAGTTTATCCAAATCTCTCGTTCTGTGTCTTTTGTTGAAACATTCTGTTTGCCTCATCTGTCTCTCCTTTTCCATATGACGAATTTGTTGCAGATTCGGCACGCATGGCTGCAAGGCCTCTGGAAGCATTGGCAGGGTGGTACGAAGTCTACGCCCCATGAGAAGCTGTGCTGGGCTGTAGCCATTTGCCAACGCTGTGGTTCTGTAGGCTAACAGTGCTCTGTATGGATCACTGGCTTTCTTGATAAGGTTTTTGACTGTTCTGACAGCTCTTTCTGCCTCACCGTTACTTTGGGGGTACCTGGGACTACTGGTCACGTGCTCAAAACAGTACTCCTTTGCAAAGTCTTCCATTTCCTGACTTGCGAACTGCGGGCCGTTATCCGTGATCAGTATCTCCGGTATTCCGTGACGTGCAAACATTGATTTTAAATGCACAATGACATTGGCAGAGCAAGTTGGGCTGAGCTGGGCAATCTCTATATACCTAGAGAAGTAGTCCACTAATAACAGATAGTTTTTGTCTTGTAGTGTGAACAAATCAGCTCCCAACTTCTGCCATGGCCTTTCTGGTAAATCTGTGGGCATTAAAGGCTCTCTCACATTAACTCTTTCCTGTATGCACTGTCTACATTTGAGTACAACTTCACTGATCTGGTTGCTTAAACCTGGCCACCATACAGCCTGACGGGCGCGCTCTCTGCATTTAACCACCCCCTGGTGGCCCTCATGTATCCTGTCCAAAACTGCATTTCTCATGTTAGCAGGGATAACTAACCTCGTGCCTCTCAGTAGTAGTCCGTTATGCACACTCAGAACGGCTCTCTCAGACCAGTAGTGCTTCACCGCTCCCTGTAGCTGGTTACGATCCGGCCAGCCTTCTGTGCAGTATTTCATGACTTGTGAACAGACGCTGTCGGACTGCAGTTGCTCTTGGAGATCTGCAAGATATTTGCTGCTTGTAGGGAGTCCCTCTAGCACAGAGTCAACATAAATGTTAGTGTCCTCCATAAGATCTGTGTCTGTGTGAGTAACACTGTTTGTGAGCGGTAAGCCTGAGAGCGTGTCGGCAGTGGTTAGACTTTTGCCCGGGATGTGCTTTATAGTGTATGAGTACCTCATTAGGCGCATACGAAATCTCTGTATACGCGGTGGAAGCGCATCCAAAGCTTGTCCTCCCAGTAGACTCACTAGTGGCTTATGATCAGTTTCTAGTTCAAAGTGCAGACCCAGGATAAAGTCATTGAATCTTTCACAGGCCCACGTGAGAGCCAGCGCTTCTTTTTCCAGCTGTGCGTAGCGCTGCTCTGTAGGTGTCAATGATCGAGAAGCGTAAGCAACTGGTGACCACACGTCTCTCTCTTTCTGTAGCATGACTGCCCCCAATCCGTATGAAGAGGCATCTGCAGATATTTTCTGTGGTTTGTTTGGGTCATAGAGCTGCAATACAGGAGCAGAGGACAGTTCTTGTTTGAGATTACAAAACGCATTTTGTTGTTCATGCCCCCAGTACCACATGTTCTTTGTTGAAAGCAAGTCTCTCAATGGTTTGTCCTTTTCAGAAAGGTTCGGAATGAACTTCCCCAGCTGGTTCACCATTCCGAGAAAGCTCCTGAGCTCACTCACGTTGCTTGGCTCTTTCATGTCCTGAACAGCTTGGGTTTTGTCTGGATCTGGCCTCATTCCTTCTGCTGAAACAATAAACCCAAGAAATTTGACCTCTCTTTTGCCAAACTCACATTTTGACATATTCAGCGTAACGCCGGCTTTCTCCGCGCGCTTCAAGACAGCGTGCAGTCTTGCGTCGTGCTGCTCCTTGGTGGATCCCCAGACCAGGATATCGTCCATGTGACAGACGACTCCGTCGAGACCCGATGTAACCTCTGTCACCATCATGTTTTGGAAATGTTCAGGAGCACTGGAAATACCAAATGGCAAACGGTTAAAGTGGTATCTGCCAAATGGCGTAATGAATGTGGTGAGAAAGGCCGACTCTTTAGACAGTGGTATTTGCCAAAATCCCATATTTGCATCAAGCTTTGAAAAATACTGAGCACCTGTGAGCATGCCTAGCGTTTGGTCCACAGACGGGAGGATGTATCTTTCGCGACACACTGACTTGTTTAAAGGTGTCATGTCCACACAGATACGCACCTTTTCTTTGTCCTTTTTGGGAGCTACAACCATGCCACAGCACCAATCTGTTGGCTGCTCCACGCGACTGATGACTCTCAACTTTTCCATCCTCTCGAGCTCTTCTTTCACTTTACCCATGCGCGGCAGTGGCACACGCCTTGGCACCTTGAGTGAAAAGGGCTTAGCATCAGGTTTCAGTTTAATTGTGTATGGCTTTTGAACAAGCCCAAGTCCATCGCATAACTTGGGGTACGCTTTTCTCACTGTCTCTTGGTCTATAGTGTCAACTCTGGCAATTAGTTTCAGTCTCACGGAAGCTGTTCTACTCAGTAGTGCCATGCGCAGATTTTTGACAATATAGATTTTCTCAGTAGCGCTCTTGTCACCGTATGTAATAGTCTCTGTCATAGACCCCAACACGGTTAGTGCAGTTCCACCCGGTCCGTAGAGTGGTTTTTGTGCCTTTTCCAACTGTTCATTTTTCTTCTTGAAGATTTCAAATGTTTGGTCAGAAACCGCTGTGACGTCCGCTCCGGAATCTAACTTAAAAGTCACTTTATTTCCTCTCACGTTTATGTCTGCCAGCCATGGATCCTCCCCTAGATCCACTTCACCCAGGAAAAGTCCGTCTGCATTGTCAGTGACCTCATTCACAGTTGGGTTGGACCTACAGACTCTAATATAGTGTCCACGTTTTTTACAGTTATGGCATTCCGCGTTTTTAGCTGGGCACTGTACTGCTGCATGTGCTGGTGCTTTGCCACACTTGGAACAAACATTACTGTCTTGTTTTGACTTGTTTTAATCTGTTTTTGTTCCTTAATTATGAACTTGTTTGGCTTGGCTTTTCTGATGTGTACCGCATCCATGGCTGTTCTGTTAATGCTAGTTTCACCTCTTAGATCAGTTTGTTGTCGTTTTATTTCTTCAGATTGTCTTGCCATTGTTATAGCTTTAGCTAGGGTAAGATCTTTGTCAAGCTGCATTCTTTCTGACAACGACGAATCTTTTAGACCCACTACAAGCCTGTCTCTCAAGAGGTCATCATGAAGTGCACCGTACTCACAGTTTTCTGCCAGCGCATAGAGTGCTGTTATGAACGAGTCTACTGGTTCTGCCGGCTGTTGCACTCGCTTGTTGAATTTTGCTTGTTCGTAAATCACGTTCTTTCTGGGAACGAAATGTCTATCAAAAGCTGTTTTAACGGCATCGTACTGCTGGCGCTGCACACTCGTTAGCTCGAGCCCTCTTAGCACGTCGTCAGCCTCATCTCCCATGCAATAAACCAGCGTATTAACTTGGTTCGCCTCAGATGAGTTATTCAGGTTACTTGCCAGTCTAAAACGCTCAAAACGTCTTATCCACTTTTCCCACTCTTGGGGTCTCGCAAAGTCGAAGGGCTCCGGTGGTTTAATGGTGAAGGTTGCCGCTGGAGTAGCCGCCGCCATTACTGGATCAATTGGCGCAGCTGCAGCTCTTTGAACTACGTCTGGCATAGCCGCTAGCCGGTTGCAAAGCTGACTTTTCTCACCTCAAAGCGCACCAACTTCTGACACCATGTTGTGTTGGGTTCTTTTATAAATAAAGACTGCTGCTTTGGGTGAACACGGAGCCTCCTTTATTAACTGGCTGCAACAACATTAACACACGAACTCCGCCATATTAATATCTGTCCTGTTGTACACCTGACAACATCCGGTCTGTGTCGCCCCCTAGTGGCTCCACATATGTAATACTTAGATTACACCACACATAACCTGTTAACTGCAGCCAGCAGAATGGTGTATAAGCTACCCTGTTGGGCTCATATACGTAGTTGTAAACCTGGCTCTTCAAGAATCAGTGCCTCACCAACCAATAACCTCACTGCACGTCACTGTCCAAAAGCAGAAACGCCCCTCTCCCAGAACACCTACCCCACCCCAGCTACAGAAAACAACTAAACTTAAGATTATTTAACAAAAAAAAAAAAAAAACACCTTAAACACAAAAAGATAGAGAAAAGTTTGAGACAACTCACTCATGCTGTCTCACGCTCCCAGCTTGCACTCACGACCACGCCCACTCAGAGAGCGAGAGAGAGAGAGAGAGAGAGAGAGAGAGAGAGAGAGAGAGAGAGAGAGAGAGTATGCAGGGCTTGACATTAACAGCGGCCAATGGCTGGTGAATTTGAGCAGTGGCCGGTAAGACAGCTACACTCTCCAGCCACTTTGGCCATGTGCAGCCATGAAGGCATGTCCCCAGTCCATAGGGGTAGTGATGTTACGCTCGACACTGCCCACTCAACACCGATTTGCGCAATATAAAACGGAAGTGTCACGAGCAGTTTTTTTTTTTAATTTAACAGAACAAAAATCAACATACAAACTCTCAGTGAGGATAAAGGTTACAAGAGTTACAAAATCAGAACTTTCACAAAAAAATATACAATCAGTCAAACTTCACATTCCAATTAACAAGAAAAAAGGGGTATATTAAAAGAGAAAGAAAGAGAGAGAGTAAAGAGCACAACAATTCTCTGATAAATATTTTTTTTTATTGCAGTAATAGGAGCTGTCCAATGTCTCTTGCAGTTTTTTTTTTTTTTGCATCATGAGCAGTGCATCGAGTGCTGTTTCAGCACGTCCACAGTCACGTGACCGTAGCAAGCGAGGCCTCGTTATGTCAGTCACATCACGTGACTTGAGGGCTGGCGAGAAATTTGAGAGGGTTCCACTGGAATTACGGGGGGGGGGGTTGTTTGCTTTGGATTGTTTGTTCCTGCCATCCAATTTTGAATCGACCTCGGATGGGCAAATGCTCAAAAAAAAAAGGTATCTGTGTAGAAGAGCTGGAAATAACGAGGCGGTTTTGTATCACAAAAGTAGAGTCTTTAATGAACAAAGTCTTCTATCTTGTCTCATCTGGTGCAGAGCTTGGCAGAAGGCAAGAGACAGAACTCTGCTTCGCTCGCTGGTTAAATACAAGCACGCATAGCACCACTCATTGAAACAGCTGACGTCAGAGCCACTCATTGAAAAAGGTAACATCTCCCCGTTATCTTAATCCCCATTGTCCTGCCATCCCCTCTCCCTGTCTTGGGAGGTGATGGGAACTCCCCCTCTCGCTTTAGGGGGTAAAGGTGTCGAGTCTGTTGCCATGGCGTCCTGTGACGTCATGAGTCTTCACACGGCGGTGAGATTCCTTTGTTCTTTCAGAGGTGTGAAGTTCCTTTGTATATTCTGTCCCAAACATTTCCACATGCTCTAACAAATGTAGGTATGGAATATATGAGTGATATATACCACAGGCCCCCCAAACAACTATGAAGGAACACAGAAAGATTCACAGTCTAGGGTAATTACTAAGACATACTACGTGTTACAGCCGTTGCCACAGAAGAAACTTCCAAGCAGCCATGCTCCTAAGAGAGTTCAGTGAAAACATAACAGCATAGTATAATCATAAATCAGTCCTAAACTGTTGCGGCACAATTAGCGAAAATTTGCAGAGTGGTGTAATCAGTCCCTGTGTAGTCTGGGTTTCAATCTTCTCCCAAAGCTGCTGTAGGTCGGTTTAGGCGTCCTGCTGGGACCTTGTTGTGAGGAATCTGCAATGTGGGAAGGAGAGAGATTATCTGTTCCCTGCCTGGGGGCTGAGACTTTTTTCTTGGGGGGTCTACCTCGCCGAGGTGCTCGAGCCAGCTGTGCGGGTTCGTCTCTCAACAAGAAGGCAGGTTTGAGTCTGTCAATGCTGACCGTTTCATTTCTATCCCCATAATCAAGCACAAAGTGTTTGTCACCATTTTCCAGCACTCTATACGGGCCATCGTATACTGGGCGTAACGTTGGTTTTAGAGCTTCATGCTTAACAAAAACAAACTCAGCGTTTTTTAAAGTTTGAGGAACAAAAACTCGCGGAAAGGAGTGATGAGCTGGACCGTGGAGAGAGTCCGGACTGTTACTGCCTAAAAACCTTGGGACTGGGAGGTGCCCTGGTTCTGGGTTTTCTGGTAAAAATTCACCTGGGAGTCTGATAGGCTGAGCAAAGACTAATTCTGCAGGGGAAGCGTCTAAATCCTCTTTAGGTGCCGCACGCAACCCCAATAAAACCCAGGGAAGTTTATTTACCCAATTTGTGTCCGTTAATGAGGCCCTGAGGGCGGCCTTTAAGGACCTGTGAAAACGCTCGCATAACCCATTAGCCTGAGGGTGATAAGCGGTGGTACGGTGAATTGTTGCCCCTAAACTGTTGGACATGGCTGACCAGAGCTCTGAGACAAATTGAGGCCCCCTATCTGACGTGATGTCTGATGGGACGCCGAAACGTGCCACCCAATTTGTTAGAAAAACGCGAGCGACTTCCTCCGCTGTAGTTGCCGCTAGAGGGACTGCCTCTGGCCAGCGCGTTGTGCGGTCTATCATTGTTAGCAGGTGTGTGAAACCCTGGGAGGAAGGCAGCGGCCCCACGAGGTCGACATGAATGTGGTCGAACCTTCTAGCAGGGATTGGAAAAGGCTCCAGAGGGGCTTTTGTGTGTTTGTGTACTTTGGCGCGCTGACAAGGAATGCAAGTTTTTGCCCATTCTTTTACGTTTTTGCGCAGGCCTGGCCACACAAACTTTTCGGCAACCATTTTGACCGAGGCGCGCACACCTGGGTGCGCGAGGGAGTGAATTGCGTCGAAAATGCGGCGGCGCCAAGCAGCTGGTACTAACGGGCGAGGTCGGCCGGTTGAAACATCGCATATTAGGGGGGGCACGCCGTCGCGCACCCCTTTTTCCTCCAGCCTTAACCCTGTTGGTCCAGACAGGAGCGCGCGCACGTCCGCATCACTACCTTGTTCTTCCGCCATGGCTGCATAATCTATCCCTTCATGGATAGGTGCTGCATATGTGTTTGCGTTAGAGAAAAGCTCAGCTGCTGAAGCAGTGTAATCTGTCTCCTCGTGCTCTGGTGGTGCCACAGCGCGAGAGAGACAGTCCGCTACTACGTTAAGTTTGCCCGCTACATGTCGAATGTCTGTGGTGAACTCTGAAATCGCAGCTAGCTGTCTTTGTTGTCTGCCCGACCAAGGTTCTGAAATTTTAGCCATAGCAAAAGTGAGCGGTTTATGGTCCACAAAAGCCGTGAAACTTCGCCCTTCTAACCAAAACTGGAAGTGGCGGATGGATAAATGGAGCGCCAGCAGCTCCCTGTCAAAAGTGCTGTATTTGCGTTCCGTCGGGTTTAGCGATTTGCTAAAAAATGCTAAAGGTTGCCAGACCCCCTTGACAAGTTGTTCTACAACTGCCCCTATGGCCAAGTCTGAAGCATCTGTGGTTAGAGCAATGCGGGCCGAGGGATCTGGATGGACTAACATTGTGGCGTTAGCTAGGGCGTTTTTAGCTTCTGCAAAAGCGCGTTCGCGTTCCGGGGTCCATTCGACCGCGTTGGAAGCTTTCTTTTTTTTAAGCGCGTCATACAGGGGCTGCATGAGCTGAGCTGCATGAGGGAGGAAACGGTTGTAAAAATTAACCATCCCCAAAAATTCCTGTAGCGATTTGACCGTTTGGGGCCGTGGAAAACCTTCTATCGCATGAATTTTGTCTGGAAGCAGAGCTGCCCCTTTCGGGGAGACTCTGTGTCCCAAAAAATCAATTTGCGATACGCCGAATTTGCATTTGGCTGGATTAATTATTAATCCGTGCTCTTCTAGCCTCTGAAAAACGGTAGTGAGATGCTGCTCGTGCTCTTCCTCCGATGAGCTGGCTACCAGCATGTCGTCGAGGTAGACGAAAACAAAGGGGAGGTCGCGTAAGACTGCGTCCATCATACGTTGAAAAGTCTGAGCAGCACCTTTGAGGCCGAAAGGCATTCGCAGGAATTCAAAAAGGCCGAAAGGGGTTATAACCGCTGTTTTAGGAATGTCTTCAGCTCGGACTGGAACTTGGTGATAACCGCGGACTAAGTCTATCTTTGAAAAAATGCGCGGGCCCGCTAAATGCAGTGAAAAATCCTGTATATGAGGGATGGGGTAGCGGTCATGCGCTGTAGCGTTGTTTAATCTGCGGTAATCTCCACACAGTCTCCAAGAACCATCGGATTTCGGAACCATGTGAAGTGGTGAAGCCCAAGGGCTCTTTGAACGTCGGCAAATGCCTAATTTTTCAAGAGCTGCAAATTCGTCCCTTGCTATGTTGAGCTTGGCCGCGTCTAAGCGGCGAGCTTTGGCAAAAACGGGAGGTCCCGTTGTTGGAATGAAGTGTTTAACCCCGTGTTTGGCTACAGTGGCTGAAAATTTGGGGGTTGTGAGTGCTGGAAATTGGGTGAGGAGTTGCTCAAACTTACCTCCTGCCGTGGTGACGTTGGCCTGCACAGGTGGTGGAGAGACTCGAGCTGAGCATGGAATAGAAGCAAAAGATAGTGCATTAACCAGGCGCCTATTTGCTAGATCAACTAATAACCCATGTGCACATAGAAAATCAGCGCCTAACAAGTTAAAACTCACCGCCGCTACAACAAATGTCCATCTGTAGCTGCGGCCGTGAATGAGGAGGTGCAGGCTCTTTTCACCGAACGTGTCGATGTCCGAACCGTTGGCTGCCACTGCTCCATTGCCCCGGGTGCCCATGGCTCGATCTGCGTGGGAGGGTATGATGAAACTCAGCTGAGCTCCCGTGTCGATGAGGAACTGCTTGCCTGTGTGTCCATCCGTCACGTATAACAGCTTGTTTTTCTCGCCGAGAACCGCTGCCGTTAACGGCCCTCGGCTTGGGCGTTTTCCCGACATCGTGAACTTGCAGGGGGGAACGCATTTGTGGGCTTTCTCGGCGAAGTGTTGGTGATAATGACAGACGTCGATCTGTTTGTTACGCTTGGGCCGCGCCGCTGTCACCGTGGGTTGTGGCTCTCCATGGCTCGGGGCGTCAGTTTTGAGGTCCGCGGATGCCGCTGTAGGTGTCCGCTCCTTGCAGGCGTTGACGAGCCGATAAGCCTCGCTGGCCAGTGTGCGGAAGTCTTGGTGGGTGTCGCACTTCATATTGGTGAGTGTCCCTCTCATGTGTGGTGGAAGCGTGCTGAGGAAAATAAACTGGAAAAGGAAATTGTCGTTGTCCTCCTCCTTAAGCTGCAGCAAATCCTCCATGAGGGCCTTCGGATTGCCCCCTTTGTGGCCGTAGATCGCCAGGATCCTCTCGGCTCTTTCCTCCGCTGGTGGGACATAGTTCGCCACGATGGTCACCTTGAGCGTCTCATACTTGTCCCGGGCCGGTGGTCGCCGGATCAAGCTCCGCACACACCTCGAAGTGGCGGAGTCGAGCTTGGAGACGATATGGTAGAATTTTGTATCGTCTGCTGTGATGCCCGCCAGTATGAACTGGGCTTCAGCCTGTAGAAACTAAGAGGCGGGGTCTTCTTGCCAGAAGTCTGGCAGCTGGACAGCGACGGCGTTCGTGCACACCATCACTGTTGTGCCCGCCGGGTGAGAGTGCCTTGCCTCGGCTCTCACGGCGGTGCTGGAGCTTGGTTGAGCTCTCTCGGTACCTTCTGCCGGGGGGAACAGCTGTCTGCTTGTTCCCTCATCTGCGTTGCTGCTGGCGTAAGTCAGATTCGCCGCGGATGAGTCGCTTGAAGAACGCCTCAGGTCCATACTCGCGTCAAGGTCACCAGTGTAGAAGAGCTGGAAATAACGAGGCGGTTTTGTATCACAAAAGTAGAGTCTTTAATGAACAAAGTCTTCTATCTTGTCTCATCTGGTGCAGAGCTTGGCAGAAGGCAAGAGACAGAACTCTGCTTCGCTCGCTGGTTAAATACAAGCACGCATAGCACCACTCATTGAAACAGCTGACGTCAGAGCCACTCATTGAAAAAGGTAACATCTCCCCGTTATCTTAATCCCCATTGTCCTGCCATCCCCTCTCCCTGTCTTGGGAGGTGATGGGAACTCCCCCTCTCGCTTTAGGGGGTAAAGGTGTCGAGTCTGTTGCCATGGCGTCCTGTGACGTCATGAGTCTTCACACGGCGGTGAGATTCCTTTGTTCTTTCAGAGGTGTGAAGTTCCTTTGTATATTCTGTCCCAAACATTTCCACATGCTCTAACAAATGTAGGTATGGAATATATGAGTGATATATACCACAATCTGCCTTATTCCTAGCCCCCATGATGCCTTGCATGAATTATGGGCGCAACTTCCGGTACTAGTTTAGAATGTGTGGTTGTCACTGTAACGGGACACTTTTCCCTGTTATAAAACAATGACTTTGGCATCAAAAATTTGGGAACACAGCCTTTTGCACCCCAAAAACAGTAATATAATCATACTACTTCCCACAACTATGGAGGGATGGGAAGATGACCTTAAAAAGTGGCCTGGCAGACAGTAGCTCCGTTTGTTAGCGCTGCTGCTAAGATGCTAATGCTGTAAACAACTAAAAGTTCTGAGATATTGTAGTATGTGGGTTTGGCCCTTGGGGCTTGCCGTAGCCCTCTGGGGGGATGACATCAGGCGGGCTGCAGCTGCTGTATATATTGACTGTGTTCTCTCAATAAAGGGAGTTGGATGTTTGGCATAAGATGACTCGCGTCTCACTCATTTCCATACACAACACTGGCGACTTAGGATTAACTCATGGAGGCGTGCGGGGCACCTCTACGGCCATTTCTGCAGTATCCAGGAGAACCAGCAACCCTGTGGCCTCGCTAGTTTACCGAGTTTGAGAAGTACATTGCGGTGTTGGGCCTGGGCAAACTCAACGGAGTGCGGAGGCGAGTGCTTTTGGTTCACAATCTCGGCGTAGAAGGTCAGAAAATTTTCCACACGTTAGGGGAGACAAAGTCTTATGCAGATGCTGCTTGCTGACTACTCTGCTGAACACACACGGCGCACAAAGCTGTGGGTTGAAAGGCTGTTGGCACCAAAGGACGCTAAGCTAGCTAGCTCGGGGGAGCTAACAGCCCAGCTAGTAGCAGCGGAGAAATTAGCCACAGAGCTAGGTGGGTGCCAAACACAGAAGCTAGAAGCTACAGGCTGCAAGCTAGATGACACGGTGGAATCGGAGCCACAAGAGAGGGAGCCCGTGTCCATCGGGGACAACAAGCCAGCTGAAGAGCACAGCACTAAGAGTGACTGCAGCACGGAGGGTGAGCAGCGAACAAACTCGGCTCAGTTTTCCCCGCAGCCAGAGCTGGAGCAGCGGGAGGGGGTGCACGAGCATGCTGAGAGCCCCGAAAAGCAGCAGTAACAGCCAGGCATAGAGACAGCAGAGCACCTCGGACGACAGAGAGGAGGTACCGGACTGCTTTTGTACCCGAGACGAGCCGCAGTTGGAGACGGACACTGGGAGCGAACTATATGAAGCGATAACGGGCACCATGGCAGTCAAACAGGACCAGTTTTGCTCGGGTTTGGCGCAGGGGGGGTCTCAGACCCGGCACTCGGGAAATGGCGGAGGGAGCGTAGCGGCGAGGCACCTGTGTCGGCGAGTAACACCGAGGTGCTAGACCCAGATGCCCCCAGTACTTGGCCGCAGAGGGATGGAGGATCTGCAGCTATGACGGCTTCAGAAGTGGAACGTCCACAGCGAATACGGGCCAGACGACAACCAGCGAAACACCAGGAACACCTGCACATCGTGGCTAAGCTGGGCACAGTGTGCTTCGGATGGTCGGGTGGCTTGTCGAGGCACACCAGTTGGTTTTGATGTGTCCGGGGGAACGCTCCAGGTGGCGAGGCTGGACGGGAGTTGGTGATGGCGGTGTGGGATCCGAGCCCTGCCATCCAGAGGATCGGCCATCGCTCCGGGGGTCTGCGGTCTCCAGGGGCACGCCTGCTGAGGGGCTGCCCTGGACCCCCATGCAAGTTCCAGTTTTTGTTCCACACAAATGACTGTGTGGTAGCACTTTGTTCATAGTTTTGTGTGTTTTCTGTGCATGCTATGCAATTTGGGATTATTTTGTGCATTTTCTTTAGTTTAGGAGCACAACGTACAATTTTAGTTTAACAATGGACTTTTAGGGGTGGCAAACTAATCCACCCCACTGTGCGGGCTGCACGATAGTCCACCCGTCAGCCCTATTTTAGTTATTTTGTTTGAATGTGTTAGGCCATTTAGTGCATTGTTTTGGTTATCTTATTGCGTGAGTCAGGTCCCAAATTTGTGGAGGGTTTCAGTAGCATGTGTAGTTTTGGACTTTTCTGAAGAGGGGGGGGGGGGTGTAGTATGTGGGTTTGGCCCTTGGGGCTTTCCGTAGCCATCCGGGGGGATGAAGTCAGGCAGGCTGCGGCTGCTGTATATATTGACTGTGTTCTCTCAGTAAAGGGAGTTGGATGTTCAGTGTAAGATAACTTGCATCTCACTCATTTCCATATACAACAGATATATCAGTGTCTCCACCGCAATAAAGTTGGATGCATTTTGTTAAAAGATGTTGGACATAATCAGTTTTACCTCAGAGCAGACTTAGAATCTAGTCAGAGCCACAAAGAACCACAACACTGTGCTTGGGTGTTTTAATGTCAGGGTAAATACAGACCGCTGCAGCTGTTCGTTTTACCTTGAAATTAAAATGCTCATGTTGCTGTCATGCCCTGAATGCTTGTTATTTAACTTAACATGTACAGACCTTTTCTGACAATTGTTCCAAATTTTATTGATCTCTATTTTGTGATCATTTAAAAATTAATACATGCTGAAGCTGCTAGTCCATATTGTTCCAAGGCAGTGCAATGAATGCAAAAAACCCCAAAAAACTATTTGATATTTTTCTTAAACCATTAAGCTTTAGGAAGCAAACTGTTACTATTTTTTATTTATTATTTTACTTCATGCAGCCTTCATTCTGGTGACATATATAACACATAAACATCAGATCTGTGACACTGATACAAATGAAGACATACCTGGCATGCTCTTTGTATCTGTCCTGTGTTTGTACCACCGATCACACCAGCAGTCCTTTTTCATTTTTAGTGCATGATCTACGTATTGCCGCTGAGAAGCCTCCATTTATCCAGTCTATGAGACAACCACGAACACCAGCAACAAGTACCAGAACTATGCCAAAACACTGAAAAAAATACAAAAACTACAAGTGCTGAAATTAGCTGCCACTTGACTGCAAAACACGTATGTGGACTATACATTAAAATGAATTTGAAAAACTTTTAAAAACACTTGTAAATGCCCCTGCTACTCCACTCTTGCTGACTGATTTGACACTACGTCAGCCGAAACCGGAAGTTCCGCCCATAATCGTTCCTACAGTGGCACCCCCAAGAATAAGGTGGATTGAGATTTTTCAGGTTTTTTACCCAGATGCAGTTCTGACACTCAGTCAGCAGATGGCACTCTTTATTAAATGTTTCATAACACTGTGTCAATCATGAAGCAATTGTCTCAAAGTTGTTCATTGTTTTATAAGGCCTCAGTTTCACCATCACTAATGTGTCTATGTGTAATATTTAGTAAATGTAATGTGTTGTTTAATGTTACTAAAACTAATTCTAACTTGTGTAATACTGTCCCTGACTTCTACTCAAATAGCGAATGCATGATGATAACAAATCTCCTCTCAAAAAACCCTCAGTTTGAGTGGTGAATCAGACCCCTTTTAAATCCTTCACTATTGATGTATGCAATGCCCAGTCCTCTCAAATTTCTCGCCAGGTCTCCAATCATGTGATGTGACAACGAGCCCTCGTTCGCTATGGTCACGTGACCATGGCCATGTCAACACAATGCTCGACACTCTGCTCGCGACGCTTCCGTGTTATATTGCTTGATTCACTGTTGAGTGGATGGTGTCATGTGCCTGGAATTGAGTAAGCATTCATCATCCGGCTCCGCAGGGCACTGTTCACAATGAAGTGGTCTTCAGTGTGGTATGTGGCCAAAGGATGTCCACTTCTATGCCTTTCTGTGAATCTTCCAGTCTCTCTGTATCTCTGTTGCAACCTGCTGATGACACTCTGTGACACTTTAAGCTCAGTAGCCACTTCCCCCTGAGAACATCCTGTTTGAAGCCTCGCAATGGAGAGGTACTGTTGATCAGTTGTTAGGTGTTGTCTTGGTGTCATGATGTCAAAATGTGAACAACGTGATGAAGATGACTGTTTAAATGCCAATTCTAATTGAACCAGAAAATTTAATGGTCAATTCATGGATCAAACACCTGTTATGAATTTTGCCGTTAAGCACCTTGTTAGAGAAGAGCAAGTTATGCAAAATGTACTGATTCATTGAACAATTGGGAATGTGCATTCAAAAGGTTAGAGAAGGTCAAATTAAGTTCACCTGTAAAGGTTCTAGTGCATTTTAGGTGCATCCTGAAATTTCACCCGGAAGCCAAATATCTCTAACTTTTTGTGAATAATGTATATACATGCATCCACATTCATACAAGTTCAAATGCACGCATGATTTACGTTTATACTGTACAT
Organism: Pholidichthys leucotaenia; assembly: GCA_020510985.1. NCBI lineage: Eukaryota > Metazoa > Chordata > Actinopteri > Cichliformes > Pholidichthyidae > Pholidichthys > Pholidichthys leucotaenia. The sequence goes on from CM035841.1 coordinate 336,868,267, forward strand.
GAATGTACATGCAAATCAGTCACAAACTATGTCATATATTAATTGAAACGGCATAAAACTATCTCCCAATAATTCTTTACTTTTACACAATAACTTGAATTGTATCTTTTTAAAAAAAGTATTGAGTATTTATAGTTACTTGAAAAAAATTGCGGACTTGGAGCGACGCGTCGAGGATCTTGAACAATGTTCTCATATGGATGATCTAATTATAAGTGGACTAGACATTAAATACCAATCATATGCTCATGCTACAGCAGGATTGAGAGGTGAGGATGCTCCCGCAAGTGAATCAGTCTCCCTGGAAAACCAGGTGCTTCAGTTCCTTGATAGTAGAAATATAAAGGTCAAAGCAAATGCAATTTCAGCCTGTCATGCTTTACCCAGAAAGGATAATAAAACAAAGAAATCAATTGTGATGCACTTTGTGAACAGAAGGGTAAAGAATGACATACTGAGGCAGGCCAGAAAGCTACGGGGAACAGAAGTTTACCTAAATGAACATCTAACAAAAACTAATGCTGAAATAGCACGGCAAGCACGGATGCTGAAAAGACAAAATAAGATACAGGCAACATGGACAAGAAATTGTAGAGTTTGGATCAAACTAAATGGAACACCTGAGGAAGCAAAGAGTATAATAATCAGAGAGATCACTGACTTAAATAAATACAGATGAACACTGATTAAGAAAATTAAGAGACTATGATAATCCATATCCACACACACAGCAAGAATAGTTCTTCTGTGACACCATGTCAATGTACTTAAAAAAACAAAAACTAAAAACAAACAAAACTCATGACTGACTTGAGTAGACATCAATTATCCCCAGTTGGAGGAAGTCATTTGACACAGAGTGAGGAAATTCAAACTCTGAAAATATGCCATTATGCTGAACATAAACTACAAGAGATGGAGAATGATATTGATCCTGATAACCACTTTTTCAATAATATTCATAATCATTGTGAATATTACACTGAAAAGCAATTCAAAAGTCAAGTGCAACTAGATGGTAAACAATCAATAATACACTTCAACAGCAGAAGTCTTAACAAAAACTTTCCACAGATTCAGGACTATTTAAAACAGCTAGACAGAAAATTTACAGCTATCGCAGTCTCTGAAACTTGGCTTAATAAAGAGCAGGCTCCTCTGATGGCAATAGAGGGATATCAGATGTTTCATATTAACAGAACTCAAAAAAAGGGTGGTGGTGTTGCACTGTATATTGATGACCTGTATAGGTGTAAGCTTGTAAATGGAATGTCCTTTGCACTACCAGGGATTTTAGAATGTGTTACTGTTGAGATTGACCAAGATAAAACAAAAAATCTAATTATCAGTTGTATATATAGAACGCTGGGAACTTGCATTGAGACATTCAGAGATAAATTAGCCGAGCTGTACAATAATATTACTAGTAAGAAAATGGTAGTAATTTGTGGAGATTTCAGTATTGATCTACTAAATCCATATCAACAAAATGTAATTACAGAGTTCATGAATTCTATGTACAGTATGAGTCTATATCCCACAATAACACATCCCAGTAGAATCACAGTTCACACTGCTACACTTATTGATAACCTGTTTGTTAATATTATTGATAAGAAAATAGAAAGTGGATTATTGATAAATAATATAAGTGACCACTTACCAACCTTTGCACTTATCTATGGCCACACGGAGGCCAATACAGAAAAATTTTTAAAATCGTTCAGATACAAATCACAAATTGCAATCAGTTCTTTTAAAGAAGACTTGCTGAAGCAAGACTGGACAAAAGTCTATGTATCAGATGTAAATGAAGCCTATGACACATTTATGAACATTGTAACCACTCTTTATGAAAAAAAGTGTCCATTAGTAAAGAAAAAGCCTAAACATAAATTTGCCAATAAGCCATGGTTAACCAAAGGATTACAAAAGGCGTGTAATAAGAAAAATTTATTATATAAAGCTTTCCTAAAGAAAAGGACAAAAGAAGCAGAGCAGCGGTATAAAACATACAAAAATAAGTTGACATATACAATAAGATGTAGTAAAAGAGACTATTACAGTAAAGAACTGGAGAAAAACAGAAACAATATTAAAAATACATGGGCAATACTTAACAATATTCTTGGAAATAACAGAAATACAAGCTACTCAACTGATTTTTCAAAAAATAAAACAATTCAGAGTGTGAATGCAGTTTCACCTGCAGATGAATTTAATAGCATTTTTGTTAACATTGGTCCTAATTTGGCTCGAGAAATACCCATTACGGCACCTACAGGTGAAACAATAAGCAAAAACACTGCTATAAAAGACTCCATTTTCATAAAGAACACAGACAAGAGAGAGGTCATTGAAATTGTTAAATCGTTTAAAAGTAAAACATCTACGGACTGTGATGGTATTGACATGCTCTTAGTCAAGACTATTATTGAATGCTTAGTGAAACCACTGACGTATATCTGTAACCTGTCTGTCCAAACAGGTATATTTCCCAATGCAATGAAAATAGCTAAAGTAATTCCAACAGGTGACAGAGGGGAATTCTCAAACTATAGACCAATTTCACTATTGCCGCAATTTTCCAAGATACTTGAAAAAATATTCTATGAGAGAGTTGACAACTTCATACGGAAGAATAATTTATTGTGTGAGCAGCAATATGGGTTCAGACACAAGAGGACAACTGCATTTGCTCTAATGGAATTTATAGAAAAAATATCAACTACCATTGAAAATAAAGAGTATTCAGTTGGGGTATTCCTGGATCTTAAAAAAGCGTTTGATACAGTGGATCATAATTTATTATTAAAGAAACTACAAAATTGTGGTATTGGGGGGTAGCACTGTCCTGGTTATGCAGTTTCTTAAACAATAGATATCAGTATGTATGTGTTGGTAACAAAAACTCACAGTTACTGAAGGTTACTTGTGGAGTCCCACAGGGTTCAGTTTTGGGGCCGTTGTTATTCAACATGTATATAAATGATATATGTAAAGTTTCAGAAAAAATGGATTTAATATTGTTTGCTGTTGACACTAATTTATTATGCAGTGGAAGCAATTTGGAACAACTTTTGGATACACTCGGAAAGGAATTAGGAAAGCTCAAACTGTGGTTTGATTCAAACAAATTAACGCTCAATTTAAGTAAGACAAAATTTATAGTTTTTTTTTTTTTTTAATTTAAGTTTTTGTAAAGGGTATACAGGTCGTTACAGCAATGCATTGTTTACATTTTCATCACATGTTCCCTTATTTTCTGATATCTGACAACAATGGAAGAATAATTCTTACAACACCCCTTTTTTTTTTAAAGTGAAAGAAAAAGGGAAATTAAAGAGAAAAAAAATAAAAAAAACAAAAACAAACAAACCAGCAAAAAACAAACAAAAAGAAAAAGTAAGTAAATAAAGGTAAAAGAGCATCTGAGTAGCGTTGGAACAAAGAGCGGAACCATTATTGAAATGGTATTTGTCAAAGATTAGATCTAATGGAAGACACATATGTGATCCAGGGTTGCCAAAAGTTCATGAACCCATCCATGTCCTGTCTCACTGCGAATGTCAACTTTTCCATCGAGTAAATGTCTTGGATCACGTTAATCCAATCTTCAGGTGTAGGACAGTCCTTCAACATCCATTTTTTAGTTAGAGCTTTTTTGCTTGCCAATATTAAAACATTGAATAAGTATTTTTCTCCTCGTCTTTCCAGTGAGTCCGGTAGTAAACCCAAATACAAAGTTACAAAAGAAAAGGGAACTGTTATTTTGAATATTTTCCCCAGTATTGTCTGTACATTGGTCCAATATTGGTGGATAACTGGGCATGACCAAAACACATGAAAATGATTTGCAGTCTTTTCACCACACAAGCGCCAACAGTTCAATCCCTTATGGGTAAATTTGTTTTGTGCAGGTGTTCTGAAAAATCTTACCAAGTTTTTCCATCCAAATTCTCTCCACTGCAGGGATGAGGTACTTTTCCATTGCTGTTTATTTAGCTTTTCCCATATTTCCAGTTGTAAAGTGAAATTCCCCTCTTTTTCCCATCTCTCTTTTATATATGATGTGTTGTCTCCTTTTAAGTCTTGAAGACCTTGGTATATTTTAGAAATGTATCTGATCCCTGGGATCCCTTTATATGCCATTAAGAAGACCTTCAGAACACCTGACTGGGCCCTTTCCAAATCCTCCTTTTTAAGTATATTGTTTATGTGGTGTCTAAGCTGGAAGAACCTGTAAAGGTCTTGATTTATTAGGCCTTGTTTTTTCAAATCTTCAAAACTTCTTAAAATTTGCCCTTTAAAAAAATCGTAATATTTTATCAGCCCTTTCTCCTTCCACTTTTTAAATCTGGTGTCTGTTTTATTAGGAGTAAAGTCTTGATCATAGGCAATCCATTGCAGAAGTCGATAGGGCTCTTTAGTTTGATTCTCTCTGACTATCTTAAACCAAATTTTTAGCGGGGTCTCTATCCACGGGTTAGTGTTATTCAAAAGCTTAGGTAAGGCATTGTTCCCTATTATCGCCTGTAGGGGGATGTCACTTGTTATTTGGCATTCGATCTCCTTCCATTGTGCAGTGTAGACTGGGTTACATATCTCTACTAAAGTTTTAATTTGTGCGGCTTTAAAGTAGTCCCTGATATTTGGCAGCGCGAGCCCACCTTTGTCTTTGTTTAGCTGTAAGGTTCTATATCTGATTCTAGGTCTCTTGCCCTGCCATATGAATCTTGAGATCCTTCTGTCCAGCTCCTGCCATGTTTTTTTGGGAGGTTCTACCGGTATTGTTTGGAAAAGGTATAGAAGACGTGGAAGTATATTCATTTTGACTGCTTCAATTCTTTGTGCAGTACCCAAGAATGGTATCATATTCCATCTTGCTAGGTCAGATTTTATTTTTGTCACCAGTGGATCATAGTTTAGTGATATAATTTTGTTGAGTTGTTTCGGGATATTGACCCCCAGATGTTTCATAGATTCCGACTCCCAGTTAGTTTTGAGTTTGCTTAGTGAATAATGATTTGGGTCATAGTTGAATGTTAAAATTTGGGTTTTATGCATGTTTAATTTGTACCCCGATAAATCTCCTTACTCTGAAAAAACTGAGGTTAGTTCTGGTAAAGAAGTGTCCAGCTGCCCTAGGTATATTAAAATGTCATCAGCAAAGAGTGCTATTTTATGTTCCTTCTGACCAAGTGTAATACCTTGAATTTTTTGATTTTGTCTTATCCATTGGCTCAGAGGTTCTATGCAGATTGCAAAGAGCAGTGGAGACAGGGGGCAGCCCTGATGACATCCTCTTTCCAGTTCAAAAGATGATGATAAATTACCGTTAATCCTTATTTTAGCTGTTGGTTTTTTATATAATGCCTGTATAGTTCTAATGAAGTTGTTATGAAAATTGAAACTGGATAAGATTCTATATAGAAAAGACCAGTCAACCGAATCGAATGCTTTTTCAGCATCTAATCCCAATATGACTGCAATATGCGTTCCCCCCAGGGAACGGTGCTGGCTCCCTTCTTGTTCACTCTTTATACTGCGGACTTCTCACACAACACAACACATTGCCATCTACAGAAGTTCTCTGATGACTCTGCGATCGTTGGTCTCATCTCCAGCGGAGATGAAGCTGAGTACAGAGGGCTTATCCAGGACTTTGTGGACTGGTGCCATCGGAACTGCCTCCAGATCAACGCGAGGAAAACTAAGGAGCTGGTGGTGGACTGCCGCAGGCATGGGCAGCCCCTCACAGCACCAGTAAATATACAGGGAACAGACATCGAGATGGTGACATCCTACAAGTACCTGGGTATTCATCTGAACAATAAACTAGACTGGTCACACAATACTGACGCACTCTACAAGAAGGGACAGCGCAGGCTGTTCCTGCTGAGGAGACTCAGGTCTTTTGGTGTACAAGGGGCGCTGCTGAAGTCATTCTATGACACGGTGGTGGCATCAGCCATCACTTTTGGAGTGGTCTGCTGGGGCAGTGGCATTACTGCAGCCGATAGGAAGAGACTGAACAAACTAATTAAGAAAGCTAGCTCTGTCCTGGGGCAACGCCTTGATCCGATGGAGGAGATAGGAGAGAGAAGGACGGTGGCTAAACTGTCATCTCTGCTGGAGTCCGAGTTCCACCCTATGCAGGACATACTGGATGCACTGAGGAGCTCATTTAGCAGCAGACTACATCATCCCAGGTGCACAACCGAGAGGTTTCGTAGGTCCTTCCTACCAACGGCTGTCAGACTGTACAACCTAAGCAGGGCTGCTCGCAGAGATAGCAAAAAGACGTAACAAACTAATAGTTTTTTTTGTTTTGTTTTTTTTGTTTTTTTTTGAATGCAAAAGATGCAATAGACTTACACAATGGTCCTCTCCGGCATACAACTAGGAACATACCGGTCGCTATGGAGGGTGAGAATATGTATGGGCACATAATCATACCATGTAGGATAACTAAATAGACGGTTATGCTGTTTCATCCCACCTAGCAACAATGCTCTGCACTGTGTGTGTTTATATATTTACATATTTATTCCATCTAGCTACAATGCTCTGCACTGGGTGTGTTTATATTTATATATCTATATATTTATTCCATCTAGCTACAATGCTCCGCACTGTGTTTTTATATATCTACATATTATTCCATCTAGCTACATTGCTCCGCACTGTGTGTGTTTATATACTTGCATATTTATTCCACCTAGCTGCAATGCTCCATACTGTGGGTGTTTATATATTTACATATTTATTCCATCTAGCTACAATGCTCTGCACTGTGTGTTCATATATTCATATATTTATTCCATCCAGCTACAATGCTCTGCACTGTGTGTCTGTGTGTGTGTGTGTGTATATATATATTTTATAGTAATATGTACATATGTATATTAGCTGCTCTTGCTTGCTTGTTTTTTCTTGCCTTCTGATTGTTGCTCTGAGTGTTGCTATCCCTGTGCTGCTGCAATCCTGGAATTTCCCCGTTGTGGGACTAATAAAGGCTTATCTTATCTTATTTAAGTTATATTTTTTTATATGATGAATTATGTGTAAAGTGCGTCGAATGTTGTCTTGTGTCTGTCTTTGTCTTATAAAACCTGTTTGGTCTAAATGAATTAGGTCTGTCAGTATATTTTCTAACCTTTTGGCAAGAATAATGGTAAAAAGCTTATAGTCCTGATTTAGTACACTGATTGGTCTGTAGTTGGAGCACTCTAGTTTATCCTTTTCAGGTTTAGGTATAACTGCAATGACCCCTTCTCTCCAGGAGGGGGGGATTTCCCCTGTGTGGAGGACATAATTAAATGTTTTCAGGAGGAGAGGAGATAGTTGCTGTTTAAAGGTTTTGTACCATTCTGCTGTAAAGCCATCAGCTCCTGGGGATTTGTTAGCTTTAAGTTTCATAATTGCTTTTTCCAATTCTTTAGGTTGTATTTCTGACAGTAGTGTTTTATTTTGTGACTCCGTAAGTTGGGGAAGGTTTAATGTGTTTAGGAATGCCTTGGATGCGTTTTTATGTTTTTTGTGGGAGTATAAGTTCTTATAGTAATTCTCGAAGCTTTTAAGAATATCCTGAATTCTGAATTTTATTTCCTTTGATACTGGGTCTCTGATTTTGTAGATTGCTCTTTCTGTTTGATGTTTCCTCAATTTATAGGCTAGCAATTTTGCCGATTTACTGCCTGCTTCATTGTATTTTTGTTTCAAAAATGTAAGTTTCTTCTGGATTTCTATTGTGTAGATCTCATTTATTTGGTTTTTAATTTCCTTAATCTTGAGCGAGTCAGTAGAATGAGTGTTGCCTTTGTGTTCTTTTTCTAGGTTCCTAAGTTCTGACTCTAATGTGGATAGTTTTTCTTGTCTTAGTTTCTTTTGGGTTGCCAGTTTTGCAATAATCTTTCCTCTTATTACAGCTTTGCATGCATCCCACAGTATTAAAGGGGATACTTCTCCATTATCGTTTTCTTCCAAATATCTGAGAATATCTGATTCCAATTCATCTTTCAATGGTCCTTTCAGGACATTTGAATTTAACCTCCAAGAAAATGTATTATTTGTGTATTTTTGGATATTTAAGTCCATGTAGATCGGACTGTGGTCAGAGAGATCCATCAGTCCTATTTTACATGTTTCTACTCTTCCAATGTCTCTATTAAACATAAAAAAATAGTCAATCCTTGAGTAAGATGAATGTGGAGTTGAGTAAAATGTATAGTCTTTTACACTGGGGTTGAGTTCCCTCCACACATCACAGATTCCCATTTCTTTTAGTAGCATCCGAGTCTTCCTGCTTTGGGTGTTATTTTGATGTGGAGAATTACCAGAAACATCCCAGTATGGATTCAGTCTAAGATTGAAGTCCCCACCACATATCACTAAACCTTGAGCTTTAGTTATCATTAGGTCAAATACATTTTTATAAAATTTCCAGTTAGCCCCTGGGGGAGCATACACATTCAGCAGGGTGATATCTTCTCCCTCTAGCCGCCCAGTTACCAAACTGTATCTCCCTTCTTTATCTTTGTGTTCTGATTTTTTTTCAAATGTAATTTTGGTTGATATCAATGTCGCTACTCCCCTCCTCCTCCCTGACTTATATGAAGATGAAGAGATCATTTTAAACCCTTGTCTACTGAGTTTATTGTGCTCCACGTCTGTTAGGTGGGTTTCTTGTAAAAATATTATTCCTGCTTTGTCTTTTTTCATTTTGCCTAGAATCTTGGATCGTTTAACTGGATTCAGGATTCCTTTTACATTATATGAAATTATTTTGGTTACACCCTGTTTCTACATTGTGTTGTTTTGTTTAGTATAACTGTGTGGTGGCCCTCTTTTGTGCTACTCAGAAACTGAAAGAACATTAAGAACAAGAAAAACATTAAGAACATAGTGTATAAAACTTTAAAACAAAAAACTGTCAAAAGAACTTCCTGAGCTGAGGTCTTTTTAGAGACCCTGGAAGAGCCTTGATGGAGTGAAGGCTCTGAGGGGAATTCCTCAAACTCTGTTACGTGTTGAGGGCCCTCTCTTACCCCTGTAAGTTGTCCCATGCTTTTAACGTGAGTTTCAGAACCCAATCCGAACTTGTAATGATTTTTTTTTTCCTTTTATGCCTATACCCTGTGAAATTGTGTGCACCCTCCCACCCCCATCACATCAAACATTCACGCAAAAACAGTATTTGTTAGTGTGAGGAGAACATGTGGATTATTGTCACATTTCTATTTTAACAAGTTTTTTTTTTTTTATTAAAAAGACTTATTTGTTTCAAATATTATGACTGTTCCATGAAATGTTTTACCACATGCTGAATACGCATCTCCTTTAATGTTTGTTACCTTGTATGAGGGGGGTTGGATGTGCAGATTGATTAAAAAAAAAAAAAAAAATGGTCGCTATTCCAACCTGAAAACGGACAGTTTATCCGCGACGCTCTGGCGCTGGGTTTCCCGCTGCTGGCCCGTGGATTTTGAAGGTCTTTGTGTTGTCCATGTTTGCGTTTTGATCTTCTCACTCGGGTCTGCTGCAGGTTTAAATACCGTTACCGGGAGCCCTCTTCTCGCCATGTCAGCTGTTGCTTCTTCCGCCGAATTATAGAGACATGTTTCTTCACCGTAGAAGACCCTTAACTTCGCAGGAAATGGCGTCTGAAAACGCAGTTTCTTCTCTCTTAGCACCTTTTTCGCGTCATTGTATTCCCTGCGCTTTTTAAGGACCTCCGGGGCGTAATCGTGTTCCACGAAGACTTTTCTCTCCTGGTGCATAAATCCTTTTTTCTGCCAAGCCAGTCTTACAACCTCTTGTTTTATTTTGAAATTGGAAAATCTTACCAACACCGAACGTGGGGGCGCTTCCGCCGCTGGCCTAGTGGCTAATGAACAATGTGCCTTTTCTATGTTTAAGTCGGTGGTTTGTGGAATATCCAATTTCTCTCTTAGTAAAGATTCCACGCATTCTGCCATTGAGTTAAAACCGTTTTTGGCTCCTTCTATCAGACCATGAATTCTTATATTGTCTCTTCTCTCTCTTCCTTCTTGGTTGGCTAGCTTAGCCTCTATAGATGCTTGTCTTTTGCGTAGGTCCAGCACAGAATCTTCGAGCACTTTTATTCGTTCCTCTGCTTCCAAGATTCGGTTCTTGGCCTGGTCCACTCTGCTGTTTGTCCTTTTCAATTCGTCTCTGAATTCCCGAAATTCGGCCGTAACCTCTCGGCGAAATCGTCGTAGCTCTTCAAATAGCAATTTCAGGCTAACCTTTTTGTTAGCTACCACCAGTTCCTTGTCTTCTGAACGGAGATCTTCCAGTTCAGATTCTCCGGCCGATACGTGTCCTGGTCTGGAGAATTTCAGTTTCTTCTGTTTTCCTTTAGACATGAGGATTTTGTCTTTTGATTTTCACTCCTCCAAAAATCCGTTAAGTTTGATTTTTAAGGTGTTATCTTGGATTGGGTCTGAGAGCTTCAGTGTTAAGCTGCAGTCACCATGGCGTCCAGACCGGAAGTCCAAAATTTATAGTTTTTAACAACCATCACAACAACTTAGTATCTAAACTCAGTGTAAATGGTGTAGAGATTGAAATGGTATCCGAAACTAAATTTCTTGGAGTAATAATTGATAATAAACTGTGTTGGAAGTCACATATTAATTATATTAAAGGTAAAATATCCAAATCAATTGCAATACTACACAGAGTGAAATATTTGCTGAATCAACCCACACTATATACCTTGTATCATTCATTAATACTCCCATACATGACATATTGTACTGAAGCATGGGGAAATACATATAAAACAAACATATATCCAGTCTTTATGCTTCAGAAGAGAGCTATTAGAATAATAAACAAAGCTGCTTACAGAGAACCAACAAACCCACTTTTTCTTAAATTAAAAGCTCTCAAGTTGAAAGATCTGGTTGACTTTAAAACTGCAATAATAATGTTTAAAGTGAAGAATCTATCACTGCCCACAAATATCCAAAAGTTGTTCCAAATAAGGGAGTAACAATATCATTTCAGAGGAACATGTATATTTCAAAAACCTTCAGTGAGAACTACCACCAAGCAACACTGTGTTTCAGTGCAAGGAGTCAGATTATGGAACGATTTTGGACCTGAATTAAAATCATGTACAACGCTTGGACAATTTAAACAAAAACTAAAGGAAGAAATACTCCAAACATACAGTGGGGCAAAAAAGTATTTAGTCAGCCACCAATTGTGCAAGTTCTCCCACTTAAAAGATGAGAGAGGTCTCCAATTTTCATCATAGGTATACCTCAACTATAAGAGACAAAATGAGAAAAAAAATCCAGAAAAATCACATCGAAGGATTTTTAATGAATTAATTAGTAAATTCCTCAGTAAAATAAGTATTTGGTCACCTACAAACAAGCAAGATTTCTGGCTCTCACAGACGTGTAACTTCTTCTTTAAGAGGCTCCTCTGTCCTCCACTCGTTACCTGTATTAATGGCACCTGTTTGAACTCGTTATCAGTATAAGAGACACCTGTCCACAACCTCAAACAGTCAGACTCCAAACTCCACTATGGCCAAGACCAAAGAGCTGTCAAAGGACACCAGAAACAAAATTGTAGACCTGCACCAGGCTGGGAAGACTGAATCTGCAATAGGTAAGCAGCTTGGTGTGAAGAAATCAACTGTGGGAGCAATTATTAGAAAATGGAAGACATACAAGACCACTGATAATCTCCCTCCATCTGGGGCTCCACGCAAGATCTCACCCCGTGGGGTCAAAATGATCACGAGAACGGTGAGCAAAAATCCCAGAACCACATGGGGGGACCTAGTGAATGACCTGCAGAGAGCTGGGACCAAAGTAACAAAGGCTACATCAGAAACACACTACGCCGCCAGGGACTCAAATCCTGCAGTGCCAGACGTGTCCCCCTGCCTAAGCCAGTACATGTCCAGGCCCATCTGAAGTTTGCTAGAGAGCATTTGGATGATCCAGAAGAGGATTGGGAGAATGTCATATGGTCAGATGAAACCAAAATAGAACTTTTTGGTAAAAACTCAACTTGTCGTGTTTGGAGGAGAAAGAACACCATATCTATATATGGGCTGCACGGTGGCGCAGTGGTTTAGCACTGAGGCAGCACAGTTTTACCCTCGGCCGGGGGATCGCGGGGATCATGAGATCGTGGGTTCGATCTCAGCCCCCGACCAACAGTGAGCTGTGTGGAGTTTGCATGTTCTCCCCGTGTTGCGTGGGTTTACTCCAGGATTTCTCCGGTTTCCTCCCGTATACCAAAAACATGTAGGTTTAGGGCGCTCGCGTACGCAGCGACCAGCAGCCGGTGGCTTGTCACCAGACTGCAAACCAAGTCTACCTACGGGTACAAATAAGTAACAAAAAAAAAAAAATCTACTGTGAAGCATGGGGGTGGAAACATCATACTTTGGGGCTGTTTTTCTTCAAAGGGACCAGAATGACTGATCCGTCTAAAGGAAAGAATGAATGGGGCCATGTATCGTGAAATTTTGAGTCAAAACCTCCTTCCACCAGCAAGGGCACTGAAGATGAAACGTGGCTGGGTCTTTCAGCATGACAATAATCCCAAACACACCGCCCGGGCAAAGAAGGAGTGGCTTCATAAGAAGCATTTCAAGGTCCTGGAGTGGCCTAGCCAGTCTCCAGATCTCAACCCAATAGAAAATCTTTGGAGGGAGTTGAAAGTCTGTGTTGCCCAGTGACAGCCCCAAAACATCACTGCTCTAGAGGAGATCTGCATGGAGGAATAGGCCAAAATACCAGCAACAGTGTGTGAAAACCTTGTGAAAACTTACAGAAAATGTTTGACCTCTGTCATTGCCAACAAAGGGTATATTACAAAGTACTGAGATGAACTTTTGTTATTGACCAAATACTTATTTTACCGAGGAAATTACCAATTAATTCATTAAAAATCCTTCAATGTGATTTTCTGGATTTTTTTTTTCTCATTTTGCCTCTCATAGTTGAGGTATACCTATGATGAAAATTGGAGACCTCTCTCATCTTTTAAGTGGGAGAACTTGCACAATTGGTGGCTGACTAAATACTTTTTTACCCCACTGTATATACAAGATGACATGTAAAATCACATAAGGATTGCCATATCCAGTCTGCATTGTGTTGTAGCTTAGTTTTTTTTGTCACATTTTGTCTTAGCTTTGTTCTGAATTGTAATCGCTCTTGTTTTGTTTTTCTTTTGAATTCTTGGATGGAATATGGGTGGGTAATATAAGCTGCAGCTTCAGCCATCACCCATTTCGGATAACTTATGTTGAACTGTATAATCAGAGGAGTTATTGTCTAATTTGACCTTGTTGGATTTTCTTCCCCCTTTGTCATATTATTCTGTTTCTTTTAATCTGTACTTTTATCTATCCGAAATAACGATTCATTCAAAAGCAGAGAACCCTTTAAGCTATGAGAACTCTGACCACCAGGTGGCGATGTTTACCCATTTTAGCTGCAACCAGCAACTTAACAGGAGGAGCTACAGCAGGGCTTCTCACCTCCACCTTTCTGAAGCTGCTTTGAAAAAATATGGACTTCATGATCATATTGAGGCAAAGTTTACCCGAGGACACGCTGCAGCAGACTTGAGTAAGTGTTATTTTGTTGTAAGCGTTATCAGCATACTTAATCATCTCCAGTGCAGCGCTAATGCACAGCTGCGGTGGGCTTATATAAAAGGCTTACACCTCTTAAGACAATAATGGTCACCTGGAAAACAAATGAGGTGGCACTAATGCTCAGAAGGTGCACGGTAATGCGTCAGTGAGGCGTTCCAGCAGCACAACATGGACACAGCAGGTAATGGTGTCATACTCTTCACTTTTCTTTAAAAAAAACAACAACTCAGCTGCAGTTCATGCCTCTGACGTTTAAGCTTTCTCACTTGCTTCGAATATTTAATGTGTGCGAATCATAGTGGAGAACTTTACTAAGTGGTGAGAATGAATATGATATAATTTATTGGCTGAATTTGGCGGGTTAATATGGCCACGGCCTCTGCGTCGCTGTCCATGGTGCTAATTACTAGAGAACTGAATTCACTGAGAGCTAATAATGTTTACTAAACTGAATGGCATGTGTTGCATCCATTATTCTGTTGCATATTTTATTTTTCACCATTGCATGTAGTCAACTGTATCGGAATAGTGAGATTTTGTGATCCCAGTGGCCACATTACTCACAAGAGTATATTCTCGTCTTGTTTTTCTAACAGATATCCATTTAATTAAACATGACCCAAGGGGAATCACCATGCAGACAGGTCTGTCCTCTCACCTAAACCATGCAGGCACCGGCTACTCTTTGGTTCCAGACACTGCAGAGGAGACAAGCGGATTACGACATCCTCGTTAACCTATAGAAGAATGCAGACCCTGTTATGGGTCTCCACTATGATTCACTTCCTTTTGCTGTCTACAGTCACGACCTCTGCACTTTCTATTTGCCTGTAAAAACAGTAGCTTTGTTTAAGCATTAAATAGGATGGAATTACAATCTGAAGTGTTTTTCCGTGGATTTCAAGGATGCTGGTTTATAATTTTCCTGCTCTAGTGGTGACTTGAATCCAGCATTTTACTCTCCTGTTTGGGCAGGTGTTAAAAACCTGCTTTTCCATCCCATGCACCCCACTTTTCATAAACCCCAGACTCTGCTTCCTGAGCCCACCTGCCTGGATGACTAAGGCAACAGTCTCCAGTCACATACCATGGCCTACTCCTTTCACTCCCCGGCCTGGAAGGAGATGACAAATGGAGAGGGGCACCCCCACTTCAAGCATGGAGGCCAGAATGGGAGTTCCCACAGTACCACACGGTACATACTGAAGAAACAGCAGCGCCACAGGCGGAGGTCCTCCTCACCAATGGGGAGGGTCATTCTCATCAACGCACCTGTAGACGGTGAGGTCCGGTCAGGGTATCTGTCCTCTGTTACCATGGTAATACACGCTTTTAGGACAGTTGCTTAGAAAGCCAAGTGAGTTAAGTCAAAATGTGCAGATATACTGTATGTGCACTGTACTTATTGCACCTAAAATATTCATTTATTTTGTAACTTTTTGGGGAAAATGCTTAAATCTGTGAGTGACAGTAGTTTCTAAAATATTTTTGATGTGTTTTTTTTTTCTTGATTGCCTGTGCAAGTGAGTCATTTAAACGTGCCACTTGGCTCGTTTAGATGAACATTTTCTGTTTTGTTATGTACATTTTTAATACTGAAAAATACTCCGCAGGTTTGACTGTTTCATGAGTTGCTGTAAAAGTAGGTAGTTGTGAATTAATAGCAAATAAGACTGAGACACTTGTAGTAAATCATATAAAGTTGAAATGCATACACTGAAAAAAACAACTTTGAATCCATACAATGCTGTGAAAAAATATTTGCCCCTTCCCAATTTCTTATATTTTTGCATGTTTGTCACACTTAAATGTTTCAGATCATCAAACAGATTTTAATATTAGACAAAGATAATTGGAGTAAATACAAAATTCAGTTTTCAAGTGATGATTTCATTTATTAAGGGAATAAAGGAATCCAAATCTCCCTGGACCTATGTGGAAAAGTAATTGCCCCCCCCCCCCCGTTACATCATAAGCTAACTGTGATTAACTACATTTTTTTTAAAAGCTGAGTTTAGTTTCACTAGCCACACCCATGCCTGATTACTGCCAACCCTGCTGAATCAAGAGATCAGTTAAATAGAACCTTTCTGACAAAGTGAAATAGGCTAAAAGATCTCAAAATTCAACACACGATACCACATTCTAAAGAAATTTGAGAACGGGTGAGAAGCAAAAACCCAGAACAACATCTAAAGAACTGCAGACCTCACTTGCCTCAGTCTGGACACTGGCTCATAATTCACCAATAAGAAAGAGACTGGGCAAAGATGGCGTCCATGGGAGAGTTCCAAGGCTATAACCACTGCTGACAAAAAGAACACGAAGGCTTGTCACACATTTGTCAGAAAACATCATAACGATCCCCAAGACTTTTGGGGATCATCAAGACAAAAGTTCAACTTTTTGGAAGGCATGCATCCCATTACATCTGGCGTAAAAACTAGCACAGCGTTTCATAAAAAGAACATCATACCAATAGTCCACCAAACATGGTGGTGGTAATGTGATGGTCTGGGGCTGCTTTTCTGCTTCAGGACTTGGACAACTTGCTGTAATTGATGGAACCATGAGTTCTGCTCTCTAGTAGAAAATCCTGGAGGAGAATGTCCGGCCATCAGTTCGAGACCTCAAGCTCAAGCCCTCCAATATGACTGAAATAAAACAATTCTGCAAAGAAGAGTGGGCCAGAATTCCTCAACAGTGATGTAAAAGATTCATGGCCAGTTATCGCAAATGCTTGATAGCAGGTGTTGCCACCAAGGGTGGTACAACCATTTATGAGGTTTAAGGGGCAGTTACTTTTTCACACAGGCCCAAGTAGGTTTGGATAGCTTTTTCCCTTAAATGAAATCATCATTTAAAAACTGCCCTTTTGTATTTACTTGGGTTATCTTTGTCTAATATTAAAATTAGTTTGATGATCTGAAACAATTAAGTGTGACAAATATGCAAAAATATAAGAAATCAGGAAGTGGGTAAATACTTTTTCAAAGCACTGTATGCATTGTACATTACTATTAAATGGTCTGAAAATGTTAAGATCAAGCTTCTCTGTTAAATATGCCTGCCAATCCTAATTTCTGTTGTCTGTCAGGAATTTAATTGAAAAGTTTGTGTTAAACTCAAATACTCATTATTTTGTTGTTTATCAGACTTTATTGGTTGTTATGATTTCTGTTCATTTTGCTCTCTGGTTTGTGTGCTCACAGGAGGGGATGACAGTGACGACATTCATACAGTGACAGTAGATAAGAGCCCCGACGGACGCCTGGGTTTCAGCGTCCGTGGAGGCTCTGAACATGGACTCGGCATATTTGTCAGCAAGGTGGAGGACAACAGCTCTGCAGGTTAGGCAAGCTGTCCATTTTGTCCATTTTATCAGTCTGTGTATATGAATGTTACTCATGGTGATGACACCGGATTCATTAATGTGATTGCATCTGGCGGTGTGGTCTGCTGTTAACACGCGGCATTTGCTCATCATGCTGAGCTGCACCTGTGTCTGCAGCGCAGGCCGGGCTGGCCGTGGGCGATAATCTGGTGGAGGTGAACGGGGTCAGCCTGGAGAGCATCACCATGAGCAGCGCTGTGAAGGTCCTGACAGGCAACAACAGGCTTCGGATGGTGGTGAGGCGGGTGGGCAAGATCCCAGGCATCCGCTACTCTAAGGAAAAGACCACATGGTGAGGCCTAATACCCTCAGTGGAGCAGGAATATTATTAATAAAAATGCCTAAATTATATAGTAGCTTTAGAGCAAGGGAAGTATTTACCCTCTATTTGGCTCTTGTTTTGTGTGGTCTTGTCACCTGAATATAGCGCATGCTGGTTATCTTTCTTTTGGGATATTCTGTATCTTGGTTTCATGTGGCAGCAGTGGATGGATTACTGCTGTGACCTTTATGGCTATTTGATTAACAGACACTGACAGGCCTGAGTTCAGAGGAGAAGAGGAAAGCAGTTTATGTAAATGAGAGTGCATACAGTAGGTTATCTTCTGTGCCTCTGTGTGTGTGCGTGTGTGTGCGTGTGTGCGTGTGCGTGTGTGTGTGTGTGTGTGTACAGGGTCGATCTGATTCACAGGCGGATGGTGGTGGAGGAGAACAGCCGTACGCCATCAGAGGCCAGTTCAGACAGTGCTCTCCGCAGGATCGTACATCTTTTCACCACATCAGATGACTACTGTCTGGGCTTCAACATCAGAGGAGGCAAAGAGTTTGGACTGGGGATTTATGTCTCCAAGTAAGAACCCCAAAATATCTAAAACAAACTATTTTGATTCTTCTAAACTCATTAACGCAAGGGCAATGCAGCTTATGCCTAAGATGAAACCAAGGCTGAAGATGCTCTGATGGTGTGTCCTTGAGCCAGAAAAAATATATTTTAATCTTCTTTGCAGTTAGATCAAAGCAATCAGGCCTCATTTAAACACTGAGTGGTGTGTGTGTGTGTGTGTGTGTGTGTGTGATAACAATGCAGCCAATAATAATAGTGGATTGCATTTATATAGTGCTTTTCATGACACCCAAAGCACCTTACAATGAATACATTATTCATTCACTCCAAAGACAGACCATGGTAGTGGTAAGCTACCTCTGTAGCCACAGCTGCCCTGGGGCAGACTGATGGAAATGTGGCTGCCATTCTGCGCCAACGGCCTCTCCAACCACCGCCGAACATTTATTCACATTCATACACCAGAATCGTGGACACTGGAGGCGAGGAGGGTAAAGTGTCTTGCCCAACAACACAATGGCAGAGTTGGGGGAGTGGGATTCAAACCACCTACCATCCCAGTAGTACAATAAGTACAAAACTAATCAAAATGTATTGACATAACGTTCGGCTCAGGAGACGCACACACACAGGCTCAGAGTAGTTCAAACTGTTTATTAACAACAGGGATGTTTGGGTGCGTGTCTGCAGAATGTTAATGTGTTGGTGGGGGCGTCTGCTTCGGACCCAGAGGCAGGAGACCGTTCAGCCGGCAACCCTATGGGAGAAATCAGACACAGGGTGATGAGTACACACCAACACGGGAGGAGAATAGGCGAGGGAGAGAAGCTTACTTGTTTGGGCAGATGACTGGCGCTTCAAGGATGGAAGCCCGGGAGACAGCCACCTGCAGGGCTCGGTGCAGCAGCGAGGAGAGACGAGGGACGGGATTGTCCGCCGCCGAGGAATCCACCTGTGCACAGGGGAGCAGACTGGAGAGATGAGGTAAGTGAACTTCTTACCGGTAAAGAGGATGCTGAAGAGAATGTGGTAGAAGTCCATGCAAAGGAAACGAAGTCTACGGCTTCAGGCCGACGCTCAGGGCGAGGCGGCTTTTATCCTTCGCCGCTGACGAGTAGCAGGTGCGTGAGCAGGTGGCGCCGCTGATGAATGGCGCGGCGTGACAGTACTCCCCCCTCTAGCAGCGCCTCCTGGCGATGGCTTATCCGGGTGCGCTCGGTGGAAGTCCGCGATGAGCGATGGGTCCAACACAAACGACGGGGGCACCCACTGTCGATGCTCGGGCCCATAGCCCTCCCAGTCCACCAAGTATTGCAACCCACGACCCCGGCGCCGGGAGTCCAGGATGGAGGAAGCGGACCAGGCCGGATGGCCACCAATCATCCGGGGCGCGGGTTGCGCTGCAGGAGGAGGGCAAAGGGGGTCAGAAACCGCCAGTTTCACCTTCGACACGTGGAAAGTAGGATGAATGCGGAGGGAGGGGGGAATAGCCACGCGCACAGCCACCGGGTTGATGATCCGGGTGATGGGGTAGGGACCCATGAAGCGCTGTGCCAGCTTTCTCCTCTCGCCTTTTAGAGTGACGTCCTGGGTGGAAATGTAAACAAGCTGCCCAACTCTGTACGCCGGGGCAGGTCTCCTACGCCGGTCCGCCACAGTCCTGTTGCGCTCCGCTGTGCGTAATAGCGCATGGCGCGCGGCAGCCCAGGTGGAGCGGAACTGCCTGAGATGGGCCCTAACTGACGGGACAGTTACCTCACTCTCCTGCTCCGGAAACAGCGGGGGGTCGTAACCCAGGGACGCTTTGAAGGGGGACATCCCTGTAGCAGAAGAGCGAGCGGTGTTGTGGGCATATTCAACCCAGGCAAGATGGTTGCTCCAGGACGCGGGTTTGGATCTGGACACACAGCGGAGCGCAGCCTCCAGCTCCTGGTTGGTCCTCTCACACTGCCCGTTGGATTGGGGGTGATGGCCGGAGGAGAGGCTCACCTTGGCTCCGATGGCGTTGCAGAATGACCTCCAAACCTCAGATGAAAACTGGGGGCCCCGGTCCGAGACCACGTCCACCGGAATCCCATGCAGCCTGACCACGTGTTGGACGAGGAGGTCCGCCGTCTCCAGGGCAGTAGGGAGGCCTCGCAGGGGGACGAAGTGCACGGCCTTGGAGAAGCGGTCCACGATGGTCAGGATGGTGTCATAGGAGTTGGAGATGGGGAGTCCGGTGACGAAATCCAGAGCGATGTGCGACCAGGGCCTGCCAGGGACGGGCAGGGGCTGGAGCAGACCCGCTGGAGGGGCATTTCCCGATTTGCAGGTGGCACAGATTGGGCAAGCCCGGGCGTAGCGGGCTGCATCCCTCCGCAGGCCTGGCCACCAAAAGGACCGTTGGAGGAGATCTATCATCCGGGAGGTGCCAGGGTGACAGGTGAGCTTGGAGGTGTGGAGCCAGTGGATGACCTCTCCTCGGACCGCGGATGGCACGAACAGCCTCCCCTCCGGTCCGCCGCCAGGGTCAGGTTCCACCTGCTGTGCCTTCCGGATCTTGCTCTCAATGTCCCACGAGATGGCTCCCACGACGCACGACCTGGGCAGGATGGAGTGGGGCGCCTCCTCCGACTCCACGGGGGCGAACTGCCTGGAGAGGGCGTCAGGCAGGACGTTCTTAGAGCCAGGCCTGAAGGTGATGGAAAATTGGAACCTGGCGAAGAACAGGGACCAGCGCGCCTGGCGGGCGTTCAGGCGCTTGGCAGATCGTAAGTATTCCAAGTTCTTGTGGTCCGTGAGGACCACAAACGGCAGGCTTGCCCCCTCCAACCAGTGGCGCCACTCCTGCAGGGCGAGCTTGATGGCCAAGAGCTCTCTGTCCCCCACATCGTAGTTTCTCTCCGCCGGGGACAAGCGCCGGGAGAAGAAGGCGCACGGTCGCTTGGCGCCATCGTCCGGTGACCGCTGGGACAGCACTGCTCCCACTCCCGTGTCCGAGGCGTCTACCTCTACAATGCACTGCAGCGCGGGGTCGACCTGGCGAAGGACCCGGGAGGAGGAGAATTCCGCCTTCAGCGCCTCAAAGGCGGCAGCGACCTCTTCGGTCCACCGGAACGGGACCTTCGGGGACGTGAGGCGGGTCAGTGGTCCCACGATGGCACTGAAGTTGGGGACAAAGCGGCGGTAGAAATTGGCGAAGCCAACAAATTGCTGCACCTGTTTCCGGGATGCAGGTGTGGGCCATTCCACCACCGCCTTTACCTTCTCTGGGTCGGGGAGCACCCTATCGTGGGCGATGATGAACCCCAGGAAGGACGTGCTCCTGGCGTAAAATTCACACTTTTCTGCCTTAACGTACAGACGGTTCTCCAGCAGCCTTTGGAGGACCCGCCTCACGTGGACCTGGTGCTCATCCCTGGACTTGGAGAAGATGAGAATATCGTCCAGGTAGACGAACACAAAAAGGCCAATGAAGTCCCGGAGGACGTCATTTATGAGGCGCTGGAAGACTGCAGGAGCGTTGGTCAACCCGAACGGCATCACCAGATATTCAAAGTGGCCGTTCGGGGTACGGAAGGCCGTTTTCCACTCATCTCCCTCCCGGATCCGGACGAGGTGGTAAGCGCTGCGTAGGTCCAGCTTGGTGAACCAGGTCGCCCCCTGGAGGGAGTGGAAAGCAGTGTCCATGAGAGGCAGGGTGTAACGGTCCTTCTCCGTGATATTATTGAGGGCCCGGTAGTCGATACAAGGGCGGAGGGACCCATCCTTTTTCCCCACGAAGAAGAACCCTGCCCCCACGGGTGACGATGATGGGCGGATAATCCCAGCACTTAAAGATTCCTTCAGGTAGGCGTTCATCGTCTCCTTCTCCGGCGCAGACAGGCTATAAAGGCGACCAGAAGGTAAGGGAGCCCCCTGGCGGAGGTTGATGGCGCAGTCATAGGGCCGATGAGGGGGAAGAGACATAGCTTTCGCTTTGCTGAACACCATACCCAGGTCGTGAAATTCTGGGGGCACCAGAGACAGGTCCGGGGGTGCAGCGTCCGTCGCAGGGGGAGGAGCGGACGGAGAGCAGGCAGCGGACTGAAGGCAGGTGCCCATACAGAACGTACTCCATGCCGAGATCCCAGCTGATTTCCAATCCAGGACCGGATTGTGAAGGCGGAGCCAGGGATACCCCAGGATGACGGGCGACACAGAGTTGGGAAGGACGTAAAAGGTCATTTCCTCCCGGTGGTTTCCCGAGATGATGACCGGTAGGGGAACAGTTTGATGTGTCACTCTCCCGAGGGTGGCACGGGAGAGGTGGATTAGGGAGATGGGAGTATTGAGTGCCTGGCAGCGGATGCCCAATCGGGTTGCCAGGCTTTGTGAAATGAAGCTGCCTTCTGCGCCCGAATCCACCAGTGCGTGGGTGAGGTGCCCAGTAGGGTTATGGCAGAAACGGATGGGCAGCTTCAATTGAGTCAGTGATCCTAACCGATTGACATCCGCGAGGCTTCCAACAGTGACTCGCGGACCCCACCGACTGGCTTTCCGTGGGCAACACTCCACGGTGTGTTGGTCGCCTCCGCAATACATGCAGAGGCCCAACTCACGGCGGCGTTGTTTCTCCACAGGGGAAAGTTTAGTCCAGCCCGTCACCATCGGCTCCGACTCCTCGGGGCGCGATGCTGGCGGCGCCGCCAGGGGGCGAGCTTGGAACAGGTGCGGCGAGGCTCCACGAGGGCGAGAAGAAGAAGACCTCCGCCCCGAGGAGCGCTCGCGCAGCCTGTTATCCAAACTTATCGCTAAGGACGTCAGCTCCGCTAGCGTCCCAGGGATATCCCGACCAGCCAGTTCATCCCTCAGATCACTATTGAGGCTGCGGAGGAACAGGCCACAGAGGGAGCGTTCCTCCCAGCCCAATTCCTCCGCCGCTACCCGGAAGTCGACCGCGTAGTCCGCTGCCGACCGGCTTCCCTGCTGGAGAGCGAGAAGCCGATCGACCTGGACCGTTTCGGTTTGTGAGTGGTCAAAGACCTCCAGAAAGCGCCTCACGAATTGGTCATAGGTGAGGGTGGCATAACTGGGCCTCGCCATTACGGCGTAGGTCCAAGTTAACGCACGCCCCTCCAGAAGATTCCCTATGTAACCAATTCGGCTGTGATCCGAGGGAAAATCTCCGGGCACACGGTGGAACACGGACTCACACTGCATAATAAACCCCCGCGCTCCGCCGAGCTTACCGCTAAAGCGGGCGGGGGTCGGAATCGGCGTGAGCCGAACCGGTGCCACTGGAGCCGGCTGGACGGCCGCTGGAACAGCAGGAGCCGCGCCACCCTGGCGAGTCGGGAGGAACGGCTGTTGGGGGTCCAAGCGGTTCAATCGGTTAGTCAGTTCTAATAATTGGTTAAGAACCACCTGTTGCTGATAAACAATCTGATCCACCCGAGCCTCGAGGATGGTAAACCGGTGTGCGAGCCCGCCGTCCGCCGAGCCGCTCGGCTGAAGCCGTACTGACATAACGTTCGGCTCAGGAGACGCACACACACAGGCTCAGAGTAGTTCAAACTGTTTATTAACAACAGGGATGTTTGGGTGCGTGTCTGCAGAATGTTAATGTGTTGGTGGGGGCGTCTGCTTCGGACCCAGAGGCAGGAGACCGTTCAGCCGGCAACCCTATGGGAGAAATCAGACACAGGGTGATGAGTACACACCAACACGGGAGGAGAATAGGCGAGGGAGAGAAGCTTACTTGTTTGGGCAGATGACTGGCGCTTCAAGGATGGAAGCCCGGGAGACAGCCACCTGCAGGGCTCGGTGCAGCAGCGAGGAGAGACGAGGGACGGGATTGTCCGCCGCCGAGGAATCCACCTGTGCACAGGGGAGCAGACTGGAGAGATGAGGTAAGTGAACTTCTTACCGGTAAAGAGGATGCTGAAGAGAATGTGGTAGAAGTCCATGCAAAGGAAACGAAGTCTACGGCTTCAGGCCGACGCTCAGGGCGAGGCGGCTTTTATCCTTCGCCGCTGACGAGTAGCAGGTGCGTGAGCAGGTGGCGCCGCTGATGAATGGCGCGGCGTGACATGTATAATATTAGTCTAGAGCAGTAGTCACCAACTGTCGGACTCTGGTCCAGATCCGGACCCCAAGAGTCCTCCATCCAGACCCCGAAGCCTTTTGATACCATTTGGGAAAAGGGGAGAGTGTTTTGTTTTGGTGGGAAAAAAGTGGAAAAAAAGTGGAACTGAACTGCTGCATCGCCGACTGCCCGGCAGACAGATTATGGCACGAGCCCTTAGGTGGGTGCTCTCCTCCTGCTGCATACTCCCCTCTTCACTGTCCCACGAACAACACTCTCTGCAGAGACTCTGCGTCTCCAACCGCTCCAGAGAGTATGCAGCTGTGATGGTCTGAGTGCCGATCCCATCCGTGCTCCGGTTGTCCAATATTTCCCCTGTTCTCTTATTTCGGGTCTTGTCTTATGGCCTCCTCCAGGGCTCTTATTTTGACAGTGTCACGGCGGGACTTCCGGCTGTCAAAGCTGAGCCGCGCCGTGACACCTGTATGGTATTTTATTAATTACATTCCCCTTTCCTGATTGGTTTTTGTTTCTCCATTTAAGGGAGCAGCTGAGGCTTACTCCCCGCTGCGACCTACAACACAGCTTCGTGCACCTCTGTGTATGTGACTGGAGTCCCAATCCCCAGCTCCAGTCTTTCCTGTGATTCATCTTAGCCCTTCTTCTTGTAAATGTTTATTATACAGCGTAAGCTCCGACCTCGCTCCCATTCATAGTTAATCTTCTGAGTCCGTTTTCTTGTGTCATAGTTTGTGTTTGTGTTTTTGCCCCATGTGGCTGTTTATTTTGTCATTTTAGTCTTTTGCTAATAAACAAGCAAACTCAGTGGTCGGCCTCTAGCGTTTCATTGATGCCCTGCAAGGGGCATCCATAACAGCAGCGGGTTGTAAGATCTGGCTTGCTGCCACCTCCACCACCGCACACACTCACACACGCATGCACACACACACAAGGCTGACAGCCAGGACATCCACCCCGGACAGACCCACTTTGTTTCAGGTCTGTACCAATGAAAAGAAGCGCTGTTGTGAAACTGAATGCATTTACTGGGGTACTTTTTCCTCTGTTCTGCCGAGAGTAGTCTGTGCTTGGATGCAGGGGTGAGGTTGCTGGTTACAGAGGTCCTTTAGGTGGACTTTTTGTGAAATGTAGTTTTTTAGATATTGATCTTTTTTCAAATGCAATACAGCTTAGTTTGTGTTCTCCTGTAAAACATTTTTAGGATTTTAGTTGTAGATTTTAGAATTTTAGACCTATTTGTTTGGAGTCAACAAACACATTTAGTGTTCTGCTATATTATAAAATTTTATATTATGTTTTGTTTGAAACTTAACAAAGAATTCATTTTAATTTTTTTTTTAAATTAATATAGAGCTAAAAGTAGCTAAAACATGAGCTTAATAAAATAATGTGTGAAAGGCAGTTAAATGATATTGGCCTGTCTGGAGACAGCTGTGGTCTTCTGAAAGAATGCCCATGAAAGGATGACAGTTTTTAATATATAATCCTTGGACAGTTTTACTCAATTGTGTGTTCAATTGTGTGTCAGCACTCTGCACTCTTATGTACATAGTTCTACCTGCGTCACCACTACCATACCTGTGTATATTTCCATAATCCTGGGGCATTTTTATTTGTATTTTATTTTTATTTTCATATATTTTTTTTTTTTTTTTTTAGTCGTGTGTTTAAATGTGTGTTCTGTAACCGCATTTTATCTAATCCTTCTCTTACTTTATTGCACAGTAGCCTGGTGGAGCACCCACAATTTCGCTGTACTGTACTACTGTACAATGCCAATAAAGCCTATTCTATTCTACATGCTTTTTTCCCACAGGTTGGACCCAGGTGGGCTTGCCGAACAGCATGGCATTAAAATGGGGGACCAAATTCTTGCAGCTAATGGGGTGAGCTTCGATGACATCACTCACAGCAATGCCGTTGAAGTCCTGAAGAGCCACACACACATCATGCTGACAATCAGGGTGAGAGATAGTTGTGTAGAAAAAGTTGTGGTCAACCTTACAGCTGCACCGGAATAGGCATTTTGTCAATAAACTATCAAATATAGGATTCCCTCTAGCTTTTTATGTTAACTTTTGGTTCAATCTGAGAGTTCAGTTACATACTCCACCTGTGAATACCTACAGTATATTCACTTCCATTGCAGGCTGGATGGATAGGATGTGGATGGAATGCCGGTGGGTACAGGACATGATACATAAATACATATATGGAAGTGTGCCACACACAGACCAAAGGTTATGGAAGTGGAAAACATTTTAAAGTACTTACATTTTTTTCACCTGTCTACACCTGTACACCACCGGAGTGGTGGCCTAGTTGGTAGAGCATCCGCCCCACAACCGGGAGGTCGTGAGTTCAAATCCTGGCCAGGTCATGCCAAAGACCATATTAAAATGGTACTTTCCACCTTCTAGCTTGGTGCTCCGCATAATAGAATGGGGGAAGGAAAGTTAACGCACAGAGCTACCAGAGGACTGACCCCCCACTGTAGCTTTCACTACTTACAGTAGCTGTGCGGCCTAGGGTCAGAGAAATGGAGATAGGCACCGCCCCATACACCACATGGTGTCCCACATGCTGTGAAACACCTGTGCACCACTTGAGTATGTGTGTGCTCTATTTACACATCACCACCTCTATTTACCTACATTCTACCTGTATAGAGGTATTCATGCATTCGGGCCTGTGTGACTGAGCCCTAACTAATCTCATGATCACTGTTTTCTGCTGTTCTAATAAGTAACCTGCTGAGCATTAAATAGCCCACGCACCAAGTTAGTGACTAGAACAGAGCATTTAGAAACAAAAGAGCTAAATTTTGCCAGGAGCAATTGGGGGAGAGAGACAAAAAATGTACATACATTCGTCCAAATGAATGTGATTTTGGTTCATATTTGCTTGAAGCAAACATAATGTCAAAAAGGTATTCTTCTAATCCTTCATGCATCTGTGTTACATGGCTAATCATTTGCTTAGGTTTAAATATGACAGCTGATTGGCACTTTGAGTAGTGACGCAATCATAGACATCAGCAAGTTGAGCAGCACCAGCTCTTCCCATTGATCCTGCATAGCAGAACAGACAGCTGGCTCACAGCCCTTCAATTCCTTATGTGAGTCTGTATTTGCACGGGTGCGTGCCACTTAACCTGTGTCATTTGTAGATAAAGGAATTGTGTGTTTTGTGTGAACGAGCACATGTGTGTTGTAGTGTGCTCTTAGCTTTCTAACATCGTGGCATGCTCATTTTACTCCTCTGATCTCAGGTTCCACATGTGATAAACAGCCAGGGACGACGTTCATTATTCAAAGGCAGTCTGGGATCAGGTTATAATCACCAGAAAGCCCAAATTCATGCTTTCTCTTGATGTAGTTTTAGATTCCTTTATGTATTTGAGACACACTAAGTGAGGGGTTAATTATAGTTATTATACACCTCACCTTAAGAATCCTCAGCTACTTAAAAATAAATCTTGAGTGCTGGAGTGACTTTTAACAGACAAAGAGTGTGTTGTAATTACTACTACACTCATCTTGCGAAACCACCTTCCTTTAGAAACATTGCCAGAACATCATATTGCAAACCTTTAAGAATCTTTGAGACCCTTTCATGTATTTTTTCTGGCAACTTTAATTTTTTGAGAAACTATTACAGTAACTGTTTAACATGTAATGTGTGATTAAGTTTATTCTCACAGACAAAGATCGTTGGGTGACAACTGAGAGCCTCAAAAAAGCAGTTTGTGTAAATGTTTGTAGATCATTGTATGATTTCCATGGTGATCTATAGAGATCGTTAAAAGATCCTTGAGATATCATTGAAAGGCCAGTAGTGATCGCTGAGGGATCATTGAAAGTTTATTGGGCAACCTAAGATAAATGTATTATATATGCAGCGGAGATCAAAATTAGAGAACAATGTATTGTACTGAAACTTGATTTATTTCTAGCATACTGTACGTTATTCTTCATTGTTCAGAATTTGACAGAATATCAGCTGTGGCTATACCACTGCTGTACTAGCATGTTTTTTTTAAATAACCAAGGCACTTCAACACAAACATTTATTTTGTAAAAAAGAAAGAAAGAAAAGCAGTGAGCAAAATTAGAGAACAGTGACCACTGTGTCAGAAGAGAAGATTAATCAATGTTTTTTTAGGGGTATAGGATTCAAAATTTGCTAGAAAGTATAGAGGCCCTTGCTTTGAATGACTTCAGCACATCTGTACCCACAGGACATCACTAGTTTCTCACACTGCTCTGGTTTGATCTTGGTCCATTCCTCTTCAGTCTCTTCCACAGTTCAGTAACTGTAGTGGGTTTCTTAGCCATTACTTTGTCACCAGGGATTTTCCAGAGATTCTATATGGGGTTTAGATCTGGACTCTGGGCTGGCCATTTCACTGTTTCAATATTATTAAATTCAAAGAACTGTTTAACACGTTTTGCAGTGTGACAGGGGTATCGTCTTGCATGAAAATTGCGGACTGATTGGGAGACAACTGCAGTGAAGGAAGTGCATGTTGCCGAAGGAGGTTCACATAAACATTTGCATTCACCCTGCCATGTAGCTGTACAAGAGGTCCAACTCCTGCTGCAGGAAACATCCCCCAAACTATGACACTTCCTCCTCCAAATTTAACCGACTTCTTTACACACTTTTGGTTCAGTCTCTCCCCAGTTTGACGCCAAACATATTGTTTCCTATCAGACCCCCCAAAATTGAACTTACTGTCATCACTGAAGTGCACTCTGGACCAGTTCTGCTCTGTCCACACAACATGCTCCTCAGCAAAGGCAAGTCTAGCCTTTTTATTCTTTCTGCTGATGAGAGGTTCGGTCACTGCAGAGTGAGCTTTGAGTCCAAATTGTCTTAAACAGCAAGACACTGTGTGCCGAGACAGATCCTTACCCTGTTCAACAGTGAGCTGGCGAGTAATTCCAGCTGCAGTGTTGAACCAATTCCCAATTGAGAGTCTTCACATAATCCTGTCCTGTGGGTGCATATGTGCTGAAGTCATTCAAAGCAAGAGCCTCTACACTTCCTATTAATTTTTTAATCCTATCGCCATTAAAAAACCCCAAAAAAAACCATTGTTTAAACCTTCTGTTCTGACACAGTGGTCACTGTTCTCTAATTTTGCTCAGATTTTTTTTTTTTTTTTTTTTGATTGTTGAGCAGTCAAGGAAAGCTCAAGGAGTGCTCAACGATCTCAATGATCTCCCAATGATCACTCAGTGATCTTTCAATGAATGCCA
Source organism: Pholidichthys leucotaenia (assembly GCA_020510985.1). Taxonomy (NCBI): domain Eukaryota; kingdom Metazoa; phylum Chordata; class Actinopteri; order Cichliformes; family Pholidichthyidae; genus Pholidichthys; species Pholidichthys leucotaenia. Next base: position 336,897,502 of record CM035841.1, read on the forward strand.
AATTTTTCCACCCCGAAGGCAGAGATGGCTGAGAGATCAGTGAAGGATCGCTGAGTGTTTGATGAAAGATCATCATCAGCAGTCTCTCAAAGATCACCACCCGTGTTAAAAGGGTGTAAGATACTGTAAATCAGCTAACAAAAATGTCAGCTGATGTATGTATAAAACTCAACAGTGAAATTATATTGCTTCACAGAACTGAAAGCATTTCCAACTTTTTCATCTCAGTTGAGTACAATGAATTTGTGTCTATTGATAATATAAAGAAAAACACAATAAAGACTTAAAAACAGACTATTGAAGTGCATAGATAAATATGTAAAGAACACATGTGAGTTACAAATTAGATGAAGTACGCTGTACTTCAAGGATATTGTTTCTTTCCAGGGCAGTACTGTAGGAGTACAGGATATTGGTTGGTTGTTACTGTGTGTTTTAACTTGATTATTCAGTAGTTTCATGATTTAACTCTTTGGATTTGATTAAGTTTTTGATCTGACTGACCAAAAATTACTGTCTTGCTTTTATGGATGTAAATATAACTTTAATTGATTCATTCATTCTGTAAGATCTGGTACATTCTTGGTGCCTCAGGACTAAGCTTAAAGTTGACACATTGACACACTTATTTACTTTCTTCATACAATGAATTATGATGACTTTGGAGATCCTTAACCAGTGTAGTGTAGTTCCATGAGCCTGCACTGTGTGCTGATGAGCCTGTGTTATACGCTTGCTAACCATGCCGATGTTAATCCACATGTTTGCATCCTGACCTCACAGAGCAGATTGTAGACTTTAGTTCAGCAGTCTGACAGCTGTTATTTGTCGGAACAATGTGGATTTCTACAGCTCACGAGACATTAAAGTGTACAGAAAAATGTAACTAACAAGTGTTGGCTTACGTGAAACTTGAATTGCTATTAAGGAAACTTAATTTTTTACATTCCAGCTAATTTTTTTCTTTTCTTCAACAGGAAGCTGGCAGATACCCTGCCTACAAGGAGATGGTCGCAGAATATGGCTGGCTTGACAAACGTGAGTTCCAAAAACATGGGAACACAACATTGTGTTGTGCTAAAAACATATCTTTAGAACACTAAAAGATGTTTGAGATGAGTTTTAAATTAGAATGTCATGTGAATATTGGAGTCAAGAGAGTTGCATTCATTGCATACTGTATTATCAAACAAAAATAATGAAGATTTTTGAGGTTTTTAAGTATCACATGTTGGGTTCTTTATAATCCTCATATTTAAAAAAAGTGTGACTGAGTTTCTTTTCAGAACTGAAATTCCTTTTTTTCTCAGCTTGAGACTTCTAAAAACAGCTCAGGATTAATTCAGTGTACTTAAAGGCAGATGGGTCATCTGTAACAGCACATGACCAGACATCTGTCAAGATTTCACCATGCAGTCATTTTAGAGTTTCATTAAGGGAAAAAGAAGCAGAAGAAGCACTGGTTCATGTTCTGACTCTGAAAAGCTTACAGGATTATCAGAACATGAGCACAGACTGTGGGAAATAAGGAAATTAAGCTTTCTGTGAAACTCTTATTCACAGTGTGACCGGGCACGTGTGTTATATATGCTCACAAACACCAGTTGGAATGTTTCTTATGTTGTTGAATTTCACATTTTTGGCATAAACGAATCCCCACATTTTATATTCTTGACTATTTCCTACAGTAGCCAATGGGGGCCCTGCACCATCCTCACAAGGTTCAGACTCCAACTCCTCTGCCTCCTCGTTGTCCTCCAGCACCCCCCTCAGCTCCCTCAGTGGTCTCTCCCAGGTCCTTTTCCCTCCTGTCTTTGGCTCTGAGATGGTAGATATTGCCACCTCCACAGAAGACCACTCCAGACGTCCAGGCAGCACCGAACGAACTACTGACACCGCCATACAGACCGACCCTCTGTCTCCAAACTACCGAGAGCACCTGTCACCTAACGGGTCACATCCAGACAAGGTGGTCACAACAGAAACCAGCAGGACTGTGGGGGCCACAGTGCTGCTGAAGGACACTGTCATACGGGGGAAAGGAGAAGGGCCGAGAGAGATGGGGGGAGCCAGAGAAGGAGGCCGGGGACGGACGAGGACAGCGTCATTAGGAGACTATGACATAGAGAAACACTCACCCAAGACCGCGGCGCTTATGGCCCTGAGCAAACCACGAAAACCAATCCAACGTTCCCAGAGCCACATCACAGTGTCAGGTGAGCTTCCATTCATTCATTCATCTTCAACAGCGTTATCCTTTTTGGGTCGCGGGGAAAGTGGAGCTATCCCAGCATCTTTGGGTGAGAAGCAGGCTACACCCTGGACAGATTGGCAGTCCATCGCAGGGCCAACACAAAGAGACAGACAACCATTCACTCTCTTATTCATATCTCAGGACAGTTTATCCCAGTTGATGCCAATTTACCTAACGTGCATGTCTTTGGCCTGTGGGAGGAAATCAGAGTATGCAGTGAAGATGCACAGGGAGAACACAGAAGGGTCACCACTGGCCAGGGGGTGAAATTGAACCCACAACCTTCTTGCTGTGCTGCCACAGTGCTAACCACTGTTCTACCGAACCACCCCGAGTTGAGGGGGGCAGCTTGAGGTTTCTATTTTCCCATTCAAAAATGTCTAGGAGTTTTCTTGGCTGCTGTTATGTTCAAAAGGAGAAAGGATGCAATGTCAAAACCAACCTCACACCTCAGTGAGGGTGTGGTATTAATAGAGGAGGAAATCATATTTCAGATCTTTAGCAACTACAGTTAAAAATGATGTTGTAGTTATCAAGAAGGCAGGGTGAAAAAAGTTTTAAGCTAACTTTGCATCACAAGCAGTGCTGTTCAATGTACGTCAGATTTACCTGCTATGGCAATTTACTTTGATAATTACAAGTTACTTTTACCTGACTCAAATATGAGAAAATACACATCTCTGCCCTTTGAAATGGCACACATCATCATCAACAACAAAAGAAGTCATATTTGTGTGACCACTAATGCTCTTTTAATAGAGAGAATAGGCACATTTTTAGCAAAGATATGCTTGGGATTTTTTTCTGGAGGACTGTCAGCAGTTAGTTGTCCTTATGTGATGAGGTGCAGAAGCAGGAAGGAAGCCAGATGGCTGCATGGAGAGGTGTTTTAGCAGCAACTGCTATCGCAGATGCTGACAAAGGAGCAAAGTGACATTAGGGTAAAAAATCCAACATGAGTCTCTTTAAGATAGTAAGGTGAACCAAGACTTAATTTTCGTATGATGATTGTGTGCAGCTGTATGGCATAGTGTTACAGTGACTGAGAGGATGATGTGAGCAGAAAGGTCATCTCACACTGTTGTCACGTAGGAGATTTTATACTATATTAATGACATGAAGGTCATGATCAGCAGTGGGCTTTTTTGTTGGTTTGGACTTTTACTTTGTGGTTTTGTTATGGTTGGATTTTGTTTAACCTGATTTTTTTTATTTTTGTAAAATTTCCTGTTTAGTTCTCGTTTCCATTTTCTTGATTTGCTGTTGTGATGGCTCGTGTATTTCTGTAGGTTGTGGTGTTTCTTGTAAGGTAATTCTTGTGTTTACGTGAGTATGTTTTACACTTTAGACCTAGTTCAAACATACACAGGCATTTGTACAAACATAAGTTTTTGTATGTGGTTTTTGCCTTTCATCCACATGCAAATGCTATTTTAGACATGAAAAAAAAAAACTTCTTCCAGGGTGAAGATTTTCACTGACTGGGTGAACTATTGAACAGCCCAGTACGGTTACAAAAATGATCAAAATATGAAACACGAACTTTATAAAGAAAAAACAATCTGCTCGCACACTATTGCCAGTATGTACAATGATAAACGAAAGTGAAAAAAATGATTTAATGATAAGAAAGCATCAGGGAATGGCCATATATAATGGAACAGAACTAGAGCTGCTGAGACTGGAATGCGGGAGTAGTACGTCACTCTACATTGTGCAAGAGGTCTGTTGCATCATTCCATGCAATATGTGGACCAGATGAAATGTGGGGTTTGGGCCACACCAATTTTGCTATCTTGTCTTTATTTCGGCTGCTCCCTTCAGGGGTCGCCACAGCGGATCATCTGCCTCCATCTCACCCTATCCCTTACATCTTCCTCTGTAACACCAGCCTCTTCATGTCCTCCTTCACTACATCCATGAATCTTCTCTGTGGTCCTCTTCTTTTCCTCTTGCCTGGCAGCTCCATCTTCAACATCCTTTGCCCAATATATCCACTATCCCTTCTCTGCACATGTCCAAACCATTTCAGCCTTGCCTCTCTTACTTTGTCTCCAAACTGCTCAACCTGAGCTGTCCCTCTGATATACTAATTTCTAATCCGGTCCCTCCTAGTCACTCCCAATGAGAATCTTAGCATCTTCATCTCTGCCACTTCCAGCGCTGCCTCCTGTCTTTTTGTCAGCACCACCGTCTCCAAACCATACATCATAGCAGGTCTCACTACCGTCTTGTAAATCTTCCCTTTCACTCTTGCTGCTATCTTTCTGTCACAGATCACCCCGACACTCGTCTCCATCCACTCCACCCTGCCTGCACTCTGTTCTTCACCTCTCTTGTGCATTTTCCATTGCTTTGGATGGCTGGCCCCCACGTATGTAAGCTCATCTACCTTCACTAATAATATAATAAATCAGATTTATATAGCACTTTTCATGGACACTCAGAGATGCTTTATAATGGATACATTATTCATTCATGCCACAGACAATGGTAGTGGTAAGCTACTGCCTGTAGACACAGCTGCCCTGAGGCAGAGTGACAGAAACGTGGCTGCCAATTCACACCAACGGCCTCTCTGACCAGTACCGAGCATTTATGCACATTCATACCCAGTGTCATGGACAAGGGAGGCAAGGTGGGTAAAGTGTTTTGCCCAGGGACACAATGGCAAGATGACTGGGGAGAGTGGGATTTGAACCACCAACCCTTCAGTTATTGGACAACCCACTCTACCTCCTGAGCCACTGCCACCCAAATCTCTACCACTACCTCTACCATCTCATCTTCACTGTTACACCTGCCTCCCTCTCATTTACACTCATATATTCTGTCTTGCTTCTACTGAATTTCATTCCTTTTCTCTCCAGAGCATACCTCCACCTCTCCAGGTTCTATCTCTTCCACCTGCTCCCTACTCTCACTACAGATTGCAATGTCATCTGCAAACATCATATTCCATGGATACTCTTGCCTGACCTCATCTGTCAGCCTGTCCATCGCCATGGTGTAGCGGTTATGTGGGTACAGGTATTGATATAAATCTATATGTGAGTGGAAATGAAGATTTCTTTTCATTAACAGCACATAAAAGTATCAGGGCACCAGTCCAGAAAGAATGGACAATTTTATTAACAATTCAATATTTGTACCTGCGATGAATCAGTCTCAAAACCTGTGAGTTCTTTCTGCTTTTAATCAAGAAGATGGATGTGAAATTAAATAAGATAAGATAAGATAAGATAAGATAAGATAAGATAAGATAAGCCTTTATTAGTCCCACAATGGGGAAATTCCAGGATTGCAACAGCACAGGGATAGCAACACTCAGAGCAACAATCAGAAGGCAAGAGAAAAACAAGAGCAGCGAGTATACATACTGTATGTATATATATATATATATGGCTTTAGATGGCTGCACGGTGGCGCAGTGGTTTAGCACTGTGGCAGCACAGTTTTACCCTCGGCCGGGGGACCGCGGGGATCATGAGATCGTGGGTTCGATCCCAGCCCCCGACCAACAGTGAGCTGTGTGGAGTTTGCATGTTCTCCCCGTGTTGCGCGGGTTTACTCCGGGATTTCTCCGGTTTCCTCCCGCATACCAAAAACATGTAGGTTTAGGGCGCTAGCGCACGCAGCGACCAGCAGCCGGTAGCTTGTCACCAGACTGCAAACCAAGTCTACCTACGGGTACAAATAAGTAACAAAAAAAAAAAAAAAAAAAAAAAAAAAAATATATATATATATATATATATATATATATATACTGTATATAGACACAGTGCGGAGCATTGTAGCTAGATGGAATAAATATATAAACACACAGCGCGGAGCATTGTAGCTAGATGGAATAAATATATGAATATATAAACACACAGTGCTGAGCATTGTAGCTAGATGGAATAAATATGTAGATATATAAACACACAGTGCAGAGCATTGTAGCTAGATGGAATAAATATGTAAATATATAAACACACAGTGTGGAGCATTGTTGCTAGATGGAATAAATATATAAACACACACAGTGCGGAGCATTGTAGCTAGATGGAATAAATATGTAAATATATAAACACACACAGCGTGGAGCATTGTTGCTAGATGGCATAAATATATAAATATATAAACACACACAGTGCGGAGCATTGTAGCTAGATGGAATGAAACAGCATAACCGTCTACTTAGTTATCCTACATGGTATGATTATGTACCCATACATATTCTCACCCTCCATAGCAACCGGTATTTTCCTAGTTGTATACCGGAGGGGACCATTGTGTAAGTCTATTGCGTCTTTTGCATTCAATACTATTAGGTTGTCACGTCTTTTTGCTATCTCTGTGAGCAGCCCTGCTTAGGTTATACAGTCTGACAGCCGTAGGTAGGAAGGACCTGCGAAACCTCTCGGTTGTGCACCTAGGATGATGTAGTCTGCTGCTAAATGAGCTCCTCAGTGCATTCAGTATGTCCTGCATAGGGTGGAACTCGGACTCCAGTAGAGATGACAGTTTAGCCACCATCCTTCTCTCTCCCTTCTCCTCCACTGGGTCAAGGCGCTGCCCCAGGACAGAGCTAGCTTTCTTGATCAGTTTGTTCAGTCTCTTCCTATCGGCTGCTGTAATGCCACTGCCCCAGCAGACCACTCCAAAAGTGATGGCTGATGCCACCACCGTGTCATAGAATGTCTTCAGCAGCGCCCCTTGTACATCAAAAGACCTGAGTCTCCTCAGTAGGAACAGCCTGTGCTGTCCCTTCTTGTAGAGTGCGTCAGTATTGTGTGACCAGTCTAGTTTATTGTTCAGATGAACACCCAGGTACTTATAGGATGTCACCATCTCGATGCCTGTTCCCTGTATATTTACTTGTGCTGTGAGGGGTTGTCCTTGCCTGCGGCAGTCCACCACCAGCTCCTTAGTTTTCCTCACGTTGATCTGGAGGCAGTTCCGATGGCACCAGTCCACAAAGTCCTGGATAAGCCCTCTGTACTCAGCTTCATTTCCGTTGGAGATGAGGCCAACGATCGCAGAGTCATCAGAGAACTTCTGTAGATGGCAGTGTGTTGTGTTGTGTGAGAAGTCCGCAGTATAAAGGGTGAACAGGAAGGGAGCCAAAACCGTTCCCTGGGGGGCCCCCGTACTACCGATGATCGTGTCGGACACACACAGGGTTCTCACAAACTGTGGCCGGTTTGTGAGGTAGTCCAGGATCCATGATGACAGGTGCTGGTCCACCCCTGCGCACAGCAGCTTGTCCTTCAGGATCATCAGTTGGATGGTGTTGAAAGCACTGGAGAAGTCAAAGAACATGATCCTCACCGCATTCCCGGGCTTCTCCAGGTGGGACAGAGAACGGTGAAGGAGGAAGATCACCGCATCCTCCACCCCAATGCCATGCTGGTAGGCGAACTGGAGTGGATCCATCGCTGGTCCCACCAGGGGGCGGAGGTGAGCAAGGAGCAGTCTCTCCAGGGTCTTCATCATGTGGGACGTCAGGGCCACTGGTCTGTAGCTGTTCAGATCTTTGGAGCGGGAAGTCTTTGGTACAGGTACCACACAAGATGTTTTCCACAGCTGTGGTACCCTCCCCAGCTTCAGGCTCAGGTTGAAGATTTACTCCACAATCCCACACAGCTGGTCTGCTCAGGACTTGAGGAGCTTTGCGCTGATGCCGTCCGGTCCCGACGCCTTCCTCTCCTTGATCTTCCTCAGCTCCGTCCTCACCTGGGTCTTAGTGAGGGTCAGGTTGGGGGGCTGTGTGTTGGGAGTGGGGGGGTGTTGGTGGAGTGGGGAGTGGGCAGCAGGACTTGATGTCTTCAGAGGCAGCAGTGGTTGTTGTGCAGTCGGGGGGGAGGGTGGTTGGTCAAACCTATTGAAAAACAGATTCAAATTGTTCACCCACTCCCTGCCTCCCGTGGCCTGGGGGGAGGTATTCTGGAGCCCAGAGATGGTTTTAAGGTTTCTCCAGACCCCGCTGATGTCGCTCTGTTGCAGCTTGTCCTCCATCTTCTTCCTGAAGCTGTCCTTGCCTTCTCTGATCTTTCTCCTCAGCTCCCTCTGTACGGACTTCAGCATCTCCCTGTTCCCCGACCTGAAGATCCTCTTCTTCTCTCTCAGAAGTGTTTTTATCTCAGGGTTGATCCAGGGTTTGTTGTTCGAGCAACACCGTATGGTCTTGGTGGGAACGGTGTTGTCCACACAGAAGCTGATGTAGTCCGTGATGGTGTGAGTGAGGCCATCGATGTCCTCACCATGTGGATCGCAGAGCTGCTCCCAGGCGGTGGTTTCAAAACAGCCCTTTAGAGCGTCCATTGCCTCCTCAGACCATAACTTCACTGTGCGCATGACCGGAGGTTGTCTGTGCACTAGGGGTTTGTACACCGGCCGGAGATGAACCAAGTTGTGATCCGATCTCCCGAGTGGGGGGAGTGGTGATGAGGTGTACGCCTCTTTAGTGTTTGCGTAGAATAAGTCCAGTGTTTTATTGTCTCTAGTGTGGCATGTGACATACTGGGTAAACGTGGGTAGAATGGGAGACAGTGAAACATGGTTGAAATCGCCTGAGATGAGGAGAAGAGCATCTGGGTGTTCTGTCTGCAGCCTGCCAGTTACTGAGTGGATGACGTCACACGCTGTCCCAGCGTTCGCCGTCGGATTTGCATAAATAACAATGCAGATCATGTGTGAGTATTCCCTCGGGAGATATGTAGGCCGCATGCTAACAGCTAGCAACTCGATGTCTTTGCTGCAGTGTTGTTGTTTAACAGTGATATGTCCCGGTCTGCACCAGTTGTTGTTAACATACATTATCACTCCACCGCCCCTTGCTTTGCCACTGTCTGGTGTTCGGTCTGCCCATATCGCGTGGAAACCCTACAGTTCAATGTTAGCATCTGCTGCTAGTCCTGTTAGCCAAGTCTCTGTGAACAGGAACAGGCTACACTCCCGGTATATGCTATCGTAGCGGGAGATAGCCGCTAGCTCATCTACCTTTCCCAGTATCGATTGTACATTCCCCATAACAACGGATGGGAGGGTGGGTCTGTACCATATATTTCTTGCCCGCCATCTTACTCCAGCACGACACCCACGTCGTTTTCGCCTCAGTTTTCCCGGTATGTCGAATAATAACTCCAATATGCCTTTTTAACAGTTTAATAAGAAATTTCAGGATAGATGAACGCATTCGGATGACTTTAAGACAGTGAATTCATCATGTATCAAGAGCATCTTAAACTGTTAATGGATTACTGAGCACAACATGTATTATCAAACATTTGTGGAACCAATGAAAAACATAGCTTAAATTGACACTGTAATGGAAAATGAAAAAGAATCACAAAATAGCTGTAAAACAGAATGGTTAGGAAAATGATAATAAAGATTAGTTTATTAAAAGGAAAATTTGTGGTACTCTGAAAAGGAACGGAGATTAATGAAAAGATAAATGTATTTGAAGTTCTGAAAGGAGTTCAAAGATGTTAGGCTTATAGAACTTGTACAAGGAATATTCTGAAGAATTAAATTTAATTTGGACAACAGACTTTAAGCACAGCAGATGAAGTCAGATTGTGCCTTGGTAGCAGGCCTTTCAGGTACCAACCTTGGTCCAGATGAATGTTCGTTGGTGAAGTTGAGAGGAAAGGGCAGGTTTTGCCACAAAATGGTCTGGTACCGGCCACTGCTCCTTTGGTTCACAACCGTAGAAGCTGGATGCTGGTCACACTGGTCGTTGTCTCAGTTTATACACAGAAAAAGGAATTTGGCATCTGGTCAGGTTGTCAGATTCCAAATATTTTGTTTATAGTTCAAAGCCCAATCAGAACAACAAACTTGATGAATAAAAAAAAAAAGACCACAAAATCTGATTCTTCTGATGTGTCGTGGTCAGAACAAAGCCGACTTAATCTTGGTACAAAATCTTCTTAGCATGGTAATTTAAGAAAAAGGTATAGAATAGGAAAAAGGTGAATTCTAAAGAAAAAGTTGAAAAACTTACATGAAGAACACAGAGCTTGCGCTCTGGGCCTGGCCTTGAAAGGAGAGATCAGAACATGACTCTCCCCAGACTTTTCAAGACTGTCTTCTGACAAAGGGAAAGTTTTTCAACTTGTTAGGTGTGGCAGGATGGCTCAGTATCTATGAATGACAACTGAGCCTGACCAGTTATATTCAAAGATTAGCATTGGATCTGCCCATTAGTGTAAACTTTTGACCAATTGCACTGAGTTCCTTTGTTTGAGCCAGGGGTTGTAAAGTTGATTAAAAGGGTACCAAGGAAAGAATGAAACCTCATTAGTCAGTTCACAGTTTTTGGAATGTGAGCCCCAAACAGGGAGAGACAAGGATGTATAGTATTTGATATGAAGAGTGGAAATTATCCTGAAAGATATGCAGCTTATTAAAGCATAAATCTTTAAAACTTTAGTGACTAAGATATTCTACTTTAACAATAAAGGAACAAAACAATGTGTCTACACTGTAAATGTACAAATTTTTTTAATAGTGGACATGCAAAATTAATTCTTCCTGAAAATAGAGAAACATATCAAATCATATCAATAAAAGCATTTCAGTTTAGAGTCCATTAATATCCATCCATAGTCTTCAATAGCTGATGTTGTCTGTGGAGAATGATAAGTTAGTTCATTGTTCACAATTCATAGTTTTAAAGTACAGAACAAAAATATTCAGTCCTCAAAGTAAATATTCCCATGAATTGGAGGGCAATGTTGGACCTTTTGAGTCCTAATGAGAGGAACCCTTGCAGGTTGGCTGGTTATTATCAGCTTGACAGGTTATCATAAAAATGCCTAAACATGAGTCCTATGGGTAGATTGATGTAGGGAGTTGAAACCAGTTCCTTGCAGAAGGTTCATTCATTCATTCATCTTCTTCCGCTTAATCCTTTTCAGGTCGCGGGGGGGCTGGAGCCTATCCCAGCATCTTTGGGCGAGGGTTGCTTATCTTATTTTATGGGCATAGGCTTCAAAGCTCCAGTCTTCTTGTGTGTTTTGGAAAGGGGGTTTTACCATCACACTTTTGGGTGAAACAATTTCTCCTCAGGAAAGAGTAATTTAATATATTTGGATCCAGCTGATGATGCGACAATGGCAAACAAGAAGGGGCTCAGAGCCGATCCCCGATGTAACCTCACCCCCACCTTGTGCACCCATCTGACACTCCTACAGCACCCCTCACTACCATCTTGCTGTCCTCATACATGTCCTGCACCACCCTCACATACTTCTCTGCCACTCCTGACTTTCTCATACAGTAACCACACTTCCTCTCTTGGTACCCTATCATAAGCTTTCTTTCGATCCACAAAGACACAGTGCAACTCCTTCTGACCTCTATACTTCTCCATCAGCATTCTTGTGTTTCATATTTCTTTATTAATTTTAACATACAAACAATGTAGTTCAATAGAGCAGAATAGAACAGGGACATCAGAAAAAAAAAAAATACAAGCAAAAGAAAAAAAACAAACAAAAAACAGAACATACCCCCAAACCCTCACCCCTTGCTGTCACCCATTACCACTGTAGACCAGCATACACCACCTTGTAGATATGCATGAACTTGAAAAAATGAAAAAGAAAACAAAGATAATATAGAACACAATAAAAACAGTTCTACATTAAACTGAAACAGCATTAAAAAAATGTTTTATGTCCTCAGTGACAAAATGAGAGTACAGAATAATATAAAAACGTATTTTCTGTATTAATGTATCTATTTCTCAAATGTTATTGTACAGTAAATTCCTCAAAGAAAGTTAGAAAGGGACCCCAAACTCTATAAAATGTATTCTCAGATCCTCTGATTGTACAGCTGATTTTCTCCAGCCTCAAATTACACATAACATCTCTTAGCCAATGAGAAAATGATGGTGGGGTAGCCTCCTTCCACTGTAGCAAAATTAAATGACATGCTCAAAGGGTACAAAAAGCTATAATTTTATGGTCCCCTGCAGGTAAATGCTGTTTCCCAGAAACCGTTCCAAACAAGGCTATTAGGGGATCTGGATGGATTTTAGTGGACAAAACAGAGGAAAGTGATTCAAAAATAGCTTCCCAGTATCTCTCTAATTTAGGACACAGCCAGAACATGTGTATCAGTGTTGCCTCCATAGATTGGTATTTCTCACATATGGGGCTGATTCCCTGTTATATTTTGGCTAATCTGGATTTTGAGAGGTGTACCCTGTGTACCGCTTTGAATTGGATTAATGAATGTCGAGTACATATAGATGAAGAATGTATTTTCCCTAAAATATTGAGCCAAGTTTCCTTGTCCACCTGCATTTGAAGGTCTGTCTCCCATGCCAATTTGACTTTGGAATGACATGAAGTATTTAAATTAGATATTTGTTTCATTATAGGGGATATTGTACCTCTTTTTGTCAGATTGTGAAACATATTATTGTCAATAATATTGTCCGGAGGTTTAGCTGGAAGTTCTGGGATCAACTTCAGAGTGTAATGCCGAACCTGAAGATATCAAAAGAAGTGTGAATTAGGTAGATTAAATTTCTCAGACAACTCTTCAAAAGACGCAAAGGCGCTACCCATCAACACTCTTAAAGCAAACACTGCATCTGTAGCACTCTTTCTTGGCATGAAACCATACTACTGCTCACTGATTGTCACCTCTCCTCTTAACCTGGCTTCAACAACTCTTTCCAATATCTTTATAGTGTGACTGATCAACTTTATGCCCGTGTAGTTACTACAGCTCTGAGCATCAACCTTGTTCTTTAAAATTGGTACCAAACCATTTCTTCTCCACTCCCGAGGCATCCTCTCACTTTCCAAGATTGTGTTAAACAATCTGGTTAAAAAGTCCACTGTCATCTCTCCTAAACATCTCCATACCTCCACAGGTATACATCATCTGGACTAACTGCCTTTCCATCCTTCATCCTCTTCAAAGCTGCCCTCACTTCCACCTTGCTAATCCTCGGAACTTCCTTGTTCACTATCTTTCCTTCATCCATCCTCCTCCATCCATTTTCTTCATTCATCAACTCCTCAAAGTACTTCTTCCACCTTCTCAACACACTCTCGTCATTTGTTAGTACACTATCATTTCTGTTCTTAATCAACCTAACTTGCTGCACATCCTTTCCAGCTCAATTTCTCTAACTAATCGATACAAGTCCTTTTCTCCTTCCTAAGTGTCCATCCTCTCATACAACTCACTATATGTCTTTGCCTTTCCCACCTCTCTCTTTGCCATGCGCCTAGATTCCAAATGCTAGATTCCAAATGCCTAGATTCCAAAGCCAAGACCCCTGTAGGGTCTTGGCTCTTGGTATGTGGTGTATCCTCTACACTGTAGAGCAGGGGTGTCCAACCATGTGCCATGGAGAGCCAAGACCCTGCAGGTTTTCTCTTCTACCCAGTCTCTTCAGCAGGTGTTTTCACTTATCAGCAATCAGTGGGAAGAAGTTCACTGAAATCTGTTGTTAAAGACACTGGTTGGAGGTAAAACCTGCAGGGTCTTGGCTCTCCATGGCACATGGTTGGACACCCCTGCTGTAGAGGATACACCACATACCTTTCTACCTGTTTCCCTCAATACTTTTGCTGTGCTTTCCCAGTCATCTGATAATTCTTCCCTACCACCCAGAGACTGCATCAACTCCTTCCTGAACTCTGTGTGACCTTCTTCCTTCTGTAACTTCCCCCACTTAATCTTTGGCTCTGCCTTCACTCTCTTCCTCTTCTTGTTTTCCAAAGTCATTCTACAGACTACCATCCAATGCTGTCTCTTTCAGAGTTATCCTTCTGTATAAGATGTAGTCCACCTGTGTGTACCTTCCTCTATTCTTGTAAGTCACCCTATGTTCCTCTCTCTTCTTGAAGTATGCGTTCACCACAGCCATTTCCATCCTTTTAGCAAAATCCACAACCATCTGTCCATCCACATTTCTCTCCTTAAGACCATAACTACCCAGGACCTCCTCATCACCTCTGTTCCCTTCACCTACATGTCCATTAAAGTCCGCTCCAATCACCACTCTCTCTCTCCTGGGAACACTCTCTGCCACTTCATCCAACTTACTCCAGAATTCCTCTTTCTACCTGGCATCCAGCTTGTGGGGCATACACCCTGGCAACATTCAGCATCACACCTTCAACTCCTGGCTTCAAACTCATGATCCTGTCTGACTCCCTCTTTACCCCCTGAACACTCTTCACATACTCTTCCTTCAAGATTACTCCTGCTCAATTTCTCTTCCCATCTACACCATGGTAGAACAGTTTAAATCCATCTCCAATGTTCCTAGCCTTGCCTCCTTTCCATCTGGTTTCTTGAACACACAGTACGAGGTGGGGGGGGGGGGGCTGAAAAGTTCATAGGTTGAAAAGTTCATAGTGGTCAAATTTGACTAAATGTGGTTTATTTTTCAACCGCGGGGATCCAGCCGCTGCAAAATCGATGGAAGAAGTGTGTGGACCAACGGGGAGGCTATGTTGAAAAATAATATCTATCCTTCTTCTCTCCATCATATCAGTCAACTCTCTGCCTTTACCAGTCATAGTCCCTACATTTAAAGTCCCTACTCTCACCACCACACTTCTACCTTTCCTTTTCTCTCTCTCCCTCCTAACACACCTTCCCCCTCTCCTCCTCATCAATCAACCCTTCCCATTTACCTGGGCTTGGAACCAGCACTAGGAGTACACTGGCTTGTTCACCCCCTGTGGCTGGGTTTGCTATGTTAATTACAAATATAATATTTGCATATCCCAAATATAGTCAGTAATTCAGTTTAAATCCCACAAACTTCTCTGAGCAAGTTTAATGAGCTCTCTAGTTAAACTCTTTTTTGAAGTGCAGTAAGGCCAGTGAGCAGGGAAGAAGCACCAAATTTTGGGTCCTGGGTACAGCACTGTGTGTAGGCCCCTCAACAAACACAAACCAAATTTGAATTTTACATCCAAGGTTTAAGATGGGATCCATTTCCATTAAAAGCCTTGGTTAGCAAGCTCCACTGTTACGGATAATTTGATGATTGTAGAAGAGCTGGAAATAACGAGGCGGTTTTGTATCACAAAAGCAGCGTCTTTAATGAACAACTCTTCTATCTTGTCTCATCATGGTGCAGAGCTTGGCAGAAGGCAAAGAGGAAGAATTCTGCCCAGCTCGCTGGTTAAATACAGGCACACATCCAAGACATGCAAAACACAAGCTGAAATCCCCCGTTATCTAAATCCCCATTAGTCCTGTTAACTCCTCCCTCCGTCTTGGGAGGTGATGGGAAAACCTCTCCTCGCCTAAGGGGGTGAAGGTGTCAAGTCTGTTGCCATGGCGTCCTGTGACGTCATTGGTCTTCACACGGCGGTGAGATTCCTTTGTCCTTTCAGAGGTGTGAAATTCCTTTGCATATGTTGCCCCACACATTTCCACATGCTCTAACATATGCAGGTATGGAATATATGAGTACTATATACCACAGACCCCCCAAACAACTAGGAAAGGACACAGAAAGATTCACAGCCTAGGGTAATTAGTAAGACATACTACGTGTTACAGCTGTTGTCACAGAAGAAACTTCCAAGCAGCCATGCTCCTAAGAGAGTTCAGTGAAAATATAACAGCATAGTATAATCATAAGTCAGTCCTAAACTGTTGCGGCACAATTAGCGAAAAATTGCAGAGTGGTGTAATCAGTCCTTGTGCAGTCTGGGTTTCAGTCTTCTCCCAAAGCTGCTGTAGGCTGGTTTAGGCGTCCTGCTGGGACCTTGTTGTGAGGAATCTGCAGTGTGGGAAGGAGAGAGATTATCTGTTCCCTGCCTGGGGGCTGAGACTTTTTCCTTGGGGGGTCTACCTCGCCGAGGTGCTCGCGCCAACTGTGCAGGTTCGTCTCTCAACAAGAAGGCAGGTTTGAGTCTGTCAATGCTGACCGTTTCATTTCTATCCCCATAATTAAGCGCAAAGTGTTTGTCACCATTTTCCAGCACTCTGAACGGGCCATCGTATACTGGGCGTAACGTTGGTTTAAGGGCTTCATGCTTAACAAAAACAAACTCGGCGTTTTTTAAAGTTTGAGGAACAAAAACTCGTGGAAAGGAGTGATGAGCTGGACCGTGTAGAGAGTCCGGTCCATTACTGCCTAAAAACCTTGGGACTGGGAGGTGCCCTGGTTCCGGGTTTTCTGGTAAAAATTCACCTGGTAGTCTGATAGGCTGAGCAAAGACTAATTCTGCAGGGGAAGCGTCTAAATCCTCTTTAGGTGCCGCACGCAACCCCAATAAAACCCAGGGAAGTTTATTTACCCAATTTGTGTCCGTTAATGAGGCTCTGAGGGCGGCCTTTAAGGACCTGTGAAAACGCTCGCATAACCCATTAGCCTGAGGGTGATAAGCGGTGGTACGGTGAATTGTTGCCCCTAAACTGTTGGACATGGCTGACCAGAGCTCTGAGACAAATTGAGGCCCCCTATCTGACGTGATGTCTGATGGGACGCCGAAACGTGCCACCCAATTTGTTAGAAAAACGCGAGCGACTTCCTCCGCTGTAGTTGCCGCTAGAGGGACTGCCTCTGGCCAGCGCGTGGTGCGGTCTATCATTGTTAGCAGGTGTGTGAAACCCTGGGAGGAAGGCAGCGGCCCCACGAGGTCGACATGAATGTGGTCGAACCTTCTAGCAGGGATGGGAAAAGGCTCCAGAGGGGCTTTTGTGTGTTTGTGTACTTTGGCGCGCTGACAAGGAATGCAAGTTTTTGCCCATTCTTTTACGTTTTTGCGCAGGCCTGGCCACACAAACTTTTCGGCAACCATTTTGACCGAGGCGCGCACACCTGGGTGCGCGAGGGAGTGAATTGCGTCAAAAATACGGCGGCGCCAAGCAGCCGGTACTAACGGGCGAGGTCGGCCGGTTGAAACATCGCATATTAGGGGGGGCACGCCGTCGCGCAACCCTTTTTCCTCCAGCCTTAACCCTGTTGGTCCAGACAGGAGCGCGCGTACGTCCGCATCACTACCTTGTTCTTCCGCCATGGCTGCATAATCTATCCCTTCATGGATAGGTGCTGCATATGTGTTTGCGTTAGAGAAAAGCTCAGCTGCTGAAGCAGTGTAATCTGTCTCCTCGTGCTCTGGCGGTGCCACAGCGCGAGAGAGACAGTCCGCTACTACGTTAAGTTTGCCCGCTACATGTCGAATGTCTGTGGTGAACTCTGAAATCGCAGCTAGCTGTCTTTGTTGTCTGCCCGACCAAGGTTCTGAAATTTTAGCCATAGCAAAAGTGAGCGGTTTATGGTCCACAAAAGCCGTGAAACTCCGCCCTTCTAACCAAAACTGGAAGTGGCAGATGGATAAATGGAGCGCCAGCAGCTCCCTGTCAAAAGTGCTGTACTTGCGTTCCGTCGGGTTTAGCGATTTGCTAAAAAATGCTAAAGGTTGCCAGACCCCCTTGACAAGTTGTTCTACAACTGCCCCTATGGCCAAGTCTGAAGCATTTGTGGTTAGAGCAATGCGGGCCGAGGGATCTGGATGGACTAACATTGTGGCGTTAGCTAGGGCGTTTTTAACTTCCGCAAAAGCGCGTTCGCGTTCCGGGGTCCATTCGACCGCGTTGGAAGCTCTCTTTTTTTTGAGCGCGTCATACAGGGGCTGCATGAGCTGAGCTGCATGAGGGAGGAAACGGTTGTAAAAATTAACCATCCCCAAAAATTCCTGTAGCGATTTGACCGTTTGGGGCCGTGGAAAACCTTCTATCGCATGAATTTTGTCTGGAAGCGGAACTGCCCCTTTCGGGGAGACTCTGTGTCCCAAAAAATCAATTTGCGATACGCCGAATTTGCATTTGGCTGGATTAATTATTAATCCGTGCTCTTCTAGCCTCTGAAAAACGGCAGTGAGATGCTGCTCGTGCTCTTCCTCTGATGAGCTGGCTACCAACATGTCGTCGAGGTAGACGAAAACAAAGGGGAGGTCGCGTAAGACTGCGTCCATCATACGCTGAAAAGTCTGAGCAGCACCTTTGAGGCCGAAAGGCATTCGCAGGAATTCAAAAAGGCCGAAAGGGGTTATAACCGCTGTTTTAGGAATGTCTTCAGCTCGGACTGGAACTTGGTGATAACCGCGGACTAAGTCTATTTTTGAAAAAATGCGCGCACCCGCTAAATGTAGTGAAAAGTCCTGTATGTGAGGAATGGGGTAGCGGTCATGCGCTGTAGCGTTGTTTAATCTGCGGTAATCTCCGCACGGTCTCCAAGAACCGTCGGATTTCGGAACCATGTGAAGTGGTGAAGCCCAAGGGCTCTTTGAACGTCGGACAATGCCTAATTTTTCAAGGGCTGCAAATTCGTCCCTTGCTATGTTGAGCTTGGCCGCGTCTAAGCGGCGAGCTTTGGCAAAAACGGGAGGTCCCGTTGTTGGAATGAAGTGTTTAACCCCGTGTTTGGCTACAGTGGCTGAGAATTTGGGGGTTGTGAGTGCTGGAAATTGGGTGAGGAGTTGCTCAAACTTACCTCCTGCCGTAGTGACGTTGGCCTGCACAGGTGGTGGAGAGACTCGAGCTGAGCAAGGAATAGAAGCAAAAGACAGTGCATTAACCAGGCGCCTATTTGCTAGATCAACTAATAACCCGTGTGCACACAGAAAATCTGTGCCTAACAAGTTAAAACTCACCGCCGCTACAACAAATGTCCATCTGTAGCTGCGGCCGTGAATGAGGAGATACAGGCTCTTTTCCCCGAACGTGTCGATGTCCGAGCCGTTGGCTGCCACTGCTCCATTGCCCCGGGTGCCCATGGCTCGATCTGCGTGGGAGGGCATGACAAAACTCAGCTGGGCTCCCGTGTCGATGAGGAACTGCTTGCCTGTGTGTCCATCCGTCACGTATAACAGCTTATTTTTCTCGCCGAGAACCACTGCCGTTAACGGCCCTCGGCTTTGGCGTTTCCCGACATCGTAAACTTGCAGGGGGGGAACACATTTCCAGGCTTTCTCGGCGAAGCGGTGATGATAATAACAGACGTCATTCTGTTTGTTGCGCTTGGGCCGCGCTGCTGTCACCGTGGGTTGAGCCTGCTCCGTGGTTTGTGACTCTCCAAGGTCAGTTTTGAGGTCTGCGGATGCCGCTGTGGGTGTCCAATCTCTGCAGGCGTTGACGAGTCGATAAGCCTCGTTGGCCAGCGTGCGGAAGTCCTGATGATTGTTGCACTTCATACTGGCGAGTGTCCCTCTCATGTGTGGTGGTAGCGTGCTGAGGAAAATAAATTGAAAGAGGAAATTATCATTGTCCTCCTCCTTGAGCTGCAGTAAATCCTCCATGAGGGTCTTTGGATTGCCCCCTCTGTGGCCGTAGACTGCCAGGATTTTTTCGGCTCTTTCTTCCGCCGACGGGACGTAATTCGCCACGATGGTCGCCTTGAGTGTCTCATACTTGTCCCGGGCCGGTGGTCGCTGGATCAAGCTTCGCACACACCTCGAAGTGGCGGAGTCGAGTTTGGAGACGATATGGTAGAACTTAGTATCGTCTGCCGTGATGCCCGCCAGTATGAACTGGGCTTCGGCTTGGAGAAACCAAGAGGCCGGGTCTTCTCGCCAGAAATCTGGCAGTTTAACAGCGACGGCGTTTGTGCACATCATCACTGTTGTGCCCGCCGGGTGAGAGTGCCTTGCCTCGGCTCTCACGGCGGTGCTGGAGCTCGGTTGAGCTCTCTCTGTACCTTCTGCCGGGGGGAACAGCTGTCTGCTTGTTCCCTCGTCTGCGTTGTCGCTGGCGTAAGTCAGATTCGCCGCGGATGAGTCGCTTGAAGAACGCCTCAGGTCCATACTCGCGTCAAGGTCACCAGTGTAGAAGAGCTGGAAATAACGAGGCGGTTTTGTATCACAAAAGCAGCGTCTTTAATGAACAACTCTTCTATCTTGTCTCATCATGGTGCAGAGCTTGGCAGAAGGCAAAGAGGAAGAATTCTGCCCAGCTCGCTGGTTAAATACAGGCACACATCCAAGACATGCAAAACACAAGCTGAAATCCCCCGTTATCTAAATCCCCATTAGTCCTGTT
Organism: Pholidichthys leucotaenia; assembly: GCA_020510985.1. Taxonomy (NCBI): domain Eukaryota; kingdom Metazoa; phylum Chordata; class Actinopteri; order Cichliformes; family Pholidichthyidae; genus Pholidichthys; species Pholidichthys leucotaenia. The sequence goes on from CM035841.1 coordinate 336,917,786, forward strand.
AACTCCTCCCTCCGTCTTGGGAGGTGATGGGAAAACCTCTCCTCGCCTAAGGGGGTGAAGGTGTCAAGTCTGTTGCCATGGCGTCCTGTGACGTCATTGGTCTTCACACGGCGGTGAGATTCCTTTGTCCTTTCAGAGGTGTGAAATTCCTTTGCATATGTTGCCCCACACATTTCCACATGCTCTAACGTATGCAGGTATGGAATATATGAGTACTATACAGTATACCACATGATAGTATATGTTTTGTTTATGTGTCTTTGAGAATATATTTACTGTCATCAGCATTTCCAATCCTCTTTGTCTAAAATGCACTTTTGAAAATGGGCCTACAGTATTTTTTATGTACACACTTATTTATTTATACTGTATTCTATTTTCTATTCCATTGGTCTTATTCATTTGTATACTTCCATTTTTCTTTTTTTTTGGGGGGGGGGGCGCTAGAGCATCTTTAACAAATCCAGTTTCCAATTAAGATCAATATACAGTGATGTGCACAGACATTTTGGGGGCCAGGTGGTCAACCAAAAAAAAAAAAAAAAGAACACTCCTGAATAAAAAAAGGAAATTTACATACAGTCGCACAAATTTTACTGTAGTTGTTTGGTATATCTATTTGATTTTAATACCTATGCACTCATGGACATATTCATTACCCCATAGATTTTTACTAAATTATCAAGTAACACAGAGACCATGGTCTCCATCATTAATTATGTAAAAGTCAAAGACAAAAAAATGTGCAGCTTCTCTTGAAAAGTAAATATCTGTTCAAAATCCAAAAAAAAAAATCTTTGCAAAAATATGAAAAGGCTTGTCTTTCAATAAATAAAATATTAAACCTCCATTCAAATAAATAAATATTTGCCCCCCCAAAAAATTAAAACTCTATTCCTGTTGTCAGCAAAATGATCCAAAATCCTCCCCTCTGTTAACCTGCCCCCCTCCATCCCCATGAAGTCTGTAAGGATAGTTTATACAGGGAAACTAGGAGCAAATTGGCAAGAAAAACCATGAAAATTTGAGGAAGAAGTTGCAAATTTTACAGAAAAAGGTAACATGTTTATCATTAAACATGGCAAATTTATAGGAAAAAGAGTAACAAATTTATCTGGAAAAAAGTTGCAAATGTATTTTTAAAAACAGTTTACTTTCCAGGAAAACTGTTTATAATGAAAACCTCACTAATTGGTGAGAAAATTGGACATTTATGAGGAAATAAAAAGGAAAAATAAATATATATTTGCACTGAAATTACATTTGTTTACCACAACTCCCTTATAAAAAAAACAAAAGCAAGAACAAATCACCTACTGCACTGTACTTTCACAAAGCAATAAATAAATAATAAATGAAAGGTGAGGTTTAGGGTGCTGATGCACTAACCAGACATGCTGCAGCAATAGGCTGCAGGTTGCTGTGACTGGTGCTGCAGTTGAATCAGCCAGGTACAGGTGTGTGGACTAAACTATTTTGCAACTTTTTAAAGGGGTGATAGGGACCTCAGAGAACATCCATCATTACTGTTAATGCAAAATTTAGTCTCTCAAACACTTCATTCAACCAGGTTGAATTTTATTATGACATTAATTAATTAGAAATTAAAAGAATGCAACATACACAAAAAATGTTTTCATTCCAGGCTTTTTGAGGGGCCCCTCCCTGCAGTGGGCCCCGGGTAAACGGTAACCCCCCCCCCCCCCCCCAGTCCAATGCCCCTGACAGTGAGACTGTGGTCTTTTCTTCCTGAAAAAACAAACCGTAAAGGGCCACATTAAAATAAAAAAGTTTAGCATTTTGACAATAAAGTCAAAATTTTGAGAAAAAAAATCAAGAGTATTTTGAGATAACAGTCGTGTGCGCTTGTCACGTCCAGAGTGTGTGCATACTGTATGCTGACTGTTGGAGGTGCATCCAGATTCCCCTCCATCCTTTCTGAAGTGGTCAGAGTTGAGCAAGACAGAAGCCCTCTGCTTGTCGTCATATTAAAGTTTGTTTCAAATATTTTTATTATGAAGCATTAGCATATATTAACAATCAAGAGCAATTTGTTACTTCTTTTCCAATCAAGAGTAAATAACACAATAGACAACTATACAACAAAAGGAGAAGGGGAAAAAAAACACAGCAACAAAGTAGGCAGCAAGACATAAGAAACTACTTAACATATAGCATGAGTAAGCAATTCCAACAAAACTGACCACTACTTGTACATATCTGCCATAAGAATAAAACAAACAAATAAAAAAAAAACAGACAGAGCCACTCAAAGCCCCACCCAGAGCTGCATTATGATTGTGCTCCATCTGCCAAATGGAAGATGAGAGGTTTCCAGATTCTGTCAAACTCTTCAACCTTCCCTTGAATAGCAAAGTGTGTGGTCTATATTAATCATATATCCCATAACCTACATATGTATAAGCATGTGAGAATGTTTGGTGACTACATATGTAAAGCGACTTCACACCTCAGAACAGGACAAAGGGTCCCAACCGCCAGTGAAGATCAAAGAGCATCCGAGGCACTGCGGTGGAGACCAGATAGGTCGCCCTGACCTCCCAGGGCCAGGTGGAGGGGTACGGAGACAAAGGAGGGGATTAAGTTAATGGGGGATGTCAGCTTTGTTATGCATGTCTTTTGTTGTGTGTGAGTATAAGTACACAGAGCCGAATGTGTTCGCTCTCTTACTTCTTCTGCTGCTGCACTAGATGAGACTTGTTAGAGGAGCGAAGCTGATAATAAACTTTGGTTTATAAGTCACACCGCCTCGTTATTCCAAGCTCTTCTACACTGGTGACCCTGACGCGAGGATGGACCAGAGGCGTTCCCCCGCGATCGACTCATCTGTGGCGACCCAGGCAGACGCCGGCGCCCGTGCAGACAGGGGAACAGATAGACGACGTTTCCCCACGGCAGAAGTGATAGAGAGGGCTCAACCGAGCACCAGCGCCGCGGCGAGAGCCGAAGGAAGGCACTCTCACCCTGTGGACACATCAGTGACGGTCCACACAAATGCCGTCACCGTCAAGCTGCCGGACTTCTGGCAGGAAGACCCCGCCTCGTGGTTTCAGCAAGCTGAAGCCCAGTTTGCACTTGCGGGCATCACGGCTGACGATACAAAGTTCTATCACATCGTCGCCAAACTCGACGCCGCCACTTCGAGATGTGTGCGGAGCATCATCCAGCGGCCGCCGGCCCAGGACAAATACAGAGAACTGAAAGCGACCATCGTGGCGAATTTCATCCCCTCTGCCGAGGAGAGAGCCGAGAGGATCCTGGCGGTCTACGGCCACAGAGGATGCAGACCCAAGGCCCTCATGGAGGACTTGCTGCAACTTAAAGAAGAGGACAATGACAATTTCCTCTTCCAATTTATATTCCTCAGTACGCTGCCGCCACACATGAGAGGGACGCTTGCCAACATGCGATGCAGCACCCAGCAAGACTTCCGCGCAGCGACTCGTCAACGCCTGCAGGGAACAGACACCCACAGCAGCATCCGCAGACCTCAACGCCGATGTCCGGAGCCACGGGGAGCCACAAACCAATGAGCAGAATCCACCCGCCATGGCAGCGACACGGCCAAGACTTAACAGACGGAGCGACGTCTGTTATTACTACCACCGCTTCGCCGAGGAGGCTTACAAATGCCTTCCTCCCTGCAAGTTCACGATTTCGGGAAAACGCCAAAGCCGAGAACCGTTAACAGCGGCAGTTCTCTGCGAAAAAAGCAAGCTTCTATATGTGACGGACGGACACACCGGCAAGCAGATCCTCATTGACACGGGAGCTCAACTGAGTTTTATCATGCCCTCCCAAGCAGACCGGGCCATGGGCCCCCAGGGCAGTGGAGCGGTGGCAGCCAACGGCTCCATCATCGACACTTTTGGCGAAAGGAACCTGCCCCTCTGCATCCATGGCCGCAACTACAGATGGACATTTGTTGTAGCGGCGGTGAGTTTTAACTTGTTGGGCGCAGATTTTTTGTGTGCACATGGGTTATTAGTCGATCTAGCGAACAGACGCTTGGTTAATGCACTGTCCTTTGTTTCTATTCCCTGCTCAGCTCGAGTTTCTCCACCACCCGTGCAGGCCAGCGTCACTACAGCAGGAGGTAAGTTTGATCAACTCCTCACCCAATTTCCAGCACTCACAATTCCTAAATTCTCAGCTACAGTGGCTAAGCACGGGGTCGAACACTTTATCCCCACAACGGGCCCACCCGTATTCACCAAAGCTTGGCGCTTAGACGCGACCAAGCTCGCCATAGCTCGGGACGAGTTTACCACCCTTGAAAAACTAGGCATTATGAGGCGCTCAAAAAGCCCCTGGGCGTCACCGCTTCACATGGTCCCGAAATCCGACGGTTCTTGGAGACCGTGCGGCGATTACCGCAGATTAAACAATGCGACAGCGCATGACCGCTACCCTGTTCCTCACATCCAAGATTTTTCACTACATCTGGCGGGTGCGCGCATTTTTTCAAAAATAGACCTGGTCCGTGGCTATCATCAAGTCCCCGTTAGAGCGGAAGACATTCCTAAAACAGCTGTAATAACCCCCTTCGGTCTTTCTGAATTTTTGCGGATGCCTTTTGGCCTCAAAGGCGCTGCTCAAACCTTTCAGCGGATGATGGACGCAGTATTACGCTACCTCCCTTTCGTGTTCGTCTACCTCGACGATATGCTGGTAGCCAGCTCGTCTGAGGAAGAACACGAGCAGCATCTCACTATGGTTTTTCAGAGACTAGAAGAGCACGGGTTAATAATCAATCCATCCAAATGCAAATTCGGCATGTCACAAATTGATTTCTTGGGACACAGAGTTTCACCAAAGGGGGCAGTCCCACTGCCAGACAAAGTTCACGCAGTAAAAAGTTTCCCACGGCCACAAATGGTCAAATCGCTGCAAGAATTTTTGGGAATGGTTAATTTTTACAACCGTTTCCTCCCCCGCGCAGCTCAGCTCATGCAGCCCCTATATGACGCGCTCAGAAAACAAAAACCTTCCAACGCGGTCGAATGGACCCCGGAGCGCGAACGCGCCTTCGCAGAAGTAAAAAGTGCCCTAGCTAAGGCCACATTGTTGGTTCACCCTGATCCCTCGGCCCGCATTGCGCTAACCACAGGCGCTTCAGACCTGGCCATAGGGGCGGTTGTAGAACAACACGTCGGCGGAACCTGGCAACCTTTGGCATTTTTCAGCAAATCGCTAAACCAAACTGAGCGTAAATACAGCACCTTTGACAGGGAGCTGCTAGCGCTTCATTTATCCATCCGCCACTTCCAGTTCTGGTTGGAGGGGCGGCGTTTCACGGCTTTTGTAGACCACAAACCGCTCACCTTTGCGATGGCTAAAATTTCTGAACCGTGGTCAGGCAGGCAACAAAGACAGCTAGCTGCGATTTCAGAGTTCACCACAGACAGTCGACATGTGGCAGGCAAACTTAACGTGGTAGCAGACTGCCTCTCTCGCGCTGTGACATCGCCAGAGCGCGAGGAGACAGATTATACTACCTCAGCCGCAGAACTCTTCGCCAACGCGGACACATACGCAGCCCCAATCCACGTAGGGATAGATTATGCAGCCATGGCGGAGGAGCAAAGTAGTGACGCGGACGTGCGCGCACTCCTGTCTGGACCAACAGGGTTAAGGCTGGGGGAAAGGGGTTTACGCGACGGTGTACCCCCCCTAATATGCGACATCTCAACCGGCCGACCTCGCCCGGTAGTCCCAGCTGCATGGCGCCGCCGTATTTTCGACTCAATTCACTCCCTCGCGCACCCAGGTGTGCGCGCTTTGGTTAAAATGGTCGCCGAAAAGTTTGTGTGGCCTGGCCTGCGCAAAAACGTAAAAGAATGGGCAAAGACTTGCATTTCTTGTCAGCGCGCCAAAATACACAAACACACAAAAGCCCCTCTAGAGCCTTTTCGAATCCCAACTAGAAGGTTCGACCACGTTCATGTCGACCTCGTGGGACCACTACCTTCCTCCCAAGGTTTCACACACCCGTTAACCATGATAGACCGCACTACGCGCTGGCCTGAGGCGGTCCCTCTGGTGTCAACCACAGCGGAGGAAGTTGCTCGCGTTTTTTTTGACAAACTGGGTGGCACGTTTCGGCGTCCCATCGGACATCACGTCCGATAGGGGGCCTCAATTTGTCTCGGCGCTTTGGTCAGCCATGGCCAGCAGCTTAAGAGCGACAATTCACCGCACCACCGCTTATTGCCCTCAGGCTAATGGGTTATGCGAGCGTTTTCACAGGTCTTTAAAGGCCGCCCTCAGAGCCTCACTAACGGATTCAAATTGGGTAAATAAACTTCCTTGGGTTTTATTGGGGTTGCGTGCTGCACCTAAAGAGGATCTAGACGCCTCCCCAGCAGAATTAGTTTTTGCACAACCTCTCAGGCTCCCAGGTGAATTTTTACCAGAGAACCCAGAGCCAGGGCATCTTCCAGCCCCGAGGTTTTTAGGCAGCAACGGACCGGACTCTCTCCCCGGGCCGGCACATCACTCTTTTCCACGGGTTTTTGTCCCCCAAGCTTTAAAAAAACGCTGAATTCGTTTTTGTTAGGCATGAAGCTTTAAAACCAACCTTCTGCCCACCATATGATGGACCATTCAGAGTGCTGGAACCTGGTGATAAGCATTTTGTGTTTGATTTTGGGGACAGAAAAGAAACAGTCAGCATTGACAGACTTAAACCTGCCTTCTTGTTGAGAGACGAGCCTGCACGGTTGGCGAGAGCACCTCGGCGGGGTAGACCCCCCCAAGAGAAAAGACTCAGCCCCCCTGCAGGGAACAAATAATCACTCTCCTTCCCAAGCTGCAGATTCCTTACAGGAAGGTCCCACCAGGACGCCCGAACGGACCCACAGCAGATTCGGAAGAAGATTTAAGCCCAGACAGCACAGGGATTGATGCAAACTACTCAAAAGTTGTTCACTAATTGTGCTGTAACAGTTTAGGACTGACTTGTGATATTACTATGCTGTTATGATTACCACTGAATTCTCTACAGGAGCATAACTGCTGGAAAGTTTCTTCTTTGTCAAGAGGTGTAGCAGTTAGTATGTCATAATAATTATCTTAAACTGTGAATTTTTCTATTGTCCTTTTCTTAGTCGTTTGGGGGGGGGGCTGTGGTCTATATTAATCATATATCCCATAACCTACATATGTATAAGCATGTGAGAATGTTTGGTGACTACATATGTAAAGCGACTTCACACCTCAGAACAGGACAAAGGGTCCCAACAGCCAGTGAAGATCAAAGAGCATCCGAGGCACTGCGGTGGAGACCAGATAGGTCGCTCTGACCTCCCAGGGCCAGGTGGAGGGGTACGGAGACAAAGGAGGGGATTAAGTTAATGGGGGATGTCAGCTTTGTTATGCATGTCTTTTGTTGTGTGTGAGTATAAGTACACAGAGCCGAATGTGTTCGCTCTCTTACTTCTTCTGCTGCTGCACTAGATGAGACTTGTTAGAGGAGCGAAGCTGATAATAAACTTTGTTTTATAAGTCACATCGCCTCGTTATTCCAAGCTCTTCTACAAGTGCATCTTTTCCAGGTGAAGAGTGTTCATCAAGGCTGTGAGCCAGTGTTCCAGTGTTGGGGCTTCTTTATTTTTCCATATCATTAAAATAAGTTTCTTTGCAGTGGTAAGTCCACATGCCAAGAGGCATTGCTGTGCTGGTATTATTAGTATTCAGCACCAGTGACAGAAATGCAAAGACATCTTTCCAGAGCGCCTGTATTTTGGGTAACCCTATGAAATAAGTTGCCTTCTTCTATTTCACATTTTTCACACATAGGGGAGACTTCAGGAAATATTTTATGTAACTTTTCTTTTGAATAGTGTAGTCTGTGTGATATTTTAAACTGTATTAAACACTGACACACATTTATGGAACACTTAATATAACCCAGGCTCTCAACCCAAACGTCATTCTGCATCTCAGTGCCCAACTCCGTCTCCCACTCAGGCCTTAAGGTCTCAGTGGTTGGGCAGCAAATATCTTGAAATGTCTCATATATCTGTGCTGTTGTTCGTCCTGGCCCTGTGAACTCTTTCAGACAATCATCCAGCCTATCTGGTACAACTGTTTCATACTGAGGAAGATGTACTTTCACATAATTTCTAATCTGGAGGAATCTAAACAACTGACTTTGAGGTAACCCACACTTGTGCTGTAACTGAAGAAAGGATGCAAACGTTCCGTCTATGTACAGGTCCCCTATATCACGTGTACCCAATTCTTTCCACATGTCAAAGGCCCCATCTAGACTGGAAGGAGGAAAGGAAGGGTTTGTCGTAATATTAAACTTAATGGCTTATATAAACATCTGATTGTTTCAGTTCTGACTATAAAGCACAGTTTCTCTACATTTTGACTTTTTTCCACAAATTTTCAACTTTTTTCTCAAAATACTTTTGACGTTTTTCTTGAAATTTTGACTTTTTACTCAAGATTTAGAATTTTTTATTAAAAATACTCTTTTGGCTTCTTTTTTTTTCAGTTTCGACTTTTTTTTCTCAAAATTTTGATTTTATTCTCAAAATGCTCAACTTTTTTTAAATTTTCAGTGTGACCTTAATACTCCTTCGCAGACTACAGAATCTGATATTTGAAAATTAAATTTAACAATATATGTTAAATTTTATCACAGTTTTTACCAGTCATAGCAGTGGCAGGAAAAATGTGGCAGCTGATTTCTTTCAGCTTGATTCACCATCTCTTCTACTTCAGGGTTAGTTTAATGATTCATCCTCCCTTTATCATGCCAAAAGGTTAACAAAAACATCAAGACTGCGCAGCTGTGGACAGATTTGGTTGAGGCAGTCTTGTGATTATTCACTGCTCTTTATGCTGTCACTTGTTGTACCTCAGTAAGAAATGAATAACAACAAGCATACAGAGAAATATCTATACAGGCAAAAACGGCTGTTGAGTTATTTGCCTTTCCTTTTCAATTTATTCACCTCACTCATACCTCAAGAGCCTGGTGGGGGCTTAGGGCAAAGGCTGGGGTTGATTGGACATTTGTTGTGTAAGCAGGACCACTTTGCTGTAGTGCTTTTAACGGATGTGGGGGGGCGGGTGTTCAGGTTGGTGTAGCTGCAATTCATCAGCAATATTGCATTACTTTACACATTGGCAGATTTACTGCAGTGAGAAGAGGAGTTGACTGGAAGAGAAATGAACGGTCTGTGCTCATAGCAGACAGTGTGCATCACCCAGTGTTATTGGCCAACAGCATTGAGCTGTGAAAGAGCTAATGAATTATGCCTTCAACACCAGATATGCAGAATGGTTCAGCACAAACTTTTTCTAGGAAAGATATATAACTGCATCAGAGATGGCAGCGGTGCTGCCTGCTCTTGATCCTTTAGCTTAAGTGTTATTAAATTGCTTGTTTGTGTCTTTATTCAGAGGGACTACTTTTGTCCTCTTTTCATTTTTAGAGGACAAACAAAAGAAGAAAAGACAACAGGGGAAGAAAAGCTCAGTGGAGGGTAAATCCAGCCTGCAGCGCTCCAAAACCTTTGTCAACATTCTGTTTAGGAAAGACAGAAAAGAGAAGAGTCGCTCCAAGTCACCGTCGCACCACGCTGACAAAGGTGAGGCTGTGGTCACAGAGCATTGTTTTCCTTAACAGTATGTATCCCAAAAATTAGTTTGAACTCTGACTGAATCATGCAAGACAGTTTTATGGTTTTTGCAGCTCAGTTGCACTAGTTAACACAGTCACCTCTCAGTTCAGCCTCATGGTTGACTTACTGTGAGAAATGTGCATTTTCTTTCTGTGCAGGTTTCCTCCCACAGTCCATAAACAGATGTTAGATTTAATAGGCATTATAAATTACTTTCATTGTCCTCCTCTCTCCATTCAAACTGGAAATTTGTCCATGCTTTACCTTGCCTTAAGTTTTAAGTCATTTTAACTGTATACAAAGTGCACCTTTTCAGGTTATGTTTCCAGTTCTTTGGGATTCCATGGTCAGTCATGTGCTTAATTCTGAATTTGGCCTGAAGTGTAGCATGGGAATGTACAGTCATTAATTATGAATTGTCATTTGAAGTCTATTCACATACCTGCCAACTTTTCAAACCTGAAAAGCCTAGTAGCTAGCCGGGGTTCAGGGGCCGATGCTAATGTTAATAATGCTTATGCTAATAATAATAATGCTAATATTTGCCAAACAAATATTAGCATTAAATGTAGTTAAATATAGCTAACAACCTCATATTTCTTCAACTTTCAAACCTGAAAAGCCTAGTAGCTAGCCGGGGTCCAGGGGCCGCAGGCCCCGGTAGGTCCAGGACAAAGTCCTGGTGGGGGGTTCAGGGGGGCTTCGCCCCCCGACGCCAAACAAATATTAGCATTAAATCAAGTTAGAATGTAGCTAACAACCTCATATTTCTTCAACTTTCAAACCTGAAAAGCTTAGTAGCTAGCCGGGGTCCAGGGGCCGCAGTGTCAAACAAATATTAGCATTTGACATAGAAGTCACATATTAATTATATTAAAGGTAAAATATCTAAATCAATTGCAATACTACACAGAGCGAAATATTTGCTGAATCAACCCACATTATATACTTTGTATCATTCATTAATACTCCCATACATGACATATTGTACTGAAGTATGGGGAAATACATATAAAACAAACATATATCCAGTCTTTATGCTTCAGAAGAGAGCTATTAGAATAATAAACAAAGCTGCTTACAGGGAACCAACAAACTCACTTTTTCTTAGATAGATAGATAGATAGATAGATAGTTTATTTCGAACACAAAAATATAACAAATACAAGCAAATGGCAAATGCAATAAAGTAACATTATACACTGTTCGAAAGGGAGAAGGAAGAAGTGAACACTTATTAATTCCATCTCCTCTTTTCCATAGATACACCCATGTGAATTTTATACAAATTACCACCTTTAAGACCCCAAGTAAACAATTTACTGTATTTTTTACAAATCAACATCAACACCCATCCATTCTAACATACAATGATGTCCATACAACAAAACCAGCCTCAAACAACACAGATATACACAGTGCGGTCCTACCCACCATTCCATAGTGTCCCATAATATCCCAGAGTGAACATAATGAATCGTACATATAACTACTACCCTTCTAACATATACCCTTTCAGCAAATGATGCTTATACCTCTTTTTGAATTGATTTCTGTTTGTACATAGTTTCAGTTCCGGCTCTAGACTGTTCCACAAATCCACCCCACAGACAGATATGCACATACTTTTCTTGGTAGTACGTATCTTGGGTTTTGTAAAGTTTAAGTCTCCCCTCAAATTATGATCATTGTCTCTTTTTTTAAATATTTTTTGTATATTAGTTGGTAGTTGATTATTAATTGCCCTGTACATTACTTGTGCTGTCTTAAATTTAACTAAATCGATGAACTTTATGACATGTGACTTTAAGAACAACGAATTGGTATGGTCTCTATATCCTGCATTGTTTATTATCCTTATAGCTCTTTTTTTGTAATGTGCATATTGACTGTAGGTTGGTTTTGTAGGTGTTTCCCAAGACTTCTACACAGTAGTTAAGATAAGGTAAAAACAGTGAATTGTACAATAAGACCAATGATTTATAGTCCAAGAAGTGTCTTGTCTTCCCCAGTATGCCTATACATTTTGCTAATTTGGCCCGGATGTGACTGATGTGAGGTTTCCAGCAGATTTTATTGTCAAGCGTCACCCCCAGGAACTTATTTTCCTGTACTGTTTCTATTCTGGTATCATCTATCGTTACCATTATTTCATGATTTATTTTATAATTTCCAAATAACATAATCTTTGTTTTTTTTTTAGATTTAGAGATAATTTATTTTTGTTGAACCACTGCGTTAATTTTTTCATTTCAGTTGTGACCACCTCTAAAACCTGCTGCAAATTCTCACCAGTGCAGAGGATATTTGTGTCATCCGCAAACAAAATAAATTTCAGAATTTTTGATACTTGGCATATGTCATTTATATATAAAATAAAGAGTTTGGGTCCCAAAACTGACCCCTGGGGCACACCACAAGTGATGTCCATGAAGGGTGATTTGTGCTCTCCAATTTGTACAAATTGTTGTCTGTTACTTAAATAACTTTCCACCCAACTCAGTCCAACCCCTCTTATCCCATACCTTTCCAGTTTCCTTAGTAGTATTCTGTGGTCAATGGTGTCAAAAGCTTTCTTTAAATCTATGAATACTCCTACAGCAACATTTTTTTTTATCTATACAACTAGTAATTTCTTCTATAAGTTCGATCAGTGCCAAAGATGTAGATTTATCTGCTCTAAAACCATACTGGCTATCTGTAAGGAGGTTGTGTTTTTCAGTGAAATCATTCAGTCTCTTAGTGAAGATTTTTTCAAGTATTTTGGAGAATTGTGAGAGTAAAGAGACTGGCCTGTAATTTGTGAAGCGATGACTGTCTCCTGTTTTGTATAGAGGTATTACTTTTGCTATTTTCATTTTGTCTGGAATTGTACCAGTTTGAAATGACAGGTTACAGATGTGGGTGAGTGGCTTAACAATTCCCTCAATTACTTTTTTCACTATTGTCATGTCAATTTCATTCCAGTCCGTTGATTTTTTGTTCTTAAATTTACTCACAGTCTCGATAATTTCCTTTTCAGTAACTGCACCCAAAAAGATTGTGTTTGGATTTCTATCTTCTATTTCATTCACAGAACCGCTAATTCAGGACCAACGTTTACAAAAAATTTATTGAAACCACTGACCACATCTTCCATATTATTTATCAAATTGCCATTTTCGATAAAATATTCTGGATAATTTGCATTCTTAGGACGATTACTAATAATCCCATTGAGTACTTGCCATATTCCTTTTATGTTATTTTTGTTATCCTCTAGTATTCTGTTGTAATATTCTTTCTTACAGGTCCTCATTATAGTAGTAAGCTTATTTTTGTATCTTTTATATTTGATCTCAGCTTCCACCATTCTGCATTTAATGAATTGTTTATATAATGTATTCTTCTTTTTACATGCATTTATTAACCCCTTGGTGACCCAAGGAATATTTTTTTTTTTTGTTTTTTTGTTGTTCTTAAATTAAAAGCTCTCAAGTTGAAAGATCTGGTTGACTTTAAAACTGCAGTAATAATGTTTAAAGTGAAGAATCTATCACTGCCCGCAAATATCCAAAAGTTGTTCCAAATAAGGGAGAAACAATATCATTTCAGAGGAACATGTATATTTCAAAAACCTACAGTGAGAACTACCACCAAGCAGCACTGTGTTTCAGCGCAAGGAGTCAGATTATGGAACGATTTTGGACCTGAATTAAAATCATGTACAACGCTTGGACAATTTAACCAAAAACTAAAGGAAGAAATACTCCAAACATATATATAAGATGACATGTAAAATCATATCAGGATTGTCATATCCAGTCTGTGTTGTGTTTTAGCTTAGTTTTTTGTCACATTTTGTCTTAGCTTTGTTCTGAATTGTAATCGCTGTTGTTTTGTTTTTCTTTTGAATTCTTGGATGGAATATGGGTGGGCAATATAAGCTGCGGCTTCAGCCATCACCCATTTCAGATAACTTATGTTGAACTGCATAATCAGAGGAGTTATTGTCTAATTTGACCTTGTTGCATTATCTTTCCCCCTTTGTTATATTATTCTGTTTCTTTTTTAATCTTTGCTTTAAATCTATCCGAAATAAAGATTCATTCATTCATTAAATTTGCATTCAAAAGACTATCTTAACACTGTATAGAACTTCGAATAGGCCAGATGTGATGTATTATGAATACTAGAAGAGCACTCGGAGAGCGCAGACCTCCGCCAAGCGCCACAGTTCCCCCTATACAGTGTTTAACATCATAAATAAAATATTGAAAATGGCCCTATCTCGCAATGTTAAATAAAAAAAAAAAAGAATCCTTTAAAAAATTCCTGGATCCAGATGGTGATCCGGATCACCACCAAAATCTAATCATCTGTAGGATACCCCATTTCTGACAATCTGTGAAAACTTCATGAAAATCCGTCCATAACTTTTTGAGTTATCTTGCTAACAAAGAAACAGACAAACCAACGCTGATGATCACATAACCTCCTTGGCGGAGGAAACTAGAAGACTAGAAATATCAGCAGGGTATACTAGCACTGTTTAACAGACACGTGCGTAAAAGACGGCAAAATCGCTCTGATATTTTATGTGTTTACATGATACACCCAGCATGACAAGGCTTGCAATTACACAGCACATGTTCTTCAAGTTTGTCGCTAGCGTCACTGGCACTGGCCTTGTGTTTTTTCGTTCTTACGTGGTCTTTCACATCGCTGATTCCGCCATGTCCAATCAAAAAGTCTTGTCTACACAAAGTGCAATTTGCGTAATTTTCACCCCTTCTTGAGCGAATAATAACTCCCGGAAATGCTTTGCTGTATTCCTCACAAAAAGACTGTAATTTTCGTTTGTGTTTCACGCTCGTTAGTGATTTTTCTCCGGCAGACTCCATGATGAAAACGTATAATTCTTACCTGATTGCCTCGCGATTGCACATGGAAAATTGGCTCAGACCTCTCGCACATGCGCAATACACCTACATGAAGCAGTGCCGATTGCCTTTGTTCTAAATTTAGATACGATTCCGAGCGACAGCGTGTTTGGAATTGCTTTCGTGTTTTCCGTGTTTTTTTTTACGATTTAAAATTTTTGACTGAATTTTTTAGTGAAAAACTGTAATTTTGAATAATAAAACCGGAACCCAGAACGGGGTCTTGAAAACCGGAACCATTACGGCAAAACCGGAGTAGTTGGCAGGTATGTATTCACAATGTTTGGTTTAACTGGTTTGCTTGAACAATTTTGGGGCATACTGCCAACTTTCTTTATACATCTACACCAAGGGTCTGCAATCTACAGCTCCAGAGCCACATGTGGCTCTTTTGCCCATAGTCCATACCTTCCAGCCTCTGAAAAAAAAAAAAAAAAGAAAAAATAGAGGGCACTTAGAGAGTACATACCTCTGCCAAGACTCCATCCTTTCCCCTCTCCCTTCGTTCATCCCTCCCTCTGTCTCTTTGTTCATCTGTCCATCCCTCCAGCCATCCATACATTGTACAGTGAGCCTAGCAGCATGTGCTCATGGATCATCTGCAAAATGTAATTTGTTCATCTGTAGCAGAAGGGCCACCTCTGGTGAAAATTTCATCAAAATCTGTCCAGTAGTTTTTGCATAATCCTATCACTTTGCAGGAATAGATGGCCTTGGCAGAGGTATGCACTCTCTGATCAACTCCACAGTCTAATTGGTTCATCCTTAGATTTCATCCAAATTCATCCAATAGTTTTTTTTGCGTAATCCTGCTAACATACAAACAGACAGACAAAAGCATTACCTCCTTGGTGGAAGTAAAAACAGAAATTTACCAGATTTTTCAGAAAAAAATTATAAACTTTGAATTGAATTTTTGAATTCATGAAAGTAATTTAGGAGAAGAATGTCAACTTAAGAGAAAACGAATAGAAAAGAAAAAACTATTAAAAAGTTATGTACGGGTGGGGTGGGGTGATAAGTTCATAGTGGTCAAATCTGACCAGATGTGGTTTATTTTTCAACCGCAGGGATCCAAGTGCTGGAACACTGATGGAAGAAGTGTGAGGACCGAAGGGGAGACTATGTTGAATAATAAACCATCTATCCATCTTCTCCCGCTTAATCCTTTTCAGAACGGCGAGGTGGGGGGGGGGGGGGCTGGAGCCTATCCCGGCATCTTTGGGCGAGAGGCAGGGTACGCCCTGGACAGATCGCCAGTCCATCACAGGACCAACACAGAGAGACAGACAACCATTCACTCTCACAGTCATACCTAAGGACAATTTAGAATCCCAGTTGATGCCAGTTAACTTAACCTGCATGTCTTTGGCCTGTGAGAGGAAACCGGAGCACCCAGAGTAAACACACAGACACGGGGAGAGCATGCAAACTCCACACAGAAGGGTCACCGATGGTCAGGGGGTGGGATAGATAATAATAAATAAAACATTTGGTCAAATTCAATCACTATGAACTTTTCAGCTCCCCCCCCATATAAGCAAAGGTTCAAATATTTACAAGTTCAAGTTCATAAGAAAAAAAAAATTATAACTAATTGCACATTTAAGAAGAAAAAACTCTTCTATTAGTCATGTTGAGCGTTTTCTTCTTTTTCCCCAAAAAACTGCTCAAAACAAACTCTTTCGATAGTAGAGTTTGCTGTTTCAGTGTTGTAGGAATTAACTTAGATGTACCTTGAATTGAAAAGTGACTTAAAAACTGCATATTGGAAGGTTAGCTCACATCCTAAAAGTAAGCGATATTGCTAATACCTCAGTGGAATTAAGTCAGATCATTTTAATCTTATCTGCTGAGTTTCTTCCGTGCATACATTTCTTTTGTCGCCTTAATTCCTTAGATAAGGAGCGAGGTCGTCCATTCAAACTCTTGACCTCCCCGAGGGAATCCCGAGCTGGCAGTCCGCTGCCCCGACTCGAGACACTGCAGCACGTGGAGGGCATGGCGAAGAGGCTGCTCAGCCCAGACGAGGTGGCTGCTGTGATGAGACACTGTCGCCGGGTAAGTTCCTAATCTGAAATGATGATCTCGAACAGCTCCCGTGGGTGTCGGTGTGCAGTGTTGTTCTCAGAGTGATCGATGTTTCCAGTAGACGCTGTGACAAAAGACAGATTTGACCTGTTGTTTATGGTTAGGATCAAATGTGTCATGTGATCCTTTCGTCTTTCCTGGCCCATCTTTCACTCCAAGATCTTCAGCTCCATGAGCAGCCCTCTGCCTTACTCCATAGAGTGTTGAGATTTGTGTGTCTGTTACTGCAGGAATTAAACCACAAAAAGCATTTTCAGGACAGGTGAATATTTGACATGAAGCATGTTGAAAACAGACCAACTCTCGATCATAGGAATAACCAATTTTAAGGCAAAAAATATGGACCGTGCAGAAAAAAACTACATCCTACATTTATTTTGCACTTTCCATTACTCACCGGGTAGCAAATTATTTTAAAAGTCACACTGTGATTGTAAACCACAGGAGTGGTGGCCTAGTTGATAGAGCATCCACCCCACAGCCGGGAGGTTGGGGGTTCAAGTCCCGGCAGGGTCATACCAAAGACCATATATAAAAAAAAAAAAAATGGTACTTCCAGCTTTCTAGCTTGGTGCTCAGCGTAATAGAATTGGGGGAAGGTGAAGTTGTTTGTGGCGGCGCCTTGCATGGCAGCGACCCCTCTGATTCTAGATGTGATCAACATTGTAGATAAGAGAAATGTAATTTCGTTCTACTGTACATGATTGGCTGTATGGACTGAATGACAATAAAGTTGGCTTCTTCTTCTACTAAAGCACATTCCTCTTTAAAAGTCTGCAGCCAAGCACAGGCAAACGTTTGAAAAATCTCTGTAGACCCTTAAACAGCAGTATATACTATATATAAGCTTAGAAAAACTAGAAGCATCTGTGTAGAGCCTATAGAGAACAGTACTGTATGGACTTGTTAGTCTTCTCTGATTTTTGCATCAATCCAATCTTTCCATCAGTTTTTATCTGACACTGTGATTGAGGATTTAGTTCGACCCCTTTTGGCCATCTTGGATAGACCAGAGAAACTGCTGCTTCTCAGAGAAATAAGGTGTGCTACCCTTTGTTTATTGCATTTTTATATATATTAATATAGATGAGTATATATTGATTCTATGTGGAATTATATCCACTGTAGGATGCTGATACCTACGGCTGAGTTGGGTCGCTTTGACAGCATGGTGATGCCGTTTGAGTTGGAGGCTTATAATATTCTCAAGACTCGTTCTGGTAAGTAGATGAATATTCCCAGCATCTTGTTATCATAATAGGGGGAAAAAAATGGTATAAAAGACTGTGATATTTGTGGTTATTTATTTCTTCTTTAGTGCGTTCTCCAGCTCTGCGCTCCCCTCGCAGTGGAACCCCTCGCCGACACCTCATCACCCCTATCCCAGGTATGTGTGCTGTGCCTGAGGCTAAAACCTCAAACTGAAACACTGATTACACAGACCATATTGTTATGTATGAGGAAGGGGGTCGGAATCTCTTCATGCAGGGACCCAACAACCAGCAACCGACCTTTATTATCAGAATTCAGAACTATATATACAAGTGGCCGTGCCCACCTGACGTCACACTGTGAGCGGGTATGGCAGCGCACACACACACTACACAACATTCCCCTCCCCCTTTCAAAAGTGTAAGACCACACACACAGTCGAGACCCTCCCCAATTTAGGACCCGAACCATACACTAAGGAACAAACGGGGAACAGTGCACAAGAAAAACCTAACACACTCATCCCAAAAACAACTAAAAACAGACCATGCCTCTAAAATATAAAAAAATAATCCCATATCACACATACGCACATGCACACCAGCCGAGTATATACATATTTACATTAAGAGTGTTCAAGTCACACCTGCGTCCACCGACAGCCAGCGGTAAAACCGGCCCGGGGGCCCAGGACAGCCCCAAATTATGCATGCCTCTGGCCACCAAAGATAAGACCAGCTCGGAGGCCCCGGGCAGCCCCACGGCATGCGCACCCCTGGCCGCCCTCTGCCTCCGAGATCAAAAACAACCTCTCTTGCAGTAATGCCTCTCTTCACCACCGACTGCCTCACTCCTCGGGACCCGCAGTGCTGCTGTCCGGCACGCTGTGCTCCGTGCTCGTCGGTCCGCTCCCAACTGCTTTCAACACTGCCGTTGTGGCTCCTAACGCGCCGGCCCCCTGTGGCCAAACTCCGGGGAGACCAGAAGCCTGCTCGTTGGCGCCGCTCGCTACCTCGGGCACCTCGCCATACCGCCCAGCACCCTCGTCCAGGG
The DNA here is from genome assembly GCA_020510985.1 of Pholidichthys leucotaenia. Lineage (NCBI taxonomy): Eukaryota > Metazoa > Chordata > Actinopteri > Cichliformes > Pholidichthyidae > Pholidichthys > Pholidichthys leucotaenia. Next base: position 336,936,726 of record CM035841.1, read on the forward strand.
CGCGTTGAGCTCCGGCACTGAGACTCTGCCCGACCTCTATGTTGCCCACCGCCTCCTCTCTGTTGTCTGAGGCGCTTGGCTGCACTGCCTCCGTGCACAGCTGCCGTTGCTCACCCCCAGGACTCACAGCATCACTTTCGTCGGCGTCGCCTGCCGACCCAGGCACCTCGCCGCTGCTCCCAGCACCCTTGTCCCAGGCGCTCCGCTGTGCCGTATCTGTGTCCAGTCGTAGCTGCTCTCTGCTGGGGCTCTCAGCGTCCCTCTCGTCGGTGTCACTCTCCGACCCAGGCGCTTCATCGCTGCTCTCAGCACCCTCATCCCAATCGCTGCTCTCCCTCTCCACTGTTGTCACACACCGTGCCGTCAGACTCACCACCGCTACGGTCTTGTTCCGTGCTGCGCTCCTTGGCTGGCCCGCCGTCTGCAGTGACCGGGAACTCCACCACTCGTGTCCCCGGTCCCACCTCAATGCCTATCTGGTAGCCTGGAACTCGCTTTTGGCGCACAGTTAGCTTTGTGGCTAACTTGCCCATAGACAATGAGTGGGCTGTTAGCTTCTCCGAGCTAACTAGCCTAGCTCTATTTGGCGCCAACACTCCCGCCACCCACAGCTTTGTGGTCCTCGTCTGCTCAACGAAGTGCTCGGCCAGCCGCTCGACAGCATCCTAGTAGCACTCCGTTTCACCCAACGTACCGAGAATTTTTCGGCCTTCCGCACCAAGGTGGTGGGCCAGAAGTGCTCGTCATCGTCTCCCGTCGAGTCTACTTAAGCCCAGCGCCCTGATATAATCCTCGAACATGGCCCACCACTTCGGCCACAGGATCACTGGCTCTCCCGTGTACTCCAGAAACGGTAGCAGTGATGGAGGTAGCCCATACGGTCCCATAATTTTTCTTCTCGTCGCCAAAATGTTATGTATGAGGAAAGGAGTCGGAGTCTCTTCATGCAGGGAACGAACAACCAGCAACCAACCTTTATTATTAGAACTCAGAACTATATATACAAGTGGCCGTGCCCGCCTGACGTCACACTGTGGGCGGGTACGGCAGCACACAACACATATCCCATCCCAGGTATCCCATTCGCACATGCCAACTCATCTCCCACCCTCATCTTAAAGCCCCTTTTGCGCTTACACACAATGTCATGCAGTAAACCTCTCAGGTTTCCCATGCCTGCGCTGAAGCGGAGGCTTGTGTTACGTCTCTGAGGCCGGCAGAAAAGGGCTGAGACGTGCCGCAACGACATGTGTGACACTTCAACAATAAGATGCTTCAAGCAGTCAGTTCATTCAAGAGTCAGTGAGACGCAATCAGTACCTCCTCACTTCAGGCTGGCTGCAGATAACTCACTTTCTGAGGTTACAGGTCTGGGGTCAGTGGGTCACTGATATGAAAGGCAGCTGACAGGATTACTGAGGAGTCAGAGGTCTGCAGAATGCTCCCCATCTCAGCTTCAGTCAGGATGGGTGAGGCTTTGTTAGGTGCTGTTGGCATAATATAAGCAAAACTTCAACCTAGACTTTTAGGTTTTTTTTTTTGTGGGTTTCTATTGATGCTACCTGAATTCTGACCACATTTTAAAAGCTTTTAAACGCATGAATTTTCTGCCATGTTTGAGGAGGCTGATTTACATTTATATTGTTATGAATCTGACCCAAGCTGTGTTCAAAATGCCCATTCACTCCCTGCCTCCCTGCCTCCCTACTCGCTATATAGTGAATTCAGATATAGTGAACTATATAGTAAACTCAATATAACCATAAAATTATCAGCTTTTGGGCAGTACTCGGCTTGCTTTCTCAGTGCCGTTAATGACATCATCATGGTGCAACAGTAAAACGTAACAGATTAATGTTGTTAAGAAGTGAAAACCTACATGTGTTTTGTCGTAAATATATATTAAATCAAATCATATTTACTGTATTAATAAATATAAATACCTGAGGGAGTTTATGTTGTAATGTGAAGCTGCTCTCACTGCTCTGTTGGCTCCACATTGCATTATGGGATACACTGGCTAATGTAGTAACCATCGGTTGTACACTACTTTTCAAAATGCATTGTAGGCTATTTTGAGTGTACTATATAGTGAATGAAATTTTCAGTTAAGATTTCAAACAGCATTACAAAGTGGCTAATTCACTATATAGTACACTATACGGGGAACGAGTGAACGTTTCAAGCACGGCACCATACTGGGCAGCATGGTGGTACGGTGGTTAGCATCGTTGCCGAACAGCTAGAAGGTTCCAGGTTCGAATCCCAATGCTGGCAGGGGTGTGAACCTTTCTATGTGGAGTTTGCATGTTCTCCCTGTGCTGTATGGGTTCAATCCGGGAGCTCTGGTTTCCTCCCACTATCCAAAGACATGCATGTTAGGTTAACTGGTCATTCTAAATTGTCCCTAGGTATCTGTATCCTGTAGGCCCTTAGAACAGAGAGTACTAGTGAGGCGCTTTGAGTGGTCTAGGGAAAACAGTACCTATTGTAAAGAACTTACAGAGTCTGGCCGACGGCACTTCTGCTGCTGGTGCATTGAATGCAATTCTACATCAGGTCTCTTCTTGGCTGCATCTTCCTCTCATTGATTAGGTCCCCTTACATAACACATGGATTTCACATGTAGCCTCATGTGAAAAACATGAAAATGTTCCAAACCCATGTCTCCATCCATTTTATTTGCATGTTTCTATGTAAATAACATGGGAAACATGTGCATCACTTGATTCACAAGTGTTTTTTGTACATGCATATCAGGGTTTATCAGGGTCAAGTGTTGGACTAGCCAGCCTGCATCTGTCCTCTTCACTCACATAGAGTATTAGTTAAGGTTTTGGTGGACATGACAAAAACCATAAACAGGAACACACTCTCTCCCAGATCATTGCTGCTCTGTGGGTACCAACAATATTTATGATAATAATTCTTAAAGAAATTTGAAAATCCATCCATCCATCTTCTACCATCCACCCAGTGGTCCAGGTTGTGAGGGCAGGAGTATAAGCAGAGAAGTCCAGACTGCCACCTGATTCACATAGCTCCATGATCCCAGTGATCCCACCAGCAGGTGGTGAGCCCACTGGAGGGTGGAGCCATGCGTCTTGTTTATGACTTGTTGTTGGCCTGGCTCCAGGACAGGGCCCTGGTAAACCCATACCGGGGGGAGTACTCTGGATCCTGGTTATAACTTGTCATGGGTATCCACTGGAACCCTCTTTGTCTGACCAGTTTGCATTGGGAGACCCTACCAGGGGCAAGATGCCCTGACAGCTTAGCTCCTGGGATCATTAGGGCACACAAACTCCCTCCACCACAATAAAGTGCCGATCCACAGAGGGGGAAACTTGAACAGAATGACAGAAAATATAAATCTGATTAAAAATGGATATGAGATATTCTGTAAACACCCAAACAGTAAACACATATGAAGTTCAAGCATATTTATGGTTCAGAGCCTTATGTTACTACAGATTTAACAAAAAGTCAAAGATTGTTCTTTACTAGGACACCTTCAAACAGGAATCATCCCTCTCGCCCTTGAAATTTGAAGATGGCAAAAAATCCAAGAAGAATGCAGGCTGTGGATTACACAGGGTTACAAAAATATTTTTTTTGTAAGTCGTCTGTGTTTTTTCAACTGATTTAAGACAATTTTGCACCGCTGAATCCGAAAATGACATCCGTTTGTCTCAATCAGGTGCCAAGTAAAAACCTGTACTTACTTAGTTCTTACTTTGTACTGTGCATGTACTTACCTTTATATAAAGGCAAGTACATTTAAATTGAATGTTACATCATCATTGTTCAAAATTCAGAGAATTTCAAGACATAAAAAAGAATTTTGCATCACATAAAGCGAAAATACCCGTACATGTAAACAAAAACATATACAGTAAAACAACATGTGGCCATAATTCAAAAAGTTGACCTGATTGAGCAAAACTAATGTGATGTTTGGATTCAGCACATCAAAATTGTCCCAAATCAGCTAAAAAAACTTAGACAATAAATTTGGTGTTGACCAGTGTAATTTGAATGAGCTGAAGTCAAAGTTAATCACATTTTCTTGTTGTCATGAGTTAAGAACACTCGTGTTCAGCGAGATGTTCTTTAGAAGAGCAAATGCCTTTTGGTGTAGAGACAGTTATGAGATAAATTGTCTGTTTCATGATTTTGTTGTTAAGTTTGCTCTTTTGTTTTTAAGGTTTGAAAAATATGTAGGAATTAATTTTTTTTAGGATTACTTATTGTTTTTTTATGTTCATATTGCCAGTATTTTGACTGCCTTTTGTGTTTAATTGTGTCTTGCAAACCCAAACAGTAATAAGATTAAATCAATTAATCCTCAGGGAATATGACAATGTTATAGAATGTCAAACCTGCCACACGTCTCTATATTTCTGTCTACATTTCCTCATTTGTCTACAACCTCCAGCATTAAACTTCATCTTTGTATTTTCATGTTTGTCCAGACTACAAGGGTGGATTCCACCTCCAACCGGTCCAGGACACTCTGCGCGAGTGTCAGTTGATCGAAGAGTTTGAGAGGCTGCGTGCTTCCGGTCAACAGTCAGGACATCTGCCTCCATCCCGTTCTTTCACCCCACTACTGGATGTACCTGTGGACAACTACATGTCCTCTACTGTGCGCTCCCGTTCCCCGAGCCCCATACCCACTCACAGCTTCCTCCACACAGAATCGCCACACAGCACCCAGAGTGGGCGCCGAACTCATCGGTCCCCAAGCACTCATCGGTACGACGAGGCCTCCTTGTTGTCCGTGTCTGACAGAGGAGATGGGGCCTTTGAGCGAGGAAGGTCACCTGTGAGGAACAGCCATGGGAGGGCGAGGAGGGAGGGAAGTCCTGACAGCATAGATTGCAGGCAAAGTGGGTGGGAGGGCTACACTGAGGTCAGTGTACGTGTTCCCTCTCGGCGGGGGGGGAGAACCCATCTGGCTGATGTCTTTGACCCCCAGAGAGAAAGGAGTCCATCCACTGCAAGTGGGAGTGGTCAGCAGGTAAACGGGAATCAGCAGAATGGTCACAGAAGGAAGAGAAGAGTAACTGTACAATCCGAGGAGTATGAACTTACTACTTTGACAATCTCCAAGGCCAAGCAGTCACTGGGTAAATATGTTTTTTTTAAGTTTATTCTAAATATGTTTCTGAAATGTTGAACCTCTGATTAAAATCTCACCAGTTAAAGTTTTAAGTGTGGATATGAAAATGTCAGTCAAATACCAGCCATGAATGACTGTTGCAAAGCTGCTCATTAGTTTACCAGCAGAGGGCAGGACTTTACTTATTACTTAACAAAAAAGGCAGTTTCATGCTTGAGTATCAGCTGAAAAAGAAACTATAGAAACCCCATACATTACAGGACTTGTTATGATGTGACAAACAAAATACAAGCTGTGAAAAATAAATCTCTCATTTTATGATTATTTTTTGATTTCCCTGTTTTTAGGTATAAGCATCTCGGGAGGGATGGAGTCCAGGGTCCAGCCTATGATAAAGATTGAGAAAATCTTCCCAGGTGGGGCTGCATCTACAAACGAAGATCTGAAGGTGAGCACACCAAAATTCATCAATATTTCAGAAAAAAAATTCTGTAAGCTCTCACTGGTAATAGCCTTAGAATGTATCATTCTGATCCTTGAAGTCTGATTAAAAAGGTCGAAAAATGTTGGGCTTTGCACGTCTATATCCGATGTCAGTTTTTGAATATAATCTGTGTCTGTCAGAACTCTGTGCTGTGGTTATGAGTTGCTGCGTTGTTGCCATAAGTAGTCGTGCCTTTAACAGAGAGGCTGAAGGTGTGCAGTGAGGAGTGGAGGGTAGATGAGTAGGGAGCCAGCTCAAGTAGCCCATCACCTCCATTATTGATAAAGAGAGCGGATGCTGGTCTGCTAATGTATTGGTAATATATTGCTTGCAAAGTAACCAAACGGATGTTGGTGATCTTCACTAAAACATACATAAGCACATTAACTACAGGGTAATTCCTAAAGCCGCCGCCACCCAACTACACTGGCATTAATGATTCTTAAAAAGCGTTGGATAAAATTGCAATAAAAGGTTTCCGATCTACATATGAGTTGCAAGCCAATTTCCCTGCTATTAATTGACAACTTCTACTCCGGGTCTATTACCTGATTAGAATGTGAACCAACTGGCGGATCCAGTATCTGATCAGCATTTCAAATTTAAAGTACTTCCTGTTACTCTTCATGCTACCTGTATTCACATAAGCATCCAAACTAAGAAGAAGAAAAGTGCAAGATTTGGCAAAGACTTTTGAAAAGAATGGGGGAAAACACAGCCTACACAACAGCTGAAGTGGATAATAACGGAATTTCATCTTTGAATTACATTTCGCTTCACTGACTTGGAAGCTGCCTAGAAGAAATATGCTTGATTTTACTTGTTTCTACCAGAAATGACTGCATTTTTAGTCATTTTAATTAATCTATTATTTTATTTCATATAAATCAGTGTTGAATTGATTGTTCTCTTTTTCGGATCAGGAAACATGTAATTTATTACTGTTTACTATTTAATTATAGTATTTGTATTATATTAGAGGGAACATATGAATAGTATACATTTTATTTTCCTCAAATCGACATATTTAAGAGGAGAAACGTTGCAAATTTATGTGAAAAAAAATCACTAATTAATTAAGTAATATTACATAAGAGGGCGTATGGTATCAATGAATACGTCACTACAGTGATTAGGTTGTAGGCCCAATGTGAAGAAAAAGGCCGAAGGCATTGCTGCAGCATGATACTGTAAACCTTGAGTGTAATATTGCTTTTATACAATAGTTTCACAAGCATAGTTTATTAAATGACAGCAATACAAGACAAAATATTATGATTTTTGTTCATTTAACCAGTTATTTTGCTCTGCTGAGAAGCATAGTTCCTTCTGAATGTACTTGCTTACATAACTGTTGCTAAGCACCTCAATTAGCATATATAAATATAGAAAAGAATAGGCCTGCTGTTATTTCATGCACATAACCAAATTAAATATTGTCCAGCGCAGAAGTCAGTGTTTAAATACATACAGCTCCACCTGTTGAGTACATTTTGTAGGTCACATGACTCATGGCTAGTCTGTTGTTAGCTTGTTAGTGATTCAGCTTCGGCTTTGTTAGTTTCTGCGCACTTCGCTCACTTTTTTTCTTGGCATTTTCAGATGGAACAAAGAATCCATCACTATAAAGTTATTATGATTGGCTGATCGAGACAATAAATCCAACTCTAGCTTGTTTATTTTGCTACAAACATGGTTAAAATATTGCAATGTCGGGGCTGTGATAAGGGGGCGGGGATTCTCCCAGCGTGCTTGCGCTGCAGAGGATTCAAAGACTGTTATTATCCGTGTGTTCTAAGTGTTATTGCTGTGCCATTATAACTGTGTTTTAAGACCAGTTAGTGTTGTTTCCCTGTATGTGATAGATCATATGTCTGTGTCACCATGAGGGTCTGTGTAAATGACCTCCCCTTCATGCTGTGTTGTGAGTGAGTGAAGAATAGAGCGTGTTGCGTCACAGTCATCTCTCATTATCCGGGTGAACCCCATGAAACGTCACACTGGTGTCAGAAGTGGGATCTTGGAGAGATGGAAGTGAGGATCGACGTAGAGATTCGGTGACTCCCGCGGCTCATTGGCCAGATAGAGACGGAGATGGACAAATGGAACAGCGGACCCGACGGGGCCAGCATACCCCGCATTCTGCCTTTCTCAAGGCAGGGCGGGCCGAACAGAGCAAATCTGCCCTGCTTCCCGCCGTTTTCAGGGCAGGACGGGCCGGCGATTCCACTGCGACCTGGGACTGCAGTCGACCAAGAGGCGATCATCCCACCGACCTGCCAATGGGCCAAACTCCCCCGTTTTGGTGGCGAAATCCCGCTGGATGACTACCTGTCCCAGGTCGAACTGGCTGCTGCGCTGAATGGCTGGACGCCCAAAGAGACCGCTGTACAGGTCACGCTGACCCTGGAGGGCGGGGCTCTCTGCATGCTGTCTGACCTCTGGCCTGAGGAACGTCACAGCTGGCCAGCGCTACAAGGAATGCTCTGGAGGCAGTTTGGGAGAGCAACCAATGCTAAGCACGCCTGGGAACAGCTGGCCAACCGCTGGCGAGGCAGCCGAGAGAGCCTGGGAGCCTACGCAGCAGACAAACGGCTACTGACACAGCGTAGCTACCCGGATTTTGAGCCGGGGACGGTGGAGAAGCTCGCCCTCTAGCACTTCATCCCTGAGCTCCACCCAGCCCGGCTCCAAAAACACATCCGGATTCACGCAGCGAGCAGCTGGGAGACGGCTGTGGCAGAGGCGGAGCGGGTGGAGCTGATGATGGATCATGCAGCTGATGTGTCCTCACCAAGGCAGAGAGCTTTCCAGGCCACAGCTGAGAGGAGGAGGAGGAGGAATTACGCCGGACCACAGCTGCGCAGTCGGTGAGAGTACAACAACAGTGGTGCAAGGAAGGATGCTTCCACTGTGGGGAGCCAGGGCACATTGCGTGTTACTGCCCGACACCCACCCCGCGACAGACCGCCCTTTCACCGGCTTTAACCCGAGAGCGAGGTGGCACAGATGGGGACCTACCACCTTCCACAGACATTCTCACAGTCATCAGGGCTGTAGCTACAGTGCAGCCTGGACAGCACACCAATCCGGGTCCTGATCGACACCGGTTCCACCATTTCCCTGGTTCGACCCAGGGCGCTGCCCGGCACAGATGGACTTGGAACGCAAGTGTGGGAACCTACCTGGCGCTGCATCCTCACAGCCACCAGTGAGCCTGCCAGGCTGGGGGGGTGACGGGTCGTTGGGGTGGGAGTGACCGGTCAGAACACGAACCACCCGTTCTGGCTGGCTGACATCCAGGACTCGTGCATCATTGGACTAGACCTGTCGCAGCATGGGGCGGGAAGATTGACACCGCCAGCTCTTCTCTCCCGCTGGGGGCTCAAACCATCACGCTCTGTGGCAACAGCCAGACGAGGAACCAGGAGGCCCACGCGATCAGAGGGCCGGTGCCGTCAGCGCAGGCCGAGGATCATGACCTAGCAGTCTCACAGGCTGTCCAGACTGCTACGGTCCAGGATAGCGCAGCGGGTCACAGCTCTTCTTCAGATCACCGGACAGCTCTCCCCAGTGATGATGTCACGGAGGCCCTTGGTGCACAGCAGCTTCAGAGTGAGCAGGATAGAGATCCTGTCATCTCCCGAGTCTGGCAGTGGCTGGACATGGGCCAGTGGCCCAACCAGAAGGCTGTGGCTGCACTGGACCCAGAGACCAAGGCCCTGCATTCCCAGTGGTCCAACCTCTGCTGTCACGAGGGTGTTGTTTATCACTGGTGCCAGTCTCTAGCTGGGCAGCGCCACGTCTGGCAGCAGCTGATCCCCCGACGGCTCTGCCCCAAGGTGCTCCAGTTGGTCCACGGGCCGGTGGGGGCGGGCCACTTCCGAGTGAGGAAGACTCTGCAGCAGCTTCGGGCTTGGTTCTACTGGCCAGGGTGCCGATGGGACATGAAGCGCCATGTCCACCGTTGTGCCATCTGCATGGCTCAGAGAGGACAGACGCAGCAATCCCACGCCCCCCTGCAGCAGTATGAGATGGACAGCAAACAGGGGTTGGATTATTCGTTCCGCTCAAGAGGACGTCTGCACACGGTACCCGAACTGGCTCGGAAGACCCTGGTAGCGGTGGAGAGTCTACAAAAACAAGCGTATGACTCCCGTTGCCAGGAGAGGGACTTTGCTGAACTTATTCTGCCCGGAGTGGAAAGAGGGACTGTCACCAAAGCTGGTGAGCCACTGGTCGGGCCCATGTGTGCTGGTCACCGACAATGCAGCCGCCCCGACACTTGGACGGATTTGTGTTGGACTTTCGAGTTGGACTTTATTATTCTGGGGACAGAAACCAGTCTGGGGGGGACACTGTAACGTGGGGGCTGTGATAAGGGAGCGGGGATTCTCCCGGCATGCTTGCGCCGCGGAAGATTCAAAGACTGTTATTATCCATGTGTTCTAAGTGTTATGGCTGCGCCATTATAACTGTGTTATAAGACCAGTTAGCGTTGTTTCCCTGTATGTGATAGATGATGTGTCTGTGTCACCATGAGTGAGAGGAGGGTCTGTGTAAATGACCTCCCCTCCCCTTCGTTCTGTGTTGTGAGTGAGCGAGTGAAGAATAAAGCCGCTGCATCACAATCATCTCTCATTATTTGAGTGAACCCCATGAAACGTCACAATATCTATGGTCGGATGTATATAGGGGCAGAACTTCCAGGTCAGGGAGGCCTGGGTTTTTAGAACCGTCTCTTTGCAAACAGCGCCTCACTGTGGAAATTAAGGTGTCCAAAGCAGCATTACAATTCTCAAAAATACACACGTGGACAAAATTGTTGGTACCCCTTCTGTTAATGAAAGAAAAACCCACAATGGTCACAGAAATAACTTGAATCTGACAAAAGTGGTAATAAATAAAAATTCTATGAAAATTAACCAGTGAAAATCAGACAATGCTTTTGAATTGTGGTTCAGCAGAATCATTTTAAAAAACAAACTCATGAAACAGGCCTGGACAAAAATGATGGTACCCCTAGAAAAGACTGAAAATAATGTGACCATAGGAACATGTTCAACCAAGATGTGTCCTCTAATTAACATCACAGGTGTCTACAAACTTGTAATCAGTCAGTCGGCCTATTTAAAGGGTGACAAGTAGTCACTGTGCTGTTTGATGACATGGTGTGTACCACACTAAACATGGACCAGAGGAAGCAAAGGAGAGAGTTGTCTCAGGAGATTAGAAAGAAAATTATGGACAAGCATGTTAAAGGTAAAGGCTATAAGACCATCTCCAAGCAGCTTGATGTTCCTGTGACTACAGTTGCACATATTATTCAGAAATTTAAGATCCACGGGACTGTAGCCAACCTCCCTGGACGTGGCCGCAGGAGGAGACGGATAATACGAATGGTAACAAAAGAGCCCAAAACAACCTCTAAACACATTCATGGTGAACTCCAAGGTCAAGGTACATCAGTGTCAGATCGCACCATCCGTTGTTGTTTGAGCCAAAGTGGACTTCATGGGAGATGACCAAGGAGGACACCACTGTTGAAAACAAATCATAAAAAAGCCAGACTGGAATTTGCCAATCTGCATGTTGACAAGCCACAAAGCTTCTGGGAGAATGTCCTATGGACAGACAAGATAAAACTGGAACTTTTTGGCAAGGCACATCAGCTCTATGTTCACAGACGCAAAAATGAAGCATACCAAGAAAAGAACACTGTCCCTACTGTGAAACATGGAGGAGGTTCTGTTATGTTCTGGGGCTGCTTTGCTGCATCTGGCACAGGGTGTCTTGAATCTGTGCAGGGTCAATGAAATCTCAAGACTATCAAGGTATTCTAGAGAGAAATGTGCTGCCCAGTGTCAGACAGCTTGGTCTCAGTCGCAGGTCATGGGTCTTGCAACAGGATAATGACCCAAAACACACAGCTAAAAACACCCAAGAATGGCTAAGAGCGAAACATTGGACTTTTCTAAATTGGCCTTCTATGAGCCCTGATCTAAATCCTATTGAACATCTGTGGAAGGAGCTGAAACATGCCGTCTGGAGAAGGCACCCTTCAAACCTGAGACAACTGGAGCAGTTTGCTCATGAGGAGTGGGCCAAAATACCTGCTGAGAGGTGCAGAAGTCTCATTGACAGTTACAGAAATCGTTTGATTGCAGTGATTGCCTCAAAAGGTTGTGCAACAAAATATTAAGTTAAGGGTACCATCATTTTTGTCCAGGCCTGTTTCATGAGTTTGTTTTTTTTTAAATAATTCTGTTGAACCACAATTCAAAAGCATTGTCTGATTTTCATTGGTTAATTTTCATAGAATTTTTATTTATTACCACTTTTGTCAGATTCAAGTTATTTCTGTGACCATTGTGGTTTTTTCTTTCATCAGCAGAGGGGTACCAACAATTTTGTCCACAGCTGTAAGAAGCCACTGATACTAACTTTAATTTATAAAGATTATTAAAACACAGCTGAAGTGGAGTGATGCATCTGTCGCTCCTGGACTCCCTGTTGTCCAATCAAATTGATGTGTTGGAACTAACTGTTGCATAATAAGAAATAAATGATACTTTTTACAGGAAAAATGTCTCAATTCAATGACAAAAATATCACATATTTATTGAAAAAAGAGTCTCAATTGTGCATTTAAAAGTTGAAAATTTATGTATGTTAAAAAATTTGCAAAGAAAAAATCACAATCTTAGAGGAAGAATGTTTCTTTTTTCCTCTTAAAAATTAATCTGAGGGAATATTTTCATCAAATTAACAATGAAGAAACAAACTGGTGAAAGTAAAGCCACAAATTTAGAAGTAAAAAGATGCAAATGTACAAATAAAAACTTGCAAATGTATGTATAAAAAAAAGTCAGAACTTTACATGAAAAAGGTTTATGAAAGGCTTTGCAGAGTTTTAAATTTAGAAGGAAAAAGTCTGTTATTAAAGACCAAAAAAAATAAAAATGCACTTTTCTCATAAATTTGCCACGTTTATCTTGCATATTGGCCACTTATTTTCTTGTTTCTGTAAAATTTGCCCCGTACCTTTTTTAACTTCTCAGATGGCCTTATCATGCCATTGTACTTTTACTGACTGGGACAAATTGAATACTTTTACTTCAACAATTGAAAAGATTAATTCTGGACCAAGCTGTTGGATCCCTGAAAGATATTAGTCTCATAACGTTATCTATCTTTTTTTTCAGCCATGCTCCTAGCACATCTACATAACTGTCAGTTTGTAGGCTCAGATGCAGATATATGGTCACATGCCAGCACCTTTGTGCTATCTGCTGTCTCTGCCTCACACCTCACGACTAGACATGTCAGCTGGCCCATATCGGCACCGGAACTTAGTGCTATCTCCCTGTGCTCTGCCGATGGAAGTGAGGCCAGAGCAGTTCAGTGTTAACATGCATCCTGCTTCCTTAGGCCAGTGATAATGGGTGGAGGATGTTGTTTTGTGTGTGTATTTCTGTGCTCAAAAGAGACAGCCTGTCCTGGTCATTAGAGAGCAGAAGTTGAGACATGAGTGAGTCTAGAGTGGCCAGGTCCCAAACAAAGGAATGTGGGACAAAGATCATGCTTGAGTGGGACAATGTGGGACACGCTAACAGTACCATCCTGGATACCCCCCACGGAAACAAAGTGGGGAATTTAAAAAAGCCTCACCTTCAGTGGAAGGCCTGGGCTTGTTCCTCTGCGGGAGATGGTCCTGTCTCAGGGTAGTGGGAGGGAGCAGCACCTGAGGAGTGTTCCCGGTGTCTGCTCCCTCTGGCAGGGCCTCCAGTGCTTCCACAGTGGCCTCGGCATGCTCCGGTTGGTGCACTTTTAGATCTGCTGTAATTTGTGGTCCCGGGTGGCTGCTTGTGACTTTGCGCGGGTTGACTCATGTGGTGCACTCAAACTCTTGAAAGCAAAGATTGATGATCACACACCAGCTGGTAGAAGGGTGGCCCAAGCCAGCCGGCATAAAAGCACAGTACACACACTCAAATTTAACGTGGCACTCTTGTAAAAGGATCACCGTTTTTTGTGGTCGTAATGTAAAGGTAATCCTCAAACCCTCTAACACTGACTGTTTTTTTACAGCTACCACTGAAATACTTATGTGTCAAGATGGTGCAGACACGTTTCCATGTACCAGCGACATTAGCGTAGTCCCAGTTGTAGCATTCCTTCCAAACTTTCTCAATGGAATGGGGGAGGGCAGATTGATATGGTGCTGGGTTAACCTGTGACTGACCCATGCTGCGAGGCACAGTTTGACTGACGTCAGTGACGGCCCCTAAGATGACAGCCTGCCCTACTTTCCTCACAGCTACAGGATATAAGTTACATCTTGTGAAGTGTCCCTAAGCCCTTGAAAATTCAGGGCTTTCAGAATGTGGGACAACATCTCAGTTTTACAGGATGAGCAAAGTGACTGTGCTGTGCAGTTCCACACAAAGCGGGACGCCTCGTCACTCTTAGTGAGGCATGTGAGTGTAGCTGTATATGACAGATGAGTTACTAGCTGCAGTGCAGAATTATATTAATCAGATGCAGCACTGATACTAAACTTATGATTTCAGAGCAGTTCTGTACTTGGCATCATTCCCTCACTGCAGGTTTAGTTATGTTTACAGGCTCCTCAGAAAAGAGGGAACATCATAAACGGGTGTAAAGAGGGTGGGGGGCAGATTAGGCTGTGATCTCTTTAATTCAGATAAACTTCTCCAAAATCTCCTCTTTGGGTGAATGGATCTAAATCTTCTGAGACTGTTTGTATGGGAAGCTATAAGAGAACTGGTGAACACCAGACCGTCCGGCAGCACAAATCTAACATCATCGTATACCTAACCCTAATAAATAATAATATAGATAATAATAATATCGAAAGATAGAGCTAGCTGGTGCAGAAAGAAAGAGGAAAAACAAAATAATCTGCTCGTGTGCAGTTACTACAAATGAAAAGGACGGGGGAAAGTTTTGTGATTGGTGGATATGTAGCACAATGGCCGTTGGCCTTGTGTGCTTTTGTGTTGCTAACCTTCAGTGAGGTTGAGCACATTAGGCAGGTGCATCCTCGGCAAAAGCTGATGACATCAGGGGAAGTTCCTCTCCTCGGGGATCCACAGATTTGTGGCGCTCCGCACACATCGTGCAGGAAACAGCGCGCTAACGACACTAACTGTGTGTGTGGTTGTCTAAGTGTATGTTCCTTTATCAGTAACCTTGCGCTGAAGGGGAAACTTTATATGTGTACTAGCGACAGCTTTCACTGTGAATGCATGAAAATAATGGGAGAGCTTCTACTCATTGTGGCATAAATTATGTTAATTATAAAGAGTCACAGTCAGTTCACATTTATGGAAATTGTCTATAATGCTGTTCTAGAAAAAGAGGTAGCGAGAGAGAACGCAATAATACATAGGCTACCTAATCCCAATGTGTGTATTTTCATATTTAACTTCCACTACCTTTGCTTCCGCAGGCAGGGTATGAGCTGTTGTCTGTGGATGGTGAGAATCTACAGGGGGTGACTCATCAGCACGCTGTGGATGTAATTCGCTGCGCATTCGGCAACAAGGCAAAAGACCCGATGGTTTTTGTGGTCAAGGTCCCTAAGAGACTTGCTGACTAAACTTGCCTGTGCGCCTCACAGCCAGACTGCTGCTCAGGCATGAAGGACAACAAAACCTGGATCTCCCAGGGGACAGGTAGAGCCCAGAGAGGAGAGGATCAAAGTCACAGCTGGGACAAGAAATGTGTTAGAAAATAGGGCTTTTTATTTTTCAGATTGTTATAAATAACTTTGCTATGATGGAACAAAGTGTACAATTTTTATAACATTTTTAGAAAGCATTTTACTCACTGCATACATTGCACTACAACTTGGCTAGAAGTTACTCTCCTGTTACTTTCTAAAGAGGGTGTGTGATTAATGAGCTCATCTTTGGTTGAAGTTTTACCGCTGTTCAACGTGTGGCCACCCAGCCATGACCTCTGAGTCAGTGATCTGTACTTTTTACTTGAAGTGTCTCAGCAGCCCTACAAGCCTGCCAGAGGGAGATTATGGCAGCCTACATTATGAGATTTATACCCAGATTAAATCCCTGTATTATGTCAAAACTGATCGTTTGGGTTTAGAGGATGTCTGGGGAGATTATTGCAAATTGCTGCTCAGTGTTTTTTGTGCCGTACTTTTCTGGCAGAAGGGCTTGTGTTCTGGAGCAATCCGCCACTTTAGGGGCTTAATTACACCATGCTGTGGACAGAGCTTATGCAAACATGTGGAGGAGCTGGAAAAACATGGAAATGGGAGAGTGCAGTGTGCTTAGTGCCTTATGTGTAAGGGCTATGGAAGACAACTTTGATAAATGCTAGTCAAATCTGGTTTCATAAAGCAACAAAAACCACATGCTGTTAAATTGTGAAGATGTTATGGAATACCTTTGAGTTATTCATGATATTTCACTAGAATGCAATGAAAGTCATTAAAGATAACCACAGATAGTAGCAAAGCGCACCAAAACTCATCTGAGTCAGCCCTCCTCTGTGAGTGAGAAGTCAGAATTGAATTGTCTATTCTGTACACATTTAAAGCTACTTGGATTTGTACATAAAACTAACATGATGACAAGCCCAAGAATAGACCAAAATGTATCATAAACCATGCCAAAAATGCACTAACGTACATAGATATAGGACTAATAGAAAAGCAACAAAAAACATGTTGAAACTAAAGGGAACTCAGAGAGCAAATATCTCCACAATGACTGTTTATTCACTTAGCACCCTCTTAAAGTGACACACTGGTGAAAATTAATTTTTTTTTTCTTGTTAACATGGCTCCAACATGTTTTTTATGACTTACACATCATATCAAGAGCAAAATTACTCTTATGTGCCATATCTCTGTTTTTCTGCTGTGAAAGTTCAGTTAAGCTCCTCCCCTTCTAAAAGGAAGTTTAGATAAACTGTTCTAATAACTTCACTAGAACGGGGAACCAATCAAGATGAAGCACTGGGTTTGGCCTTGGAGGAAGAGGACGGAACTGAGGATTTAGCTTAGGCTCCAGTGGCAGTTTGCATTTTTGGACAGCCGCTTTGAAAACTTGACCCAAATTAAGATAGGTTTTACCATTAAACTCCTTTTAAGGACCAATGCACTTCCAACCATTATCCTGGGCCACATGCATACAAGTGGACATGTCGTTCAGCTGGTAAGTCTGCATTTTATCATGGGATTTATTCTGTTTGTGGTATGTAGCGCTAGCTGCCATTAGCCTTTCATGTGCCTGATACTGCAGTCTACTAATGGTATGGTTTTACATACAGTAAATGTCAAAGCCTTGTGTCAGATAGGTTTTGTGCTGGAAAGAAAATGATCCACAAGTATCCAGATAAGCTTGGATATATTTAGATGCTGCACCATGTTGATTTGTTTGTTCAGACTTTTTTGGAGAGACGCTGCTGCACGTTAAAGACGGGCGGACAAGAGCGATGTAATCAGATACAGTCATCTGACAGTTGTGCCCCAATGCAGGGCAGCAAAGTAAAATACTTTTGGGGTGTGTTGAGGTCATGCAGAAAGTATTGTGCACAGAATGAATGTGTTGTTTGGTGATTGCTGAGAGGACCAGAGTTAACACCAGAGCTGCTGCCCCCAGTTGTGTGTGTCCACTCTCCAACTGCAGGCCAGAGCGGCCTCTCCACTGTGTTCTGTGCTGCCCCAGTGCATGTGTAGTTGCATGGGATATACAATCGATCTGATCATTCCTCTTGTTATGACCATTCCTCCTGGAGGGGGCTGAAACACTCTAAACAGTCATGGTGGTGTTAATGTTTAAAGATTTGGATATTATAGATATGCGAGCACCGGTGGGGACTTGCGGTCTACTTTTGGGCTGCTATTTGTGGCTCGCATCCCGGCAGAGGACAGTGGTGGGTCCAGGTCATGGGGGCAGCAGTCCAAACAGTAGCCCAGACTGCTGCCCAGTTCACATACACTCCTTTCTAAAAATATTGGAACAGTGACACAAGTTTTGTTATTTTAGCTGTTTACCAAAACATATTCAAGAGATAGTTATATAACCAATACGAGCTTAAAGCACAGACTCTCAGCTTTAATCTGAGGGCAGTCACATCCAAACTGGAGGAACGGTTTAGGAATTGCAACCATTTTTATTAAAAAAAATCTCCTTTCAGGGCCTCAAAAGTAATTGAACAAATTAACATTATCATAAATAAAATGTTCATTTTTAATACTTTGTTGAGAATCCTTTGCAGGCGATGACTGCCTGAAGTCTGGAACACATGGACATTACTAAACACTGGGTTTTCTCCTTTCTGCCGCTTTGTCAGGCCTTTACTACAGCTGTCTTCAGTTGTTGGTTGTTTGTGGGTCTTTCTGCCTCAAGTTTTGTCTTAAGCAAGTGAAATTCATGCTTAATCGGGGTGAGATCTGGTGATTGACTCGGCCATTGCAGAATGGTCCACTCCTTTGCCTTGAAAAACTCATGGGTTGCTTTCGCGATAAGTTTTGAGTTATTGTCCATCTGTACTGTGAAGTGCTGTCCAATCACCTTTGCTGCATTTGGCTGAATCTGAATAGACAGTATATCCCTATACACTTCAAAATTCAACTGGCTGCTTCTATCTTCTGTCACATCATCAATAAGCAACAACCCAGTGCCATTGGAAGCCATACATGCCCATGGCATCACACTGCCTCCACCATGTTTTACAGAGGATGTGGTGTGCTTTCGATCATGGGCTGTTTTAAGACTTCTCCAGACGTTCTTCTTCCCATCATTCTAGTACAAGTTGATCTTGGTTTCATCTGTCCAAAGAATGCTGTTCCAGAACTGGGCTGGCTTCTTTAGATGTTTTTTTTTTTTTGGCAAAGTCTGATCTGGCCTTTCTATTTTGAGACTGATTAATGGTTTACACCTTGTGGTGAACCCTCTACAGTGGGGCAAAAAAGTATTTAGTCAGCCACCAATTGTGCAAATTCTTCCTCTTTTCCTCAGTAAAATAAGTATTTGGTCACCTACAAACAAGCAAGATTTCTGGCTCTCACAGACCTGTAACTTCTTCTTTAAGAGGCTCCTCTGTCCTCCAGTCATTACCTGTATTAATGGCACCTGTTTGAACTCATTATCAGTATAAAAGACACCTGTCCACAACCTCAGACAGTCAGACTCCAAACTCCACTATGGCCAAGACCAAAGAGCTGTCAAAGGACACCAGAAACAAAATTGTAGACCTGCACCAGGCTGGGAAGACTGAATCTGCAATAGGTAAGCAGCTTGGTGTGAAGAAATCAACTGTGGGAGCAATTATTAGAAAATGGAGGACATACAAGACTACTGATAATCTCCCTCGATCTGGGGCTCCACGCAAGATCTCACTCCGTGAGGTCAAAATTATCACGAGAACGGTGAGCAAAAATCCCAGAACCACACGGGGGGACCTAGTGAATGACCTGCAGAGAGCTGGGACCAAAGTAACAAAGGCTTCATCAGTAACACACTACGCCGCCAGGGACTTAAATCCTGCAGTGCTAGACGTGTCCCCCTGCTTAAGCCAGTACATGTCCAGGCCCGTCTGAAGTTTGCTAGAGAGCATTTGGATGATCCAGAAGAGGATTGGGAGAATGTCATATGGTCAGATGAAACCAAAATAGAACTTTTTGGTAAAAACTCAACTTGTCGTGTTTGGAGGAGAAAGAACACCATACCTACTGTGAAGCATGAGGGTGAAAACATCATACTTTGGGGCTGTTTTTCTGCAAAGGGACCAGGACAACTGATCCGTGTAAAGGAAAGAATGAATGGGGCCATGTATCGTGAGATTTTGAGTGAAAACCTCCTTCCACCATCAAGGGCATTGAAGATGAAACGTGGTTGGGTCTTTCAGCATGACAGTGATCCCAAACACACTGCCCGGGCAACAAAGGAGTGGCTTCGTAAGAAGCATTTCAAGGTCCTGGAGTAGCCTAGCCAGTCTCCAGATCTCAACCCCATAGAAAATCTTTGGAGGGAGTTGAAAGTCCGTGTTGCCCAGCGACAGCCCCAAAACATCACTGCTCTAGAGGAGATCTGCATGGAGGAATGGGCCAAAATACCAGCAACAGTGTGTGAAAACATTGTGAAGACTTACAGAAAACGTTTGACCTCTGTCATTGCCAACAAAGGGTATATAACAAAGTATTGAGATGAACTTTTGTTAATGACCAAATACTTATTTTACCGAGGAATTTACCAATTAATTCATTAAAAATCCTTCAATGTGATTTTCTGGATATTTTTTTTCTTATTTTGTCTCTCATAGTTGAGGTATACCTATGATGAAAATTGTAGACCTCTCTCATCTTTTAAGTGGGAGAACTTGCACAATTGGTGGCTGACTAAATACTTTTTTACCCCACTGTATATTTGTTCTCATGAAGTCTTCTCTTTATGGTAGTCTTAGATACTGATACACCTACTTCCTGGAGACTCTTCTTCACTTGGGTGGATGTTGTGAAGGGGTTTTTCTTCACCATGGAAAGGATCTTGCGATCATCGACCACCATTGTCTTCTGTGGACGTCCAGGCCTATTGAAGTTCTCAAGCTCACCAGTGCGCTCTTTTGTTTCTCAGAATGTACCAAACTGTTGATTTATCCTCTGCTAACATTTCTGCTATCTCTCTAATGGATTGCTTTTTTTTTTCAGCCTAAGGATGGTCTGTTTCACTTCCACTGAGAGCTCCTTTGACTGCATGTTGTGGGTTCACAGTAACACACCTGGAATCAACTCCAGACTTTTTACCCGCTTTATTGATGATGGATTAACAAGGGAATAGCTCAGGTAGCCCATAAAATAGCTTCTGAGTCAACTAGTCATTTACTTTTTAAGTGCCTGAAACAAGGAGATTATGTATAAAAATGGTTGAAATTCAGAAACCATAACTCCAATTTGGATGTGAATACCCCCAAATTAAAGCTGAAAGTCTGCACTTTAAGCCCACATTGATTATACAACTATATCTTGAATATATTTTGGTAAACAGCTATAATAAAACTTTTGTCACTGGTCCAATACTTTGAGGCGAGTACAGCACCACGATCCCTCCTGTAGGTTGTGAGCCTACTGGAAGGTGGACCCATGTGACTCCTTTGGGTACACTGGATCCTTGCTGTAACTTTTTCATGGGGATCCACTGTGACCTTGGCCTTTGACGTTTTTACTGAAAAAAACAAAAAAAAAACAAAAAGCAAAAGCACTGTGGGGTGAGTGCAATATCCCCCGCCTCCATTTTCTTTGAAGATCCAAATATGCCACTGAAGGAGAGCAGTTTTTAACTTTTCCATATAATTATTGGGGCAAAACCAAATTACGATAACCCCATCATACAACCCATGGTTGTAGGTCAGGATCCCAAGGTGCACCTTTGTAGCAAGTTGGGTGACCCTAGAGAGCTTTACACGTTCTATAGTAAGAGAACATAGGGAATGCTAACCTTGACCGTTGACCTTTTGATCCCAAACCCATATTCAGAGGTCATGGTCTCAGGTTGAACTTGTGTACCAAGTTTGGTGACCGTAGCATTCTTTGTTGTTGAAACATGGTTTACATGCCATCTTGACACTGACCTTTGACCTTGCAATCAAAAAAACCATAGTCAAACTTCAGGATCACAGGGTGAACTTATGTGTATTTAAGTTTGGTGACTCTAGCTTACCTTGTTGTATAGTAATAGGAAATAAGTAATGGCAACCTTGACCTTTGACCCCAAACCTATAGCCCCAGTTCAGGGTCACAGGATGAACCTGTGTACCAGGTTTGGTGACCCTAACTTTATTTGTTCTAGAGTAATAGTGCAAATGGAATGTTGACTGTGACCTTTGACCCCAAACTCATAGTCAGATCAGGGTGTAAGCCATCCAAGATTTGTCTTGGAGACAACTATGGTATCAATTTGAAGAGCCTACATTTCTTTCAGTAGTCATCACATTTAGAAGATTTAGGGAAAAATTGACTGTTGACCTTGATCTCAAGGTCTATAATTCCTGCAAAAATCATCCAATCAGTCACCGGAGTGGTGGCCTAATTGATAGAGCACCCTCCCCACAACCGGGAGGTTGGGGGTTCAAGTCCTGGCTGGGTCATACCAAAGATCATATAAAAGTTGTACTTCCCGCCTTCTAGCTTGGTGCTCAGCGTAATAGAATGGGGGAAGGAGAAGTTGTTTGTGGCGGCGCCTTGCATGGCAGCAACCCTTCTGATTCTGTATGTGATTAACATTGTAGATAGGAGAAATGTAATTTCATTCTACTGTACATGATTGGCTGTATGGACTGAATGACAGCAGCGATGGCTTCTTCATCAAATTGCAATAAGCGCATCATCGGTGTATATCAAACCCTGGTACCATATTTCAGAACATTTGGATTAAAACTGTTGGAAGATGATTTCACAAGACAGTTGCTGTCTATTAACTGAGTAAATGGTATTCACTTATATAACGCTTTTTCTCATCTCTAGATGACCAAAATGCTTTACAGATTCTGCTATCCACCCATTCACACATTGATGGCAGCAGAGCTGCCATGCACAGGCTGGCCTGACCCACCAGGAGCAACTGCGGGTTCAGTGTCTTGCTCAAGGACACTTTGACATGCAGACAGAGCAGGAATCGAACCCCTGACCCTCCGATCAGTAGTCAGCCACACTACACCTGTGCCACAGCTGCCAACTGAGGTGAAATAGGAGACCATAAGTCAGGGTCTATAACTCCTGCAAATATTATCCAATTGGAGTCAAATTGCTATATGTACATCATCAGTGTATATCAAACCCTGGTCCCAAGTTTCAAAACCATCGGAAAACAACTGTAGGGGTTGATAGCTCGAGTAGGTTCATTTTGTCTTCTTTTTCAATTATTAGTTTTTTTGTTTTTTCTTATTTCAGACAAGAATAAAAAGGAGATGTTTTTTACCGCTACATGTTTCAAGTGACGACTGCAGTCTTCCTCAGAAGTGTCAGCTGATCGCTGTTTAGTACCATTTATCAGCTGTTTTTCCTAGGCGGAGCCAGCCCAGCAGAACTGTCAGATCCATTGGGCTGGCCACGCCGCCCACCATCCGATGGTCTCTGGAGAATGTAGTCGTAGTTGTGGGAAAGCATATACCATCATGGGCAACCTCTGACCGGCAGAAATGAGGGACTCCATTGCAGGTAGGACTACAGTTTGACTGGGTTTATTTTCCCCAAAACACAAAATAATAAGCAGCATGGGGGCTGAATATAAAGTGAGCCGTGAAAGGCTGAAAACTCACAGAAACAGACACAATCACGGGAACAGGAGTCGGAGGGAAATCCATGGAATGACACCACACCAAATGCACACAGACGAGGCCATATATAGGGAACAGAAGATCAGGGGAAACACAAGACAGCTGGGGATAGTAACGAGGAATAAATCAGCAACACATGAGGAGAAACGGCTATGACCATGGAAGACATGAGGGGTTTGAATATGATAGAAAAGGGAGACTAGGGAACACACACACATGAGACTGTATAGATGACCAAGATGGGACACAGAACCACAACAGTTAGTAATGGGGACCACATGACAGACTGAGAACCGGGGAAGACAATAACAATCACAGAGGACCCAGGAGAGACACAGAAGGCAAAACACAGGCAAATAATCATAATAATAAACCGTGGGCATGATCCATGGACTCAACCCAGACAACAGAACCCCACCACCACCACCAAGGGCGGAATCCAGATGCCCAAAAAGCAAAACAAATACCCCAATTTGGTGGGAGGAGTGGGATAAAGGCACGGTGGGCAAAAACACAAACACAGCAGAAGAATGTTCATCAGGTGGTTGGCCAGAGCCCCAAGACCACCAACAGTAGGAATATGGCACATCTGTTGGCCTACCAAAGTCCATGAATCACCAGATGGAGAAACATGGTGCGTCGGGTGACCTACCAGAGTGCAAAGGCCACCAGATCAGGGAGCGAGGTGGATCAGGGGGCCTACCCAAGTCCATGAGCCACCTGAAAGATGAATAGGGTGCGTCGGGAGGCCTACCAAAGTCCATGGGCCACCAGACAAATGAACATGGTACCATAGAGGCATTAAACTCAGGAGCCTTTAATGCAAGTGATAGAAAAGGAGCCTCTTGCACAGAGGACAACACAGAAGCATCATACTCAAGAGATAATGACATGAAAACTTTACCCTCTGAAGCTTTAATCTCTGGAGAAGACAACAAAGAACCCATAAAATCAAGGGAAGACAACATGGAAATCTTGCATTCAGGAGATGATGACATAGAACCTTTACACTCAGAGGATAACAACATGAAACCCCCAAACTCAGGATGTGTCAACAAGGAACTTTTAACCTTGGGAGATAACATGGAACCTGTAACCTCAGGAAGTGATGTTATGGACACTTTGAACTCAGGAGATAATGGAAACATGGAAACTTTACATTCCGGAGATATCAACATAGGAACTGTAAAGTCAAGAGGTGACCAAATGGGCACTTTACACTCAGGAGGTAATGACAATACAGGAACTTGAATCTCAGGAGAGAATGACAACATGAGATTTCCTTGCGCTAGAGATAACATAGAAGTGTTAAACTCAGGAGATAACATACAGTGGATATAAAAAGTTTACACACCCCTGTTCAAATGCCAGGTTTTTGTGATATAAAAAAATGAGACCAAGATAAATCATTTCAAAACTTTTTCACTATTAATGTGACATATAACCTGTACAACCCAATTGAAAAACAAACTGAAATCTTTTAAGAGAAAAAATAAAAAACTTACAATAACCTGTTTGCATAAATATGCATGCCCTTAAACTAATATTTTGTCACAGCACCTTTGGCTTTTATTACAGCACTCAGTCTTTTTGGGTAGGAGGCTATCAGTGTGGCACGTCTTGATGTGGCAATATTTGCCCACTCTTCACTATGTTCCATGGTATATTTAATGCCTTAGAAATTCTTTTGTACCATTCTCCTGACTGATATTTTTGAACAATGAGATCCCTCTGATGCTTTGGAAACTCTCTACGGACCATGATTTGTGCTGTAAGATGTGACTACAAAAATGTCAGGAAAAGCCTACTAGAACAGCTGAATTTTATTTGGGGTCAATCAGAGGCACTTTAAATGGTGGCAGGTGTGTGATGACTCCCATTTAACATGAGTTTGAATGTGATTGGTTAATTCTGAACACAGCCACATCCCCAGTTATAACAGAGTGTGCATTTTTATGCAACCAGGTTATTGTAAGTTTTTTTTTTCACTTTAAAGATTTCAGTTTGTTTTTCAATTGGGTTGTATAGGTTATAGGTCACATTAATGGTGGAAAAAGTTTTGAAATAATTTATCTGGGTCTCATTTTATGCATCACAAAAACCTGGCATTTGAACAGGGGTGTGTAGACTTTTTATATCCACTGTCGGTACCTCTTGCTCAAAAGAAAATAACATGGGAGTTTTAAACTCGGAAGATGACATTGGGGCTCTTTGCTCTGGAGACCACAAAGGAACCATTTGCTCTGAAAATAACATAGAAGCCTTTAGCTCTGAATATAACATAGGAACTCTTTGCTCTGAAGATAACAACATGGTTGCTCCTTGCTCTGAAGAAAACATAGGAGCTTTTTGCTCTGAAAAGGAAAACATAGGAGTTTTTTGCTCTGAAAATAACACAGGAACCTTTTGCTCTGAAAATAACACAGGGACCTGAGCTCTGAAAATAACACAGGAGCCTTTAGCTCTGAAAATAACATGGAAGCTTTTTTGCTTTGAAGATAACCACATGGGAGCTTTCTGCTCCGAAAATGAAGATAACAATGCGGGAGCTTTCTGCTCCCAAGATGAAGATAACAATATGGGAGCTTTCTGCTCTGAACATAACAACACGGGAGCCTTTGCTCCGAAGATGAAGATAACAATACAGGAGCTTTTTGCTTTGAAGGTAGTACCTGAGGGGCCTTCAGCGCAGTGGCATTAGGCTTGGGAACCAGCAGATGCAGAGCTCTGACCTCAGGAAGACATGGTGGAGGCCCACCGGCCTCTGGGACTGATGGTTGGGATGCGCTGGTCATTGAGACTGCAGGGGTTGAAATGTTCTCCTCCATCCCTGACAAAGCCACCTCAGACAAAGAAGAAGAAATGCAGGTCAGTATCTGGTCCATAACACAACCACCAGCAGAAGAGCTTGGCGGGGAGAGCTCAGAGGCAGATCAGAACTGCAAATGGGTCTCCCCTCCAGAAGCAAGACAAGACCTCTCTAAAACAGGTACAGAAGAAATAAAGAGGATTTGTCTTAACTCCTGCTCCTCCGCTGGCGAGGGTCCTGAGGGCACTGCTGCTGGTGGAGCATCAGACGTGGACACAGAAAATGGAGCACGTCATGGAGCCGGCACTGGAGGCACAGAGCGACATGGAGCCAGGCACAGAGCGACGTGGAGCTGGAACTGGAGGCACAGAGCGATGTGAAGCTGGAATTGGAGGCACAGAGCGACATGGAGCAGTCAAAACCCCTGGTGTGGGACCCGATGCTGGCGATGGAGCACCCTCCTTTGGAGCTACAGCTACTTAGAACCCATGGAGAGCAGTGGCTGGATGGCAGCATGGAGCTGGAGGAGCTGAGTCTTCCATAACTGGCTGGTTCCAACCCAGCAGGGGCACATACTCAGGGAGAAGCCAGGGTTTGTTGTACAACATTATTTCAGTCTGTGTGAGCAAAATCTGCCGTCACTCCTCCTGCTCCACCTTGTCAACAAAAAACTGGGGCCCCGATGCAGCAAACCTGATCTGACAGCCAACAGGGTCATCCAGCGTAGGCATGGAGGCAGCAGGTAGGGGAGTAGCAAATCATGATGGCGCTACCTGAGCTGAAGAGCAACTTGGAAAGGGTCTTGTAGCCAAATGAGAAGTGGAGGACGTCTGTACCCAGGGGCATATCCCTGCTGGTGCAAATACAGGGGAAGATGAGCTTCTCACCAACAGCCAGAGCAACTGTTGCATATGGGGAACAGTGGAGAGGAAACTGGGCAGTCCTGGCTTGGTCCACAGGCTGGAGCTCGCAGCTCAGCCACACCATCCAGGTATCTCAGGGCTTCAGGAGTGCAAGAGGCCTGGGCATCGCCGATAAATTTCTCTATCAAGCCCACAATCCAACACTCTTCCTCATCCAAACCTCAAACAATGAAGTCCGTGCCTGCAGAGTCAAACGGTAGCATCATTCTGTCATGGGCAACCTCTGACCGGCAGAAATGACAGACTCTAACACAGGCAGGACGACAGTTTGACTGGGTTTATTTTCCCCAAAACAAAATAATAAGCAGCACAGGGGCTGAACATAAAGTGAGCCATGAAAGGCTGAAAACTCACAGAAACAGGCACAAGGGAAATCCACTTCCAATCCAATCCATGAAATCCAGAGGGAAATCCACAGAATGATGCCACACCAAAGCCCCTTTTCCACGAGTACCTGTTTAGCCCGGTACAGCACAGTTCAGTTCAGTTCGCTTGTGTTTCCATTACACCGGAGTACCGCTTGATGTGGGTGGGATTTGTTACAGGGAGGTGCTGCAACCCTCCCATTACGTAAAACAAGTGACACAGGTAAAACTCAAGATGGCAGGATTCGAGGCGACTGCGGTCTCTGGCTTTTTTTTTTTGCCAGAGTAGAGGCAAAATAGGACAGCCAGAGAAGGTTATAGGCGGCGAGACGACACACTCTGGAAAAGTACTGGAGTGTTTGGGAAGCCATGAGGATACAAACTACATCACATATGAAGGTAAGCCGATGATTGCTAATGCTACTTTGCTTTAAGTCCGCTGTACTACATTGTAGTGTCGGCAAGTTATTGCTATTAGGTACTAAAATATGTATTCTCTGTGTGTGTGTTTCAGATGGCTCTCTTGTGGCAAAATTATTGCTTCAAACCATGGGTCTGGGCGTTCAACACAGGCTCCCAGTTATGAGATGTCAACCCAGCTTCACAAATGCTCAGTGGTTACAGAACTCCAGAATGTCTGTAGAAATGTTTAGCTTCCTGTGCAACAAATAGCTCTGATCTGTGTGAAAATCATGGAGAGACTGTTGAGACATCATGGGATGTACCTGCTCCAGCCGGTGGTATCGTGACTAAAAGTGATAAGCTGCCAAAACTTGATCACCAGGTCCCATATTGTAGTTATGGGGTTATATTAGCCATAAAATATATGTTTCAACAGGTCAACAATACTGAGTTAGGTATAATAAGATATATTTAACAATTATGATGCATTTTAAGCCAAAACAAACTGGATCTAGGATTAAAAGCAATTAAAATAACGCAGTCACAAGGTTACATGGAGAAATACATGAATTTAATGGATATATATCATATCGAATATTGCTGACTACATGTAGATACTGTATAAATATATATTCTCTGCATCAACAGTGAACTATACATGTATTCATTCAGTATAGCACTAGGAATTTTGACAATAAACCTTTGTACTTTTTGCAGATCTGCCTCCATTTTTGTTTTATGTGTGAAGGTTACCACCAAGTGACACAAATTAAATACTAAAAGATTGGAAAAGCTGTCTAAGAACAATCCAGCAGTTTGAGAAATCACTTTTGGTTTAAGTCTCCCAACAGAATTATGAGCCATAAAGCAGTTTGTGTTAAAATGTTAAATCCCATTAAACTCTAACTTAGGGGTGTCCAATCATGTGCCATGGAGGGCCAAGACTCTGCAGGTTCTTTCTTCTACCCAGTCTCTTCAGCAGGTGTTTTCACTGATCAGCAGTCAGTGGAAGAAATTCAGTGGAATCTGCTGCTGAAGACACTAGTTGGAGGTAAAGCCTGCAGGGTCTTGGCGCTCCTTGGCACATGATTGGACACCCCTGCCCTAACCCATTATTAGAAAATATAGATGCTAATATGGCCCAGAATTCCGCCATATACTGGTACTAACACTAAAGTGTGCAGTGTCTTCTGCACTGGCACATCCAACAATACAGTCTTCAGTAAATAAAATAATTGTTTTGGTTACCTTTTCTTAAAAATGAGCCATTATTTTCAACATCACTGATAAATGGTTTGTACTGTTGACTCTTTTCCCACCGGTATCTTAACAGACAAAATAGAAAATCATGATACAAACACACAAGTCACTAAACTGTTTATTACAATCAGCAGCAAATTCCAGATTATTTAGAATGTGCAAAATTCAAACTGTAAAAAAACCCCAAAACATTAGAATGGGTCACACACACCGGCCACACGCTGCCTCACTGAGAAGCAACTGGATGTGCCGCTCACACTGGTCCCGGTTCACCAGATCTTCAGCCTGCATCTCTGTAAATAGTGACACAAGGTCTGGTTTGGGGTGGATCGTTTTCCTCTTGCCTAGACGAAAGAGAGAAATGGGTGGTGGTTAATTAAAAGAAACCCCGATTATATTGGCATGTTAGCTCTATATGCTTTATTTTTATGTTGGCAACATAACTATAATATAATTTTTTTGAAAATAATTCCCAGTTTTATACATTTTTAAAAAACTTTATTACGATGTAAATCGCCATTTTTGTTTACATCGCAATGCATTCTGGGTAGTGACGTAGAATGGTTGCAGCCGTTTTTTCTGTCTTATACAAGCCAAGAAGCGAAGCTACTAACTACTGCCATTTGTCAGTGAAAATGCCACATTGCGCGGCTTTTGGATGTAATTTCCAATCAAAGGGAAATAAAGAGAGCGGGGTAAGCCTCCATAGCTTTCCTAAAGAGGGAAAGTGGAGGAAAAAGTGGGGCGGCAGCGGCTCAGCAGGTAGAGCAGGTCGTCTAATAACCCCATGGTTGGCGGTTCGCATCACGCTCTCCCCAGATATCCTGCTGTTGTGTCCTTGGGCAAGACATTTCACCCACATTGCCTCCAGTGCCCATAACACTGGGTATGAATGTGTAAAAATGTTTAAATGCTCGGTGGTGGCCGGAGAGGCCGCTGGCGCGGATTGGCAGCCACATTTCCGTCACTCTGAGTGTCTGTGATCACGCGCTATAGCGCACCCTTGATAAAGCTGGCATATGTATTAATCATGCTATGATAAAGCACTATATCGCTCAAAGCGCGCGCATGAGACATGTCTATGTTCACGCGCTATAGCGCACGCCTATATGGACTGGATGGAAATCATGGAAGCGCAAAACCGCAATAATGGAATTATGTTTTGACTGGGTCGCGAGACCAGAACCACGAGTCCGTAATAAGCGGACCAGCGTCGCGTTCGTCTGACAATGAGGAAGAGAAGTTCGCCAGCTACGCTGCTGCTGTGAACAGGTAAGTGTTATAAGCTAAATTATTCTTTATCCCTGAAAATTGTAATCAAAAATGACTTTTGACCGATCGGTAAATTACAACTGTGCGGCGCACGAAGTCCGAAGTCCGTGCGCCGTGTCCAGACCGTGAACGCCCCCCCAGGCTACTCTTCTGTAGCGGGGGGGGCGCAGTGACCGCGGTGACTGTGTGCCGCGGTCGCCACATGACTATTCCGATGGCCGATGTCCGTCCTCTGTAGCGGGGTGGTGGGGGGGGTGGTGGGAGTTGTTATCTTCTACATTAGAAATATTTTAGAATAATTTTTAGTGCACTGTAGGTTATTTTTTCTTGTAAAAAAAAAAGCCACACATTTTTTACGTGGCATGCTTCTTTGTGTGTGGGGGCTTGTTTGTTCATTCATTCATTCATGAATGAATGAATAAACAACCCCCCCCACACACACACACACAGCCCTGAGTGTCACCTTTCATTAGAGCCCAAGATGAAGCTTCTATATTGAATCATTCAAAAGTTACAGACGTTTTTCCAAACTGTGCCATTTGGCACAATTTGGCACAGTTCAAAAACACCTGGGAACAACCTGAGGAAAAAACTGTGTAATATATTAATTTTTTGTGCTATCGTTACAAAATTTTGACCTCAGCTGGATAACACTTGGTTCTACATTTCTATTGCATTTTCCAGCCCGGATCTGAAGCTGTGTGTTATTTGCAAGCATTTGTATCCAAAAAAAACACCCAGGCGAAATTTATTTTCTTCAAGTTCAGTATGTTTAGATGACTGTAACTCAGTGGCCGGAGCACTTAGAGAGATTATGACTGTTTTGCCAAAAAATTCAAAGTGTTTTCTTTTAAATGAGATCAACCCCATGAAGATGCTGCAAAGGGTTGAATAACAGCTTTCGATTTACTTTGGGCACATTATTTTTTTTGGCGTTTTTAGGGAAATTGACCAGAGTGCAAGGGGTTAACTTAAAAAGCAAAGGATTTGAGTACTTTGTCCACCACTACTAAAAAATAACGGGATGTGCAACTTACCACTCATAACACATTACTGTGTCGTGCTAAACGTTGCCAGTGTCAAAGCAGATGCTGGTCGGACTCTAGAACGAAAATACGCACAACTTAAGTACATGCACAGCACGAAAGTGCAACGTGTAAAAAACCCCACCTTTTTCACCAGGATTACAACTAGCTTATTTCATCAGATATTGTCAACATAAGCGCAAAATACAAGGAGAGCACGGAGTTAGCATTGACAGCTAACTAGCTAGCTCATTATCTGCACATGAGACAATGTTGTTGTCTGTTCAAAGTGAACGTTTCACTGTTGGGATAAATAACGTAAAAGATGCATAATATCACATCATATCACATCACTCACCATCCTCTATATCCTAATATCATGGCTTTCAACTGCTGAAGCTGGGTGCTCCCGCGGCCATAAATTTGTTTCGGGTAGCTCTGTCTAGTTCCCTCTGGATTTTCTCATCAGCTGAAAGGCACAGAAAACTCTGCTGGACTGTGGTGTTGATTTCTGTGGGTCTGATTTCTGTGAAGCCATTCTATCGTTGTTGTTTTTACAGACGCTTGCTTGCTGGCTCACGGACGAATCTTTGCAAATGGCAGCTCGAGATTCTGTAATTCAGCCTTCAAAGGTCACTCTCGTGACGTTGCGCCCGGACCAATCAGTGGCCTGCAGTCTTTTGACGTCACATTTTCAGGTCGGTACGGCACACTTAGAACCACTCTGGAGTAGATCTGAACAATCAGGACCGAAACCGTTACAGTTCCTAATGGAAAAGCCTACAAAGCATACCAAACCAAACCGAACAGGGCCAAACAGGTACTAGTGGAAAAGGGCCATAAATGATCGCAGACGAGGACATATATAGGAAACAGATGATCAGGGGAAACACGAGACAGCTGGGGATAGTAATGAGGAATAAATCAGCAACACATGAGGAGAAACGGCTATGACTATGGGAGACATGAGGGGTTGAGAATGATAGAAAAGGGAGAACAGGGAACTCACACGAGACTGTACAGATGACCAAGGTGGGACACAGAACCACAACAGTTAATAATGGGGACCACATGACAGACTGAGGACCGGGGAAGACAATAACAATCACAAAGGACCCAGGAGAGACACAGAAGGCAAAACACAGGCAAATACAGACATGGACAAAATTGTTGGTACCCCTCTGTTAATGAAAGAAAAACCCACAATGATAACA
The DNA here is from genome assembly GCA_020510985.1 of Pholidichthys leucotaenia. NCBI lineage: Eukaryota > Metazoa > Chordata > Actinopteri > Cichliformes > Pholidichthyidae > Pholidichthys > Pholidichthys leucotaenia. The sequence goes on from CM035841.1 coordinate 336,968,933, forward strand.
GAAATAACTTGAATCTGACAATAGTGGTAATAAATAAAAATTCTATGAAAATTAACCAATGAAAATCAGACAATGCTTTTGAATTGTGGTTCAACAGAATTATTTTAAAAAACAAACTCATGAAACAGGCCTGGACAAAAATGATGGTACCCTTAACTTAATATTTTGTTGCACAACCTTTTGAGGCAATCACTGCAATCAAACGATTTCTCTGTCAATGAGACTTCTGCACCTCTCAGCAGGTATTTTGGCCCACTCCTCATGAGCAAACTGCTCCAGTTGTCTCAGGTTTGAAGGGTGCCTTCTCCAGACGGCATGTTTCAGCTCCTTCCACAGATGTTCAATAGGATTTAGATCAGGGCTCATAGAAGGCCACTTTAGAATAGTCCAATGTTTCGCTCTTAGCCATTCTTGGGTGTTTTTAGCTATGTGTTTTGGGTCATTATCCTGTTGCAAGACCCATGACCTGCGACTGAGACCAAGCTGTCTGACACTGGGCAGCACATTTCTCTCTAGAATACCTTGATAGTCTTGAGATTTCATTGTACCCTGCACAGATTCAAGACACCCTGTGCCAGATGCAGCAAAGCAGCCCCAGAACATAACAGAACCTCCTCCATGTTTCACAGTAGGGACAGTGTTCTTTTCTTGGTATGCTTCGTTTTTGCGTCTGTGAACATAGAGCTGATGTGCCTTGCCAAAAAGTTCCAGTTTTGTCTTGTCTGTCCATTGGACATTCTCCCAGAAGCTTTGTGGCTTGTCAACATGCAGTTTGGCAAATTCCAGTCTGGCTTTTTTATGATTTGTTTTCAACAGTGGTGTCCTCCTTGGTCGTCTCCCATGAAGTCCACTTTGGCTCAAACGACGACGGATGGTGTGATCTGACACTGATGTACCTTGACCTTGGAGTTCACCATGAATGTGTTTAGAGGTTGTTCTGGGCTCTTTTGTTACCATTTGTATTATCCGTCTCCTCCTGCGGCCACGTCCAGGGAGGTTGGCTACAGTCCCGTGGATCTTAAATTTCTGAATAATATGTGCAACTGTAGTCACAGGAACATCAAGCTGCTTGGAGATGGTCTTATAGCCTTTACCTTTAACATGTTTGCCTATAATTTTCTTTCTAATCTCCTGAGACAGCTCTCTCCTTTGCTTCCTCTGGTCCATGTTTAGTGTGGTACACACCATGTCAACAAACAGCACAGTGACTACTCGTCACCCTTTAAATAGGCCGACTGACTGATTACAAGTTTGTAGACACCTGTGATGTTAATTAGAGGACACATCTTGGTTGAACATGTCCCTATGGTCACATTATTTTCAATCTTTTCTAGGGGTACCATCATTTTTGTCCAGGCCTGTTTCATGAGTGTTTTTTAAAATAATTATGTTGAACCACAATTCAAAAGCATTGTCTGATTTTCATTGGTTAATTTTCATAGAATTTTTATTTACCACTTTTGTCAGATTCAAGTTATTTCTGTGACCATTGTGGGTTTTTCTTTCATTAACAGAGGGGTACCAACAATTTTGTCCACATCTGTGTAATCATCATAATAAAACAAACCGTGGGCATGAGCCAAGGACTCAGCCCAGATGATGACATATATGCCCCCTCATCCCGATTCATGCCGTCTTTTCCCCGCTTCCTGATTTCTGTGGCCTCCTTGACCCAGCGTTTGTGTGTGACATACAGCCCCATAACATAATCCCCCTTTGGTTTTCTCCCGAAGATAGATTAAAAAAAAAAAAAAAAATCAATGTCTAGAACATATTTTTAGTGTTAAGTTTAAGTCTGATGATGAAAATGACACACACACACGATGACCCTGTGACACTGAAGTTCAATAATAATAATGCATCAGATTTATATAGTGCTTTAACATAGACGCTCAGATGCTTTTACAAATAGATACATTATTCATTCACTCCAGACAGACAATGGTAGTGGCAAGCTACTACTGTAGCCACAGCTGCCCTGGGACAGGCTGATGGAAACTTGGCTGCCAATCCACGTCAATGGCCTCTCTGGCCACCACTAAACATTTTATACACATTCATACCCAGTGTTATGGACACTGGAGGCAAGGTGTCTTGGCCAGGGACACAATGGCAGGATATCTGGGGAGAGTGGGATTTGAACCGCCAACCATCCGGTTATTGGATGACCTGCTCTACCTCCTGAGTCACTGCCGCTCCCAGTTTGAGCTTTTGACCTCAACATGAATGCTATTACTATTCAAATTTGATAAGAAATTGTGATCCTTTGACCTTGAATTTTTACCTTTAACCTCAAAATAACCATTTCTAGAATACAGAATGTACATGTACTATTCCTATCCTAAGTTTGGTGCTAATATCTGCAGTCATTCCTGTTAACCAGTAGTCAAAGATGAATAGAGCTGAAAATTTTCCCACGCTGACACATGAACACCTAGCCCTGTCCATCGACTCAGACGAGCTAAAAAAACAAAACACCCACACAATCAAATCAGCAACCATTTAAAGGTGTGACAGGTTGTTTTTAATTAAAAACAGGTTTTTTTTGTACAAGAAATGTACACATAAAATATATGTGTATATTTATATATATATGAATGCAGACAACGTAAGTGGAAAAAAACAGACAAAAAAGAAGAAAAAACAGAAATGTGTTACGTTGCTTTGGTCTAGTCACAGTGGCTACATCTGAAATAGATCATTTGTCTAAATAAAAGACAGTGTCACTCTGTTATACTATTTAGTGTTTTACATATTTACATGGAAAATAGTTCTGAACAGAATTAAAGACAAAAAAACAAACAAAAAAACAAGATGCACAAAGTACTTTTCAGTGAATGACTCAACACCTGTGCTTGCTGTTATTGATGTACCTGTGGAGAGTAGTAACAGTCTAGGTCTGGTTAGCATTGTACTGTAAATGTAACTGGATAAACGCACCTTGTATGATTCAAAATTACTTCCCATGGCTTGAGCTTAACAATTTATACACAGTGCAGATGTTTTAATACTTTATGTCTTCTACACTGTGATAAATGTGGTAATACCATGCAAAATAAAACCCAATCAAATACACAAGATCAAAAATTCCCAGGTTCAGGAAACAACACTTTCTGGGTATAACCTCAGTTTAAAGGGACAGCTCAACTCGGAATCCAAATGAAATGTTTTACTCTGTTCTGTAATCATGTTTATTCAAGTAAATTACTTTGTTATGACAGGAATATATCAGCTACAGAGACGGGCACCTCGACAGTAATGTTTCCAGAAATCATGACTCAACAATCCCCTGCTGTAACAGCCATTTTCTTCTTACATCTACGTCAAGCCCACATCCAAGCAAAAAAAAATAAAAAAAAAATACTAGTATCCAGAGGTGGGTAGAGTAGGAAGAAAATTACTCAATTAAAGGTTGTGTTACCTTATGATGTGAATTACTCAACAAGTAGTCACCAAAGAAATACTTACACAATAAAAAGTAAAAAAATAAAAATAAAGTATCAACTAAAAAGTAATGCTTTTGACCAATTTGTGAATTTTTTTTCTTAAATTTGTGAATATTTTTTTTCTTTGTAAATTTACTTTTGTTACCTCAACCAAGAAGATAATGTTTTCATATTGGTTTGTCTGTTTTTGTGCAGGATTATGCAAAAACTGCTGGATGAATTTTGATGAACTTTTCTCCAGAGTTGGCCCTTGGTCTCCAGATGAACCTGTTAGATTTTGCAGATGATCTGGGTCAGGATACCAATTCTTGATCACTTTTTCCACTTTCTTTAACATTGCAAGATAGGGTCTTGGCGGCGGTATGTGCCCTCTTAGTGCCCTGTTTTGTTTTTTTAAATAAATTTGGGACTTTTCTCCCCCCCCCCCCCCCATAGAGTTGCAATTTTCTCATGAATTTGTGATATTTTTCTTGTGAATTTCTAACTTTTTCTTCTGTTAAATTTGTTTTTTTCCTTCATAATTTATGACTCTTTTTTTCCAATTAAATGTTTCACTTTTTTCTTATAAGTCTGAAACTTTTTAGATAAATCTGTGACCTCTTTTGCACATATTTAAAACTTTTCCTCATAAATTTGAAACTTTTTTTTCTTGTAACTTTCTTTCACTTTTTTGCAAGGGGGCCCACTTGGCCCAGATTTGTATTATGCATTTAATCCCACTTTTAAATAAAGAGAAGGTAAACATCTCTACAGCTACGGCACAAACTTCTGGGTGAACTGTCAAAACACTCATAGGTGATGTGGCAAAACTCAAATATGGCAACACAAATCAGTGTGACTGTATAACCATCAAGTGAAAGATCAATTCAAACAGAGACAACTAGCCTGAAATAAAAGCTCTTCCCGTTTCATCACCCACAAAGTTTGGTCATTAGAATATGATTATATGATGTAAACATTTACATTTTCATGCATTACATCAACAGGTGCACTCTTCCTCTGCTGCTGCCTCCATTTACAACTGAGCCCTCATCTGAAATATCAGTATGAAATTTACATTAACCCACACTTTTACCAGTACAACAACAAAAATATCTTCAGGTGCTATATATATATAAAAAATATACAACATCTCCTCAGTTATATAGATTTTCATTTAACTATTAATCCTCGATATAGACTCTTTGCAAAATAAAAGTTCTCAGCGTCTCCTCAGTCTTTACACACAACCCTGCATATAAAGTGAGAAAACAACAGCGCAGCCCAGTTTCAAATGCTTTATATTTAGTGCCCTAAAGCCAGCCTGGCTTAGAGACATTCAGTGCTCAAGCTGCTGCATCTGCAAACTCTCATCTCACTGCTACCTGAACCAGCTCATCTCATAAAACAAAGACATGCACACATGCCAGTCCCACTTCCTGTGTAGCAGTCAGTGAAGATTATAGTCTTGGGGATGGGGGGAGGGGGCTAGGAAGACTTTAAAAGAGTTATTTGGCTCCGTGTTGCCATGAGTTACATAAAGGGCACTAATGGGAGTGAAGGGGGGGGGGGGCAGAAGAATGCCAGCAATACAAACAGAGGCTTAAAACTCTATGACATCACAACCAGACTGTAATACTGTAAATATGCTCTATTTTTAGTGTCATGATGCCGAACACTGAGCTGCTTTTCTCTGTAATAAAAATAGTTGAATAAGATGCTGAAAGAGCAAGAGAGGACAAATAAAGGAAGAAGAGAGGAATGGGTCCTCTTAGTGCTATCGGCCACTTTAAAGACTACTTCCCACACAAGTAATTACAAAACATAAAATGTTCATACTGGGCCTTGCTGCATTGCAGACAAGAGTGCACGCATTGGCCGAGGGTAAATCTGGATGTTGGTGGTCTACAAAACGGCAGCAAGAGTTCAAATAAACATTTTCTTTAGGCTTTTGGTTTCCCAGTGCTGGATGGTTTGGGAAATGACAACAGGATGCTCACATATAAGCAAACAGAGCTGAATATGTTTTTTGTTTTTTCACTTTACAAGGAAAAAGTCCTCAACAAAAAGGAGAGTAATAGTTGTGCCAAGTAATTCCATGTTTCTCATGGTGGTCAGATGTTTTCTTTACTGCATTTCTCTGAAGTAACAATACATTCCTATTCAAACACACACCACTAAGAAAATACCTTTAAAACAGCAAAATATCTATCTGTTATGATTTATAATAATCCCATGGACAACATAAAATACAAATAGGGGCTGTTCGTAGTCATGTTTGCAGATGGAGGACGGATGCAGCGGTTGTTTGTGTGGATGAGGCTGTGGTTAATAGCCGGGTGACTGATTGGATTGCTATACGATTACATGCATGCTGGTGGACGCCGTGTACAACACTGTGTGCTACCAACAAAAGTTGTGACTATGCTCTGACCAGATTGCTCCATAGCATTTTTGCCTCAAGTTCCCATCGATTTTCACTACCCTGATTCGAACGTGGTCTGAGAGAGAAACACTTGTTTTAATGCTTTTTGCTCCTGTAGAAGGATAGAAGTCTTTGTGCTGGCTTTGCAGTTGAATAAAACCCATTAAAAGCACAGTAGGAGACACCTTATAAGGATTTACTGGAGAACATCACTGTTAGCAGGAAGGAAGAAAATGCACCTTTGGGAGATCTGAGTGCTTGCTCGGTGATCCAGGTAAAGCCATGTTGAAGGTAGTGCAGTATTTAGCCCGGAGTCATTTTAAAAATTCTGTTTCTTTGCACATATCACTGTGCTTTGTGTGCATGCTTAGATCTCTGTGGCAGTGATTTCCTCAAAGTGGATGTCGTTGCTGCCACTGTGGACCTCATAGTCCTCCATGTCCCTGCTCTCCAGCTCCAGACTCAGCTCCCTCATCGCTCGCTCCAGATCACGGTTGTGGCGGTACATCTGGATGTAGTTCTGCTGCAGCTGCTTCTGGTAGCGGATTACCTGGATTGAGAAGGGAAATGGAAAATAAGAAGTGAGAAATCAGCAAAAACCCTGGCCCACATTAAAATATTTAAAAAATCTTAACAGATTTAGAAAACGTGGGAGACTGCACACACAACTTTAAAAAGCAACAACATGGATTTAAAGCGAGGTAGTCAGATCCGGGAAAATTTTTTTTTTTTTGCATGCATGGAAAGAAAATCCTATAGACACATATAGCGCGATTGTCTGCGAGTGTGAATGACCTGTTCCACGAGCAAATGTACGTTTTTTTGGTCCGTGGCTGTTTACATCGGCCAGGATACTTCGTGCGCCGATGGGCCGTAGGATCCGGAAAAAAACAGTGAAACGGGAACAGCAGGAAGAGCCATAGTACCGTCGTCTAATCGTTTTATAACACATTTCACAACTAATAATAGTAACATTTCCACAAAAAATGTGCTATATTAACAACACGATCGCATTTTGCACACGGCTCGCTCTCCGGCGGCGGCCCCGAGAAGTAAACAAATGCAGGGACGCTTGAATTCTTTCGTCCCGAAAATATCATTTTTGGATATTAATTACAGCTAAACGGGAGCAGTTTTGATGCCGAAATTTCACATACAAATCCTAATATACGTGTTCTATACACCATCGGCTTTTGGGTATCCGACTACCTCGCTTTAACAGTTTTGCTCCTGCAGTATCCACCTTATTCCTGGGGGTGCCGCTGTAGGAACGATTATGGGCGGAGCTTCCTGTTTCAGCTGACCTAGTGTTAAATCAGTGAGTTAGAGTGGAGTAGCGGGGGCATTTAAAATAGCGTTTTTAAAAGTTTTTCCAATTCATTTTAATGTATAGTCCACATACGCGTTTTGCAGTCAAGAGGCAGCTAATTTCAGCACTTGTAGTTTTTGTATTTTTGAATGTTTTTGTGTAGTTCTGGTACTTGATGCTGTTCATGGGGTGAGGCTCCTCAGAGATAAGCACAGATAAATCTGTGACTTCAACAGCAATGAGTAGATCATGCACTGAAAACTAAAGCATTGTTCGTGTGATCGGTGGTACAGACACAGCAGCACCAGGTATGTTTTCACTTGTATGAATGTCACAGATCTGACGTTTTACCCCAAATTTAAAACGCCCAAGCATGGTGTTGTGGTTCTTCGTGGCTCTGACTAGACTCTACGTCTGCTCTGAGGTAAATTTGATTATGTCCAACATATTTTATCAAAATGCAGCTGACTTTATTGCAGTGTAGACATTGATATCAGAACTTTTATTTGTTTACAGCATTAGTATATTAGCAGCGGCACAAACAAACAGAGAGCTACTGTCTGCCAGGCCACTTTTTAAGGTCATCTTCCCATCCCTAGATAGTCGTGGTAAGTGGTATGATTATATTACTGTTTTTGAGGCACAAAAGGCCGTGTTCCCGCATTTCTGATGCCGACGTCACTGTTTTGTAAAAAGGAAAAGTGTCCCATTTCAGCAACAACCATACGTTCTAAACTAGTACCGAAAGTTGCTACCATAATTCACGCAAGGCATCATGGGGCCTAAGAATAAGGTGGATACAAAGGGCAGCAATGTGAGCAAGACTGGATACCAAACAGTAACAGATTCCATTCATTCTACTGCAAGATTTTGCACTACAAGACTGTTAGTCTGTAAAAACAAGTCCAAAAAAATGCAACCAAGATAGATTATATTTACGAGTGACTTTGCGGAAAAAAAAGAGCAAACCAAGCCCAAAGTCGAGTGAAATCAGTAAAACTTGCAACTAATGTATTCTTCTGACTTTGAATCCATTAACTCTCACAAAATCTCTTGGCGTCAAACGTGACTTCAGAGTAAACAGACATGGTGGACAATGTCTCCATCTTCCTTCATCTCACTTTCTGGCCTGACAATCCACCATGTTGGATATTTAGGATTTGAGATCAAAGTGTGGCCCTGATGTTCTCCTGAGCAGAAATCACCCATAACGCTTCTCACACCATACGAAAATCTGACAAGGTGCTCGGTAGAACTATCAACATACAGCAATTAGAATTTTCCTTAGATTGTTAAAAGGGGACAATTAGACCTCAAATCAGCCAGATTATCTTGTAGTGTGTGGCTGTCTTAAGCTTTTAAATCAGTCCTGACATTTGTGCCGTTGAAACATTTTTTTTTTTTTTACCTTTTCCTTCTCCTCCTGCCATACCCTCCTCTCATCTTCAAAATGGGACAGTTGCTCCTCACTAGTCCTCCTCTCGTACATGAGCTCAGCCTTCAGTCTGTCCACCTGGGGGGGGGGGGGCAGAAGCCATGTAGGGCTTAGCTCCTTTACTTAACATATACAGTGGGGCAAAAAAGTATTTAGTCAGCCACCAATTGTACCACTTCTCCCACTTAAAAGATGAGAGAGGTCTCCAATTTTCATCATAGGTATACCTCAACTATGAGAGACAAAATGAGGAAAAAAAAAATCCAGAAAATCACATTGAATGATTTTTAATGAATTAATTGGTAAATTCCTCAGTAAAATAAGTATTTGGTCAATAACAAAAGTTCATCTCAATACTTTGTTATATACCCTTTGCTAGCAATGTCAGAGGTCAAACATTTTCTGTAAGTCTTCACAAGGTTTTCACACACTGTTGCTGGTATTTTGGCCCATTCCTCCATGCAGATCTCCTCTAGAGCAGTGATGTTTTGGGGCTGTCTCTGGGCAACACGGACTTTCAACTCCCTCCAAAGATTTTCTATGGGGTTGAGATCTGGAGACTGGCTAGGCCACTCCAGGACCTTGAAATGCTTCTTATGAAGCCACTCCTTCATTGCCCGGGTGGTGTGTTTGGGATCATTGTCATGCTGAAAGATCCAGCCACGTTTCATCTTCAATGCCCTTGCTGATGGAAGGAGGTTTTCACTCAAAATCTCACGATACATGGCCCCATTCATTCTTTCCTTTACACGGATCAGTCGTCTTGGTCCCTTTGCAGAAAAAAAGCCCCAAAGCATGATGTTTCCACCCTCATGCTTCACAGTAGGTATGGTGTTCTTTCTCCTCCAAACACGACAAGTTGAGTTTTTACCAAAAAGTTCTATTTTGGTTTCATCTGACCACATGACATTCTCCCAATCCTCTTCTGGATCATCCAAATGCTCTCTAGCAAACTTCAGACGGGCCTGGACATGTACTGGCTTGAGCAGGGGGACACATCTGGCATTGCAGGATTTGAGTCCCTGGCGGCGTAGTGTGTTACTGATGTAGCCTTTGTTACTTTGGTCCCAGCTCTCTGCAGGTCATTCATTAGGTTCCCCTGTGTGGTTCTGTGTTTTTTGTTCACCGTTCTCGTGATCATTTTGACCCCACGGGGTGAGATCTTGCGTGGAGCCCCAGATCGAGGGAGATTATCAGTGGTCTTGTATGTCTTCCATTTTCTAATAATTGCTCCCACAGTTGATTTCTTCACACCAAGCTGCTTACCTATTGCAGATTCAGTCTTCCCAGCCTGGTGCAGGTCTACAATTTTGTTTCTGGTGTCCTTTGACAGCTCTTTGGTCTTGGCCATAGTGGAGTTTGGAGTCTGACTGTTTGAGGTTGTGGACAGGTGTCTTTTATACTGATAACGAGTTCAAACAGGTGACATTAATACAGGTAACGAGTGGAGGACAGAGGAGCCTCTAAAAGAAGAAGTTACAGGTCTGTGAGAGCCAGAAATCTTGCTTGTTTGTAGGTGACCAAATACTTATTTTACTGAGGAATTTACCAATTAATTCATTAAAAATCCTTCAATGTGATTTTCTGGATTTTTTTTTTCCTCATTTTGTCTCTCATAGTTAAGGTATACCTATGATGAAAACTGGAGACCTCTCTCATCTTTTAAGTGGGAGAACTTGCACAATTGGTGGCTGACTAAATACTTTTTTGCCCCACTGTACAATATGAAACTTACAAAAACATTTCCTTGAACATATGTCTTAAAAATTAGTAATAAAGCCAGAAGGCAAAGAGGTTTACCTTTATAACTCTGACAAGGAGCTCTAATCTACATTTGAAGAAGAGCTATCAATGAAAACATATTGTAGCTCTTCAGTTTATAGCTCCTGAATGCGAATGACTTATTGCATCTGAAACTCATACCTGCTGTCTGAGTCCCAACAACGTTTCTGTATTCTGCCTCTGAGCCTTGGCTTCATCGCTCTCTCCACCCCAGACCAGATGCGCCTCCTCCCCACTGCGGTACATGGACGGGCTGGGGCCTCCCCTTACTCCTCTCCCCTGTTGGAGGGAGAGGCTCATGCATTGCCCTTTCATAGTTGAATTCCCGCTGTGATTAGAGAAAGTGTCACGGAGCCGAGCGGATTCATCTTCCAGTCGGCCCACTTTCTCTCGGAGGAGCTCAGCTTCACTCTTGCGCCTCTGCAGCTCATTCTCACAAACTTCCAGCTCTAGAGATCTCGTCCGCAGGGCTGCCTGGGCTTCTTGAGTACGGGCCTGGCTGGCCTGCAGCTCTGAACGAGCTTCTCTCAGCTGGGCCTTCAAGACCACAATGTCTCCTGCTTTCTGGCTGAGCTCTGACTGGATCTCCTTCAGCTGCTGCTTCAAGAGAGAAATCTCCCCTGACTTCTGACACACCTGAAGTGGGAGGCAGAGAAAGGTGGAAATTTTATTTTAATGAGTAAACAACAGAGAGAATATCACAAAATAATACAAGTGGAAACCAACATGTTACAACGCTGTACTGCCAGACTAAGACAGAGATGTTGGACTTAATAGTTAACAACTTTTGGTCTCATTTTTTTCCCACCTCCCATTTTGTCTCCTCCAGACGTGGCCCCAGTTGAGTTTGCTCCCTTTGGATGGTGGCACACCTCCTTTCCAGTGTCTCTCTGTCCTGCAGCAGAGAAGAAAAATCCTCCTGCAGCTTCTTTTTCTCCTGCTGCAGCTGAAATACCTGATAACATACAGACATGTGCATTTTAAAGTATCACGCAAGTCTAAAACAAGAAACATTTGTAAAAGCCTAAGATAACACTGAAAATAGTTGAAGCAAAAAGGATCTCAAATCAATTTTAGGAAATGTGTTTCTTTTTTTGTGTATGTTAGCTGAGCTTTGGAATATAATGCTTTATTTTCTTTACTAACCATTTCATTTTTGTTACAGTTTCTAAAAATTCTGCATACCTGTAGTTGTAGCACCTGCTGGGCTCTCTGTGCCTTCTGAGATGCCTGCTTCATCTTCGTGGCACAGCTCTGTCTCAGCTCCTCCATCTCTCTCTCACAGCGTCGCTGTTTCTCTTCATATACCTTTCATCACCGCAAGGAAGTGTGTGATAAGACAGGGGTTAGTTCTTCAGCTGTACGGTCGTCACATTAACGTGATTATCTGTGCGTTGAGCAGACCACATCTCACCTGGCAGATAGCAGCTTCATTCTCGTCCAGATTTTCTCGGAGCTGCTGCAGCTCCAGGTCTCGTTCCTTCAGCTTCTCCTCCAGCTCCCGTACCACCGCCTCGTAGCCCTCCACAGGTGGTGGCGAGTGGCCACAGGAACCACTATCTGACAGGGGCTGCCCGCGCCCACTTAGTGACCCCGAGCCTGTGCTCTTGCTGGATGAGGAACGTCCACTGTCTGAGTTACTGTGACCGTGGCTCCCATTTCCACCTGAAGTGTTTCTACCCAGGCCGGACACTGGCTCCATCTGGCCCCCGGATCCAGAGCCAGAGCTGGGGGCCAAACTGTAGCCTGTGCTGCTGTGAGTGGGGAGGCTGGAGAGGGAGTTCCTCCCTGAGTCTGACATGGAGCAGGACTGGCTGCTCCTAGCATTGCGGCCTCCATTGTAAGAGTTCCGATTCCCTTCAGAGCTTGAAGTGCCGCTTTCACCATTACCGTTTGTGGCGCTACCGGATCCTCCATGGGGCAGCAGAAGGTTGAGGCTGGCCTGGCTCTCTGCCAGACTGCTGCCTCCTGGCCGGGGTGACAGGTAGTGCACCGAGTGTCGATCTTTTGGAACGACGGGTTTGAACGCTGTAGGACGAATCAGCACTTTCTCCATATTCTGAAAGTACAAAATTACAAAAGGAGCAGGATTAGTGAGTGATAAAAGCTCTAATTAGAAATGGCTGAATAAAACTCATTAGAAAGGGGTGAGTGATATTATAGCAGGTCACCCCACTAGACTCTGATTAGTTTGATTTGGTTTAATTAATATTCATGTGCTTCATTAAGCAGTTTCTTTAATGATATCCCTATGATATCAGAGAAAGAGACCAGAGGAGAAAGATGAGAAGGAGAGAACAGAGGAAATCTGATTAAAGGGCGGAGAAACAGCACTGACAGAGGAGGGTGGAGGAAGTGATGAGACAAAGACAAAGAGGGTGATAGCTTCTACTGGCCTGTAAGCATTTTCTTAATGATCTTCCTCTGGCTCCACTAAATATGCCACGGAATGTAAAAGAGCTCTGACACTGATCATGATGTGTCTGCAAGGTGAGAAGATGTCAAATGATCCATCCGAGCCTGTCAGGTCAGTGATTACATTTCCCTTTGGATCGATGGAAATAAATAGCCAATTAGGCAACTGTGGTAATTTGCTTTAAAAAAAAAACAAAAAAACAACGCAAGCTGCAGAAATACTCTTCCACTAAAGTGTTTATGATCAGAGCATGCATTTCAGGGAGAGCACATTAAAACAGCTTTTAGTATGATGTTTAATAGGATAACAGAATAAAAATGCTTTCCTGTAGATATCTTCATGTCAGAGGTCAAGGGCAGTTACTGGGGTGGAAGGGATATGGTGTCATGCTGAAAGGTATTTTAAAGAGTTCCATTAGGTGAGCGTGTCCTCTTTCCACACCACTTTATTGCTCTGAGTCCATTCATCCATTTTCTACCGCTTTTCTAGAGGTCCGGGTTACAGAGCCAGCAGCTCAAGCAGAGAAGCCCAGACTTCCCTCTCCCCGGCCACCTGCTCCAGCTCTTCAGAGCGGATACCAAGACATTCCCAGCCCAGCTGGGAGACGCAGTCTCTCCAGCATGTCCTGAGTCTGCTCTGGGGTCTCCTCCCAGTGGGATGTGCCCGAAACACCTCAAGTGGGAGGCGTCCAGGAGGCATCCTGATTAGATGCCCAAACCACCTCAACTGGCTCCTTTGAGCAGTGGTTCTACTCTGAGCCTCTCCTGGATGACTGAGCTCCTCACCCCATCTCTAATGGTGAGTCCAGCAATCCTACAAAGAAAGCTCATTTCAGCCACTTGTATCTGATCTCATTCTTTCGGTCATTACCCAAAGCTCATGACCATAAGTGAGGGTAGGAACGTAGACTGACCAGTAAATCGACAGCTTTGCTTTAAAGCTCAGGTCCCTCTTCACCACAACAGACTGGTACAACGTCCGCATCACTGCAGAGGCTGCCCCGATCCGTCTGTCAAGCTCTTTCTCCATCCTCCCCTCACTGGTGAATGGGACCCAATAGGTAAGGCACTACTAAAGCCCATATGATGCCATATCATACAAAAATGGGTTGGAAAAAAAATGCTGCAGTTAATTTTAAAAACAGTAAACACAAAAACAATTAACTAAATTGCAATTTCAAGATTTAAACACTTAAATTTTGCCCATTTTCTGCCATGCACCACTGCGCAAGTCACTAATTAAATATGTAACTTTAGGTACATTTGCCTGGAGATTTATCTGCCCATTGGTGCCTCGATTGACTTTTGAAGGGTTGTTTTTGTCTCCTTTTGGTTCCAGACTGAGATGTTATAAAGGCTGGTTATGGCCCCGGGACCTTGATTTGACCATGTAAGCTTTTAGATGATGCCCTTCTGTAAACATAAATTAGTATGAACTGCTGAACTATGAATTTCAAAACAGGTGTAGCCTTAGAGGCGATACAGATAACAGTGTTACGTTGTATCAATAGGTGTCAAACTCACTCTCGCCCCATGAAAATATTTTACTGGTTGTCAGGGTGAGACACGTATTCACAAGTCACAGGTATCTGGAATGATTCACAGTTTCTGGCAATCCCTGAGCTTTCTGCTAAATGGCAACACATGCTGTCATTGTAGTTATGCCGTTGGCTTTGAGATACTTATCCTGCCAACTTAGGTCTTATCACCCATCAGCTCACAAGTAAACATCATTACTGTTTGGACTCAAAGATTTTTTAAAATAATTATTTCCCAACCAATATTTTTTTCTAGACAATGTAAACTTTCATTCTACACCTTTCTTAAAGTTTTGTGGATGTATTTTTTTAGAGAATGGTTTGTTTTCATGAAAATGCCATCCGCATGACTGTTAGGCATATTTAGTTATTTTTATCTTACAATGGTTGTTTTAAACTGAAAATGCGTAATTAAAGGTGTGGCATGGAACTTTTGAAAATTTGGGTTTTTGTGACCCCTTGTGGTCACTAGAATGAACTGCAGCCCCATTAACACCTTATTTCCAAGGAGGTCTGTGGGTCAGATTTTACATTTAGGCAGATGAGATGGTGAACTGTGTGAATGAAGTGAATGGACCTGCAGTTCTGTTTCTCACCACATGGTGTCACTAAAATCAGTTTTCAAAAGTTCCATACATTTTTCTACCCCAAACTTCCTACTTATCATTTCCAAGCCAACATATAATGAATGATTACTAGAGTAAGAAGAGTATATGGGCATACAGTCCTCTCCTCACCTTCTCCAACTGTCCTGAAACTGGGATGAGCTTGGGAGGAGGTCCGCTAATGTTGCTGTTCAGAGTCCTGTTGTCCCGTTGCTCTTCCGAGTCACTGCAGGGGCTCGTGGCCGTCAGCACCAAGTTGTCATTCCAGTCTCCAACCACCACCTCTTCAGTCGTATAACCAAAGTTCCCATTAGTGCCTCCTCCTGCTGCTCCAGCAACACTTCCACCTCCACCTGCCCCAGCAGAGTTTCCAGGCCGTGGCTGCTTCTTGGTGGGCAGCGGTGGAGGCAGAACCTTTGCCTGAGGCTGCGCTTGATTGCTGATAACCAACAGCTGCTCCAAGGAGCTGCCACTGCGGAGGGTATTATCCTGGAGCCGGAAGCAGCTTGTAGCTGGTGTGGAGCGGCGCGGTTTGGTGGGGAATTCACTAGCAGCCCTGCAGTGCCTCTCCTGGTACGTTCGGCCTGATATCAGACTGCTTACAGAGCCCATGGTTGTGTCTGGTCCGCAGTGGCCACAGGGGCCTAAGGGACAGTGCGATGATAGAGGCCGACACTGCTGGACGTCAAGACCTGAATTGCCGTGGTCACTCACAGTCACAGGGAGTGACTGAACTAGAGCCATGGCAGCCTGACTGTGTCAGACACACCACACACGCTGACAAGAGAGAAACACAAAAGATAAAACGGTAAATTTACAGACGAGATGAAAGACATGTAACTATTACATAAGATCTGTTTGGTTTTTCCATGTAAACAATGTTTAAAGTTAACTAATGGAAAGACATTTTGTTCTAAATGCAAAAGAGATCCTAAGTAATTCATGGCACCGTTAGAATAGTCCCACAAAAGCAAATTGCTGTAGAAAATAAGCAAAAACACCCATACACAGGAAAAACTGCACAAAGCTGCACAGTGATGAAACCTACATCAATGTGGACTGTTTCTCTGCTACACATGAAGACAAAGAGATAAAAACTGACTCAAGCTGGAAAAAACTAATCTCTAAATATTTTATCCACAGTCTACAGACAGCAGGGAAGAGGCTGAACTGTGCAGTCTTAGACGATCAACTCAAGGCCGTCTCATTGATTTTTTTTTTTTTAACTGCAGTAAAAAGATGTGTAGGCAGTTTTATTTCAGATATGAGTCTAAGAAACCGTGTAAAATTTATTATCTTTTAGATACTTGTAACTGGTTGCACCCAATTAATTTTAGAAACCGAGATCATATTGTGTGAAGTTTTCTTTTTGTAAGAGATTACAGCTACACAGGGAGATAGAAAAAGTGTGAAAACTGAGTCACTTCAAGTAGATGACGAACACAAGCACATGTCTTAGCAGTGGGCAGTTTAAGTCAAACATAACTCAAAAAGTTCTCAACGGATTTTGGTGAAATTTTCAGAAAAGGTGTGTAATGGCATGAGGAACACAATACCGGTAGACAAGCTGAGACTGTCTTGCGAGGCACGTTGCCCACACAGTATGTAAACACAGGACGGGACAATATTTCATTTGTATTACCTCTGCCAAGATGAGGAGGTAATGTTTTTGTCGGTGTCGTGCCAAAAAGTACACTGCAATTGTCCATTGTTGATGCATAGAATATATATTTATACAGTATCTACATGAATATATCCAGTAAATCTATGTATTTTTCCATGTAACCTTGTGACTGCATTATTTTAATTACTTTTAATCCTACGTCAAGTTTGTTTCCAGTTCAAAATGCATCATAAGTGTTAAGTATATTTTATTATACCTAACTCTGTACTGTTTTCCTGTTGAAATATATATTTTATGGCTAATACCCTTGGCCGGGGGATCCTGGGTTCGATCCCAGCCCCCAACCAACAGTGATGTGTGTGGAGTTTGCATGTTCTCCCCGTGTCTGCGTGGGTTTACTCCGGGATTTCTCCGGTTTCCTCCCACATGCCAAAAACATGCAAGTTAGGTTAATTGGCATCAAACTGGGGATTCTAAATTGTCCTTAGGTATGACTGTGAGAGTGAATGGTTGTCTGTCTCTCTGTGTTGGCCCTGCGATGGACTGGCGATCTGTCCAGGGTGTACCCTGCCTCTCGCCCAGAGATGCTGGGATAGGCTCCAGGCCCCCCGCGACCCGAAAAGGATTAAGCGGAAGAAGATGAATGAATGAATGAATGAATAACCCCATAACTACAATATGGTACCTAGTGATCAACTTTTGGCAACTGATAACTTTTTGCCACGACACCAGCATTGCTTTGTCCGTCTGTCTCAGCAACATTACTCCAAAATTTATGAATAGATTTTGATTAAATTTTCAAGAAAGGTGTACAACGGCATGGATCCAGGAATTTTTAGGAAAAAATCAGTATCAACTTGGTTAAATTTTACTTTTCCTGGTACACTAGAATTTCTGTAGCTAAGTTACCTATTACTGTTTATTTGTTATTTCAATAA
Source organism: Pholidichthys leucotaenia (assembly GCA_020510985.1). NCBI lineage: Eukaryota > Metazoa > Chordata > Actinopteri > Cichliformes > Pholidichthyidae > Pholidichthys > Pholidichthys leucotaenia. The sequence continues at coordinate 336,986,429 of CM035841.1, forward strand.
ATATTATAGAAGGAAACTTGAATTAGTATTTTTCATCAATATCAAATGCAGAAATGTTGCATTTAGTGCATTTAGAAAACTGTTGCATTTCTAACAATGCCCTTTGGGGGAAATGAGCTGCTGCTAGAGGTCTGCGCTCTCCAGGTGCTTTTCTAGCTGTTTTTGCTGCCGTTTCTCTGTCCGTTAGCAGGATCGCTCAAAAACTCAAATGGATTTGGATGAAATTTTCACCAGAGGTGGTCCTTGGCCCAAAGATGAAATCATTACATGTTGGAGGTGACCCGTGAGTGCATACCTCCGCTAAGGCCCTATCTCGGAATGGACGGACAAAGGGACAGAGGGGAGGACAAAGGGAGGGAGAACTGGAGGAGGCATCAGCTCTCTGAGTGCCCTCTGGTTATATTGGTTTCAGTGTTATTTAAAGAGGTGCTGGTCACTGGCATCACATTTTCTACAGTGAAATCTAAGACTACTAATAGATTCATCTCAGGGTTAGATTTCTTCACCATTGTGGTCACTTCTCTTTTAGTACCATTTAGCAATATCTTTGGTTAGCACATCAATTTCAACTACAATGTCAATTCTGTTCTCCAATTAGTTTTACAGGACAGTTTCATAAATCAGGAAACAACCTCTTTTGCTACTGTTCCTCCCCCCCGTCAAGGCTCATTCCTCATTTGTTGATATACTGTATCTAGTGAAGGCTATGCTAATAGCCAATCTCATTAACGAAGCAGAAGGAGGCTGATTTTAATAAAGGTTGAGGACAACACAGAGAGTGCACGGGGCACATTCATCTCCATCTCCAGCTGCTCTGAGGTTTTCCTGATCGTCCTCATGTGATCCTGTGAGCAGTCATCTGAGCAAGGATGGAAATTTAGCCACTTCGCTGCTGTGTGATCACAAAACTCACACCTCTAAAGAAGAGCTTTGAAGAAATAAATAACTTTACTTGGTGGCGGGAGCTATTTTTAGGAAGAAACACATTGATAGATATTATTAACTCAATAAATGGCAGCAAATTAAGTCCTCCATTTGCAGATTGTATTATCACAGAGGGACACATATCCTTGGGCTGTTGTGCCAAATTCACCCCCCCCCCCCCCCACAGACCAAATGATTAATCCTTTGGTGCCACAGCCACACACAATCACAGGGCAGCACAAATGAGCAGGACAGCTATTCAGAAATGAAAGAACTTCAGTGGGGCTAACATACCCCACACATCCCCATATCAGGGGCCCCTAATGAGAACTGCGATAAAGTCCCCCTCCCCCAAAAATGGAACCCCCCATTAGATGTATATGAAAACTGAACTTTTCCAAGATATTGATGAAATAAAGCTTCTGTATAAATCTGAAGTCAACCCAATTGGAAATGTAGAGCTATAATGGCAATATAAGATATCAAATGAATGAACGAACGGACGGACGGGTCAAAAACATCAGACCCACCCTCCGCACATTTGTTGCATGGGGTATAATGACCAGACCATCAATGATGGAGTAGCTCATTCCAGCATGGCAAGAATCACCCTAGAGTGCTCAGTTCTAATGACCGATAACCTTGACTGTAAGCACAGCCTAGATGCAGATCCATCTAGAATGTGCTTAAGGTCAAAGTTAGCGGCCTAGGAGAAGCAATGTTTTTTTGTGAAAGCATAAATGCCCAGATCTCCTGACCTGTGACAATGACCTCGACCTCAATCTGCATGGAAACCTGAGGCTTACTGTGATTGAGTTTGGTGAGAATTGAGGTAATTGCCTCGCAGGAGTAGTGATTTTTCTGAAATCACTCAAGTACCCAGATCTCTTGACCTCTGACCTCGACCGCAACTTGGATGCAGACACACCTGAGAATCATTGTGAGCAAGTTTGGTGAGCATCTGGGAAAATGCATAGGAGGAGTAGCGATTCCTGTGAAATGTAAATGGATGGACAGACGCCGCATCATTACATTAGCTCCTTTCGACTTCATCAGAATGAGCTAAAAATGGTGACTTATAAACGGTGTATTAAAAATTAAGTTTAGTCACTGAAAAAAACAGGAATGTTGTGAAAAAGAGGCAAAATTAAGTACAATTTAACCAGATATGTTTATGAGATTTAACACAAATAATACATCTTAGGGTTTGGTTTTTATTCCTAAATTATTGTATTTAATTGGCATATATGTATTTAATTGGTATTATTGCAGTGGCTCAGGAGGTAGAGCAGGTCGTCTAATAACCCGATGGTTGGCGGTTCGAATCCCGCTCTCCCCAGATATCCTGCCGTTGTGTCCCTGGGCAAGACACTTCACCCGCATTGCCTCCAGTGCCCATAACACTGGGTACGAATGTGTATAAATGTATAAAATGTTTGGTGGTGGCCAGAAAGGCCGTTGGCGCAGATTGGCTGCCACGTTTCCGTCAGCCTGCCCCAGGGCAGCTGTGGCTGCAGAAGTAGCTTCCCACTACCGTTGTCTGTCTGGAGTGAATGAATAATGTACCTATTTTTGTAAAGCGTCTTTGAGTATATATGATAAAGCGCTATATAAAACCGATGAATTATTATTATTATTATTATACATAGTGATTATCAGGGTCTTTTTTTTCCATTACTGCCCTGTCTTTCAATGTTAAAGGAAGCATTAGCTCCCCAACCTGGCCCGGGACCCGAGGCTACTGGCTGAGCTGCCGAGCCATGGGATGTCAAAGGGGTAGTGTCTCGCTCTGCAGGACTCTGCTCCGCTCCCATGGCCAGCTGGGGGACGCCCTGTCACAAGACAGCTCCCCTACGTTACCCGCGAGAGCAGAGCGGAGTTGCGCAGAGCCATGGAGGATGGTGGGGGAGCTGACCATGAGAGCCAGCAGCCTCTAGCCAGCAGCCTCGGGTCCCAGGTCAACTGGCATGCCAGTGCTGGCAGTTTGCTGTGGAATCACAGCGAAATGACTGGGAGATGGGCTGGAGTGACGCAAAATGTATTGCTGACTGTGGATTGGTGAACCAGGTGGTAACAGGGATGGTTATTAGGGTGACTAAGTTCTGAAAAAAATAATATATGCCATGCTTGGTGCGAGCCTTCTGGTACCAGTTTTAGCAGGGGGGCTAATAGCTCAGGGGCTAATAGGCTACCTTTAGCACCCCTTCCATCTACATGACAGACAGCTAGGCGGGCCAATAATGGAGCAGTGGGCGGGTCTCAAGGACAGCGGTGGGCTGGCTTTGTCTAATCATGACGTATACAATTTACCTGGAAGAGTCAAATACATTTCTGATAAAGGCTGTGTGTGTGTTTTTTAAGAGGATCGCTTGTTTTGATATTTTTGGGATAATTATGTGACCAATAGACACATTTCAGACAGTTCAAACCTACAAACACGCCATTTTTCAGTCAATGGCCCCTTTAAAATAATGTTTCCAAAATTATTTTGATGGTACATCAACCTTAGACCAAGTGAATGCCACTTCCCTTATAGCCCGAGTGCACCTGCATTGCCAGCAACAGCTCTGTTCTTGGTAGGAACACTAACAAGAGCCCGTGCACACAGTACATTATATGCCCATCCATAGCAATTATCAATAGTACAGAATTAGCCCATTTACAACTGAAGAAAAAAATTACAAATTCAAGATTCAATACACTAGAGCTGCAACAAAATTAATAACCATATAATTGCAAAGAGTTTAAGCAAAGCAAAGAATCTCCAATTCAAAGTGGAACAAATTTAGAGAAAATATCAGAATTAAGCAATATTACATGAGAGGAAGTTTGGTATCACGAATATACAAACTCCAGCAGGGCATGATTCGGCTTGCTGGACTTAGTATATTCATGACACTGTAATGAACTTGAGTATAATATTGCTTTTATACAACAGTTTCGGCAAGCAAAAATTATTCAATGACACCAATACTGGACAAAATATTATGATTTGATTGTTTAACCAGTTATTTTGCACAGCTGAGAAAAAAGTCCCTTCTGAATGTAGCCACTAGCCACCAACTGCTGCTAAACATCTCAGTCAGCATGAAGACGTCTATTATCATTTCACTCACATATGTAAACAAATGAAATATTGTCAACTGCAAAAGTAATAAGTGTTTATAAAACATACTTGTTAAGTCGATACTTCAGAAAACCCCAGAACAAAACGTATCTATTACCGGTATTATGCCGAGAATTTCTTGCTTGCCAAGAATTGCATCCCATCTGCCAAAACTATAAAACATATCACTACAGCCACACTTGTAACCATATGTGCATTTTGAGAAGTACCATCATACATTTTCAGAAGTAAAAATTGTTATTACCTCATGTAAATTATCTTTAAATTATGTTTATTCGCCAGATGTTTTAGTGTTTCAAAGAGGGTTGGAAATTATAGTGATCCAACTCCACGTTTTACAATCTTCAAAGTCGAGATTTTGCATTTATGCATTTTCGGTAAAAAGGGTAATCACTTTTTCAAAGTATATAGTTGTATTGACTTTGACTTGCACTAAACACCTGCTTGTGACGATAGGATGCAATACTTGGCACATAAGCAATTCTCGGTATAGTTGTATCGACTCTGACAGTATGGGATGCAATTCTCGGCAAGGGAGCAATTCTCGGCATAACACCGGTTGCCAGAAGCTAGTGTTTTAGCACATGCTAGTGATTAGCACATTTTGCTCACTTTTCTTCTCATTTTCAGATGAAACAAAGAGTCCATCACCACAAAGGTATTGCGGTTTGTTAACTGAGACACTAAAACTCTAGCACTGCCTATTTTTTTTTTTTTAAACAGACGTGAAATGACTTCCGGTTATGGCGGCCACGTGAGGGGGACACGTCTCGCTCTGCTCTGCTCCTGGAGACGAAAAAACGGCAAATAACTCTCTCATTTGGGACAGAACCTATCCCAGCGTTTGGACGAGGATATGTCGGTGAAGCCTAAGGCTGGAAAACCAGGTAGAGGAAAAAGCGAGCCGCCGAAACAGTCTAAATTAACGGACTTTCACGTCTGTGACGCAGCAGATAAAGAAGCTCCATATATGGCGGAGGAAGCGAGCAGCGGTGCGGTGAATGTGGGAAACGGCACAGGTGCGGTGCTTAACGCCATTAGTTCAATGAGAGCGGACTTTTCCGCTAAGTTTGATGGGATTATGGCAGCGTTGGAAGGAATGAGAAAAGAATTGGGTGACTGTGTAGAACGAATGGCGCAGGTAGAGCTTCGTGTCGCTAGTGCTGAAGATGACGTCACCTGTCTTCAATTAAAGGTGCGCACTTTGGAAAAAAAAAAAAAAAGTCTGGAAAATAATGTCTTGGACTTGGAATCCCGGTCGAGACGGAACAACTTGAGGCTGGTGGGTCTACCGGAGGAATCCGAAAGTCGGGACACATGTTCCTTTTTGGAAAAGTGGATTCCGGAGGCGCTGGGCAGCGCGGAGCTGCAATCAGCAGTCGTTCTGGAAAGTGCATATCGTATCGGCCCACAGAGAGATAAGGGACCACCGAGGACGATTATTATGAAGTTTATCAGCAACAGAGACAGGATGAAGATCTTCAATGCTGCGCGAGCTAAAGGCCAGATTAAACACCAGGACCAGCAGGTGCGGTTCTACCCAGATTTGGCCACAGGAATCCAACAATTGAGGAAGCAGTTTGATCCCGTACGTAAAGAGCTGCGCAACCTTGGGATTCGTCATGGTGTAATTTATCCTGCGAGACTGTTGACCACGTATGAGGGCAGAACCCACATCTTCAAGACCCCAGAGGAGGCGCAGGAGTTCATCAAGAAGATCCAAGAAGAGACTGGTGGGAGCTAAGCATGAACAAAATATAAGGTAGAATATTTAAGCATTTGCACAGGCATCTGACTGACTTGAAGCAAATAGCAAGTTTACAAAATATAGATTGTATTATATATTAAAAAAAAAAATAAAAAAAACAAAACTATGATGTACAAAGCTGCTAAAAATTTTGGAGTTAAGTTGGAAAACTACAGAAGAGAGTTAATGTTATGTCATTAAAAGTAGCAGAGTTAGGGTGATTGGGAGGATGAAGAAGGAGTGGCTTTGGCTGATCCTCGTGGGTGTGGAACGGTCGATGGCTATATCGGGAGAAGGAATTTTTTTTTTGATTTTGGGGGGATTACCACAAATGTGGGAAGGGGGAATTTGTTTGTGTGTAGTTTGTAGGATGAATGTTCAACCACTCATGTTTTTGCTTCTCTGTATGAGCATGTTTATACTGCAAGGTAATCCTAAACTCCCTATTGATCATAAACCAAAGCGTTAATCTTAATTTAACTTCATGGAATTGCAGAGGTCTACAAAAATTAAAAAAAATTAAACAAGTTATGAATAAAATAAAAGATATGGGTTCAAAAATTGTGTTTTTACAAGAAACTCATCTAATAGAGGAGGATGTAAAAAGAATTAGGAGTAGATGGCAAGGAAGTGTTTTCACCTCATCATTTTCATCCCGAGCCAGGGGAGTTATGACTCTCATACATAAATCAGTCCCATTTCAAGTGAAAAATGTAATTGGAGACAAATTTGGAAGATATTTAATCATTCAAGGATCTTTGTTAGTAGAAAATATAAATTTGGTAAACCTATATGGTCCCAATCATCAAAAGTTCTTTGCTAATTTATTTCTTATCTTATCATCCCTTACAGGGCAACATATAATAGCAGGGGATTTTAATTGTACATTGAATCTCGGTATAGATAGATCAACAGGACTGGACTGTACGCACAATGGATGTAGGATGACCATTATTCATTTTATGAAAGAATTGAGATTGCTAGATATATGGAGAGAAATGAATCCACAAGTTAAAGCCTACTCTTGTTATTCCAATACCTACAAGACTTTCTCACGTATTGATTATTTTTTGATCTCCGTAGAATTAAGGTCCAAGATTCAAAATTGCTTTTATGACAACATCGTGATCTCTGATAATGCACCCTGCTGTCTAATATATGTAGATAAGAAATTGACAAAGGAACCAGGTAGATGGCAATTTCAGCATAAATGGCTTCAGGATGAGGAATTTGATAAGTACATAGAAAAACAGATAGATGAGTTCTTTGATATCAATACTACACAAACATCAGCATGTGTAAAGTGGGAGGCTTTCAAAGCTTTTATTAGGGGACATATTATTAGTTATACAGGTTCAAAATCTAAGAAGACTCGAGAGGAGAGAGTTCAATTGGAACATAAAATAAAAATTCTTCAAGAAAAAGTATATGCAGGAAGTGATCCAAGGTTGGAGAACGAATTACTGATTTTGAGAGCTGAATATGACAAAAAATCAGCGAATAGAGCTGCCTCGAGTCTTCTAAGATTGAAACAATCTTTTTATGAACAAGGTGAAAAATCAGGAAAATTATTGGCATGGCAGATGAAACAATTAGAATTTAAAACACCAATTACCAATATTATAAGTAACGGACAGGTAGTTATAGATCCTTTAGAAATTAATAGCGCCTTTAGAGATTACTATGAAAAATTATATGATACCAAAAATGGGCTGCACGGTGGCGCAGTGGTTTAGCACTGTGGCAGCACAGTTTTACCCTCGGCCGGGGGATCGCGGGAATCATGAGATCGTGGGTTCGATCCCAGCCCCCGACCAACAGTGAGCTGTATGGAGTTTGCATGTTCTCCCCGTGTTGCGTGGGTTTACTCCGGGATTTCTCCGGTTTCCTCCCGCACACCAAAAACATGTAGGTTTAGGGCGCTCGCGCACGCAGCGACCAGCAGCCGGTGGCTTGTCACCAGACTGCAAACCATGTCTACCTACGGGTACAAATAAGTAACAAAAAAAAAAAAAAAAAAAAAAAAAAAAAAAAAAAAAATGAATCTGACTTAATAAAACTAAATGGGTTTTTGAACGAACTATCTATACCGTGTATTTCAAATGAAAACAGGGAGATACTGGAGTCTAAAATTAGTCAAGAAGAAGTTGGGCTAGCCATTGATAATATGAAATCAGGAAAAAGTGCAGGACCAGATGGTCTTCCAGTTGACCTTTATAAAAAATTTAAGAATAAATTAATAAAGCCTTTTTTGGAAATGGTTTTAGAAGCATTTCAAAATAGTAATTTACCATCATACATGAATAATGCCTTAATTATACTGTTGCCAAAACCAGGTAAACCCTCTAATAAATGTGAAAATATGAGACCAATAAGCCTATTAAATGCCGACCTTAAGATAATCTGTAAAATTTTAGCAAGACGAATACAAGAAATTTTACCAAATATTATTAATCGAGATCAGAATGGCTTTATAAAGGGAAGACAAGGCTTCCATAATGTAAGAAGACTATTTAATATTATTTATTCTAATAAAGAAGCACCGGACACAGCTGTCCTATCACTGGACGCCGAAAAGGCCTTTGATAGAGTCGAATGGCCCTTTCTTTTTGAAGTCTTACAAAGGTTTGGACTTGGAAATAATTTCATAAAATGGGTTCAGATAATATATAATAATGCTACAGCAGAAATCCTAACAAATAACAATATTTCAAAATCAATAAAAATCAATAGAGGATGTCGACAAGGCTGTCCACTTTCACTTTTACTGTTTACTATGGCAATTGAACCTTTAGCGATGGCGATACGTCTACAGTCACAAATATATGGAATTAAAGTTGGACCAACAGAACATAAAATCTCCCTGTATGCCGATGACATAATTTTGTTTATGTCGAATCTTAAAAAATCAATTCCGACCTTGTTGAATTTAATAAAGAATTTTGGGGAAATATCAGGATATAAAATAAATAAAACTAAATCTTCAATATTAATGCTAAATGAGACCCAGAGAAATTACCCAGCCCCTGAGGTAAATCAATTCAATGTTGTAAATCAGTTTAAATATTTAGGAATCCAAATTGTGCCTAAGCTAGAATCAGTCGCCAGTGTCAATTATGAAGCCTTAATGACAGATATTAATGAGTTACTTCAGAGATGGATGTCACTACCAATGTTGATGATCGGGAGAATCAATATACTTAAAAGTAATATCTTACCTAAAATACTTTATTTATTTCAATACATTCCTTTACCACCACCTTTAGATTTATTCTCAAGAATTAAAAAAAAGTTAGTGGAATTTATATGGAACAACAGGAGGGCTAGATTACGTTTGTCTTTATTATATTTACCATTTGATCGTGGAGGTCTGAAATGTCCAAATTTTATGTTGTATTATTGGTCGGCACAACTGAGGTCTATGACATATTATTTTTCATCAAATGATCTCCCTCACTGGACTGAAATGGAATCATACAATTTGCCTTTACCTCTTCCCATATTCATATATTCAGACTCGGCTAAAAAATTACAGAAACAAGTTAAAAACCCATTTGTAAAACATATGATTAAAATATGGTGTGAAACTAAAAAATATTTAAAAGAACCACACTTACTGTCACAATTTAGTCCAATATGGGGTAATCAATATTTTAAACCAGGGAGAGCAGATGCTGTGTTTAAAGTATGGAGTTTAAAAGGGATCCAAAAAATTCAAGATTTATATTTGTCATGTTCAGATAACATAATGTCTTTTGAAGAGCTGAGGATCAAATTTAATCGTAATAGAACACATTTTTTTTAAATATCTTCAACTTAGGAACTTTATTTGATCAAACCAAAATAATGCTCTCACTCGACCTATTTATTCATCCTTGGAAAAAATGTTGATGAAAAATAGTAAAAGAAAGGGTATTATTTCAGAGTTTTATAACTCATTGACACTATCCTCAAGTGAAAACTCACAGAAAAGATTAAACTACTGGAAAGAAGATCTGCAAACTGAAATTTCAGAGGAACAATGGGAATTGGCTTGTATAGAAGCTCAAACCAAATCAATAAATGTACGTCTTAAATTGATACATTTTAAATGGTTAATGCGGATGTATGTTACACCGGTGGAGTTAAATAGATATAACAAAAACATACCAGATACATGCACAAAATGCATGGAAAGTAAAGGAACCCTATTTCATTGTTTATGGGAATGTAGAATAATTAGAATGTTTTGGGAAGAGGTGAGGGTAACAATTGAAAAAATAATTTCAAAACAAATCATATTGAATCCTAAACTGTTTTTGTTGGGTCTGTACCCAAAAAAGCATAACTTTAATAAAAGTGAAAGAACATTCATAGACCTCAGTTTGCTTAATGCCAAAAAATGTATTGCATTACTGTGGAAAAAGACTCATAGACCAGATGTGACTCAGTGGTTAAGACAGATGTTAACAAACCTTCCATTAGAAAGAATAACATATATACTGAAATCAAAGGAAAGTGTGTTTGAGAATATATGGAGACCTTTTATTGATTATGTAAAAAATTTAAACATAACTCTTGAAGAAGAAGGTGAATGATGTGTGTGGACCTTGTAAATTCCAAACTGGTGAACATAATATGTATACTTATGTAATGGATTGTCTAGACTAAACAGAGGAGCATTGTTGAAGACTTGATTTTGTTGGTGGTTGTAGGTGTTTTTAGTGCATTTTTTTTGTAGTACTTTAGTGTTAGTGTTTGATTGTTTGTGTTATGTTTGTTAAAAAAAAAGGTTCAATAAAGATATTGTGGAAAAAAAAACAGACGTGAAATCGTTTAATGATCTTAAAATGACCGGGATGGAAGTAGACTTTTGCAAAAGGGTGGGACTTCTGTGTCACAGATGTATAATTTCTTCTTGTCAAAACAGTGCTTCACTGTGGAAATTTAGGTATCCAAAACAGTTCTGCAATTGTCAGAGGTGATAGAAAAGTACTGTTAGTAATTAACGTTACTAAAACACCTTTGAAGCAGAGTGATACATATCCAGTGAAATTGGAATGCAATTATCGCAGATTATAGTAGCTCCTGGAATCATCTTCTTCTTTTAGATTTGACTGGCAGTTGGCAACCAGCCCACAGGTGCATTACCGCCACGTACTTCACTCTATATCATCCTTTGTCTCGTTTTCATATTTCACACCTCACATCACTCTCTCACTGTATATCTTTGTATAAGGAGTTATAAGGAGTTCTGAACAGCTCCCCAACTCCTGGAATCCCTATTGTCCAATCAAACTGCTGTTGGAACTAACTGTTGTATAAAACTGTTGAACCCCCTACAATTGGCACATCTTCAATACATGTACACACACTGTGAAATAAAAAAGTCACTTGAAAACTGTGGGAAGACAGATGGATATCATCATACCATATGTCCTGTCTTTTGAAGGGTGTATTAAAAAAAGACTACAACTGGTGACTGTGACTTCAGTCCCAACAGTCAATCACAGGTTACTTAGTTGTTGGTTGCTATACTTGTGCCCTGTGATTGGCTGCTGGCAATGAGGTCATAGTTGCCATAGTTTTAGTCTTTTTAGTGTTTCTACCCGGAACAAGAAGTGCTGCTTTAAGCTGTTTAAAAAAAACAAAAAACAAACTTAAATCAAAATAATATTACAATATCTTTGTCATTGCCTCTGGTTATAGAATCCTGAAACCACTAAAAATCTGTAGGTAAATGAAAGCAAGCCACCATGAGGACAGAAACATTGATAAATTAAAAAAAAAAGTTATTAAAGTAATGGAAACTGATGAGGGGAAAAAAGTGAGTTGGCATAATTAAACTGCGAGAACTGGTCTAATTAAATTGTGAGAATGTGACGAGGAGGGATAGGGGAGTCGAAGAGAGAATACAGACCTCGTGAGGACACATGAGTCAAGGAGATAAAGATATGTGTGGTATGTGATCACTTCCCATGGTAAAATAGTCATGCCTCACAACCTCCTTTCACCTTTTATCCAACTGTCCTCCTCCTCTCCCCCCCAGCCTTGACAAGGACCTCTTAGGCAAGGATAATAGAATTAACAACCCTTTGCAACCGTCAACCATGACCCCCCTGATGAGTGGAGGGGAGTTGGTCTGATTTTCTTTTTCCTCCCACCCCTGTGACCCCTAAAGGGTAGGGCTTTGTTCTGGCTACTCGGGCAACAAATCTCAAAAGCTAATTTCTCCCTCTGATGTTGCTCACTGGTTCTCTCTCCTTCTACTTCTTGCCTGCATTCCTCTGAGAAAAAAAAAAAAAATGCTTCTCCCATTCCTTCCATCTGCCCTCACCTCTCCCTCCACCTTCCTCATTACACACATCCAACCTCCGCTGTCAGCAGTACAAGACAGGCAGGAAGAAAACAGTCATCGCCACTAAAAATAGAAAACATCTCAAGTGCCTGAAATCATTGTGATAGTCTTTCATGAAGCATTTCTCTAAGCGAGGCATTTGATTCGATGTTCAAAAATAAACTCCAGTAGTGTTGCAACCGGCCATGATGGGGTCAACCCAGGGGCACGTTACACCGCATCCTGACATTCTTAAAGTATTAAATGATGCTGAGTAGCTCTAAGGCAGCCTCTGTTTCTGAGGAGGAAATACAGCAAGAAGATGTGAGAGTTTAGCCTCCGCATGGCACCGACAGGCCCGGGGTGACTGAAAGCAGGACTGACAGAAGAGAGAAGTTCCCAGGTAGCCTTCTAACGAGATCCACAAGTTAGTTCTGTGATAGGGAAGTAATCCCCTTACGATAAGTCTGTTAATAACACCAGAGTTACCCAGGAGAGGAAGCCCATTATTCTGCAGCAGCAGATCGCCCTTTTGCAGTCACACACAACCTTCCGGAGACTCTGCTGGGCTCAGGAAAGAGTTAGAAAAATCAGAGTAAGTAAGAAAGAAGAAAAATGGGTGTAAAACACAAAGACAGGCTGGTTGGGGGAGATGGATTGGTTTTGGGGGAATTTCCAATAACAGGTTATCTAAAAAGAGCCTCCAAAGAGTTCTAAGGAAAGGCATGCATCTATAATCCCATTTGGTCACTACTTTTCAATCCCACAGTTGCAAGGGCCTGAGCAGCTTAAGACCTTTGAACAAAATTTGAAGCCAGCCATCTTGTCTTATCTAAAACAACTCCAGCACTGCTGAGTACATGCATGCTACCCATGGCAACTTGGGGGAGTTTTCGTCCCGTTTCACATCTTTGTTTCACATGTCTGGCTCCTTCAAGTAAACAGCAGATAAATTAAAACGATTCCATGATACTTTAGCTATCTTCACCAGGAGAAAGCTATTATTGTAAAATCAAAACCAGAGCATCAATGATGAAGTAGCTCATTCTGCCCTGACAAAATCACCCCGGGAGTACTCAGATCTTCTGACCATGGACCTTGACCTTAAGTACAGCCTAGATGCAGACCCATCTAGGATGTGCTTAAAGTCAAGGTCAGTGGCTTAGGAGCAGTATTGTTTTTCATGAAATCATAAGTGCCCAGATCTCCTGACCTTTGACATTGAGCACAACTTGGATGTAGACCCACCTAAGGATCCTTGTGAGTGAGTTTGGTGAATACTGAGGCAATTTCCTAGGAGGAATAAGGATTTTTCTGAACTCACAAGTGCCCAGATCTCCTGACCTTTGACCCTGACCACAACCTGGATACAGACCCACCTGAGGATCATTGTGAATGAGTTTGGTGAGCATCAGGGCAAATGCTGAGGAGTAACGATTCCCGTGAAATGTGGACGGATGGCCAGACAGCCAGACGACGGACACCATGTCATCACATTAGCTTATTCCGGCAAAGCCGATGGAGCTGAACCATCCTTGCCCATCTGTAGTAGCGATGTCAAAATCAGCACATTTATTGTAGATAGCTGCGGGGAAGTTTGTCTAATCTGACAAGATCCATCTAGCAAAATGTGCCCACCTGTCTTAAAAACAGGTGGGAATAATGAAGTGGCATGTATTTTGGTCAGTAATAATGAATTGGATTTAGTATGTAATGCTTTTTATGACACCCAAGGCGCTTTACAGTGAGTCCATTATTCATCTACTCCACCAGACAGACACCGATAGTGGTAAGCTGGTTGGTACATATGCTACCACTAAATACGATGCAATTTTGTTTTTTTAATCATGAAAACTGGACTTCAATCCCAGGAAATTTAAGCTCCCACTACCCTCTATCTTGAGTATAGAAACCACTTTTACTTGGTAGCACACTGTACTGTGGGGTGTAAAAATAGATGAAAATGAAAAATCAATCTTCTGAAACCAAGATTGAGATCTAGGTACAAACCAAATGAAAATAAGGGGAAAGTCAAAGATTACCTGGTTTGATAGCATGTTTATTTTATATATATATATATATATATATATATATATATATATATATATATATATATATATATATATAAAATTAATTAATTATTAATTATAATTAATTAATAATTATAATTTAAGTCTTGCCTACCACACACAGCCTGCATCAACTCCTTCCTGAACTCTGTGCAACCTTCATCGTTCTGTAACTTCCCCACTTAATCTTTGGCTCTGCCTTCACCCTCTTCCTCTTCTTGCTTTCCAAAATCATCCTACAGACTACCATCCGAAGCCATTGTCATATAAAATATGGACCCCCTAAAATATGGACCTGGGGTCTATATTCCAATCCGACACAGTCTACATTCTCCCCTGCCACCACCTTGCAGTCTCCTATCTCTTTCAGATTTCTCCTGCATAAGATGTACGTAACTGGTTGGGCCACCCTTAGCAGTAATAACTGCAATCAAGCATTTGCAATAACTGGCAATGAGTCCTTTACAGTGCTGTGGAGAAATTTTGGCCTACTCATCTTTGCATAATTGTTGTAATTCAGCCACATTGAAGGGTTTTCAAGCATGAACCACCTTGTTAAGGTCATGCCACAGCATCTCAGTCGGATTCAGGTCAGGACTTTGACTAGGCCACTCCAGAGTCTTCATTTTGTTTTTCTTAACCCATTCAGAGGTGGATTTGCTGGTGTGTTTTGGATCATTTTCCTGCTGCAGAACCCAAGTGCGCTGCAGCTTGAGATCATGAACAAATGGCCGAACATTCTCCTTCAGGATTTTTTGGTAGACAGCAGAATTCATGGTTCCATTTACCACAGCAAGTCTTCCAGGTCCTGAAGCAGCAAAACAACCCCAGACCACCACACTACCACCAACATATTTTACTGTTGGTATGTTCCTTTTCTGAAATGCTGTGTTACTTTTACGCTGGATGTAATGGGACACACACCTTCCAGAAAGTTCAACTTTTGTCTCGTCAGTCCACGGAGTATTTTCCCAAAAGTCTTGGGAATCATCAAGATGTTTTCTGACAAAACTGAGATGAGCCTTTATGTTCTTTTTGCCCAACAGTGGTTTTCGTCTTGGAACTCTGACATGCAGCCCATTTTTGCCCAGTCTCTTTCTTATGGTGGAGTTATGAACACTGACCTTAACTGAGGCAAGTGAGGCCTGCAATTCTATGAATGTTGTTGTGGGGTCTTTTGTGACCTCTTGAATGAGTCCTCGCTGCGCTCTTGGGGTAATTTTGGTCGGCCGGCCACTCCTGGGAACGTTCAGCACTGTTCCATGTTTTCGCCATTTGTGGATAATGGCTCTCACTGTGGTTTGCTGGAGTCCCAAAGCTTTAGAAATGGCTTTATAACCTTTTCCAAACTGATAGATCTCAATTATTTTGTTTCTCATTTGTTCCTGAATTTCTTTGGATCGCAGCATTATGTTGAGCTTTTGAGGATCTTGTGGTCTACTTCACTTTGTCAGGCTGGTCCTATTTAAGTGATTTCTTGATTGAGAACAGGTGAGGCAGTAATCAGGCCTGGGTGTGGCTAGAGAAATTGAACTCAGCTTTCCAAAGATGTGATAAACCACAGTTGATTTATGTTTTAACGGGGGGCAATCACTTTTTCACACCGGGTCATGTAAGTTTGCATTTTCTGTTTACTTGTGTTATCTTTGTTCGATGATCTGAAACATTTAAGTGTGACAAACATACAAAAAAATGAGAAATCATTAAGGGGGCAAACACTTTTTCACACCACCGTAGTCCACCTGTGTGCACCTTCCTCCACTTTTCTAAGTCACCCTATGCTGCTCTCTCTTCTTGAAATATGTGTTCATCACAGCCATTTCCATCCTTTTAGCGAAATCCACAGTCATCTGTCCTTCCACATTTCTCTCCTTAATTCTTTGACGTTCCGCTTTCATAAGACATCAGCATCACCTGCTGTCCCTGGCACAGTTCTGTGCCTGTCACGTGATGTGTCCCAAAAGCACAGAAAACCCAGTTGTAACAAGCATTTCACGTCACAAGATGTCAGACATGTATAGCTTACTGCTTTTCACTGGAGGACTTCACCCAACGGACCGCCGTAAACATCAGTTCCAGTAACGCGAAGAAGAGAATGTAAACAAAGGCTCCATCTCAACACATATTTCCACACGGAGGAAGCATTTGCTCCAAATTTTGCCAACTATGATTCTAAAAAGAGATTATTTAGCTTCTGAAGGAAAATATTTACCTTTTGTGACAGGAGAAGACAATCTGGAGCGTGTACACTTTAGCCTGCCATCAATGGAGCTGCACGTGACGACAAACAATAGCGCCAGTTCGGCAGCGTAATGTAACCGAAATTGAAGTGGAATAATTCATAACATACATGTGACAGTTTCTGGATGTGGGAGAGAAAGTGAAAATGACTGGCAGAAGATGAAATAAGGACCGTGGATGACGAAAATGGACGAATGAAGACACAACGAGCAGTAGGACTGACCGGTTTTTAATCGGTTTGTGTACATTCTACTGATTTTCTGGTTCATATACTTTGAAGATAAGATAACAAAAAAAACAAAAACAAAGACAAAAAAAAAACATTCTTTGTATATGTCCAAAGTCCACTTTTGACCTAAAGTTATATAATTCGATATGGATGCCATCACATTATGCAAATTAGATGCGTAAATTTACTCCTATCTCAAACTTTGGATCATATTCTACATCTTTCTAATTGACAGTAATCCATTATCTCTTACCACTTTCAAGTTACAACCTTTGGAATGTCTGATATCCAACCTGAATATTTTCTTCAAAAAAATCTGGCCACCAGAGGGGGGACGCTGACAGGCGCACCATTGCACCACAGAATTTTAAGAAGTTAAGACCATACCTACTCAGAACCTCCTCATCACTTCTGTTCCCTTCACCTATATGTCCATTAAAGTCCACTCCAATCACCACTCTCCTCCCCCTGAGAACACTCTCTACCACTTCATCCAACTTACTCCAGAATTCCTCTCTCTTCTACCTGGCATTCAACTTGTGGGGCATACGCACTAACAACATTCAACATCACACCTTCGACTTCTATCTTCAAACTCATGATCCTGTCAGACTCCCTTTTTACCTCCTGAACTCTTCACAAACTCCTCCTTAAAGATTACTCCTACCCCATTTCTCTTCCTATCTACACCATGGTAGAACAGTTTAAATCCATGTCCAATGCTCCTAGCCTTACTTCCCTTCCATCTAGTTTCTTGAACACAGTCCATCTACCTTCCTTCCCTCCATCATATCAGCCAACTCTCTGCCTTTACCAGTCATAGTCCCTACATTTAAAGTCCCTACTCTCACCTCCACAATTGTAACTTTCCTTTTCTCTCTCTCTCCCTCTAAACACACCTTCCCCCTCGATCTTTGACCAACAGTAGCCCAATTTCCACTGGCACCCTGTCGGTTAACAGCACTGGTGGTGGTCGTTGTTAACCTGGGTCTCGACCAATCTGGTATGAAAATCTCATTCGTCATGATCCATATGTTTGATTTGGCAAAGGTTTTAAGTTGGATGCCCTTCCTGACACAATCCTCCCCATTTACGCGGGCTTGGGACTGGCACTAGGAGTACACTGGCTTGTGCACCACCTGTGGCTGGGTTAACTTCATCTATCATGCTTTTTATCTTCCCTGCTCATTCCAGATACTCCCTTTCTTGTTTTCTGTGCTGATAATTTCTCTACTTATTTCCTGTCACCCTTTCCTTTCTACCCTCTCATTTAATACAATTCCCTTCTTGTTGGTCTGTAAGTCTAGAGTTTCATCTGCTCATTCTTTAAATGTAACCCTGTAGCGTGACTAACCAAAGGCACAGCCAATCTGGAGATGAGAGCAACAGGTGGAATGAATAAAATTGTCAGATCAGAGTCAGCTTTGTGCACACAGAAGTGAAAGTATCAGTGCACAAGTTGTAATAGGAACTCATAGAAAAATGACTTTATATAATGTTTCACTTGCTGAGATGTGTGGTCCCTATGTAGTAGACTTTCACCAAAACAGTGGTCACTAGAAGCCTGATCCTGCTAAGGTAAAGCAGGATATTGTACAAGAGCGTGATGTGAAATTCTGCACATGTCCAAACCAGCAGAAATATCCAGCATTGATGCAGAGATCTTTGGTGGGCTTAATTAATCTGGAGATCAGGGATCTCAGTGTGCAGAGAAGGAAAAATCAACAAGCAAGGTGAGTCATCATAATTCTTGACAGCTTCCAACAAAACAAAACCCACAAGTACAGACAAGGCAGCAGCACACTGATAAATATAATACCTAAGTCCACACCTAATCTGCTCCCCGCTGTATTTGTCACGCATCTACTCACTGAAACTCCACAATAAAACTTCAAACGGCAAAGAAAATCGTGTCGTAATGAAGTAAGCTGACTCCACTCTAAAATGAGAGAAGTCTTTTAATGTGTTGCCAGAACACCCGAGGTTATGTTTTTCCTTCATTCCAACACAATGACTGTCTGTCTGAACGTTCATTGTCACCTACCCCCACATGGCTTGGCTTTAAACTCTATGTGTGTGTGTTAGAAATTACATGAAAAGTTTCTTTGTCATTACCCCATAACCTCAGTGTCAAGTTTAAAAAAACAAAAAACAAAAAAAAAAAACAACCCTTGGTTTAAGGATTTCTGAGAATGTGTAGGAGTAAGTGGCAACAGAATCTCTTTACAACTACTGCACCTTGTTGCTAGTTTAGCACCTCTCTCTATTTGGAGGTGTTGCCATAGAAGTGAAAGCTGGCATTTTCATGTGCCGAGCAAAATCAGATATAAGATAGGAAAAAGAGGGATAAAAAAAGGAAATTGTGATTGAATAGGTGAATGGGTGAGTGTATTTTATGTGTGTCTGACAGCAGACAGGTTGGCTGTTTAGCATCTCAAAGCATCTGGTCTCAAATGGAACGTGAGTGGGGCGACTGAGTCACCAATCTTCCAGCTTTCTATCACATGGGCAGGGGTTTGTGTAGATTTGAATAAACCCTTAAAAAAAGGTTGATCCACACAATAACGTGCACAGAGAAAAAATATTTATCTGTTATATGTAAATATATGCAACGGGGGAAATAAGTATTGGACATGTCAACATTTTTCTCATTAAACATACAGTATTTCTGATGCAGCCATTGACCTGAGATTTTCACCAGACATCACCAACAACCCAAGTACTCCATACATTCAAAGAAATCAAGGCAACTTAACATAACAAGTTATAATTAATAAAGTGGAATGACACAGGGAATAAGTATTGAACACGCTTGGTGAAATTCAATTTTTTTCTAAAATTCTTTTAATGTCCATTTTTCCACTACCAAGTGGGTAATACAGTGGTGTGAAAAAGTGTTTGCCCCCTTTCTGATTTCTCATTTTTTTGTATCTTTGTCAAACTTAAATGTTTCGGACCATCAAACAAATTTAAATATGAGACAAAGATAGCACTACTAACAAAATGCAGTTTTTAAATGAAGGTGTTTATTATTAAGGGGAACAAAAATCCAAACCTACATGGCCCTGTGTGAAAAGGTGATTGCCCCCTAAACCTAATAACTGGTTGGGCCACCCTTAGCAGTAACAACTGCAATCAAGCATTTGCAATAACTGGCAATGAGTCTTTTACAGCGCTGTGGAGGAATTTTGGCCTACTCATCTTTGCAAAATTGTTGTAATTCAGCCACAATGGAGGTTTTTCGAGCATGAACTGCCTTTTTAAGGTCATGCCACAGCATCTCAGTTGGATTCAGGTCAGGACTTTGACTAGGCCACTCCAAAGTCTTCATTTTGTTTTTCTTAAGCCATTCAGAGGTGGACTTAATGGTGTGTTCTGGATCATTGTCCTGCTGTAGAACCTAAGTGTACTTCAGCTTGAGGTCACAAACAGATGGCCGAACATTCTCCTTCAGGATTTATTGGTAGACAGCAGAATTCATGGTTCCATTTACCACAGCAAGTCTTCCAGGTCCTACAGTAGCAAAACAGCTCCAGACCACCACACTACAACCACCATATTTTACTATTGGTATGATGTTCCTTCTCTGAAATGCTGTTACTTTTACACAGGATGTAATGGGACACACACCTTCCAAAAAGTTCAACTTTTGTCTCATCAATCCAGAGTATTTTCCCAAAAGTCTTGGCCTTTATGTCCTTTTTGCCCAACAGTGGTTTTCGTCTTGGAACTCTGACATGCAGCCCATTTTTGCCCAGTCTCTTTCTTATTTTTTTTTTTTTTTTTTTTGTTACTTATTTGTACCCGTAGGTAGACTTGGTTTGCAGTCTGGTGACAAGCCACCGGCTGCTGGTCGCTGCGTGCGCGAGCGCCCTAAACCTACATGTTTTTGGTGTGCGGGAGGAAACCGGAGAAATCCCGGAGTAAACCCGCGCAACACGGGGAGAACATGCAAACTCCACACAGCTCACTGTTGGTCGGGGGCTGGGATCGAACCCACGATCTCATGATCCCCGCGATCCCCCGGCCGAGGGTAAAACTGTGCTGCCACAGTGCTAAACCACTGCGCCACCGTGCAGCCCACAGTGGTGGGCTGCACGGTGACTCCACCCACTTATGGTGGAGTCATGAACACTGACCTTAACTGAGGCAAGTGAGGCCTGCAGCTCTTTGGACATTGTTGTGGGGTCTTTTGTGACCTCTTCTATGAGTAGCTGATGCGCTCTTGGG
This sequence comes from Pholidichthys leucotaenia, assembly GCA_020510985.1. NCBI lineage: Eukaryota > Metazoa > Chordata > Actinopteri > Cichliformes > Pholidichthyidae > Pholidichthys > Pholidichthys leucotaenia. Next base: position 337,007,312 of record CM035841.1, read on the forward strand.
GTAATTTTGGTCGGCCGACAACTCCTGGGAACGTTCACCACTGTTCCATGTTTTTTGCCATTTGTGGATAATGGATCTTACTGTGGTTTGCTGGAGTCCCAAAGCTTTAGAAATGGCTTTATAACCTTTTCCAGACTGACAGATCTTGATTACTTTGTTTCTCATTTGTTCCTGAATTTCTTTGAATCGCAGCATTGATGTTGCGCTTTTGAGGATCTTTTGGTCTACTTCACTTTGTCAGGCTGGTCCTATTTAAGTGATTTCTTGATTGAGAACAGGTGTGGCAGTAATCAGGCCTGGGTGTGGCTAGATAAATTGAACTCAAGCTTTCCAAAGATGTGGTAAACCACAGTTAATTTATGTTTTAACAGGAAAGGACAATCACCTTTTCCACACAGGGCCATGTAGGTTTGGATTTTTTTTTTAACCCTTAATAACAAACACCTTCATTTAAAAACTGCATTTTGTGTTTGTGTTATCTTTATCTAATATTTAAATTTGTTTGTGATGATATGCAACATTTAAGTGGGACAAACATACAAAAAAATGAGAAATCAGGAAGGGGGCAAACACTTTTCACACCACTGTATTTAGTAGAAAAGCCTTTGTTGGTAATAACAGCTTCCAGTAGCCTCCTGAATGGAGAAATTAGGCGCAGGCATTGCTCAGGAGTGTTTTTAGCCCAGTCTTCCATACAAACTGTAAAATTTTGAAGGTTCGTGGGTGTATTCTATGAACTCTGATCTTCAGTTCGTTCCATAGATTTTCAATTGGATTCAGGTCAGGTGACTGACTGGGGTATTCTAGCAGCTTTATTTTCATTCTCTGGAGCCAGTTGAGTTTCCTTGGTTGTGTGCTTGGGATCATTGTCTTGCTGTCTTGCACCCTTGTTTCATCTTCAGCATCTTGGCAGATGACAGCAGGTTCATATCAAGGATGTCCCTGTACATTTGTCCATTCATCTTTCCTTCAATTATATGAAGTCTGCCTGTACCATGTGCTGAAAAACACCCCCACACCATGATGGGATATGCAGTGCCGTTTCTCCTCCAAACATGCTGTGTGTTGTGACATCCAAAAAGTTAAATTTTGGTCTCATCTGAACGTTCAGATTCTTCCAGTATTTTACTGGCTTACCCAAATGTTGTGCAGCAAACTTTAAACGATCTCCAACATGCTTTTTCTTCAGCAATAGAGTCTTGCGAGGTGAGCAGGCATAAAGTCCATGTCAGTTGAGTGCATTAGTTATAGCTATTGCTGTAGCTCTCCACGAGTGGTCTTTGGCTCTTGGATAACTCTTCTGATAATTCTTTTTACATCTCTGACAGAAATCTTGGGAGGAGCTCCTGGTCGTGGCCAGTTTATGGTAAAATGATGTTCTTTCCACTTCTAAATAATGGCTCCAGCAGTGCTCACTGGAACATTCAGCAGTTTAGAAATGCACCTATAACCAATGCCATCATTATGTTTTGCAACAATAAGGTTGCAAAGCTCTCAAGAGAGCTCTTTGCTTCTACCCATCATGAGTTCTTTGTGGTGTAACAATCTGATATTCACAGACCTTTTTAAAGGTTATCAGTCAGGACTTAACCAGCTGAAATTAATTTGCACAGATGGGGGATGGGATGGCTTCCTAAATTCTGATGGATTTCAGCTGGTTTCTTGGCTTTCTATGCCTTTTTGCACCTCTTTTTCTTAATGTGTTCAATACTTATTCCCTGTGTCATTCTGCTTTATTCAATATACAGTGGGGCAAAAAAGTATTTAGTCAGCCACCAATTGTGCAAGTTCTCCCACTTAAAAGATGAGAGAGGGCTCCAATTTTCATCATAGGTATACCTCAACTATGAGAGACAAAATGAGAAAAAAAAATCCAGAAAATCACATTGAAGGATTTTTAATGGATTAATTGGTAAATTCCTCAGTAAAATAAGTATTTGGTCACCTACAAACAAACAAGATTTCTGGCTCTCACAGACCTGTAACTTCTTCTTTAAGAGGCTCCTCTATCCTCCACTCGTTACCTGTATTAATGGCACCTGTTTGAACTCGTTATCAGAACAAAAGACACCTGTCCACAACCTCAAACAGTCAGACTCCAAACTCCACTATGGCCAAGACTAAAGAGCTGTCAAAGGACACCAGAAACAAAATTGTAGACCTGCACCAGGCTGGGAAGACTGAATCTGCAATAGCTAAGCAGCTTGGTGTGAAGAAATCAACTGTGGGAGCAATTATTAGAAAATGGAAGACATACAAGACCACTGATAATCTCCCTCCATCTGGGGCTCCACGCAAGATCTCACCCCGTGGGGTCAAAATGATCACGAGAACGGTGAGCAAAAATCCCAGAACCACACGGGGGGACCTAGTGAATGACCTGCAGAGAGCTAGGACCAAAGTAACAAAGGCTACATCAGAAACACACTACGCCGCCAGGGACTCAAATCCTGCAGTGCCAGACGTGTCCCCCTGCTTAAGCCAGTACATGTCCAGGCCCGTCTGAAGTTTCCTAGAGAGCATCTGGATGATCCAGAAGAAGATTGGGAGAATGTCATATGATCAGATGAAACCAAAATAGAACTTTTTGGTAAAAACTCAACTTGTCGTGTTTGGAGGAGAAAGAACACCATACCTACTGTGAAGCATGGGGGTGGAAACATCATACTTTGGGGCTGTTTTTCTGCAAAGGGGCCAGGACGACTGATCCGTGTAAAGGAAAGAATGAATGGGGCCATGTATTGTGAGATTTTGAGTGAAAACCTCCTTCCACCAGCAAGGACATTGAAGATGAAACGTGGCTGGGTCTTTCAGCATGACAATGATCCCAAACACACCACCTGGGCAACAAAGGAGTGGCTTCGTAAGAAGCATTTCAAGGTCCTGGAGTGGCCTAGCCAGTCTCCAGATCTCAACCCCATAGAAAATCTTTGGAGGGAGTTGAAAGTCCATGTTGCCCAGCAACAGCCCCAAAACATCACTGCTCTAGAGGAGATCTGCATGGAGGAATGGGCCAAAATACCAGCAACAGTGTGTGAAAACCTTGTGAAAACTTACAGAAAACATTTGACCTCTGCCATTGCCAACAAAGGGTATATAACAAAGTATTGAGATGAACTTTTGTTATTGACCAAATACTTATTTTACCGAGGAATTTACCAATTAATTCATTAAAAATCCTTCAGTGTGATTTTCTGGATTTTTTTTTTCTCATTTTGTCCCTCATAGTTGAGGTATACCTATGATGAAAATTGGAGACCTCTCTCATCTTTTAAGTGGGAGAACTTGCACAATTGGTGGCTGACTAAATACTTTTTTACCCCACTGTAACTTGTTTTGTGAGCACGGTTGCCTTGATTTCTTTGTATGTATGATTACTTGGGCTGTTACTGGTATCTGGTGAAAATCTCAGATCAGTGGCTCCATCAGAAATACTATAACAATACTATCAAGATATTTGGGCTACAATGGGATACTATCATGATCTTGTGATACGCCGAGTATTGCGATATCATATATTGTGATTTCCCATCCTGATCTCCATCTTGTTCAACTCCCAGCTACATCTCACAAATCACTCCTTCAATGTGCTGACCTAACTAGAAAGTGAGTATTTAACACCATCTAGTGGACCGAAAAGTCAACTGGTTTTTATTACTCTGATACCTAAATAGGTAACTTTGTGTTTACAACATTTATTTATAATTCTTAATCAAGTATTACAATACTAGTATCTCTGAATCAATACAATATCACCACCACAATGTACTGTGATACTAGAATCTAGTATCACAATCAATCCATCTAGTAACTTGATGGATTGATTTTTTCCCTACCCCTATTAGTTCATGAGGATATCAGTTCCAAATTGTTCAGACATTCTTTGAACCACAGTTTTTGACCATCCCAAGCTGTAACTGTTTCATCTCTATGATAATTATAAAAGAATGAAAAGTCTTCATTTATTTACAAAGTGGAATGGCGGATTTTTTGTGAACTCATGTGCAGGTGTTCTGACAACCTTTACTCAGCGGTTCTTTAGTAATAGTAATATTACTAAAAAAAAAAATTCTAAATCAAATCGCCAGGTCTTTGTCAAATCTTTAGTTGTGTCACAACAAAGACCTAGATTTGTACCACGCCCACAACCCACACTATATAAGCGACTTTTGCATCTCGACTCACGCAAAGCATCATGGGAATGTGGCTACCAAACATGCTCTATCGATACATTTAATTTATGGAAAGTTCCTTATCTATGAGCATATTGTATGTGTAGGGGTCTTTCCGGTTGTACCCGCAAATGCAAGGATGAACTAGTTGCGCTTGCATTTGCGGCCACATTGCAGAAATTGCCCAAAATGGCCCCCCTGTATGTACGCTGACATAGATTTTTTGTTGTCAAAGGACCAAGAACCCTTACTTGCGAGACTCCGAAACGACTACAAAGAAGGTAAGCGAGTGGTTTGACAGCTCAACTTTGGTTTTGTCATTTTGAGTAAATTTCACTACAACGCATAGCCTGCTTACTTAGATCTATAGGTCGATACTACTATAGTTTAAGTACCACATGTTATCAATGATTTGCAATTTTATTTTATACCAGCCTATTTATCAATGGCCTTAATTACATGTGTGTCTAGATCAAGCTTCAGTAACAATATACAAAGAACTATATCCTAGATATAGGCCTGCCTGTCCGTACCTACTACTTCAGGGTTTAGACTCGTGTCAATTAGGCTAGAACTTGAACAATACACAACACTATTTAATTATGTTATAATATACGTAGACTTACTGCTTTAATCCAACAATTACGTCCGTCCGGATCCTTCAGCTCCGTGGGGAATGTATATAACGTGAATGGCGGTGGATATGTACACACGCTGGTCCCGAAGTTACACACATGTACGCTGCAAGTTTGCTTTTTCCACCGTTTTAGATGATACATTCCGTTCCCACAAATCACTACGGCACAATGTGCACCTGGAATAATGGAGATTTAAAGCTTAAAGCAGACTTTAAGCAGCAATTGTTCAGGTGTGACAGTACTGTTTGTATACAAAAGCAAGCCGGCTACCGGAATGTTTGATAGTTGTGAACTTTGAACTCACATAGTCCGCACATGCGCACTCGTAATGCGAAAGTCACCTATTGTCTGCACTTATATATAGGCCTTTTCCACCAAGACAGTTCCGAGCCTGACTTGGCACCAGTTCTTTGGTTTTTAAGCACTAGTCCCAGGCTCTCAAAAGTGGTGCTAACCTGGCCCCAACTCCTAGCTGAGCCTGCGCTAGAACCAGTTGATGTTGTTAATGTCCACTGCCGTAGGCGTGGTTAACTGACCAGCTTCAAAACATTACGGACTGCCATGTTGTATTCCAAACAGCAGAGCAAGAGATGAAACCAAACAGATTTGGAGCAAAGAGGAGACACATTTCCTGGCTCTGTCCCTGCCTCTATGGACATGAGCAGAATCACAAGATAAGCTGGAGGGGTCCACTCATCTGATGAACTGTTTTTGGGGATAGGCCAGCCAACCGGGACAATCAGCAACCACCATGGATGAGTCCGTATAACAAACTGCTCAAAACACTACTGGTAAGTGTATTGTCTTTAAAATGCCAAAAGTAAATGAATATATACAGTATGTATCTGCTTGTATTGATATGTAACGACCAAAGTGGGGATGTATATAGTATACTAAAACACTATAGTATTTTCCGTTAGCTATGCTAACAAGCTAACAGTGCTTTTACCACAACCAAACATTTCTCCTCGCCATAAAGAAATAAACAGGCCATCTCTGCTGACAAATTATATATCTATCTATCCCCCCCCCCGCTTGTATTGATATGTAACGGCCAAAGTGTGGATATTTTTTTACTCACCCTTGTGCCTATCGTATTTTCGGTAAGCTATGCTAACAAGGTAACAGTGCTTTTACCACGACCAAATGTTTCTCCTCGCCATAAAGAAATGCGCGTTTGAGAAAACTAGAAAAATCTTAGCGTCTTACAGAATACTTTGTTAGATATCCAGTGCAAAATACGTGTTTTGTGGTATCAATACTGTGTATGAATGGGTGCTTTGCGTTGGGTATATGGGAGATTTTTCTCCCAAAGACACTAGCAACGTCGTCATTTTTACTATTTTGGTAATATTACCATAATCATGGGCTATTTTTTAAATTTCACTCGTGTTTAATTGTGTTCTGAAACCGTGTTTTAGCTAATCCTTCTCTTACTTTATTGCGCAGTAATCTGGTGGAGCACCTACAATGTCATTGCACTCTACAACAGTACAGTGACAATAAAACCTATTCTATTCCTATTCCATAATCAGACATGTAAGCTTTGGTAATATTAATATTGAAAAAAAAATGTCTTCAATGTCTGCACATTTAATGGAAGGCTTAAGTTGTACACTGCACAAACTAAATCACTTTTTTTGTATTTACAGATTGATCACAGCTGGATGATGAGGGAGAACCACCCAGACCTGTGGTGTCCAGCTCACCTTCACCAGCACCAAGCTTGTCCTCCTCCTGCTCTTCCTCCTCTTCTCATCAGACCAGATTAGGTAATATATGTTCAGATCATGACCCATTCACACAAAGGAGGGAGTGAATTAAACCAATTATACACTTGAATTGAATGTTGTGATGCCACTAACAGTAAATGGATGTTAAATTGGATACATTCAATCTTGGATTGACGATTTCTGCGTTTTTCAGTGTGTGGCTATTTTATACTGCTTCTTATTTTTGTACTTTAAAACAGGGAAACAGAAGCGGGACACAAACATGGGCCTCCTCCTTGACTACCTAGAGAGGTCAGATGAGAGACAATACGAGCAGAGCAGGAAGGATGAGCAGCTGACCTCCACTTTGCTGCAAAGCATCCAGAAGATGGAGGACAATCAGTCCAACAATACCCTTGTTGGACTGATGGGACACGTTGTGTCTGTGCTTGAGGGACTGCAAACAAAGTAACTATCACAGCATTGATATTTTTGGCTGTGTGTACATAATATTTCATGTGTAGCAGTCTTAAGTTTTTGCACATTTTGTAAATAAATGCTTTCTTTCCATAAGTGTTTTTTTTTCTGCTTCCACATTAACCTTGACGCCTGAATTTATTTCCAGTTGTGAACAAAAATTTTTTTTCCCCATAATTGAAAGTCATTGGTTTTTTGTTTTTTGTTTTGATTGATGCGAATTCGTGACAACAGGCATCAAGGGGTTAAGTAATTATTATCCTCACACCAAACACATGCATGAAATGTAAAACTATTTAGGATAACAATGCAAATCACTATGACATTATAGTGGTGGGAAGGGAAAGCACAAGTACTGAATTACTACACTTAAGTTAATTTTTTCCAGGTATTTGAAAATATATCAGGCATTTGTGGACTTTACCCACATATTTTTGACTTTTTTTACATTTTCTAAAGAACAAGCAGCAACAAACTTTAAATCTCTGCACTTTTTTCTGTGGAAAATGTCCCAAGTTGCCAGCTTCAAAAATGATAAATAATGAGTTTATACTGTTTTGACAACGAACCATATGACATTCTGTCAGCTCTGGACAAGATCAATTCTGGGGAAAGTACTTTTAACTTGTACACTGTAGAGTTTGTCTCTTGTTACCCCTACATGAATAAAAACTTAATCAGTACTTTAACCAGAACAGATTACATACAAGTACATAAGGTGTATACCTTTAACAACTCTGTAAATATGCCTATAAAATATATACATACACCATAAATACTTCAAAACAGAGTACACTGAGGGATATTGTCAGCTGAATTTTTTTATTCAGTTACGCTTTTGCACTACTTCACATATTATATTTTGTAAATGATATGACAGGCACTAAACAGGTTATTGCTCCCCACTGTTAAAGTACTCCATTAAAGCCGCCCTAATGTCATCCCCTTCTACACTGGTATGGTCAGGCAGTGGTTGAACTGGAGGCTGACTGTGATCAGATGTGTTTGAGAGTCCAAAGTTGTCACCATGTTCCTCACAAATATTATCAAGTATGCAACAGGTGAGCACCATTTTCTTGCTCAGCTCCAGTTTGCAGTCATTCCTCGTCAGGAGGGACCTCCATCGTCCTTTCAAGCCACCGAAAGCCATTTCCACAACTGAACATGCACGGCTCATCCGGTAGTTGTAGTTAACGTTGTTCAGGGGTAAGTCTGCCTGTGTCCAAAAAGGTTTTCATCAGCCACTTCTGCATGGGGTCGGATGAGTGGTAAAATCTGGTGTCGTGCCAAAAAGTGATCACCATCTACAGGAGCCCCCGCTTGTTGAAGGTGTACTGCCTGGTCTCAGTCCACCTACAATGTGTCTAAATGTTTTGAGGTTTTATCGCATCTGAAAAATTATAGTGTTGGCCAAAGTGTTGCAGTTTGGAAAACAACATATAGAATTTATTAGATTGCAATTGATTGCAATATTTATGTGCAAAAACATCATTGTTTTGGAGGTACATCGAATATACACTACCGTTCAAAAGTTTGGGGTCACTTAGAAATTTCCTTATTTTTGAAAGAAAAGCACTGTTTTTTTCAATGAAGATAACTTTAAACTAATCAGAAATACACTCTAATATCTAATATACATTGCTAATGTGGTAAATGACTATTCTAGCTGCAAATGTCTGGTTTTTGGTGCAATATCTACATAGGTGTATAGAGGCCCATTTCCAGCAACTATCACTCCAGTGTTCTAATGGTACAATGTGTTTGCTCATTGCGTCATATCTTACTGTACCTAAGTACCGTTTATCTGTTGAAATATATATTTAACGGCTAATATAACCCCATAACAACAATATGGCACCTGGTGATCATTTTTTGGCAGCTGATCACTTTTTGGCATGACACAACAGGCGACCTCCATCTCGTAATGCGCCGTAACGCCATCTATTACAGAAGTGATATAAATAGGTTCAGGTTCCTTTATTTGTACCCGTAGATAGATTTGTTTTGCAGTCAGGTGACATCCATAATTACAAACCACAATTACATTCAACATGAACACAAACACAGGCACACATGAAGCTGACTATAAACATGATAAAAGTACTCAAGGCTCCACCAATCAGGACATAGGACAAAGACATAAGAAAAAAAACAAAGAGATAGGAGAGAAGGGTCATATTAAAAAGTTAAAGACTAGTCAAAGAGGTTAAAAACTCAAAAGTCTAAAACCCAATAAAAGATTTAGAACCCAAATAAAAAACCTACAAAAATAAGTAAATATAAAATAAAATTAATAAATAGGTAACTAAATTATGTGCAATATATTGTTACATCTTGTTCAACTCTTTAACAGCAGCAGGAACAAAGCTGTTTTTGTAGCGCTGGGTTTTACTTTTTGGGACAGCAAACCTCCGTCTGGAGGGAAGAAGCTGAAAGTGGCAGTGCAAAGGGTGGGAGTCATCATTTAAGATGGAGGTAGCAATCCTCTGTACTTGTCTGGTGTACAAGGATGTCAGGCTCAGCTGTGACTCACCAAGCAAACGACTGGACCATCTAACAACCTGATCCAAGGATTTCCTCTGTTTCAGTTTTGTCTGACCAAACCATGACACTAAAGAAAAGGATAAAACAGATTCAATAAAAGCCCGATAAAACATTGTCATCATGGTTCGGTCAATTTGGAAGCGTGCAAATTTCCTTAAACAATGCAAATGTTGCTGACCCTTTTTACACACCCTTTCACAGTTCTCTTCAAAGTTTAAATTACTATCGATAATCGTCCCAAGATATTTGTAGGACTGTACATATTCAGTGGTCTGACCTTTTAGGACAGTGACTTTGTGCCTGGGAGTTTTCCTCCTAAAGTCAATAATCATATCTTTAGTTTCTGTCGTATTCAGCTGCAGGTAGGAATCCTCACACCAGTGAACAAAATCATCAACTACTGAGCCGTGGCCACTCACCATCACCATCACCATCCTTTAGGAGACTGACAACAACTGAATCATCATGTGTCTGTTGTCATGTCTGCTCCGACACATGTTAGTGTACAGGATGAAGAGTAGTGATGACAACACACACCCCAGTAGAAGAACAGCCAGTAGAAAAACACTTATGGTCAGACAATGTACAGTACCATTGACCCTTACTCTCGGTGTCCTGTTGGTTAAAAAATCCAGAATCCAACCCACCAGATTATTACTCAAATCAAATTGTTGCAGGAGCCTTTCAACTAAAATATGAGGTTGGACTGTATTAAAGGCGGAAGAAAAGTCCACAAATAAAAGCCTGGCGTGTGTCCCATTAAAATCCAGATGTTTAAAAAGCATGTTAAACAGAGTGACAGTGGCATCCTCCACTCCTCTGTGAGGCCTATAGGCAAACTGCAAAGGATCCAATACATGCTCAGTCCGCTATAGGACCTCAAATCTGACCAGTTTTTCAAAAATTTTCATTAAAATTGAGGTCAAAACAACTGGTCTAAAATCCTTTACCATTTTAGGACAACTGGATTTTGGAACGGGGACAACCACGGCATCTTTCCAGATCTTAGGCACATGTGTCTGTAAGGACTTATTGAAAATGTAGTGAAACACAGGAATCACTTCATGTGCACAGGACTTTACCAAGCGCCCACATATATTATCAGGGCCCTGACTTTTGTTCACTTTTACAGCACAGAACGCCGTTTTAACATCCTGCACCTCAATATTAAAGTGCTGATTGTCTGAGTTTCTGTTTCAAATCTTGGGTTTCTGTGCTAAAATCAAAGGAATCAAAACAACCATAAAAACAATTAAGAGCATTAGCCAGCTCTGTGTCTGAACTAAAACCATCTAAAAACACATGATTTCTGTGCTCTGAAGGCCTGCAATAGTTTTCATACTAGCCCAGGCTGAACCAAGCTTCTTTGTTGCCATCTTGCTTTCCAACTCTGATTTATAATTCTGTTTTGCTCTTAAAATTTCAGCCTTCAGCTCTTTTGTGGCAACCTGCAGCTCAGAAACAACCCCCTGTTTAAAGGCAAGTGCTTTCCTCTGTAAGCAGGATTTAACTGATTTTGTAACCCATGTCTTGCTGTTGGGATATATTTTGACACGTTTACGTGGAACGATCATGTCTCTGCAGAAAGCCATGTATGAGCATGTCACGTCCACTAAAGAGTCTAAATCTTCTCCGCAGGCGAAGATTTGGATTAAACGCAATATTACGTTTAAAAGTGTAGTCAATGCTACCTAGTTGAGTTACAGACTTCAGCTAACAACGGCTGATAACTGAAATATTGATAATTACCGGTCTCCTTAAACATAGCCACCGTTCTCTGCGATTAAGAATAAAATGTTTTTGGATGGTAATACAGATTTGGAATAATAAAAGCAGCACTCCCAAAGAGACAACAAACCCCTACATGTTGACAAGTTAGCGCTTCTTCTTCTTCTCCTCTTTTTACTTCTTCTGTGGTGTTCTGCGGGGCTTCATAAAGACGCTTCACACTACGTAATGACGTAATCCCTGACTAGCTCCATATCAGTGGAAAACCAACTGGTTCTTATGAGGCACTACAGTTGAACTGGTTAAGCACTGACAAGCACCAGAACCGAACTAGCACTGGTTCTTATTTGGTGGAAATGACGTATTAGATACCCATCTTGCATAAATGCATGTATTTAATCTCTCGTCTAAACTTGGCGACTTTTTCGCTAAATCTGGCGACTTTTCAAACTGTCTTGGTGACCCTCTTTTTTTTTGTCAAAAGCAACTTGTGACAAATCTAGCGAGTTTTTCTGGTGTTACCAGAGACTTTTCTGGTGTTTTGGAGACTCTGATGTGCAGGGCTTGGTCGGTTGTAGTTTCCATACACTGCATCTAAGATATAACCTATCTGTAATGTGAGTCTGCGAAACTACAACTCCCAGAAGCACTATCTGCACACAGTGTGTGCTCATTAGTCCACTGTCACCTGGACCCCTGTAAAGCTGCAGACAGTCTGCTCCGTGGATCGGTTTCCTGTCCTGCCCCAGTTCACACCGCAACCCGGTGGGAAGAAATGCTGTGGTGGTGGCAACTTCTCATATCGAGCCCTGATCACCTGTTGTCCCAGTGGTGAGTAGCCCTCAACATCAGCTCCTACCTCTGCGGTTAAACATGAGTATTTATAGAGCAAGAAGCTCACATTTAATGCCTGCAGTTGTGTAAATGTAAGTTTTCTTACCGCACAGAGAAAAAGTGACTGATTTGTTGCTGTAAAGAACAAATGAAGCTTCTTCTAAGGTGAACTTTCATTCATCTGTGCTTTCCATTTTATCTTATTCTGTTATGATATGCATCTGTTTCATGGAAGTAAATCCTCTAAATATGCATTTTTAATGGGCTGGTCCAGGGGCGTCAAACATATGGCCCATGGGTCAAAAACAGCCCCCAGGGGGTCCACGTTTTTCTCTGTGAATTTACAGCTTTATTTCTAGTAAATGTCTGACTTTCTACTGATTAAAATAGTTTGTGTAAATCTGAGACATTTTTCTCTGTAAGATGAGACTTTTTTCTCATCAGTTTTCTTTTTCTTCTTTTTTTTGATGAGAACAAGGGGCCCTTCATTTCAAGGGCCAAGGGGACGGGGTAGAAATGAGAATTGGGATGGACCCCAAATCTACCTGTACTTCACTCTCACATTCCAAATATTTTTCTCAGCTGTTTTACAGTATTTACTGCTGTTAATAACTAGACAGTTTCTCTCTTACTTTGTTTATGTGTGTATGAGGGTCACTGCATTTAAAAAGGTTGTACATTTAATTCAACTATATTTTAGCATGCAAAAATCCAATTTGATCATATTAAACATAATGTTCCAACTACAAAATTGTGGCTTGTGAAAAGGCTGAGTGGCTAGTAACTTTGGAAAATCACTAGCCACAGTGGCTGCTGACGTGAAAGCACTATTGTTCTGCAGTTACTATCCTCAGCAAGCAGTGGGTGCTACCGTGAGCTTCTCCCCATCCCAAAGCACTCACAAGTGGTCAGTCTCACAGAAGCCTCGTGCAGCAGTTAGTTGCAGTCAGGGAGGAGACCCACACCCATGCCACTCACATCCAGACTGAAATTGAATTGCGCGCACACAGCCCCCTGTGAATCGATGTAAATGTTTTTTCACTGTCAGTGTCACACTAATAAATCACTGGATTTGACTAACAGCCTCAGTCATGTACTCACTTCGTCCACTGTGTGTGTGTGACATAAGCAAAACATCATGTCGCAGTCTGAACTGGACGCTCAAAAATACAGAAAGGAGTGAGAATCAAACCCTGAATTCAAAGGCTGGTTGAAGACGTTTATTGGAGATGACAGAATAGGCTAGAATAGGTCATTTTACAGTTGTACAGCAAAATGAAATTGATACAGAAGTGATGGCCTATTTAAATGCCAAATTAAAACAAACAAACCAAGAATCAAAAGAAGAAAGTTAGTTTGTAGTTCTAAAGATATTTAGGGTGTTTTTACTCACTTTCTGTCTCTCCCACGACATTATTCTTCTCTCCTACCGCATCCATTACAATTACATGCAAATGACCAATTATGTAAATTAGGTGATGACATCATTTAGCAACTTCTAGCAATTTTTAGGACAGCCAATAGCTACTTTCCTTAGGCAACAGTGACCAGGATGGCCAATTTGAGACTTAATTTCCAGTCTCAATTATGTTTTGCCATTTCATGCAGGTCATTTTTCCAAAACTACCTTATACTGACTCTGTTTATAGTAGTAATTTAGACCAATTGTTAACCGTCAGGCAGCACAATTACTCTATTTTTCTGTAGTGCCTACACTGGAGTAGGAGATAAAATAAATCAATCAAAAATGATGATTCTCTCTTTAGTGGTCTGTAGCCACCATGAAATGTATGCAAAAGTGGGAAAAGGACATCTTCAAATAGACATAGGGGCTTAAAAAAAATTTCCCTGTGGTCCAAATACTGCTAAAAATGAACGAGGAATTGACACTCAGTTAACTGGCACTTATACTGAGGGAAGGCAACAGTGTGTGAAAAAGGGAAAGATGGCTGGAATTCCTTTTCCGCTCCTTGAGCTGGATTTTCCAAGAGGTTTTTCCAGCCAGTGAAAGTTATTCAACAGTGGTCAGCGGTCAGAGCCACAGACACTGGAAATACCAAGAATGCTAGTGGTAGAGACGCAGGGATTAGACTGGCCTGTGGACTACTGTTTGTCAGGATCAATGACCAGCTTCCAACTTTACTTTCATTTGGTCTTAATGCAGTATTTAAAGGTAACTATGATAACATAAATTCAAGTCTGCCTGGCCGTTCCAATTGTCCCAACAGTGGAGAAAAACTTTTCCCTCCTAAACTTTGCTTCCTCCCCCCGCTGCTTTGGCTGCATGACAGCGGACTGCCATTGTTTCAGTTTAACAGACGACAGGGAGCAGAGAGAAAGGCCCCGTTATCTCACTCTGAAAGTAAGCGCACAGAGAACAAAGATGGTTCAGTGAACTGACTTTTATATTAGAAAATAAATGTATCTACCAACATGCTTCAGAGAGGAAAAGTAGGTCACAATATCTGAAATGCCCTCAGATTAAAAACGAAAAACATTTCACTAAAGGCATCGCAGTTTTAGCATGAAATGGCTGATTAAAGCTGAAGCACAATATAACACAGACACCAAGCACTACTAAATACAGCCACGCAAATGAGTTCCACAGAAGTTATTACATAAGCACCTACGCCTCTGTTTAACTGTGCCAACCCCAGCACATAATTCACCTCCACTCATCTGGGAAAATTTCTGACACGGCAAAGCAAGCACATGTGCAGAGACATTCAGGCCCGCTGTCCGTGCCGCTGTAAACCCGAGAAAGACAGACTGGCGGGGAAAGCACTCATTCAGCAAACTGAGCTGAAGCCATGCTGACTTCTAATCTCCTGCAGTCTCTCTGTCTTCCTGAGTATCTGGCCCTCTCTGTTTCTCCTCCATCCACAGAGCTCCTCGACAAGAAGCTTTACATAAACACCTGGCAGAAGCTTCAGCGCCACAGGATCATTGGAAAATAATGGAGCTGAGCTTGCAAAGACTGGATGGACCTTGACAGGACTTTAAGGAAATGAAACCCTTCCTGGTTCTTTGGTACAAATGCAACACATTTGTTTCCTTTTAGTAGGACATCCAAACTACAGTGATTCTATGATGGTAAATGTGGGAAGAGGGCTTAATATTAGTATTGCTGGGATGAAAAACAACATGTTTCCTGACCTAAAATCATTGCTTAGACAATTTTTTTTAGTAAATGGTAGGCTCTTCTTCAACAGAAACTACTAGTCCACTCTTAAAGAATCTGTAAAACTATTATAAGGCATTAAGTTTTAGATGTATATACTTTATCATTACCAACTAAACCCTAGGTCAAGGGTCTAACCTGCAGCTCCAGATTCACTGGTGGCTCTTTTGCCCATAACCAGTGGCTCCCTGTGGCTTTGACAAAATACCAAATCACACAAATTTAACAGGGCAACATAATAAAATCACAAAAAAACATCAAATACTATAAAAACGCTATAATAACAAATTGCAAATGTGCAAAATATAGTATTACATTTACAGAAAGATGTGCAAATACTTTTGAAAACTTGTAAATTTACCAGAAAAAAAAGTCAGAAATGTACCAGAAGTTTGTTTCAGAAAAACCCTGCACAGTTTTGGAAAAAGCCACAAATTTACGAGACAAAATTACTTAATTTATTATTATTATTAATAAAACACTTGCCAATATCAAATGGTGACTGACCAGAATTTATATTCCCCTTTCTTTTCAGTGGCATTTCCATATAGAACAAGCATGAACAATCAAGAACAAACAGCAGGTATCAAAAAGGAAAAGCCCAGTCCAACAGCCCTCATCACCAGGCTGGTCAAATGTTCTTAGATGGACTGCACTCAGCAACAAAACACCGTCAAACTACATGACATATCTCAGTAAAATCCTACACTATTTTTAAGGCTTAAATATTGTTTTGCAGCTCAGTGTACATTTATTCTGGCCAAAAATAGTTGAGGTTGATGACCCCAGTGGATCCACAGCTGATTCACCAACTATTTCCATGTTCAGCTCTCCTTTGCATGGTCATAACTCTCTTCTTTAAGCATTTCTCCTTGCACATTTTAACCTTCATCTGCTCTGTGTCAATTGTCATTAAAATGTACTGGATTCCTAATAGGCTGGCTAGCAGACAAAGGTTTTAACAGCAGTCCCATTGTAAGATAATTGTAAAGATTTGACACAGTCAGGTTTCAGTCTCATCTACAGGTGCTACAGTGGCCAACCTGAACTTTTGTGTCACACAGGGCTACCAGCTGGAAGGTATGACCAAGGATACTGCCATGATTCTTTGACTTGATCAGATTTCTCATGCGACAGTCAAAACCGTGTTCACTCACATTAAGAGAGATTGTGAACGATGGCTATAGGCTGAGGTAAATCTAAGGGTGCATTCAGACGGCTTCCGTGGATAGTTCGGTTCGTTTGGTGCAGTCTGAACACGCATTGGAACTCTGGTGGGCACCAAACAACCCAAGTCTGGTCCCCATGAAAACGGGAGTCTCGGTTCTCTTGCAAACGAAGTCTGGTGTGCTCCGCTTGCAGTGTGAATCCAAACGGACTATCCAGCGGACCAAAGAGCGGAAGTGCCCCTCGGCGTTTGTGTAACCATAGCAACACATAGTCTGAGAAGAGAAGTGGCGTTTACTGTAGTATATTTTGGGTAGAAAATAACAATAAAAACAACTGCACAAATCTGTGAAATCCTTTTATCGGTGAAAGCCGAGGAGAAAAGTAAAAAAAAAAACCGTCTCGTTTGTGGTGGACAAACAACCTGGCTGAAGGGAACGGATGTCCGTTTTCGGTCTTGGCCAATCGATGAGCCTGATTTTTCTTCTTCGCCGAGATTTTTTTCTTCCTGGTCAGTGGTTTTGGCTACAGCGCCCCAAACGAGCAGTTGTTGTAACCATGCGACGTTGTCCAGGCAGTTTGGTCCGGGGTAGCATGAACACAAACACAAACCAAACGTGCCTTTCACCAAATTTTTTAACCAGCTCAAGCAACCTAAACCCAACCATACGAACGCTGGATGAAAAGGGAGTACATCCAAAGGAGAAAGAGCAGAACAAAAGATCTCGAGGCCTTTCATGTGGAGCAACCTTTCCACCTTTTGAAACACTGCACACGTACACACACACAGAGGGCATGAGTCAACATGCCTGTGACACAAATGTTACTTCATCTGTTTTGTTTCGAGCAGATGAGGTAACCCGTCGGCGCCCCCCGCACCCACCTTCTGCACTTGTGCGTGCATGGCGTGAAACGTCACTCCCTCGCACCCTGCCAGAGCTCAGTCCGGGTAATTACAGTCTTCTCCTCGGCGTGAAAACCTCAACACGACGCGCTCAAAACGCACAGACGCTACAAAGAGTCGGGCCCCTCCGAGCGGCCTACAAACATACTGCTGACACATCACTCTCGGGCCAACACAAACTTCACGAGAAACTACAGTAATTGGCCCGGGGCACCACGAGGAGGCTTGTAATTACGCGTGTGTAGGGGAGACGTGAGAGGGAACGGCAGCGGGCTCGGGCTCCCCGAGTGCTTTGTCATCAGAAGAAGCACAAAGATTCGCTTTGAGGTTTTGGGGGGGGGGGGACACATGTTTGGAGCAGGTCACACTTGTGAGATGCAGCCTGATTTTGTGCTTTATGCTGCCTCGTGCTCCCCCCCCCCCCCACTTATCTTCACGTGGAGTGTGTGTGCGCGTGTGTAGAGATTAAATATCACCCTCCTTCCTGCTCCAGGCCAACTGTCCAGAGGGTGGAACAGCTTTTCTAAAGGCTGAAATTTCAAATCAATACCGCCCCCCCCCCACACACACACACACACACACTCAGAGGCTGTAATGAGCCAATCAGACAGTGTCAGGATTAGAAAAGCCGGACAAAAACTCACTTAACAAAAAAAAAACAAAAAACCTAGGTCTGTTTGCCAAAACAATCTCTAGGGCGATCAGAAAAGGTGGCTAGCTTTTTCCCCCTCACTCACCAAGAACACGCACCAGCCTCTTTGCGCCTTTCTACTAATGCGACACCCGCAAAAACCATCCCAAACTGAAAGGTCTCGGCTCCAGTGAATCTGCATGCAGGCAAGTGATGCGAAGCAAGGTGAACAACACTTTAGATAGTTTAAGCCACACTTGTCGGCCCGATCGCTGTCACTCACACACACACACACACACACACACTTCTGCCGACACACGCAACAGCACGCACTCCGCCTTTCCCTCCACACTCACCACGATGAGAGCCCTGCATCGCTGCCTCCACTTGTCTCTCTTGGAAAGAAGTTAAAAATTTTTTTTTAAAAAAATCACTCCGGTTGCTGTCAGCTCAGACTCTTCTCGTCTGCCTCTTCCGCACGGCAGTCCAGCTCGCCCCCGCGCAGCTCCACGACTTCATATCCCCGCACAGAGACGTTCAAACGGAACCCTTCTGTTTTCCTGCCCCATTCTCCACTTCCTTCTCCGTCTTCTCACTCCACTCCTCAGCTTCTCCAACCCCCCACCGCCCACCCTGGCACCGCCTCCTCCCCAGTCCTCCCTCCCGTCTCTCTCCAGTTTCCCTCTTTCAGCCACACACACCCGTCTCTTTTTAGCCTGGGATTCATCCGCTCCGCTTTCACGCACATGCTCCCTGCATTAACACCAGTCCTGCGTCAGATTTTTAGCCGTTCTGTGCGCCAGTGGGGAAAAGAGGTCCTCAGGCATCAGGGGGATCCCCTTGTTGCAGCTACATTTGCTTTAAAACATCTATACCCCCCCTTTGGCTAAATGGCAGCAGCAGCCTGTAGAATTCTACTGACTACATCAGGCACTGCTGCAGTCGGAAGCATGTGGGTCAATTAACGCAGATGGTGTTAATTACATAACGTGCTCCCTTCTGCACGTGAGAGCGAGCGTGGGTATTGTTCAGCAGGTAAAGAGGAACGCAGAGAAAGTCAAATCACATGGAACTGGAGCTTCTATTTATAAGTGATGTGTTGGAGGTTTTGCACGGGAGGAGACAAAAAAAGTGAGCGTGCTCTAAGGCAGGATTTTCTGAAAGTTATAGCAACAATTGTTATCCATCCATCCATCCATCCATCTTCTACTGCTTTTCCGGAGGTCCGGATCGCGGAGGCAGCAGTTCAAGCAGAGAAGTCCAGACTTCCCTCTCCCCAGCCACCTGCTCCAGCTCTTCAGAGAGGATACCAAGGCGTTCCCAGACCAGCTGGGAGACATAGTCTCTCCACCGAGTCCTGGGTCTGCCCCGGGGTCTCCTCCCAGTGGGACGTGCCCGAAACACCTCAAGTGGGAGGCGTCCAGGAGGCATCCTAATCAGATGCCCATACCACCTCAACTGACTCCTTTCAATGTGGAGGAGCAGCGGTTCTACTCTGAGCCTCTCCCGGATGACTGAGCTCCTCACCCCATCTCTGAGGGTGAGTCCAGCAATCCTACGGAGAAAGCTCATTTCAGCCGCTTGTATCCGCGATCTTGTTCTTTCGGTCATTACCCAAAGCTCATGACCATAGGTGAGAGTAGGAACGTAGATTGACTGGTAAATCGACAGCTTCGCCTTAGAACTAAGCTCCCTCTTCACCACAACAGACCGGTACAACGTTCGCATCACTGCAGATGCTGCGCCGATCCGTCTGTCAATCTCTCGCTCCATTTTCCCCTCACTCGTGAACAAGACCCCAAGATACTTAAACTCCTCCACTTGGGGCAGAAGCCTGTCCCCAACCCAGAGAAGATAATCCACCTTTTTCCAGCTGAGGGCCATGGACTCGGACTTGGAGCTGCTGATTCTCATCCCAGCCGCTTCACACTCAGCGGCAAACCGTCCCAGCAAGAGCTGTAGGTCATTGCTGGATGAAGCCAACAGGACAACATCATCTGCAAACAACAGAGATGAGATCCTGTGGTCACCAAGCATGACACCCTCCATTCCCTGGCTGCACCTAGAAATCCTGTCCATAAAAATTATGAACAGGATCGGTGACAAAGCGCAGCCCTGGTGGAGTCCAACTCTCACTGGGAATGACTCCAACCAAGTGTTGGCAATACGAACCAAACTCTCACAACGGTCGTACAGAGACCGAATAGCTTGTAACAACAAGCCCGATACCCCATACTCCCGAAGCACCCCCCCACAAAAAATCACGAGGGACGCGGTCAAATGCCTTCTCCAAGTCCACAAAACACATGTAAACTGGTTGGGCAAACTCCCATGAACCCTTGAGAATTCTCGAGAGGGTAAAGAGCTGGTCCGATGTGCCACGGCCAGGACGAAAACCACATTGCTCCTCAAGTGGATTTTTCGTCCAATTGTTATTATATGATCAATTAATTTGCTGTTCATTTCCACAACTGATTCCATTTATTCTGGAGGAGTTGTGGAAAGCTCCTCGTCTGACTCAAGTCTACTGGATTTAATAAAATTAAAAAAAACCCTGAAGCTAAGCATCCAGTTTTCCATTTTCTAGATGATGCATCCAATAAAAACCATCACCCACTGGGCAGAACCAAGCATTGATCGGTGACATTTTGTTAGTAGAAATAACCTGAGAATAATTTATATTTAGATAACTGCACTAAATAGACAGCAAAGAGAACCAGTGAAGTTAATAAAATTACAAGTCCTCTAACTAATATCACTTATTGTCTTCTTCTTTTAGATTTAATTGGCGGTTGGCAATCAGCTTACAGGTGTATTTACGCCACATACTTCACTCTGTCTCTGGCCGGGTCTCTCCTTTAAGTTCTGCCCTCCAATGCAAAAATATATGACATGTCTCAAAAGCTGTGAAATCGACGTCAGGACTGGAGGGCAGGCTGGGGATGGGCAGCAGGACTAAAAAGGGGCTTCCACACAGGTGACCACTGTTGCCAACTCCTTAGTAAGGAGAGCAGCTATTGGCTGTCCTAGAAGTCGCTAAATTGCCTTTTGATGGCGGCGTGCATGGACGCTGCGGCCCCTCTAGGCATCAGTGAGTGTAAGAGTTTTGAGTGTTTTAATCATCCCAGACGTACATTCTGTAAAACTTACAGCCGTGACACCTTATTAAACATCAAGGTAATGCAAGCTGCAAGAATTGTGGTGCTCAGGTGTGACTTGGACAGTCTACGCCAGCATGGAATACTATCGGAGGTTTCGCTGGCAGCTACCCGGGAGAGGAGGAAGTGTAAGCGGCGCGAACGCAAACAAAGGAGAGGAAAGAGAGCCGGGATTCATGCTAGGCTAAAGGCTAACCCCTCCAGACCAGCAGTACTGTCGTTCCTACTTTCCAATGTCCGCTCCCTTGACAACAAGCTGGACGAGCTGCATCTGCTGAGAGAAACCCGGAGAGAGTGGAGGGACTGCTGTGTGTTTGCATTTACGGCGACATGGCTTCACGACAACATCCCTGACGCATGACCTGATCAGCTGGAAGGGATGACATCGTTCCAGGCGGACAGGAAGGCTGCTAGCTCTGGTAAGAGCTGGGGGGCTATGTATCTATATTAACAAGAACTGGTGTGTTAACGCCACGTTAGCAACTAAACACTGCTCTCCGTTGGCGGAGTTCCTAATTGTGAATTGCCGGCCATTCTACCTGCCGAGGGAATTCACCAACGTGTTTGTAGCTGCAGTTTACATAGCTCCTAGTGCTAATGCTAAAGCTAATGCTAACAAGGCACTCTGAGAGCTGCACAACGCTATCAGTGAATTTCAAACTTCACACCCGGACAGTTTTGTGGTGGTTGCAGGGGATTTTAATCACACCAGTTTAAAGACTGTGCTCCCCAAGTTCAAACAATGTGTGGACTTTAAGACCAGAGGAGAGAATATGTTGGACTTGGTGTACACAAACTTCTCAGATGCATATAAGGCAACACCTCTCCCCCACCTCTGTCATTCTGACCACCTATCCGTGATGCTGGTGCCTGCTTACAAACCTTTACTGAAGCGCAGCAGGCCAGTAGAGAAACAAATCAGGATTTGGCCAGAAGGTGCAGCCTCGGCACTTCAGGACTGTTTTCTGCACACAGACTGGGAGGTTTTCAAAATAGCAGCCTCCCAGGGAGACAGGACAGATGTGGAGGAGTACGCTGAAACGGTCACCAGCTACATCGCGAAGTGCACAGAGGATGTCACTATAGTGAAGACTTTCACTGCATGGCGCAACTATAAACCCTGGATGACTGCAGAGGTGCGCTCGCTGCTCACAGCCAGAGATGCAGCCTTCAGAGTGAAGGACAGGATCGCCCTCCGCTCAGCCAGGTCTGCGTTCTCAAAGGGAATTAAGACGGCGAAACACGCCTATGTGGAGAAAATCCAGGGACACCTCTGTGACACAAGGAACACCAAACGGATGTGGCAGGGAGTTCAGGCGCTGACGGATTATAAGTCTAGGCAGGGGGCCAATGATGATGATGATGCTTCGCTTCCAGACAGGCTCAACAACTTCTTTGCACATTTTGAAGCATCAAACCCGACAATCAGAGGGAGGGCTGGCCCATCTCCACCATCTGTTGGGCCAGCTATCATCATCAACGCAGCGGACACACCTGACTGACATTTATAACATCTCCCTGAGTCAGGCCATTGTTCCCAGATGCTTTAAGACCTCTACCATAGTACCAGTGTCAAAGAAACCAGTTGTGTCCTATCTGAATGACTATCGTCCTGTTGCACTGACACCAATTGTGATGAAGTGTTTTGAACGGCTTGTCAAACCACACATCACTGCCTGCCTCCCTGCATCACATGACCCATTCCAGTTTGCGTATCGTTGAAATCGCTCCACGGAGGATGCTATAGTCACCACCCTGCACTCTGTCATCACCCACCTGGATCAGAAAGACACCTACGCCAGACTGCAGACACCACAGTGGTGGGACTTATTCAGAGGGATGAGGAATCAATGTACAGGGAAGAAGTTAGAGACCTGGAGGGCTGGTGCAGGGAGAACAATCTGGTGCTCAACGTGGACAAAACAAAGGAGATGATTATCGACTTCCGGCAGTCACGGCCTGAACACGTCCCTCTCAGCATCAGCGGCCGTTTGGTGGAGAGAGTGGAGAACATCAAGTTCCTCGGAGTGCAGATCTCGCAGGACCTGACCTGGAGCAAGAATTCCTTGGGGATCAGGAAGCGGGCCCAGCAAAGACTGCACTTCTTGAGGAAACTCAAACAGGCCTCTCTCCCCATCTGCATCCTCAGGACCTTCTACAGAGGTGTGGTGGAGAGTGTTCTGACGTACTGCATTGCAACATGGTACTCCAGCTGCAGTACGTCAGACAAAAAAGCCCTGCAGTGGATAGTTAAGGGAGCTGAGAGGGTAATTGGAGTTTCCCTCCCCTCTGTCCAAGAACTTTTTCAGAACCGTTGTAGGAGCAGGACACTGAACATTGTCAAGGATCGCTCTCACCCTCTGCATAAACACTCTGAACTGCTGCCATCTGGCAAACGATTCCGGAGCATCAGAGGCAGAACCACCAGACTGATTAACAGCTTCCTTCCACAAGCTGTTAGGATGCTGAACAGTTGATTCGGAATCTTTCATACATACTACTGCACCTTATGGACATTATGTATATTATATGTATATAGTTCTAGTTAGTTTCAAGTATGTCTCAGGGATGTGTGAATGGCTGTGTTGGGGTGGGGGGTGAGGGGGGGTGTCTTAAATTATGTTCTTTTTACCTATATGGATGCCTAGAGAAACGTAATTTCATCTTGCCTGTACTACAGCTGTATGTACAGCAACATGACAAAGGTTGATTTGATTTGATTTGAAATGACATCATCACCTAATTTGCATAAATGGTCATTTGCATGTAATTGTAATGGACGCGGTAGAAGAATAATGTTGTGGGAGAGACAAAAAGTGAGTAAAAACACCCTAAATATCTTTAGAACTACAAATTAACTTTCTTTTGTTGATTCTTGGTTTGTTTGTTTTAATTTGGCATTTAAATAGGCCATCACTTCTGTATCCATTTCATTTTGCTGTACAACTGTATAATGACAATAAAGCCTATTCTGTCATCTCCAATAAACGTCTTCAACCAGCCTTTGAATTCAGGGTTTGATTCTCACTCCTTTTTGTATTTATGAGCGTACAGTTCAGACTGCGACATGATGAGCTAGCTGCTAGATGTTTCACTTATGTCACACACACACACACACACACACACAGTGGACGAAGTGAGTACATGACTGAGGCTGTTCGTCAAATCCAGTGATTTATTAGTGTGACACTGACAGTGAAGAAACATTTACATCGATTCGCAGGGGGCTGTGCGCATGAAATTCATTTGCAGTCTGGACGTGAGTGCATGGGTGTGAGTCTCCTCTCTGACTGCAACTAACTGCTGCACGAGGCTACTGTGAGACTGACCACTTGTGAGTGCTTTGGGATGGGGAGAAGCTCACGGTAGCACCTGCTGCTTGCTGAGGATAGTAATTGCAGAGCAATAGTGCTTTCACGTCAGCAGCCACTGTGGCTAGTGATTTTCCAAAGTTACTAGCCACTCAGCCTTTTCACGAGCCACAATTTTGTAGTTGGAACATTATGTTTAATATGATCAAATTTGATTTTCGCATGCTAAAATATAGTTGAATTAAATGTACAGCCTTTTTAAATGCAGTGACCCTTATACATACATAAACATAGCAAGGGAAACACTGTCTAAGTAGTTATTAACAGCAGTAAATACTGTAAAACAGCTGAGAAAAATATTTGCAATGTGAGAGTGAAGTACAAGTAGATTTGGGGTCCATCCCAATTCTCATTTCTACCCCGTCCCCTTGGCCCTTGAAATGAAGGGCCCCTTGTTCTCATCAGAAAAAAGAAGAAAAAGAAAACTGATGAGAAAAAAGTCTCATCTTACAGAGAAAATGTCTTCAGATTTACACAAACTATTTTAATCAGTAGAAAGTCAGAAATTTACTAGAAATAAAGCTGTAAATTCACAGAGGAAAAACTTGGACCCCCTGGGGGCCATTTTTGACCCATAGGCCATATGTTTGATGCCCCTGGACCAGCCCATTAAAAATACATATTTAGAGGATTTACTTCCATGAAACAGTTGCATATCACAACAGCATGTAAATGAATAAGAAAACAGAAAGCACAGATAAATGAAAGTTCACCTTAGAAGAAGCTTCATTTGTTCTTTACAGCAACAAATCACTCAATTTTTCTCTGTGCGGTAAGAAAACTTACATTTACACAACTGCGGACATTAAATGTGACCGTCTTGCTCTATAAATACTCATGTTTAACCACAAGAGGTAGGAGCTGATGTTGAGGGCTACTCACCGCTTGGACAATGGGTGATCAGGGCTCGATATGAGAAGTTGCCACCACCACAGAATTTCTTTCGACCGGGTTGCGGTGTGAACTGGGGAAGGACAGGAAACCGATTCGCAGAGCAGACTGTCTGCAGCTTTACAGGGGTCCAGGTGACAATGGACCAATGAGCACGCACTGTGTGCAGATAGTGCTTCTTGGAGTTCTAGTTTCACAGTCTCTCATTACAGATGGGTTATATTTTAGATGCCGTGTGTGGAAACTACAACCAACCAAGCCCTGCACGTCAGAGTCTCCAAAACACCAGAAAAGTCTCTGACAACGCCAGAAGAAGTCACTAGATTTGTCACTAGTTGCTTCTGACAACAACAACAAAAAAAAAAGGTCACCAAGACGGTTTGAAAAGTCGCCAGATTTAGTGAGAAAGTCACCAAGTTGGCAACACTGCAGGTGACCAGAGTAAAAGCCCAGCTGCAAACCTTTGATGAATTTGTGGATTGCTTTACTTCTGGGTCACCGATTTACCTCTGTCACTCACTGATATAATTTTAGATGCTTACCTAAACATTTATAGTTAGGGTTTGCCATTGAAAACAAACAAAAATGAAAATGTAGGGGGAAAAGATAAGGTTAGAGGTTAGGGAATGATGAGGGAGGCGAAACCCCTCACACATTAAACCTCTCACCATAACACCTTTTTTTTTTCCCCTCTGTCACCCCTGCCAAAGAGTTATTTTCATAACTACCAGAAGTTGTTTTTAGACATAACTTCATGGTATTATTCCTCTTTGTAAAACTGCTCTATCTGGTCTTTTTATGTTGGCGGATAGTCTTACTGCAGAATAAACTGAGGTGAAGCCTGGTATAACCTAACAGCCAATTGTTATGTCTGGGTGTAGGGACCAGCGGACACGTTCTCTGTGTTTTCAGGGTCAGCTTTATTGAACTGCTAACTCGTGTGAAACATGTTAACAACAAGCTAAGGGAGTGTGGTACAGGCAGGTAACAGGTTGAAGGCGGAGCGCCAAAGAGCGTCTCCCCACCATTAGCCCCTTAATGTAGTCACGGCGTGATGACCTCACCTCATGCATGTGTCCCCATGTCCATGGCGTATGTGGTGGTATTTTCAATATGCCACATTTACACCCCATCCCGCCCCCACCACCACCGGGAAAAACCAGAACTCTGCTGGTGATGGTTTAACCTTAGCTGGGTAAGTTGTGGTGGCATATTAGTAGTATAACACATATACATCCAACAGTGTATTATGATGTGCTGTGTCTAATATAATGCTGTATGATGTTAAAACACATTAGATTGCCAATGTTACAGTACGCATATTATCTTGATGTTAAGGCACAATATGGTAGCATTAGCAACTAGGTCCATTACCATGAATTACCTAAGGTTCAATACCAAAACCAAACCATTATACAGTATGAACCTGGGTAATCGGGTAGACTGCCAGTAAAACCCTGCATGGTTGAGTGGATTATTCTGCCACTTGTATCAACCATGCTCTGTTTAAACAATTTCAAAAAAAGAGTCATTTAACAGTTCAGCTTCAGGGGGCCTCTGGCAAGTCTGTGGTGGGTGCGGCCCAGGAGGTGCTGGCTACGGCAGGGCTGGCTGGGTGTCATCTTGCTGGAATTGCTCGCTCGTCAGCAAAGTCGCAGTCTGTGTCCCACACTGGCTGGGTCAATTTTAGTGTCGCGTCTTGATCCGAGGCAGCTGCTGCTCTTACCTTCCGCAGACGGCTGGCGTGCCATCTTGAACCATCGGCCATCTGGAAGATGGCTGACCCTGACTGCGTGGTGATCTGCATCGGTGGTGACAGGAACATCTGCAGGTCATCTGGGCGTCTGGATCGGCGAACCCGAACCCAATCGAGCACCGTGAGCACTGACCTGGTGGGCTTCATGTGGCGTTGCTGCTGCTCGCTCATCCCTGATGCTGGTTACGGTTGTGGCGGCGTGACGTTCTCGCTGGTGGCAGGACGGGCTCTGGGTTGGCATCGTTTACCGGGTCCTGCATGGCCATGGACTATCTCCTGCAACTGAACAGTGGCTCCATAAGGCTTATGCCAGGCGAGGATCTGAGTCGAGTCCGGATTCTGCTCTCTCATCCCTGTTGCTGGTTGTGGCGGCATGACATTCTCGCCAGCGGCAGGAAGGGCTCTGGGTTGACGTCGGTCACCGGGGTACTGCTTGGTCACAGACTCGATCTTCTGCAGTTGTACGGCCGCTCCATGAGGCTTATGCAGGGCAAGGATCCGGGTTGAGTCCGTGCTCTGCTCTCTGTGCGGTGTGAAGCTTGGAGTAGCTGCGCCCATGTCTGGATGAAATGTGCTCCGGCCATCAGCGGTCAAACAAAGTCCATGGTGTTCGATGATGGTGAAACCCAATTCGTAAAAGAGGTCACACCCCAGGATGTTGTCGCCATGCGTCACTACCTGGATGGTGAATGCTGGAAGGACTTTGTACCCTTAGCAAACCGTTAATGTGATGGTTCCTACCAGGCTGATTTTGGTGTGCCCGTATCTGTAGAGCTCCACCGTGTCCGGCTTGATTGGATGCTGAAGGAAGAACCTCTTTGTTGTGACCCAGATCATCAGCGATCTCGTAGCAGCGGTGTCCAGTAGTAATGGCAAGCTGATATCATTGAGCCTCACTGTACACCACTTGTACGGTGAATTGCTAGAGTCCACTGAATGAATGGCTGTTGGCAAAGGCAGTTCAATTGAGCTGGGTGGCAAGCTCGTTGTTGACCATGTTGAATGGCACACTTTGGCAAAATGGTTAGGCTTTCCACAGCACTGGCATCTCTGCCCCCTGGCTGGGCAGGAGCACGCGCACATTTGGTGCACAGGGGAACCACAGTTACCACACGTCCGTCATCCCATGATGTTCTGTTGTCCTGTGGTGTTCACATCAGCGTCCTCCAAAAAGGTCGCTGTGTCAACAGGCCTTTCTGCCGGGGTAACTACATGAGCTAGCGGGGTTTGTTGTTGTGATGAGGCGGCAGCTCGAGAACGCTTGTGCTGCGTGAGGGCTCCAGATCCTGTGTGGATACAGACTGAGGCTCCTGCGGCAGCTCCGGTTCTACAGAGTTCTGCTTGACATGCGGTGCAAGGGAGGGCGTGGCCGCGTCCATGTCCAGGTGCAGCGGACTCGAGCCGCCGTCAGCCAAACTGAGCTTACTGCTGGGTCGACGTACTGTGGTGCCCTGCTGTCCCGTGGCGTCTACCTCGGGGCCCTCCTGAGAAGAGGTGGGGTCGACGGGCTCAGCAGCCAGGGCAACAGTCTGTACCAGCGGAGCTGATTGTGGGGAGCATGGGCTGGGGCCCGCTAGCTATGATGCTAACTGGGCGGCCTCTTCTAGCTCTAGTCGGGACGCTAACTCCAGTGCTTCGGCCAGTGGCAGGCCACCTGGTGTTGTCACTAACTTCTCCTGCAGCTTTGTATTCGTGGTGTGCACTGCCAACTTATCTCGCACAAACTCCTCTTCCAAGTGTGCAAACTTGCATGTACTTGCCAGACGGCGGAGGTCCACAACAAACTGCTGGACCAACTCTCCCACTTGCTGTCGGCGCTGGGAAAACTTGAGTTGTCTAGCCATCACACTCTCTGGCCGGGGTGCCAGACACGCTTCCATCTTCAGGAAAATGTCGTATTCTCCTCCAGAAGACCAAATTTACCTCGTCGCCAATGTTATGTCTGAATGTAGGGACCAGTTGACACGTTCTCTGTGTTTTGAGGGTTAGCTTTATTGAACTGCTAACTCACGTGAAACACATTATCAACAAGTTAACAACAAGCTAAGGGAGTGTGGTACAGGCAGGTAGCAGGTTGAAGGCGAAGCACCAAAGAGAGCGCCTCCCACCGTTAGCCCCTTAATGTAGTCACGGTGTAATGATGTCACCTCATGCATGTGTCCCCATGTCCGTGGTGTATGTGGTGGTATTTTCAATTTGCCACACCAATAGCTGCATGCACCAGAATTCACCAGTTTGTAATTTAAAAGAACCTCCGTAGTCACCACTGTACAGTTGTCACTAAAGGTAAAATAAATTATAGAGAAACCAAAACCATCTTTATAGCCGGATGTAAATATTTATTTTTGTTCTTAAGTTGTTTTTACTTTACTGTCCATGGAGATTGACTCTCCTTTAGAAACACCCTCAAATGTTAGTTCTAATAGCGAGGCATTTCATACATATTTCTTTTAGCCCTTAGGCCTTTAGTTTGATAATGAATTTTTGGGGATCAACCAAATTTAGTTCTGGAATAAGGTTAATATTTATGCTTTTATAAAAATGTTTAGTGGTCAACAGAATTATGCAACATGTCCTCCAAGTAATATGCAAAAAACACTGTAGGTTCCTCACCTCTGAATTCAACTATACATGGCATCTCAAGGATGGTGAGGTCACCATCTTTCACACCGTTTCCTGTTTCAAAAGTGCCCAAATTGGAGGGGACAATACTCAAAATACCACTGCAGGCATCTGGGATTCAAGTCCTGCTGTTCCCACTTGTTCACTCCAGCATTTGCCGTTCACCTCCTTTACTCATTACATGTACATGTATAGGCACTTAAAATTACAGTAATAGTGTTTGCCACAAAAGCATCTTGTTTAAGATTGGGGAAATGTTAGAATTAAGATTAAGAAGGGTAAGGGAGTATTTTAAACCAATTTTCCTCTCTGCCATCTCACTGCACGTAGTTAGTTTCCCAAAAACTAACAATGATGCTTAATTCCTGCTGGAAAAATGCTGTTTGAGCACTGTCTTGAATGTTGCGTGCTTTAAAGGTACTGTGTGAAAATTTTAGAAACCCAGGTTTTAATGACATCTTGTGGCCACTGAGTGAACTCCAGCTCCATTCACTTTATTACCTCCGCCAAGGAGGTAATGTAATCAGAGTGTTTTTTCTTTTTGTCTGTCTGTTAGCAGGATTACACAAAAACTCCTCGATGGATTTGGATGAAATTTTCACCAGAGGTGGTCCATGGCCTAGAGAGGAACCCATTACATTTTGGTGATGATCTGAGAATGCATACCTTCGCCAAGGCTTTTATCTTCTCACAAAGTGTTAGCAAGAATCCTCCAAAACCACTGCATAGATTTTGATGCAATTTTCACCAGAACTGGCTCGTGGCCCACACACGAACCCATTACATTTTGGAGGTGATTCATGAGGGATGGAAGGAGCCTTGGTGGAGGTATGTGCTCTCTGAGTGCTTTTCTAGTTCATCTCTAAGAAGGGCTGCACTTTGGAAACAATCCAAAGTAGCTAAGGGTGTGATGTTTATGAAGAGAGAGAATGTGGCTGCTGTACACTTACTGATCAAAATGTGTCACTAATACCATTTTTTTGCTCATTCTTTGATTACCATATTAAACTTTTTTGTAAACTTAACAATTATTAATATGACACAATCACTGACTGTATCAGCCCTAATTTATTTACAAATCACCAACTGCTTTACTGAGTGGCACCACCATTTATTGCTGGTGGTTTATTGTTGTGTGCTGCCATGGAAAACCAGTAGGAGGACTGAGTAATGCTGTGTGCATGCATGTGTGTGTCTGTCCTCTTTGTCTTTCTTTCTTTCTTTCTTTCTATACTGGAACTCCCCTGGATAACAAGAGGGAAGAGAGTTCACTTGTGCTCTCTGACTTGGCACTTTGTGACCATTAACACAGCCCACCTTTCTGAGCTGAAACTACAACAGCAGAAAGCTTTTGAGTCTTTTATACAAGTGAGTGAGTCAGCAAGAGTTTCTATTTCAGCCTGTGAACAGGTAAACTACAGACTGAGTGAACCAGCTTAGTGTGAGCCAGCACACACCAGAAATCATAAGGCTCAAAAGAAAAGGAAGAGGAGTTCTGATTAAAATGGATGTAAATTTAGGAAGCGATATGTACGTGCATGTCATATACAGCAGGGAAAAGAAGCATTGAACACATCAACATTTTTCTCATTACCTCCACCAAAGGAGGAGGTAATGTTTTTGCCGGCATTGGTTTGTTTGTCTGTCCGGCTGTTAGCAACATTGCTCCTAAAGTTATGAACAGATTTTGATGAAATTTTCAGGAAAGCTGTGTAATGGCATGGGGAACAGATGATTAGATTTTGGTGGTGATCTGGATCACGATGTTGATCCAGGAATTTTATGAATATTATTTTATATATCAATATTGAGCTTTTCATGTACTTGTGTCCGCGGAGTTACGTGCATGGCCACGCACCGCCGCACCCCGAAAGCAGTGCACTTGTAGCGCTGTTTACCGAACAAAAAGAAATGTGGTCTCCACAGGATGTGATTATTGATATTATTTCATCTGAAGAAGCCCAGAAAAAGCAAGCAAAGTGTGCAGTTTAAGACGAAGTTCAGAGTGAGTGCAGACGTAACTCTGGCGGCATGTACCATTGTTGCGAGCCACATGACCCACATGGTATGTAAACACACTAACTTCACCACTGGACAATGTTTAATTTTTATTACCTCTGCCAAGGGCTGCACGGTGGCGCAGTGGTTTAGCACTGTGGCAGCACAGTTTTACCCTCGGCCAGGGGATCGCGGGGATCATGAGATCGTGGGTTCGATCCCAGCCCCCGACCAACAGTGAACTGTGTGGAGTTTGCATGTTCTCCCCGTGTTGCGCGGGTTTACTCCGGGATTTCTCCGGTTTCCTCCCGCACACCAAAAACATGTAGGTTTAGGGCGCTCGCGCACGCAGCGACCAGCAGCCGGTGGCTTGTCACCAGACTGCAAAACCAAGTCTACCTACGGGTACAAATAAGTAACAAAAAAAAAAAAAAAAAAAAATAAAAAAATAAAAAAAAAGGAGGTTATGTTTTTGCCGGTGTTGGTTTGTTTGTTGGTTGGTTTGTTTCTCTGTTAGCAGCATTACTCAAAAAGGTATTAACGGTTTTTGATGAAATTTTCAGGAAAGGTGTGTAATGGCACGGGGAACAGATGATTAGATTTTGGTGATGATGTGAGAGTGCATACCTCCACCAAGGGCTTTGTTTGTATTTGTGCAGCAAGATTACACAAAAACTAGATAGATAAAATAGATAGATGTACTGTATTGATCCCAAACTGGGAAATTACAGAAAACTACTGAAAATTAAAACTACTAGCTGGATTTGGATGAAATTTTCACCAGAGGTGGTTACTGGGCTAGAGATGAACCCATTACAGTTTGATGATGATCTAAGAATGCATACCTCTGCCAAGGCTCTTATCTTCTCACAGAGTGTTAGCAACAATACTCCAAAACTAATGGACAGACTTTAATGCAATTTTCACCATAAGTGGCTCTAGGCCTACACACAAACCCATTACATTTTGGAGGTGGCTCCAACAGTGCTTCCTGGAACATTCAGCAGTTTAGAAATGCGCATGTAACCAATGCCATCATTATGTTTTGCAAAAATAAGGTTGCAAAGGTCTAGAGAGAGTTCTTTGCTTCTACCCATCATGAGTTCTTTGTAGTGTGACAATCTGATATTCACAGACCTTTAAATTAATTTGCATTGATGGGGGATGGGATGGCTTCCTAAATTCTGATGGATTTCAGCTGGTTTCTTGGCTTTCTATGCCTTTTTGCACCTATTTTTCTTCATGTGTTCAATACTTATTCCCTGTATCATTCCACTTTATTAAATATAACTTGTTTTGTGAACACAGTTGCCTTGATTTCTTTGTACGTATGGATTACTTGGGTTGTTACTGATATCTGGTGAAAATCTCAGGTAAATGGCTCCATCAGAAATATGTTTAATGAGAAAAATGTTGACATATGCAAAACTTATTTTTCCCGCTCTGTGTGTGTGCGCGCATGCGCGGGGGGGGGGGGGTGTGGTTCATTAACTGAAAAATGTCCTTCATTATCAGATTTTGCAATCAGTGATATAAAAATCTGAAAGCTGTCTAGTGCAACCTCTGAGATATATATACAGTCATGTGAAAAAAATAGGACACCCTGTATAAGCCTGTGTATTTTTTTTCAACATATTTAGATATATGGCCACGTAATATCAATGTTTAAAATACTGGGAGGTTCATGTAATACAACTAAACAATTAAAAATGAATTAAAGACTTTTTTCAAATTTTCTGTAAAATGTCATTCTAAACAAATAGTGAGGAATAAATTAGGACATCCCCTATCTTTTTTTGGACACCTCCACATTCATTCCCACTTAAAATGGCTAAAATAAATGTTAAAAAATGCAAATAAAAACAAAAACAAGGTTAGACATAGATATGTAAACATTTCTTAATAAAGAACTGAATATTTAATGTGTGTCCTAATTTTTCACATGACTCTGTGTGTGTGTGTGTGTGTGTGTGTGTGTGTGCGCGCGCACACTACTCACAAAAAGTTAGGGATATTTGGCTTTTGGGTGAAATTTATGGAAAATGTAAAAAGTTCACGCTACAGTGATATATCATGAAAGTAGGGCATTTAAATAGAAGCATGCAATGGTGATTTCCTCATCTCAAACAATTTATTGAAACAAAAGCCAACAACAGTGGTGGGTATACCACAACAAAAAATGTCAATGTCTCAATAACTTGCCATGCGCCCTTGAGCATCAATTACAGCTTGACAATGACGTCTCATGCTGTTCACAAGTCAACTTATTCTTTGCTGAGGCATGGCATTCCACTCTTCTTGAAGGGCAGCCCTCAGGTCATTGAGGTTGTGAAGTGTAGGGTTACAAGCCTCTACACGACAACTGAGCTGATCCCATAGATTGTCTATGGAATTCAAGTCTGGAGAAAGTGCAGACCACTCCATTTGAGGTACCCCAGCCTCCAGCAGCTGTTCCCTAATGATGCAGCCTCAATGAGCTGGAGCATTGTCATCCATGAAGATGAAATTAGGCCTGTGTTGTTCATACAGGGGCACAATGACTGGATTAATGATGTTATTCAAGTAATATCAGCTTGTCACTGTGCCATTCACAAGGTATAGGGCAGTTCTGTATTGACTAGACACACCTGCCCAGACTGTAACACTACCACCACCAAAGGCTCATCTGGTGACAACAGTGGCTGATGCATAACACTCTCCTTGACGTCTCCAACATCGTTGATGCCCATCATTT
Organism: Pholidichthys leucotaenia; assembly: GCA_020510985.1. Taxonomy (NCBI): domain Eukaryota; kingdom Metazoa; phylum Chordata; class Actinopteri; order Cichliformes; family Pholidichthyidae; genus Pholidichthys; species Pholidichthys leucotaenia. The sequence continues at coordinate 337,041,830 of CM035841.1, forward strand.
CTGCTCAACGTGAATTGACTTTCATCAGAGAACACCACACTGAGGCCCACTGGTCCCTTGTCCAGCGTAAATATTCCCTGGCCCATGCAAGACGATGATGTAAATGATTTCAAATGGTCTGACATGACACTTGAGTGCCTCTCACCTCCCTTAAATTTGCCTGGAGTTGAGTGGCATTCATCATCTGGTTCTGCAGGGCACTGTTCACAATGAAGCGGTCTTCAGCATGGGATGTAGTCAAAGGACATCCACTTCTATGCCTTTCTGTGACTCTTCCAGTCTCTCTGTATCTCTGTTGCAACCTATTGATTACACTCTGTGACACTCTAAGCTCAGTGGCCACTTCCCTCTGAGAACATCCTGTTTGAAGCCTCGTAATGGTGAGGTACTGTTGATCAATTGTTAGGTGTCATCTTGGTCTCATGATGTCAAAATGTGAACAGCATGAGGAGGACTGTTTAAATACTAATTCTAACTGAACCAGAAAATTTATTGGCCGATTCATGGATCAAGCACCTGTTGTGAATTTTGCCATTAAGCACCTTGTTAGAGAACAGCAAGTTATGCAAAAAAGCAAATTTTCTCCAATTAAATAGTTAAAGAAATTTTGAACAAAATATGCCACAAACATTTCATGTGTGAGATGTTAAAATGTGGAACAAGAGCACTCTGAGGTGAGAACCTTGGTTTTCTTTGAAGATCCTGGTTCTTACTGACGGACAGCAGTTTTCAGCTTTACAATATAATTACTGGGGCAGAATCACATTATGATAAAACCATCATCCATTGATATACAACAAAGTATACGATCCATAGTTGTAGGTCAGGATCCCGAGATGAACCTATGTAGCAAGTTTGGTGGCCATAGAGGGGCTTTACACGCTCTATAATAAGAGGGCATAATGAGTACTAACATTGGCTATGTTTACATGGACACAAGTAACCAGATTAAAAGCCTGATCGGAATAAAAACGCTTCATGTAAACATGCCAATTTTAATGTTCTAACCCGATCACGCTCATTTGGATCAAAATTTCATTCTGATTGAGAGGGGTGGGTTATACCGATTGTTAATCCCAATGGTGCGCATGAAAACACTTGTAGGGCTGAATGTAGGGCAGAAAAAAACGAATGTAGGGCAGAAAATATGTTTACTGCGCATGTCTGTACACCAGCCGCACGTTGACATGACGTATTTCCACCTTAGCAGCAGCTAGCGGAAAACATAGTGGGAGTAAAACAAAACTGGTCTGTACAGTCCTGCTGTCTCCCTCTGTTCGTCATATACAGAAGTACAGTATGTACTTGTAGCTTCATTACAGAGACCAGCAGAAGCAAAAGTACAGTCTGAACAACACAATACAGGCCCATTTCGACATGAAGCGGGGCTTGCTAACACCGGAAGTTGCTTCTTCTTCTATTTTCGGAATGTCGAAATGTTGATGTGCGCATGTCAAAATGATTTATTCCGTTCAAACGTGTAACACATGGAAATGCACGTCCTAATCGGATCAACTTTTTCAGGATCCATGTAAGCAGTAAAATTCTGATCTGAATTGTAATCAGATTGATGAAATTTTGCTCATGTAACCGTGGCCGTTGACCTTTTGACCTTTGACCTTTTGACCCCAAACACATAATCAGAGGTCAGGATCCCAAGGTGAACCTGTGTAGCAAGTTTGGTGACCCTAGCTTTCTTTGTTGTTGAGATATAGTTTATAAGACATTTTGATGTTGACCTTTGACCTTGCAATCGCAAATCCATAGTCACACTTCACAGTCACAGGGTGAACTTGTGTACTAAGTTTGGTGACCCTAGTTTTACTTGTTGCACAGTCATAAGGCATAAGGAATGTTAAACTTGACCTTTTGACCCCAATGCCATAGTCAGAGGTCAGGATCCCAAGGTGAACCTGTATACCAGGTTTGGTAGCCCTAGCTTTACTCATTTTATAATTAATAATAAATTACCCTTTACCATAGTGCAAATGGAATGTTAACTTTGACCTTTTGATCCCAAACCCATAGTCAGGTCAGGGTGCAAGTCGTCCAAGATGTGTATTAGATACAACTACTGTATCAATTTGAAAAGCCTACATCATTTCTTTCAGTAGTTATTGCATTTAGAAGATTTAGGGAAAATCTGACCTCTGACCTCAAGGTCATCCGATGACAGTGAAATTGCAATATGCACATCATCAGAGAATATCAAACCATGGTACCAAGTTTCAAAACATTTGGAACAAAGCTGTAGGAGGAGCTGATTTCACAAAACAGTTGCTGTTTATGAAGTGAGGTGAAACAGGAGGTCATAGGTCAGGGCTACAACTTCTGCAAAAATCATCTGATCAGAACTAAATTGCATCATCAGAACATATCAAACCATGGTACCAAGTTTCAAAACAATCAGAACAAAACTGTAGGAGGAGTTGATTTCACAAAAGTGGGAGAGACGGACAGACTGACTGACCCATAACATAATCCCCCTTTGGTCTTCCCCCAAAGGGGTCGTCAACCCCTTTTGGTCTTTGACTGGTGGGGCAAAAAAAGTGCAATCAATTACCCCTTAATACTCTCATTTATGAAGAAAAACTGCACCTTTACTCAAGAACATTTGTTTGTACTGTTTGAGTTATGTTTGTTTAAAATGTGCTTATTTATATTGGAATAACTTGTTCTTTCTATAGACTGTAGTAATTAGTCTATGGTTCTTACCAGAAATGACTGTGTCTGTAGTTATTTTAGTGAAATCATCTTATTTCATTGAAATCAGAATTGAAATCACTGTTCTTTTACCTGGCTCAGAAAATATTTACAATAGTCTACTACTGTCTAAATTTTTTATGATTTGGATTATTAACATATATGAATGGATAGTTTTGATTTTATTGTCCTTAGACTAACACATTTAATGTTGTAAATAGTAAAATATATTTACAAGAAAAAGTTGCAAATTTGGAAGTTGCAAACTCACATGAAAAAGTCACAAACATGAGAAAAAAATCACAAATTTATAAGAAAAAATATTAAAGTTAGAAGGAAAAAAATCACAAATATGAGGAAAAAACAAATTTTTGAAAAAAGGAGTGACCAGTTTAGGTGAAAAGGCTCAAAAATTAAAGCAATTGCTCACTGCTACTTTAGTGTATCTCAATAAATTAGAATGTTATTAAAAAGTTGATTTATTTCAGTAATTCAGTTTTAAAAAATGAAATATATTGTCATGTTGCTGGGCCACGGATTAGAGCTGTGCCCAGTTTTGTCTTCCCAGTGAACATCTTGTGTTTATTTTTCTGTTATTTCTTAGTTCAGTTGGATGTTTTGAAGCTTGCTCATTTCTGTACCTTCTGTTTTTTGGTTTGTTTATTTTGACAGTGCTATGCAGCTTCCGGCTGTTTGTTCTGCGGGGCTGCACAGCTGCTGCTGACTGATCACTCATGAGCTACACCTGTTTGAAATTATGTGTGGGTATTTTAGGAACACGGCAACTTCTGTCGTTGCCGTGTCCTACTCTATTCTCTCTGTGCTGTTCCTGCTGTGACCTGTTCTCATGGTTTGGGTCTGCTGTTGAGGTAAGTTGGTGTGCTCCGTCTGGGTGCCTTTTCTCCTGTTTTTCCCCAGATGTTGAGCCCAACTTTCCTCCAGCATTTGAGTATTCCATTTCATTTGGCTGTTTGTATGTATTTTCCTAGTTGCTCGCCAGTTAGCCTGTTGGAGCTCCTTATGGTCAATTCTGACTTTTCTACATGCTCACCAGTCTGTTTGGGAGCATCGTTGTGTTGTCGTTTAATAAATGTGCAAAAACCTACAGCGTGCTCTTGGCATCCTATTTCTCACCCGTTTAACACAGGCAATTGTGACATATATAGATTCATTACACACTGAGGGATATACTTCAAGCGTTTATTTCTTTTAATTTTGATGATTATGGCTTACAGCTGATGAAAACCCAAAATTCAGTTTCTCAAAAAGTAGAATATTATATAAAATCGGTTTTAAAAAAACGGGTTTTTAATAGAAATCTTGGCCAACTGAAAAGTATGTCTGTGTGTACACTCAATACTTGGTCGGGGCTCCTGTTGTGCGAGTTACTACATCAACGCAGCGTAGCATGAAGGCGATCAGCCTGTGGCACTGCTGAGATGTTATGGAAGCCCAGGTTGCTTTGATAGCAGCCTTCAGCTTATCTGCATTGTTGGGTCTGGTGCCTCATTTTCCCCTTGACAACACCCCATAGATTCTCTATGGGGTTTAGGTCAGAAGAGTTTGCTGGCCAATAAAACATAGTGATACCATGGTCATTAAACCAGGTTTGGGTACTTTTGGCAGCGTGGGCAGGTGCCAAGTCCTGCTGGAAAATCAAATCAGCATCTCTATAAAGCTTGTCAGTAAAGCCTGAAGTGCTCTAAAATTTCCTGGTAGACGACTGCACTGACTTTAGACTAAATAAAACACAGTGGACAAACACCAGCAGATGACAATCATGGAACCCTTCATTAGATTAGCTGAAGTCAATCCGATCAGAAATGTAGACACTTTAGTGGCAACAGTATATAAAATGACCCCTCACAAAAAAATGGAACCCCTCATTAGATATCCAAAAACTGAATGTGTCCAAGATATTGAACAGTTAAAGCTCCTGTATAAATTTGAAGTCAATCCAATCAAAAATGTGGAAGCTATAGTGGCAACAACATGAAATGTCAATGAATGGACGGATGGACAGCCGGGTCAGAAGCATTATACCCTCCACAACTTAATTTTGTGAGGTATAATAAAAACATATCAACTTATGAATGCAAACAAATACAGTGAATTCAAGCAAATAAAGCAAATAAAACATAAAATCAGTTACCACCTAAAAGCCTGTCTAAACAACAGTGTTTTAATCTGTGTCCTAAAAGTGACCTCACAGTCACTCAAACAGACTGTAGGGGGTAAAGAGTTCCACAATTTGGAACACCACATGTCTTAAAATAAGTCTGAGGTACCGCTAATAAAAGCTAATCCAAGGACCTGAGGCACAGAGGGGAGTATGGCTGAATTAGGTCTAACATGTAGGGAGGTGTTAGACCACGCAAGGCTCTAAAAGTCAAAATTAGAATTTTAAACGGAGCTCTAAAATAAACAGGGACGCAGTGAAGACCTGATAAAATAGGGGTGATGTGAGACCTCTTATTAGCTTTAAATAAAAGCCTTGCAGCAGAATTTTGAACCAACTGAAGCTTTAAAGAAGTTCTGTTAAGAACATTAAAAAGTGAGTTACAATAGCCTAAGTGAGAAGAAATAAAAGCATTGATAACCATTTCCGACTCAACCTTAGACACCATGCCTCCCAGTTTGGCCATGTTTCTCAAATGGAAAAAGAGAAGCGAGTCAGTTGATTTACATGTACATCCAGAAACGAAGCGCTGCCAAGAACTTTAACAAGTTATCACAGGCCCTGCTGTTCAAACCTCCTGCTTGAGGGGCAGCCAATCAGATAAAGGCTTAAATAGAGAACCGACTGAAAGGTAGAGGAGCTAAAACTAATATTTCGGGCAGTGAAATTACAAAATTATGAAATTACAGTTGGAACAAGACCCAGTAATATCATTTATCATACAAAACTAATGGTAATATGGAGGTGAAAATGCATGTATAGCATCACCATCAGCAGCCTTATTTAAAAAGATGTGACTGCAGTATTGTCAGCCTATATGTCCTCAAGAATTGTGATCATTTGATGCTGACAACCTACACCGTGTCAGCCACAGTGGTGGATAGTTAATCGTATTATTGAAGTATAAACTACTGACACTGATGTGAAATGCTGTGGGGGTCATTTTAAACCATTTTCACATTATATCATAAGTCAATCCATTCTTCAAGTAAAGGTTAAAAAATGTCATGACAAAATACTTAGAAGAACTGGCCAACAGAGTCTTTGTGTTATGAAAGTGACCTTCCAGCACAGAATGGTGAGTAGTGTACTGGGACAGATAATGAAGGAAGGGGACAGCTGGGCTGGGACGGGGTGAGCTGGACTGGAGTAAAAAACACGGAGGAGACAGCAGATCTGTAAATGGATATGCTGGAAAGAAGAGCGAAAGAGAGCTGCTGCCGTGTTGACCACACATTATTATCACCCCCACAGATCTTACAAACGCTGCCTTTACTGCGAGGCCTTGACCTGATAGAAAAAATAAAGATTTAAAGGCAGTTGGTGACCAAAAACCAAAACAACATAAAAACAGGCATAACTGGTTTTGCTTAATGGAAGGCTTGTAAAAAAGAAAAATTGTGTTTGCTGGTAGAGAAAATTAGATTTACACTACCATCTCGGTCTTTAAGTGGAACAGCTGGCTGCCACATGGAACAACACAGGGTCAGATGCAAATTCTGACCTCTTGACCCACCATCCCCTTTTCTAGTCCCTCCCTCCCTTGTGTTACATACTCCAAATGCTATCCATCTCCAAACTTAGTCCCTAAGTGGACACTTGAGAGGATAAAACCCCTATTTCCATGAATGTGGGCGTATCTGCGAGGTAAAGTGACCAAAAACAAAACGAGTGTACACCACACTGTATTTATTACCATCTTTAGATCCCTTAAAAGACAAGAGAAGGGAAAAAAGAGAAAACAAAACAGGAAGATAGGAGAGAGAGAGAGAGAAAAAAAAATAAATGGCGGTAGGAGGAGTGGGGGATGCTTGAGTCAGCAAATATTGAAGGTCAGTGTCTTCAGAGAGGCTTTTGTCTGCAGAGCGAGAGTTTAATTTTTTCCTGGGATGATTCTTTACCTCAGTGTGTCACCCAGCGCACTCCTCCTGGAGGTCTGGTGGAGAGAGGGAAATGACAGAGAGCTCTCATCACAGGACGTCACCCCTTTATCTCTGGACCTCTTTCACTCCACCTCTTTGGCCTATGGAAAACACAAAGTGGTGATATTACCCAGCTAACAACAATGCTTGATTGTCTCCATTTTTTTGGAGACTCAGCTGTAAATAGTTCACTACATTTAAGGTGATTTTAATTTAGAATTTTTATTTTGCATGCAAACAAAAAAAGTCAAATATAAGTGTCTGGCTGAATTACCACAGTGATGTCATGTTATGCACAGAAGACTTGATTTTAATATTAACAGTAAGTTGGAAGAAATTTCAAATTGCTGAGAGATACTACATTGTGTCATAAACTCTCCGTGCGCTATGGCAGAGCGCACGGAGAAGGAGAGAGGATGAAAGGATTTAAATGCAGGAGTTCACCACACACACATTTATTGACAACCCGTGTACACAGATACAGACGAACAGGTGAATTATAATACAATATAGGGGCGCTCGGAAGAGCAGGGAAGACAACGGGTAGCTCAACAACTCGGGGGAACGCAAACTGGGCACAGCCTAAGTGTAGCAGTTGTGCTGCGGGAAGGAAACGCTGCCAGAAGCGTAGCAGAATACTGCAGGGGAAGAAACGCTTCTGGTCCAGCGTAGCAGCAAACCACGCCAAGAAACGCTAACAATTTACTCACGAGGTGGAGCAGTCCCAAAAAGTCCAGTTCTCCTGGCGAGCGCAAATACTAGTCCTTCCTGACGTGATGATCCCCCCCGTGGAGTACAGGAGTGACTCATTCAATGATCCAGCGGTGTCTGTCTAGCGAAGAGCTGCTTAAATCCAAATGCCGCTGGCCACACAAATTGGGAACACCTGCACGGGATACGGAGAGTGAGGGGGTGTGGTAAGACCGACAGACTGTCAGCAGCGTGGGAAAAAGATCACAAGGCTGACTAACAGCTGCCGGTCAGGTAGCGGCTAAAGTGATGAAATGAATACACAAATTGCACATAAACAGTGAAGCCTGAACCCACAGGAGAGATCAGGGCCGAGCCGGAGAAAACCAAGCCAGCTCGGCTCATGACACATTGTGTATTGTGATATACCATTTGAGTGCATTATGAGTCATCAGAATGATTACAAAATATATCATATAAAGCTTTAAAAAAAACAAAAAAAACAACTGGAAACCTGAAATGAACCACAAGTTTCTAAGCTTTGTTAGTCTCTGTGCTTCATGCTGATTTTTTTCCCTTGGGAAATATCCCCACATATTTTATGTTTGATTCTTCAGGTTTTATTACGAATACAGTAAAAGGAGCAGAGTGGTTTGACATGTATATTTTGTAATTACCAAAGTTAAGATCTATCTGGAGAACCAGCTTCTTAACATGTACCGTATCCACATACAGTAGCTCCCACATATCTTTCTCTTCTTTCAAATGATATGAGCAGAAATAATAATGCAAGCAGATGCATCAGTGATATACTGTATGTCTAAGCTACAGGTGAAGGTCAACCTGTGTACCAAGTTTGGTGACCCTAGCTTCACTTGTTCACTAGTTAGAGAGTGGATGACTTTGTGACTCTGACCTTGTGACCCCAAAAAAGCAGATCACATCAATGAGACCTCAATTTCAACCGCCTATACCAAATCTGGTAATCCTGATTAAAACAGCAATGGCATCTTCTTCTTCTTCTTCTTCTTCTTCTTCTTCTAGCTGCTCTTCAGGGGTCGCCAGACCCCTTGCATCTTCTTCTCTCACACCAACCCTCTCCATGTCCTCCTTCACCACATCCATAAACCTCCATGGGCTTCCTCTTTTCCTTTTGCCTGGTAGCTCCGTCTCCAACATTCTTTGTCCAGTGTATCCACTATCTCTCCTCTGCACATGTCCAAACCATCTCAGCCTTGCTTCTCTTACTTTGTCTCCAAACCACTCTCCTGAGCTGTCCCTCTGACAGAAATTGATATTTTTTATATTTTTAATCCTGTCCCTACTAGTCACTCCCAATGAGAATCACCTCTATCACTTCACCTCCATCTCCACCTCCTGTCTTTTTGTCAGTGCCACTGTCTCCAAATCATACATCACAGCAGGTCTCACTACCATCTTGTAAATCTTCCCTTCCACTCCACCCTGCCTGCACTCTCTTCACCTCTCTTGTGCATTTTCCATTCCATCAGATGGTTGAACCCAGGTATTTAAACTCATCTACCTCTACTCCTTGCACCTTTATCATTACACCTGTCTCTCTTTCATTCACACGTATTTTGTCTTGCTTCTACCGACTTTCATTCCTCTTCTCTCCAGTGCATACCTCCACCACTCCAGACTCTCTTCCATCTGCTACCTACTCTCACTACAGATCACAATGACATCTGTGAAGATCACGGTCCACGAAGACTCCTGTCTGACCTCATCTGTCAGCCTGTCCATCACCATGGCAAACAAGATAACCGTAATAACATAACGGTCACAAATGTGAAATTCTATAAAGAGCCTAGTAACCCTGATTCTTGACTGCTTGACCCCAAATTTAGCTCAATCTTAGAGTACTTCCAGGTCAACCATTGCTGTAAGTTTGTTGATTCTAGCATAATCACTAATAAAAACACTTGCCAACCCCTCATCTTTCCATTAATTTCTCTAAAAATGCCTAAAAATAACACACCCAAAGTAAATCAAAAGCTGTTCTTCAACCCCTCTGCAGTATGATGTAAGGCATGACTACCTACTCTAAGCATGTTTACCACAATTCACTGTGTTGCAGCAGAGACATTTAAATGGCCCCACCTATGGACCCCGGAATGTTAAGAGGTCAAATGTGAAAAATATAGTAAGCAACCCTGTGACCTAGAGCCTTCACAAATTTTTCCAAAAAGCAGGTCACGTCAAGGGGACCTCACGTTCAACCCCTGTAACACGTTTGGTGAGCTTACAGTTGTGATCATAAGTTTACACACCGTGACGGAATTTGTGATTTTTTTGGGGGCCATTTTTCAGAGAATATGAATGATGATACAAAACTTTTCTTTCACTCATAGTTAGAGGTTGGGTGAAGCCATTTATTATCAGTCAATTGTGTTTGCTCTTTTTAAATCATAATGACAACAGAAACTACCCAAATGACCCTGATCAAAAGCTTACATACTTTGGAAGTTTTGGCCTGATAACATACACACAAGTTAACACACACATGGGTTTAAATGGCTACTAAAGGTAACCATCCTCACCTGTGATCTGTTTACTTGTAATTTGTGTGTGTGTGTGTGTGTGTGTGTGTGTGTGTGTGTGTGTGTGTGTGTGTGTGTGTGTGTGTGTGTGTGTGTGTGTGTGTAAAAAGTCAGTGAGTTTCTGGGCTCCTGACAGACCCCTGAATGTTTCATCCAGTGCTGCACTGACGTTGCTGGATCCCAAGCTATGGGGAAAGCAAATGAATTATCAAAGGATCTTCAGGAGAAGATAGCTGAACTTTATAAAACAGGAAAAGGATATAAAAAAAATATCCAATGAATTGAGAATGACAATCAGCAGTGTTCAAACTCTAATTAAGAAGTGGAAAATGAGGATTCCGTTGAAACCAAGCCACAGTCAGGTAGACCAACAAAAATTTCAGCCACAACTGCCAGGAAAATTGTTCAGGATGCAAAGAAAAACCCTCAAATGACTTCAGCTGACATACAGGACTCTCTGAAAAAAGTGGTGTGGCTGTTTCAAGATGCACAATAAGGAGGCACTTCAAGAAAAATGCACTGCATGATCGAGTCGCCAGAAGAAAGCCATTACTACGCCAATGCCACAAAGCAGGCCGCTTACAATATGCCAAACAGCACAGAGACAAGCCTCAAAACTTTTGGAACAAAGTTATTTGGAGTGATGAGACCAAAATTGAACTTTTTGGCTACAACCATAAACGCTACATTTGGAGAAGAGTCAACAAGGCCTATGATGAAAAGTGCACCATCCCTACTGTGAAACACGGAGGTGGATCGCTGATGTTTTGGGGATGTGTGAGTTACAGAGGCACAGGGAACTTGGTCAAAATTGATGGCAAGATGAATGCAGCATGTTATCAGAAAGTACTGGAAGAAAATTTGCACTCATCAGCCCGGAAGCTGCGCATGGGACGCACTTGAACATTCCAACCTGACAATGATCCAGAACACAAAGCCAAGTCAACCTGTTGTTGGCTACAGCAGGAAAAAGTGAAGGTTCTGGAGTGGCCAGAATTTACAGGAACTGGAGGCTTTTTGCCAAGAAGAATGGGCAACTTTACCATCTGAGAAAATAAAGTGCCTCATCCACAACTACCACAAAAGACTTCAAGCTGTCATTGATGTTAAAGGCAGCAATACACGGTATTAAGAACTAGGGTGTGTAAACTTTTGATCAGGGTCATTTGGGTAGTTTCTGTTGTCATTATGATTTAAAAGGAGCAAACACAATTGTTTGATAATAAATGGCTTCACCCAGCCACTGATTATGACTGAAAGAAAAGTTTCTGTATTATCATTCATATTCTCTGAAAAATGGTCCCCAAAAAAAAAAAATTAAAAAAAAAAATCACAAATTCCATCAGGGTATGTATACTTATGAGCACAACTGTAGCTCCTATGGAGTTGGAGTTACAGCTGCGGGAAGACAGAAAGACACAGACCTGATCACTGCACCCACGTTAGCATGAGCAAAGACTCTTGATTTGACATAGACAACATATATGAATGTGATACTGGATTTCTGCAATAATATACATTAGAAGCAAACCTGTGCTACAGTCACAATCGGAGTTACACCATCATGATTTTGGTGTTTTCTTTGTAATGTTTTTAAATAAGCACACATGCATATTTCACCTTTTTTCCCCCCTCAAATTGTATATCAAAAACAGGAGTGAAAGGTGTTTGGTTTCATCAGTGCCATCACAACCTACTACAAAAACAGAAAAAAGTCTTCACCCTCTATTCACTCGTTTTTGTATCTTCCGATCTTACTCCCTTCTTCTCATCCCTTGTACCTCACTAACTCTCCTCGCTCTACTCGGCCACTCGATGAGGTAATCAGTCAGCTTGTTACAGTCTGATAAGTGATACGATAGGAATATTGATTTTGGCCCCCGTGTCCCAGCGCAGGGGTCAGTGCTGCCACATCACTTGGCTGCCAGGTTTCAGAGCTGCTTTCAGGAGCAACAAAGAGATGCTGACCTGGCATATTTTTTTTAATACAGCAATACAGCAACAAAGAGGCAGACAGGAGGAATATGGGCGGTCACGCTGACACATCTGCTATAATCAAAGGAAGTCAGTTTAACCTGAGTTGATGTTGTTTTACAGATGCACAGAACATCGCATTTTTGTATCAAATTGGTTCAACAATCTTAGTTTCAAGGACACAAATGTTGATTAAACTTCAGGTTTCTACTTTATGTATTAAAGTAGCTGAATATCAAACGGCATCAATATGGAATGAGGGTGAATAAAAAAAAATCATGTATTCATCTGTATTTATCAACAACAAAACCATCAAATTAATGAATGGCTTTCTATAAAACTGGCTTTGGGTCAAGGTACCACTGATTAAAGAGGCAAGCGGGGTCTGGGATTTCTGCCATTACATGATTATTATGCTTCTGTCATTTAAAGGCCTGCTTTCACAGCCATGTGTGCCATTATTGGAGGGGTTGGGGGCATCATTGTGGCCTAACAGGGAGCCTGACAAGGGGTCATATTCTCCTCACAGACACAGGAGCTGGGTTGAGCTGACATTAGTGATGCAAACTGATGAGGGTGAGTAAAATCACCCTTAAGTGATTTCTTTTCTTGGAGAAACAAAGTGCATCCAAACCAAAATTAAGTAGACAGCATCATATTAGTCTGCCTGATTTATTTCAGTTTTCACTGTACAATGCACACACAATGTGTATAATGTAGTGTATTGTTTAAACACATAAAGAGTGCATGCATCTGACCCTTCCATCTCTTTTAGCTTTTATAAAAATCCACCCCAAAGCCATAATGCATGACCTGTGATGCTGCAATGAGCACTGCAGTGCTTTGAAAGGCTTTAACACACGCACAGCTAAACGTGCAAAAACACGCACACACTTCAATGCACCATCTCTAATCATTAGATGAGATCTCTCTCTCTGTATGATGTGCTGGTGTAAAGCCACGGGTGCAGATTAGATGGAGATTATTAATCCTTTAGATCACTGCTAGATAGATTACACAGCAATAGCTGCATATGCCCTGACTGCAGGGATGACACTTCATGTCAGGACAATGACTCTGTGACTCAGGTTTGCACTCGTGGGTGGTTATAAGGTTGTCAGGCTTGCCCTGAGCTCACTTTGTTAATCACAGAACTGCTGAAGCTATCCAGTTAGTCGCTACTCCCCATCTGCTGGGTCTGACCATTTCTGAGGAAGGAGAAAAGGAGGGAAAATGGCCTCCAATTTGCTGCCATGTAAAAGTTGACTTTTGCAGAAAGGAACATGAGTGTTTTTGTTTTTTGTCTTTCTCCTTCTTCAAAGAGAAAACATAAAACATTAATCTTTAGAATTTATCTAGTACATTTTGTGCATACTCGTCGGCCTCCGTCGGTCTATGATGACCATGGAAGAGAATCCTAAACGTCTACTCTGCTGGAACAGCACCGCCTGTGGCTGAACAGGCCGATGCGCGAATGACAGTCCCTGTCACACAGGTCACACTTGTGGGTGGTCTCCGTGCTGCTGGGTCTGTGGCGGTTCTTCCTGCGGGTCCTTTTTTCATCTGAACTGTCATTCCCCGTGTTTTGTCTACGCCAAAGGCGAAGCTGGAGTGTCCTCTCCAGTGATCCGGTGTTCTACCTTCCAGCGTTGGGCGTTGGTAGGATTCAAGCCTGGGCAGGAAGATATGGAGGACAAGATGTTGCCCATGCAGCATGTCCCCCCTCTCCACGTCACTGATGAATCCAAAGGAACAGCAGGGCTGCTACAGTTTGGCACCAGCGCCGTTGCAGAAGCTGCCAGAACGATGTTGAGCACAACATAGAACTGCCTTAGGGGCTCCGACTCCAGATTTTTCCTCAGGGTTGACTCCCGAAGCCTTTCCCGTGACCGGGTATGCCGCAAGGCAGCAGAGGTTTGAAATCAGGGTTTACCTTCCCCTAGATGGGCTACCTTCCCAGGTTGACGAGCCACCATCTACCCGAAGCATCTGGTTTTAAGGCGCCAGAGATCCGCCCTCGCCCCTTCTCCTATTAGTAAAAGCAGTTCCGCCGGGCTTAGAGACTAAACCACACGGGCAGGCTAGGAGTTGGACTTAGTTGCCAGAGGCTTTTCGAGACGCACGCCATAAGGAGCATTTTATGGGCACTGGGAGCTTAACCCCAGTGCCGCTCCTGGCTATGACAACCTTGGAACCATTTTGTGCATAACATAATGTTAAAGCTCACGCAGGGATGCAAATGCACTTGTTTGCAGAGATGAGGGAAACTATTGATAAGAAAAGTTATCATTATCTTTTTGACTTTTAATTAGACAATAATGGTACATCACTGTTCAAGAATATTATTCTATTTTTCCATTTTCATTTAGTTATTCAAAAAGGAAAACTAGAATAATATTCTTAAAGAGTGTTTTTCGTTCATTTATTCCTTCCCCATGGATCACCATCTTATCATGGTGGGGGGTTTGTGTGTCCTAGTGATCAGTGGTTTGCCTCTGGTAGGGTCTCCCAAGACAAACAGGTCTTGGGTAAAGGGCCACACTACATAAGAATGGTCCAATGGTCCACCCTCCAATGGGCTCACCACCTGTAGGAGGGTCTCATGGGGTTAGGCACTAAATGGATTGGGTGGCAGGTGGAGGCAGAGACCTTGGAGGAGTTAAAGTATCTCGGGGGGGTCTTATTCACGAGTATGGGGAAAATGGAGTGTGAGGTTTACAGAGAGAATGGAGCAGCATCTGCAGTGATGTGGACGTTGTACCAGTCTGTTATGGCGAAGAGAACGCTGAGGTCCAAAGCAAAGCTGTCAATTTTAGAGCTGCTTCCAAATCGAAAGGAGCCAGTTGATGTGGTTTGGGTATCTGACCGAGATGCTGCCTGGACCTATCCTACTTGAAGAGCTGGAGGAGGTGGCTGGGGAGAGGGAAGTCTGGGATTCTCTGCCTCCACAACCCAGATGGATGGACGGATGGATGGATGGATGGCGTTTATTTAATGTCTAAGGCTTTAAATTGTGATCTTTTAAATAAAATCCATGTTAAAAAAAACAGCAAATACTCATAAGCACCAGGCCAAAAAAACACAGAAATTCACCATCTTACAAGAGATCACCAAACTAGAAATACTGTTAGACATAGCAACGTGAAGCTGGAGTAGGTGGAATATTTTTGCTTAAATGTGAAAATCAGTTATCATTTGTAATTCAGGTTCAGGTTCAGGTTACTTTATTTGTACCCGTAGGTAGAATTCAATTGTACTGGCAGGACGACTACAGCTCCTCCACAGCCTCTTCCTCCTGCAGTTCACTCTGTGACCACAAGGGTTCCCTAAACTCCAAGTTTCACAGTTTCTTCTTCTGGCTGCTCCTTTTAGGGGTCAGGACAGCTGATCATCTGCCTCCATCTCACCCTATTCCTTTCATCTTCTTCTGTCACACCAGCCGTCTCCATATCCTCCTTCACTACATCCATGAATTTTCTTTGCGGTCTTTGCCTCTCTCTTGTGCACTTTCCATTGCTTTGGATGGTTGACCCTAGGCATTTAAACTCATCTACCTTCACTACTTTTTCTTCTTGTGCACAGTTATTTTTTTTTTTTAAATTCTGACACTATGAAACTTGATGCAGTAGCGTATTTTGTATTGTGGAATTGTATATATTCAGTGTACGTAAATGCATTCATAAATATCTTCTTTCACTTGTTAAAACTTTGTTGGCACTTTGTTGTCAGATACAGTAGTTTCCACCACAAGTAAATCTGTGTTCATACTAGGAAACAAAATGTAAAGAAAACAGTTGGTCTGAATTCATTAATGAAAATTTTTGAAAAACTGGTCAGATTTGAGGTCCTAAAGCAGACTGAACATGCACTGGATCCTTTGCAGTTTGCCTATAGGCCTCACAAAGGAGTGGAGGAGGCCATTGTCACTCTGTTTAACATGCTTTTTAAACATCTGGATTTTAATGGGACACACGCCAGGCTTTTATTTGTGGACTTTTCCTCTGCCTTTAATACAATCCAACCTCATATTTTAGTTGAAAGGCTCCTGCAACAATTTGATTTGAGCAATAATCTGGTGGGTTGGATTCTGGATTTCTTAACCAACAGGACACAGAGAGTAAGGGTCAATGGTACATTGTCTGACCAAAAGTGCTCTTCTACTGGCTCTCCTCAGGGGTGTGTGTTGTCACCACTACTCTTCATCCTGTACACAAACATGTGTCGGAGCAGACATGACAACAGACACATTATAAAGTATGCTGATGATTCAGTTATTGTCAGTCTCCTCCTGGATGGTGAGAGTGGCCACGGCCCAGTAGTTGATGATTTTGTTCATTGGTGTGAGGATTCCTACCTGCAGCTGAATATGACAAAAACCAAAGATATGATTATTGACTTTAGGAGGAAAACTCCCAGGCACAAAGTCACCTTACTAAAAGGCCAGACCACTGAATGTGTACAATCCTACAAATATCTTGGGACGATTATTGATAGTAATTTAAACTTTGAAGAGAACTGTGAAAGGGTGCGCAAAACGGGTCAGAAACATTTGCATTGAGGAAACTTGCACGCTTTCAAATTGACTGAACCATAATGACAATGTTTTTTCGGGCTTTTATTGAATCTGTTTTATCCTTTTCTTTAGTGTCATGGTTTGGTCAGATAAAACTGAAACAGAGGAAATCCTTGGATCAGGTAGTTAGATGGTCCAGTCGTTTGCTTGGTGAGTCACAGCTGAGCCTGACATCCCTGTACACCAGACAGGTACAGAGGATTGCTACCTCCATTTTAAATGATGACTCCCACCCTTTGCACTGCAACTTTCAGCTTCTTCCCTCAAGATGGAGGTTTGCTGTCCCAAAAAGTAAAACCCAGCGCTACAAAAACAGCTTTGTTCCTGCTGCTGTTAAAGAGTAGAACAAGTTGTAACAATATATTGCACATAATTTAGTTACCTATTTATTAACTCCATTTTATATTTACTTATTTTTGTAGGATTTTTATTTGGGTTCTAAATCTTTTATTGGGTTTTAGACCTTTGAGTTTTTAACCTCTTTGACCAGTCTTTAACTTTTTAATATGACCCTTCTCTCTGGTTTTTCTCCCATCTCTGTCTTTATATCCTGATTGGTGGAGCCTTGAGTACTTTTATCATGTTTATAGTCAGCTTCATGTGTGCCTGTGTTTGTGTCTATGTTGAATGTAATTGTGGCTTGTAAATATGGATGTCACCAGACTGCAAAACAAATCTACCTACGGGTACAAATAAAGGAACCTGAAATCATGGTAAAAAGGCCATTTTTTCTAGGTCTATACCATATTGCCTAAATGTATGTATCTGACCCTTGTGTACGATAGCACAGATACAGTATTCAACTTTAGGATAAAACTACAAAAGGACAAGAGAGGGGTGGTCACCTAATTTTTTTTTAAAATTAAATGCTAACTTTCTGTTTACTCACAAGTTGTTTAACTAAATGACCTATATGTAACCACTTCTAGCTAAGCAAACAAATCACTTACCACTTAAACCACTTTAATTAATACCACACTACCATAAAGATGATTTCCCGATTTATAAGCATGCAGCTCATCTTTAACATCAAAAAAATGACTGAATCACTGATGCTGTAAACTAAATATTTTGGGCTAATTTGTCAGCTAAAGCAATGATTCTGAAGTGCACTTTAAGATAAGATAAGATAAGCCTTTATTAGTCCCACAATGGGGAAATTCCAGGATTGCAACAGCACAGGGATAGCAACACTCAGAGCAATAATTAAGAAGACACAGAAGATATAAATAATAGCAGTGGATATACATACATACATACACATAAATATATAAATATATATATACAAAGTGCGGAGCATTGTAGCAAGATGGAATAAACAGCATAACCGTCTACTTAGTTATCCTACATAGTATGAATATGTACCCATACATATTGTCACCCTCCATAGCGACCAATAGTGTCCTAGTTGTATACTGGAGGGGGACCATTTGTGTAAGTCTATTGCGCCTTTTGCATTCAATACTATTAGGTCGTCACGTTTTTTTGCTATGTGAAAGGGTATAAATGGATTTATAAGGAATAAATTGCAGAATAAAATAAAATATGTATATGTATATACAGTATGTACTGTATGTATGTATATATACTGTATATATATATATATATATATATATATATATATATATATATATCATGGAAACCAATTAGGAGACCATTTTTAAAACAAACAAAACACACACACACACATTCTGCAAAATCTTAAAAATCAGCATTTCATCATAACCTTATGGTTATGAATTATTTAACAGCAAAACTGACAAGTCAACATTACAGCCCCCCCAGAATAGAATCAATGGAAACTACAAGACACTTCCCAAGAATAGAGCAGTCAGGTAATGCATTTTCTGTGCATCCATCTTTTTTTCCCCCCCTTTGCCACCAATTGTACACTCATATTGTGCTCTGCGCCCAGCACTTTGGCAAGTGCGGCTGTCATTTTTCCAAGAAAGTGGAAAGCTGCTTTGTTGCCATAATATGCCCTGTGTGATGCTTGGCCCACTTTCCATCCTGCTTTCATTGTGTAAGCACACATACATAAAACATGATTTGCTGCTTCAATTTCTGACTTTTATTCAGCTGGGATTCGGTGGCAGACATCAGAGCCATGAAAAGCAGAGCAGAACAGCAACGAAATGCAACTCTCCCTCTGATCCTCTGAGCAAGGCCCACAGAGAGTGAGAGAGAGAGAGAGAGAGAGAGAGAGAGTATGAGTTGGCTACCTTACAAAGAACAAGCTTTAATCACTGACCTCTAGACTTACAACTAAAGACAAATGGCCATGATTAATGATACCCATTCATCTTATAGGTTTAAAAAGCAACGGGGACTGTATTTGTCCCGACTGCTTTGATAAATATATCTGCTGCTGTGTATTTAACCAGTTCTGCTACTTTACACTTCACTTCTGATCAAGGAACCAGTCAGAATAGCTGCAGTTCCGATATTGATCAGCAGAGGGGAGCCTGTCTATTTAAAGTCTGCAACGGCAATAATCTGCAGCTCTGGGGTTGCTGCAAGAAGTAACACTAATGTAAAAACACATTTCAGTACCTCAAATTTTAATTCTAAAATTCTTCTTCCCTTAAAGACTTAGAAGAGAAAGCATGAAAGGAAACACAAGGCAGCTGAATAAGATCTGACGTTATTTATTTCAGTAAAATTCTGTGATTATTGACAATTTCCCATACAGGATATGACTTTAGAAGCTGCTTGGGGTAGACCTGGTTTATACACGTCAGATAAAGTTTAGAAATTTACTTGCTTTGTCTGTGGTTCCTCAGCCAAAAGATGTACGCCGGCAGCTCTAAAACCCTTAAAACAAATATGTATTGCCCCAAATAGTATATATTGTGCCCTGTTACTCGCAAAAAACTTTCATTGCCTTGGAATTGCTTGGAAAGAGCTTTCAAATTTTTCACCTATTTAAGTATGTGCGATCTATGAATATTTTAATTAGCAGCCTGCAGACCTTGCACGTAACTGGTCATCACGCTCCCCGATCTGCAGGGCTTGCACGTGATTGGTCACCGCAACTCCTGGCTGCTAGTCTGTTCACAACGCTTCCGGACATTAAAGTTTTGTCTATATCTTCAAAAGTAAAAAGAGAAACATTTTTCTGAAAACAGTCGAGGCAAGAGATAAATGTATAGTTGCCAAATATGTGTTTTCTTTTTACTAATAACCAGTCCCCGTCCGCTGGTGATTGAGCAGGGAGGGGAGGAGGTGGGGACCTCATTTGAAAGTGGCTGCTCTCAGCTCACAGTGCAGCATCCATCCGCTGGCGAAATGAGCTGAGAGCAGCTCAATTTGAAAGTGGCTGTGTGAGACCGTGGTCTCACACAGACACATTCAAATTGGGTCCTTGCCCCCCACCTCTCTGCCTCTCCCTGTTCTCTCTCTGTTAGGGTTGCCAACTTTCTCACAGCCAAATAAGGGACAGATGGTTTTAACTGTTGCTCAGTGGCGCAATGTTGTGGACATTAGTATTGTCATAATACTGGGATTTTTTTAAACCTTGATAATGCCTTAAAAATACTGATATTCAATGTCATGTTTAATACTACAAAGAAAAAAAACCACACTGTCCATCCATCCATGGATGGATGGACAGTGTGGTTCTCTTCTCCTTTTTCTCATTTGAATTCTTGGATGGAATATGGGTGGGCAATATAAGCTGCGGCTTCAGCCATCACCCATTTCGGATAACTTACGTTGAATTGTATAATCAGAGGAGTTATTGTCTAATTTGACCTTGTTGGATTTTCTTTCCCCCTTTGTTATATTATTCAGTTTCTTTTAACCTGTACTATCCGAAATAAAGATTCATCCATCTTCTACCGCTTTTCCAGAGGTCTGGGTCACAGAGGCAGCAGTTCAAACACAGAAGCCCAGACTTCCCTCTCCCCAGCCACCTGCTCCAGCTCTTCAGAGAGGATAACAAGGCGTTCCCAGACCAACTGGGAGACGTAGTCTCTCCAGCAAGTCCAGGGTCTGCCCTGGGGTCTCCTCCAGTGGGATGTGCCCAAAACACCTCAAGTGGGAGGTGTCCAGAAGGCATCCTGATCAGATGCAGATCAGATCCTCAATGTGAAGGAGCAGCGGTTCTACTCTGAGCCTCTCCAGGATGACTGAAATGAATCTGAAATGAAATTTCAGATTTTACAGAATACAAAATCTCAGTCTAAAAATGTGTAATAGCTATGTTTTTAATAATGGATTGTATTTATATAGCCCCTTTCATGACACCCAAAGACACTTTACAACAAGTCCATTATTCATTCACTCCACAGACAATGATAATGGTAAGCTGCCTCTGTACCCACAGCTGTCCTGGGGCAGACTGATGGAAACATGGCTGCCAATCCACGCCAACGGCCTCTCTGACCACCACTGAATATTTACTCCTATCCATACATCAGTGCCATGAACCATGAACACACTGGAGGGAAAGTGGGTAAAGTGTCTTGCCCAAGGACACAACAGCAAGGTGGGGGGAGTGGGATTCGAACCACCAAACCTCTGGTTATTGGGCAACCTGCTCTACCTCCTGAGCTACTATGGCCTCATTTTTGTTTCTCTTTGACAAATAATTCAACTTTGAGCTAGAAAACACAATTACACTACAAAAAGTCAAGTATAAGTAAAATTGAATAAATAAAGGTTGTTTATGCTTGTCTTTGCCAAAACGGTGGAGATGACTGTGGATTTCAGGCGACACCCCCCTTCATTCCCCCCACTCACCATCCTCAACAGTACAGTGTCCACTGTGGACTCCTTCAAGTTTCTGGGAACCACAATCTCCCGGAACCTGAAGTGGTCCTCCCATATAGACACTGTCTGGAAAAAGGCCCAGCAGAGGTTGTTTTTTCTGCGTCAGCTCAAGAAGTTTGATTTGCCTCAGGAGCTGCTGGTTGTCTTCTACACCGCCATCATCCAATCTGTCCTCTGCTTTTCCATCACTGTCTGGTTTGGATCTGCCACTAAACAGGACAAGACCAGACTGCAGCGGATCATTAAGTCTGCGGAGAGGATCATTGGTACCGACCTACCCTCCATTGAGAACTTATATCGGTCCATAACCAGGAAATGGGCGGGAAACATCTGTGCTGACCTATCACACCCCGGCCACAAACTGTTTGAACTTCTATCTTCTGGTCGTCGTTACAGATCACTGAAGGTCAAAACCACCCGTCACAGGAACAGTTTCTTTCCTCAAGCCATCACTCTGATGAACTCCTAACATTCACCTAGTCCTACCTGTTGCTGTACTCATGACTTTTCATCCATTATTACATTGCACATAACTCTCACACTGCTTTTTACTTCATTCACATTATATCACTGAATCTGAGTTCACATTGAAATACTGTGTGACTGTATATTTTTTCATATATTTCTGCAAAGTGTGGTTAGTCTGAGTAAATAACTGCATATATTCCTGTATATATTTGCATCCTTTTATAGAAACGTGGACAGACTGTAATTTACTGTACATACTCTGTTGTCATTGAATCCTTATTTAAATCCTCCACCTGAACAATGAGAGCAAGTTTTTAGCCAAAGTCAAATTCCTTGTATGTGTTGTGAATACTTGGCCAATAAGCTGATTCTGATTCTGATTCTTTTTGTCTGACAAGATATTTATTCTTGCTGTGCAGTTTATGTATAAGAAAATTTTACATGATTTCCAATAGTTTTAACTTGTTTTACGCAATTTGATAAGTCAAATTTTCTTGCTCCGTAGGCATATAATTTTACTTAAAAAAAATTCTGGCAATAGATAATTCTAGTTAAAATTTGAAAAAAAAAAACTGCCAACAAAGTAAGATTAAATTGTTTAAAACATATAAAAACTTCCATAAAGCAAGTAAAATCTTACAGAAAACTGCACAACAAAAAGAAATTCTTGTCTTGTCAAAATTATCTTTTGAGGGAAAAACAAGCATAAAGCCTTGATTTAGGATATTTTATCTTACTGAGATTTCCCTTTTTACAGCATGGCAGATACTGCCTTCGGCATAAAATTACATCAGTGAAGTATTCCTCATTCAAACTATTGACAAGAGTAGCAATCAAAAACCTGCACAGGTGGCTGAAAAGCACTGCAAATAGCATGTCTTACCTTTTTAGAAGTCTTTTCTTCTGACCTTTTTTTAAAGAAAAATCTTTCATTACATCCTTTAAGTCCACCTCAAGAATATCGTCATACTTTATGGATGCATGCTTGACCCAGTCTACTTTTTACCAAATTCGGAGTCCACTGTCCCACGCATAGCTGTCTGATGTAAGCAATCATGGCCTTTCTTCTCCCTTCTCCTTCAGGTGAGGGCTTTAACGGCCCACCTGTCTCTTCCATGTGTAATTAGTAGCCTCCTCCACTCAATGCTCCAGCTTAGAAAAATTCTTTATGCTTCAGGTTTTTTTGAGCAATTCATTTTCCCTAAGCTCTTTTCCTCTCAATAATTTTATGAGCGACACTTTCAAACTTTTTTCAGGACATTTTGACCAAGCTAATTACTTACCTCTCACTGGCGCTTGCATAGTCACATGTCAAAATAATTCCTCTGATAGGCTGTTGTTACTGGTACCCACATGAAGCACTTGTAAATTAGACCAATCAGCAGCCACACATGAATATCAAGTGATGGACATAGAATCTGACCAGTTAACAACAATGTTATTTTTTTTATTGGCTCATGATAGGCCCTGATCTTTGTAGGCCCCTGGGCTTCAGCCCAGCCTAGCCTGTTCATTAAAGCGGCCTTAAATATACGAGACAATGCACATCCCGCACGGGACAAACATATTTAGCCCAATAAATGGGACGTCTCAGTTAAACTGGGACAGTTGGCAACCCTACTCTATGCTGCTACCCCAGCCCGCTCTGCCTCATCCTGCTGCTCCTCCCTCTTCCTCCGAGGTAGCCAAGAATATCCATCTGATTGGTTAATGTTATCTAATCCAATCCAAATTCATTTATAAGCACATTAAAAACAACCAAATTGGACCAAGGTGCTGTACAGAAAAGTAGGAAACATGATAAACACATAAAGCTCAACTACTAAAATCAAATAAAATTTGTAAAATGGTAAAAAATGGTAAATGGCATTCACTTATATAGCGCTTTTATTCTCATCTCTTGATGACCAAAGTGCTTTACAGATCCTGCTATCCACCCATTCACACACACATTCACACACTGGTGGCAACATGCTACCTAACATGGCGCTTCCGGACCCACCAGGAGCAATTAGTGCATAATTACCTCCGCCAGGCCGCAGGCCAGGAGGTTATGTTTTTGCCAGCGTTTGTCTGTTTGTCTGTCTGTCTGTTTGTTTGTTTGTCTGTCTGTTGGTTAGCAAGATAACTCAAAAAGTTTTGGACGGATTTCGATGAAACTTTCAGGAGTTGTTGGAAATGGTACAAGGAAGAACTGATTAAATTTTGGGGATGATCCGGATCACCGTCTGGATACAGGAATTTTATAAAGGATTATTTAACATTGTGAGATACGGCCATTTTCAACATGTGTGCAGGGCCAATGGAGGGCGCTGGTCGTCGTGTCTGACGAACAAACTCCGCCTTCTTCAAAGTTTTAGGCACAAAAGCATGCGGAAAACAGTGGTGGGCAGGGCCCGGCAGCGTGCCTGTGTTTGCGCTATGCTGCAAAAGCTGAGACGGGCAGCAGTCCGGCGCCAGATTATTTGGCAGAAATTCCCCGGGCAGCCATAGTGGCTGCGCAAAAACGAGCTCTCTGTCGGGGAAGCTTCCAAATCCTCTTTTGCCGCGGAGCGCAACCCCAATATAAAACCCACGGCAACCTGTCTACCCAATTTGCATCTGTCAGTGAAGCCCTCAGTGCTGCTTTCAGTGAGCTATGAAAACGCTCGCACCCTGGGACTTTGCAGATGGAGGAGATGGACACAACAGCAACACTTGAGTTTATTACCTCCGCCAAGGAAGTAATGCTTTTACTACTGAACCACTAATCCTATCATTGTGAATCCAATTGCCAGTCATATGTTTTCATGGTCAAGGAATCTGAAAACGTACACACAAACACTGTATGGGGGGGAACTGTGGCGCTTGGTGGAGGTCTGCGCTCTCCGAGTGCTTTTCTAGTTATATTTAATTTTTGGTGTCACCAAAAACCATCACTTCTGTCTTATTGTCATAATTTGTACATAAAAACAAGGGTAAAAATAAATCATACAATAAATAACTAACAAATAAACAAAATCAATTGAATCAATAAAATAAATGACCAAATGCCAAAGAGAACAGATGGGTTTTCAGATAAGATTTAAAAATAGACAGGGAAGAAGCCTGTCTGATATGAAGAGGCAACTCGTTCCAAAGTTTAGGAGCTGCCACAGAGAAGGCAGTCCCCCCTGGAGCTTTCACTTAGTTTTAGGCACACTCAGGAGCAGCTGATCAGCTAACCTAAGAAGGTGGGAGGGTGTATAGTGGTGTAGTACCTCAGAGAGATAGGGTGGAGCAAGGCCATTTAGGGATTTAAAAACAAATAAAATAATTTTAAAATGGATCCTGAAATGAATGGGCAGGTCTACAAGGGAGGATCCAGAGGCGTCACCAAAAACCATCACTTCTGTCTTATTTAGGAAGTTTAAGGCCATCCAGGCATTGATGTCATTGAGACACTTAAGCAGTGTCTCAACAGAAAGTGAGGGATTCTTTCTAAGAGGGACATACAGTGGGGAAAAAAAGTATTTATTCAGCCACCAATTATGCAAGTTCTCCCACTTAAAAGATGAGACAGGTCTCCAATTTTCATCATAGGTATACCTCAACTATGAGAGACAAAATGAGAAAAAAAAAATCCAGAAAATCACATTGAAGGATTTTTAATGAATTAATTGGTAAATTCCTCGGTAAAATAAGTATTTGGTCACCTACAAACAAGCAAGATTTCTGGCTCTCACAGACTTGTAACTTCTTCTTTAAGAGGCTCCTCTGTCCTCCACTCATTACCTGTATTAATGGTACCTGTTTAAACTCGTTATCAGTATAAAAGACACCTGTCCACAACCTCAAACAGTCAGACTCCAAACTCCACTATGGCCAAGACCAAAGAGCTGTCAAAGGACACCAGAAACAAAATTGTAGACCTGCACCAGGCTGGGAAGACTGAATCTGCAATAGCTAAGCAGCTTGGTGAGAAGAAATCAACTGTGGGAGCAATTATTAGAAAATGGAAGACATACATGACCACTGATAATCTCCCTCGATCTGGGGCTCCACGCAAGATCTCACCCCGTGGGGTCAAAATGATCATGAGAACGGTGAGCAAAAATCCCAGAACCACACAGGGGGACCTAGTGAATGACCTGCAGAGAGCTAGGACCAAAGTAACAAAGACTACATCAGTAACACACTACGCCACCAGGGACTCAAATCCTGCAGTGCCAGATGTGTCCCCCTGCTTAAGCCAGTACATGTCCAGGCCCGTCTGAAGTTTGCTAGAGAGCATTTGGATGATCCAGAAGAGGATTGGGAGAATGTCATATGGTCAGATGAAACCAAAATAGAACTTTTTGGTAAAAACTCAACTTGTCGTGTTTGGAGGAGAAAGAACGCCATACCTACTGTGAAGCATGGGGGTGGAAACATCATACTTTGGGGCTGTTTTTCTGCAAAGGGACCAGGACGACTGATCCGTGTAAAGAAAAGAATGAATGGGGCCATGTATTGTGAGATTTTGAGTGAATACCTCCTTCCATCAGCAAGGGCATTGAAGATGAAACGTGGCTGGATCTTTCAGCATGACAATGATCCCAAACACACCACCCGGGCAACAAAGGAGTGGCTTCGTAAGAAGCATTTCAAGATCCTGGAGTGGCCTAGCCAGTCTCCAGATCTCAACCCCATAGAAAATCTTTGGAGGGAGTTGAAAGTCTGTGTTGCCCAGCGACAGCCCCAAAACATCACTGCTCTAGAGGAGATCTGCATGGAGGAATGGGCCAAAATACCAGCAACAGTGTGTGAAAACCTTGTGAAGACTTACAGAAAACGTTTGACCTCTGTCATTACCAACAAAGGGTATATAACAAAGTATTGAGATGAACTTTTGTTATTGACCAAATACTTATTTTACCGAGGAATTTACCAATTAATTCATTAAAAATCATTCAATGTGATTTTCTGGATTTTTTTTCTCATTTTGTCTCTCATAGTTGAGGTATACCTATGATGAAAATTGGAGACCTCTCATCTTTTAAGTGGGAGAACTTGCACAATTGGTGGCTGACTAAATATTTTTTTGCCCCACTGTAAATTTGACAGTCATCTGCATAGCAGTGGAATGAAATACCATACTTTCTCAGTATGGTGCCAAGTAGTAGTAAATGAAGAGAAAAAAAGCAGGGGGCCTAGGACTGAGTCCTGGGGGACTCCCCAGGTGAAAGGGGCAAAGGAGGATACAGAGTCACCAAGGCTAAGACAGAAGGTCTGATCTGCCAGGTAGGACTTGAACCACTCCAACGCTATTCCTGTGATGCCCACCCACTGCTCCAGATGAGAAATTAAAAGTACATGGTCCACTGCGTCAAATGCAGCAGTTGGGTCTAAAAGCACAAGAATAACAGTCACCAGAATCAATAGCTAAAAAGATATCATTAAAAACTTTTAAAAGAGCTGATTCTGTGCTGTGACAAGTTTTATAACCAGATGGAAAAACCTCGAGGATAGCCTGCTCATCCAAAAAGGCCATTATTTGGCTGTATACTGTCTTCTCAAGGATTTTTGACAGAAAGGGCAATTTGGAGATAAGCCTAAAATTATTAAAAACTGTAGGATCCAGACCAGGTTTTTTAATCAGAGGTTGCACAACAGAATGTTTAAAACTTTGGGGAACTACATCTGAGGCCAGACTGCTGTTAATAACTGCAAGGACAGCTAGCCCTACAGTGGGGGAAATCTCTAAAAAGTTGAGGAGGGGCAGCATCATTTGGAGAATATGAGGGCTTTACAGTGCATCCAGAATGCATTCCAAGCACTTCACTTTTTCCACATTTTGTTATGTTACAACCTTATTTCAAAATGGATTAAATCCATTTTTTCCCCTCAAAATTCGACACTCAATACCCCATAATGACAATGTGAAATTTTTTTTGAGATCTTTGCAAATTTATTAAAAATAAAAAACTAAGAAATCACATGTACATAAGTATTCACAGCCTTCGCCATGAAGCTCAAAATTAAGCTCAAGTGCATCCTGTTTCCACTGATCATCCTTGAGATGTTTCTACAGCTTAATTGGAGTCCACCTGTGGTAAATTCAGTTGTTTGGAAATGATTTGGAAAGGCATGCACCTGTCTACATAAGGTCCTACAGTTGACAGTGCATGTCAGAGCATAAACCAAGCATGAAGTCAAAGGAACTGTCTGTAGACCTCCGAGACAGGATTGTCTCGAGGCACAAATCTGGGGAAGGGTACAGAAAAGTTTCTGCTGTTTTGAAGGTCCCAATAAGCACAGTGGCCTCCATCATCCATAAATGGAAGAAATTCAGAACCACCACGACTCTTCCTAGAGCTGGCCAGCCCGTCTAAACTGAGCGATCGGGGCAGAAGGGCCTTAGTCAGGGAGGTGACCAAGAACCCAATGGTCACTCTGTCAGGGCTCTCGTGTTCCTCTGTGGAGAGAGGAGAATGTTCCAGAAGGACAACCATCTCTGCAGCAATCTACCAATCAGGTCTGTATGGTAGAGTGGCCAGATGGAAGCCACTCCTTAGTAACAGGCACGTGGCAGCCCACTTGGAGTTTGCCAAAAGACACCTGAAGGACTCTCAGACCATGAGAAACAAAATTCTCTGGTCTGATGAGACAAAGATTGAACTCTTTGGTGTGAATGCCAGGCGTCATGTTTGGAGGAAACCAGGCACCACTCATTACCAGCCAATATCATCCCTACAGTAACATATGGTGGCGGCAGCATCATGCTGTGGGGATGTTTTTCAGCGGCAGGAACTGGGAGACTAGTCAGGATAGAGGGAAAGATGAATGCAGCAATGTACAGAGACATCCTGGATGAAAACCTGCTCCAGAGTGCTCTTGACCTCAGACTGGGGCAACGGTTCATCTTTCAGCAGGACAATGACCCTAAGCACACAGCCAAGATATCAAAGGAGTGGCTTCAGCCACTCTGTAAATGTTCTTGAGTGGCCCAGCCAGAGCTCAGACTTGAATCCAATTGAACATCTCTGGAGAGATCTGAAAATGGCTGTGCACCAATGCTTCCCATCCAACCTGATGGAGCTTGAGAGATGCTGCAAAGAGGAATGGGCGAAACTGCTCAAAGATAGGTGTGCCAAGCTTGTGGCATCATATTCAAAAAGACTTGAGGCTGTAATTGCTGCCAAAGGTGCATCAACAAAGTACTGAGCA
The DNA here is from genome assembly GCA_020510985.1 of Pholidichthys leucotaenia. NCBI lineage: Eukaryota > Metazoa > Chordata > Actinopteri > Cichliformes > Pholidichthyidae > Pholidichthys > Pholidichthys leucotaenia. Next base: position 337,070,840 of record CM035841.1, read on the forward strand.
AAGGCTGTGAATACTTAGGAACATGGGATTTCTTAGTTTTTTATTTCTAATAAATTTGCAAAAATCTAAAAAAAAACAAAACCCAAAACTTTTTCACATTGTCATTGTGGGGTGTTGTATGTAGAATTTTGCAGGAAAATTTTTTTTAATCCATTTTGGAATAAGGCTGTAACATAAAATGTGGAAAAAGTGAAGCGTTGTGAATACTTTCCAGATGCACTGTAAATGACCAACAATCTCCTGTAAAAAGTCCAGCGTCACAGGCTCAAACCTGTCAAAAACAGCAGAATGAGAAGTGAAAAGAAGGAAGCAAGATCAGATCCCTAGTAGAAGTCACCTTATCAATAAAAAAGTTGAGAAAGTTTTCACACAACAGGTGAGGGCTCCATACATGCAGTCTGACATGGGCGAAGAACAGAATCAATCATTTTAAACAGAACACGAGGCTTGTGACGGTTTGACAAAATATCTGAAAAATGTTTTCTTTTGGCCTCTTTCAAAGTCTTTTGATAGTGATGCCAACAGTCCTTTAACTTTTGAAATGACACATGCAATTTATCTTTCTCCCATTTGTGCTCAGCTCTGTGACATTCCCGTCTGGCAGCACGGGTTACGTTACTTAGCCAGGGATCATATCTAGTTTTAGGCTGCCTGGTTTTTAATGGAGCCACGGTGTCCTAAACAATTTGGCAGGTGGAATGAAACAAAGTGCTGAGTTCCTCTGCATTGCACACAGACTCGGGAATGACATAGTTCTGATTCAAAGCAGCAGAGAAGTGAGCAGCAGTGGAAGAGTTAATAATACGACAGTGTTAAGCCAGAGCAACCTCAAATACAACAGGCGTATGATCTGAAAACACTGCATCACAAATCTCTAGGTTAAAAACAGGCAGACCGTATGACAGCACAAGATCCAGACAGTGTCCGTCCGTGTTCATGAGTGGATCCCGATACAGACTGCTCGATATTAAAAGAATAAATGAGATTTAAAAAGATCTTTACCATAGGCTTGTCGGGGCAGCAAACATGAATATTAAAATCCCCCCACAATAAGAACACAGTCATATTTAGGTATGATATCAGCCAGGAAATTAGCAAAGTCATTAATAAAACCCTTATTGTATTTAGGAGGCCGATATACCACACCACACAACACTGTGTGGAAACAACCGTGCAGTTCAAATAAGCTCAGTTCAAAGCTGGTGAACGACAATGATAAGAAAGGCTGTTTACATTTATAGTGATTCTTATAAACAGTCACTATTCCTCCTCCTCGGCCTGATGTCCATGCGGAATTAAAATAGCAGTAATCATGCGGTAAAAGTTCAATAAAAGCATTGGACTCACCAACAGTCAACCAGGTTTCAGTGACACACATAAAATCCAGTCCTCTAGATGTGAAGAAATCCTTTAAGACAAACGTCTTGTTCACCAGCAACCTGGCATTTACCAGACTGATCCTGACAGGAACCAGCAAAGGCTCAAAGGTGTAGCCGCTCCAGGAGGGAATACCATTATGCCGATTCACCCTGCACCAGCGGGGACAAGGAAAGCAGGGGCCGCGGGACTGGATCCCCTCGTCAGAGCCAGTGACAGGTACCAACCAGGGTCTGATAAGACTCGGCGATCGTCGAAAGATAACGAGGTGAGGCACCGCTCCAAACCTGGTCCAAGGAAATATGGAGAAGCGCACAGCATAGGACTTCAGCCTCACCAGGTGACTGCTGCGTTTACCCTGGCAATGAGGATGCCTATGCTGAGGAGGAAGAGCCGGAGCCCGACTAAAGTGAGCTGGAATCCCCGATAGATGTGGAGGAACAAATTTATATCCATCAAAATCCAAATTCAGTACATCTTTGGCAGAAGGTTGAAGATCCAGCAATGTTTGGCGGTCATATACTAGTACAGAGTTAATTTCCAGATTAAGCGACATTAACAGCATAAAAACACACAGCAATGACAGTGACAGATGGCAAGCTACATGCATCGGTGCCATTTTGACCATGTCACCAACCAACCAGGCTAAGCAGGAATGCCTACATAGCTATCAACGGTCTGTCCAAACTTGCCCCTTTTTAGGGGGGTGTTGACAAACTGGAAATTCACAACAGAAAAACACAGACTTCAGACTATGGTGAGATTTTGCACTTGATATGTCTTGTAAGTCACAAAAAACATGTTACAGATACAGTATGTTAACCATCCATCCATCTTCTTCTGCTTAATCCTTTTCGGGTCACGGGGGGGTGGGAGAACAACAGAAAAAAATTGATTTTTGCTGGAGTGTCACTTTAAGACCAAGCATGTGATTTGAGAAGTTCAAAGGATAATTCGTTATGATGTGACTGCATGTCAGACAGAAGAAAACACAGATACCTCTTTATAAATCTTAAGGATACGGCTGTATCCCTGGTTCTTTGAGTAGTATGAGTGAGAGACCTCACTATGGGATACGCCCCTCCTGCATATACATCAGAAGCATTTATCTCATTACACCAATTCTGATTAACAGATGATTACAATGCCACTCCTCTTATAACAATCAGCTCTTATAAGAAGCCCATGCTTTGACGTGGCTTTATTCAAGACAAGCGCCTCTTCTCGCTTCGCCCAGCAAGAAGGGTTGTCTGGTGAGACAACTCACTCATACTACTCGAAGAACCGGGGATACAGTTATATCCTTAAGTTCTTCTTCACAGTACTCATTTCAATGTCGCACTATGGGATATGGAGACTCCCGTATTGCCAGACGAGCTTATCTCGACAATCATCAGCACTGAGCAGCAACCTGGCTGCCTAGGGGTCCTGGAGTGAGCACTGCTTGAGCCACACTCAGAGCAGAGACATACATTCTATAAAACCGAACAAAAGTGAGAGGCGAGGACCAGCTCACCACCTCACAAATGTCTCCTAAGGAAACCCCTTTAAATAGGGCCCGCGAGGCCGCCAAGTCCCAAATGGAGTGAGCTCTCAGGCCCACTGGAGCCTGAAGGCCCCGTGCCGAGTATGCCAGAGCAATCGCCTCCACAATCCAGTGGGTGAGCCATTGCTTGGTGACTGGCCTACCGGTATGAGGTTTGGCCCAGGACATGAAGAGCTGGTCACTCTTTCTGAGACCCTCTGTCCTGTCCATATAAGCACGTAAGGCATGGACAGGGCATAATAAGCGTGACTGCCGTTCTTCAGAAGAAGAGTCGGGAGGAGAAAATGCCATCAAGATGATGGGTGTACATGAGCCAACCACCTTAGGCACAAATGCTGGATCGGACAACAGTGACACCCTAACATCCCCCGGGGCACACTGAGCACATGACAGCTGTACTGAGAGGGGATGAATATCACTGACGCCTTTAGCCGAAGCTTAAGCCAATAATAGCACCGTTTTCAATGACAGGTGCTTCATACTGACCTCCCCCAGAGATATGAATGGGGGGCCCCAACAGCCCATCCAGGACCACCGCTAAATCCCAAGGGGGGACTATGGTCCTGGAAACAGGGAGGAGTCTACGCGCTCCTTTCATAAAATGACAGACCAGAGGATGTTGACCAGCTGTCTTAGCTCCAAAACCTACATGACAAGCAGAAATAGCAGCTAAATACACCTTAATGGTGGAGAAAGCTTTCTGCTTGTCGATGAGATCTTGTAAGAATGAAAGGATCACACCTGCTGAGCACTGAAAAGAGATGTGACCTCTGTCATGGCACCACTTTTCAAACACCCTCCACTTGCAATCATAAAGAGACCTAGTAGAGGATGCTCTAGCGCTCTGAATAGTGGTAATCACGCCCTGAGGAAGACCTGTCGTCTTCAGGGTGTCCCACTCACGGGCCAGGCCCACAATGCCAGGCGCTCTGGATGTGGATGAAATAGTGTTTTCCCTACCTGTGACAGCATGTCTCTGTGGACTGGAAGCTGCAATGGCTGCCCGTGGAGGAGCTGATAAATCTCCGCTAGCCAGTGCATCGCTGGCCAGTGAGGAACTATCAGGACTAGCCTGTGGCTAGGGGGTGGAAAGCATAAAGAAGAACGGGGGGCCATATGTGCACAAGAGCACCTACCCCGAGGGGCGTGCTCTGATCACGTATGGAGAAGAAGAGTGGACACTGTGCATTCTCTTCTGATGCAAACAGGTCCACCTCGGCCTGGCCGAACCTCTTCCAAATTTGCTCCACTATCATGGGGTGGAGCCCTCACTCCCTGAATATAGGAGCATCCCAAGAAAGGAGATCCACTTCGCGATTCAGGACACCCGAGATGTGTGTGGCCCTGAGAGACAAGAATTGGTCGCTGCTCCACAGGATCAGTCTGCGTGCCAACATGTGCAACCATCTGGACTGTAGGCCCCCCTGAAGGTTGATGTAAGACACCACAGTTGTGTTGTCCATCCTCACCAAGACATGGTGTCCGTGGAGGAGCGGGAGGAAGTGCTTCAGCGTGAAAAACACCGCTAAAAGCTCCAGATAATTTATGTGCGCTTGCTGCAGGGCATCCCTCCAGAGACCCCTTGCAGCATAACCCTCGTGTATTCCGCCCCAGCCCGTCAAGCTTGCATCTGAGGTGATGACCTTTTGGGCTTGGACTGTGCCAAGCGGCACCCCCCTGTACCAGGAAGGATGGGTGCCGCCAATGGTGCAGCACTATTATGCATTCCATATTCACCGGCATCCTGCGTGCGCCATGACACACGGGATCCAACCTGATGGAGGCCACCCAGCACTGGAAATCTCTCATATACAGGCGACCGAGCTGAATCACCAGGATTGTTGAGGCCATCAGACCCAGCAGTCGGAGGCACAGTCTGGAAGGGACGTGTGCACGAGGTTGGAAACGAACGAGGCACGCTCTGAACAATTCCACTTGCTCCGCTGGTCCACAGGTGGGCTGTGAAAGACACGAAGTCTGCTGATAAACCTAGAAAGTTTATTCTCTGGGTCAGAGAGAGCACACTTTTCTCTCTGTTTATCACAAACCCCAGATTGGTCGGGTGCTGGATGACAACAGCCGTGTGCGTCACAGCCTCCTGACCTGATCGTGCCAGAATGAGCCAATCGTCTAAATACGTTACCAGACGGATGCCCTGTCACCTTAACAGGGCTATTATGGTTTCGGTACAGCGAACAAACACCTGTGGGCTCAGAGAGAGACTGAATGGCAGCACCCTGTATTTGTAACAAACACCTTGAAATGCAAACCTCAGATACAGTATTTCCTATGTGGAGGATAAATCTGAATGTGGAAATATGCGTCTGCCAAATCGATCAAGGTCATGAATTCCCCTCGTCGAATTAGACACAGCAGGGATGCATGTGTAAGCATCCTGAATTTGTATTTTCTGAGGTGTTTGTTCAGAGCCCGCAGATTCAGGATAGGGCGAATTCTGTTCCCTCCCCATTTGGGAACCAGAAAATACCTGGAATAAAAGCCGACGCGACTCTGATCGGGAGGCACAACACATATCGCTCTTTTCTTTAAAAAAGAATTGATTTCTTCTTGCAGAATCAGAGCACATTCTCCCTCACCTGCGAATAAGTTATTCCTGAGAAGCGAGGTGGAGGGACAGCAAATTGCAGCCTGTAACCCCACGTAACTGTTTTTATTATCCAGGCTGAATTTGTGAGTGCAGCCCATTTCTCTCTCATTGGTGAGAGATCTGAAGCTGGCTCCTGTGAGCTCCTTGCACTGTGGGCCTCCAATTATTGTGTTATGGGGCTGACTAGTGGTGGGGCATGGTTGTGTACCTCGATCAACACTGCGCATGCGGCAGGTGATCATATTCTGACAGCCTTCCCAATAGCGCTCATTCTCGTGGGGAAATTCCCGAGAACGCGCAGCCAGAGGGTGGTTCATTGATTTCTTGTTCACTGATTTTATCTGTGCCCTCAACCTTTGGTCTGGATGCTGTTCATTCATTCATTCATTCATTTGTCTTCTTCCGCTTAATCCTTTTCGGGTTGCGGGAGGGCTGCAGCCTATCCCAGCATCTTTGGGCGAGAGGCAGGGTACATCCTGGACAGATCGCCAGTCCATCGCAGGGCCAACACAGAGAGACAGACAACCATTCACTCTCACAGTCATACCTAAGGACAATTTAGAATCCCCAGTTATGTATGTAAAATACCTCTACAAAGGATGAGACAACATAACTGGACAAACTCAGCTTTATTGAACGTTGTAACTCAGCGGACACACAGTAGACACCAGGCAGAGGGTGTTATGTCCATAACCGATACTCCAATGATGACGCCGGAGGTGCAGCATAATGTAACTTTATTGTATCAACTCACACAACACGAAGGCACTCCCATCAAGGCAGAGGCGCTGGTCGTAAGAGACCGTGCCTCTTCCGGGTAGGCCATCAATACTCTGGGTGGCAGCGGAACCGGAAAGGTGTAGCCGTCACCCATAACACACAATAATAATCATCATAATTAATACACTATAGAGGGCACCAGTCAAAGAGGCCACATAATGGATGCCCTCTGCTATTTATAGGGCCGTGCAGTGGTGGAATAGGAACTAACTAACTAACTAACCTGCACTTATATAGCGCTTTTCTAGTCACAAAGACCACTCAAAGCGCTTTCATTAATACTAACCCTCTATTCTAAGGGCCTATAGGAAACAGATATCTAGGGACAATTTAGAACAGCCAATTAACCTAACATGCATGTTTTTGGCATGTGGGAGGAAACCGGAGAAATCCCGGAGTAAACCCACAGAACACGGGGAGAACATGCAAACTCCACACAGATCACTGTTGGTCGGGGGCTGGGATCGAACCCACGATCCCACGATCCCCACAATCCCCCGGCCAAGGGTAAACTGTGCTGCCGCAGTGCTAACCACTGCGCCACCGTGCAATAGGAAGTGCCCGCCACTACACCACACTTCACAATAAAGGTGTCAAACACAAACACCACACACACCCCCTTAGCAAAGTCCAAAACCACTCACTCAATTACCCCCCCTCCCAATTTAGGACCCGAATCTCGCACTAACAAAACGAAAACTGATGTACAGTGGTACCTCTACTTACGAATTTAATTCGTTCCGGAAGAATTCTCGTAACGTGAAAAATTCGTAAGTAGAGGCGCGTTTTACATGTAAATGCCGTAATCCGTTCCAAGCCCCCAAAATTCGGGCATAAATTTTTTATAAATCGTAAAAATGCATCAAAACATGTAACAAATACATGTTACAATTAGATTACTGCACAATAAACATAAAATGAGAGAAAGAATAATAAAAGAGAATAATAAAAGAGAAAGAATAATAAAAATTATGTTCATTTACCCTTTAACTGCTATCGTCGTCGACGTCGTCACCTTTTGCCTTCTTTGGTTCATGTTCTGATCCAAGGACGTTTGCTTTTGTCGGCTTGTAAGTGCTTCGTTTTGTTTTAATACCGTGCTGATCGTTGATGTATTACGGCCATATTCTTTGGCGAGATCAACCAAACGCATAAAGTTTTGGAAAAAAAAAAAAACTTCGTGGCCAATGGGATACCAGGAAGATGCTAGGCGATAGCCAATGGCAGAGCAGCTACAGGTATGTTTACGTTCGGTAAACTACGGAAGCTGCGAGGAGCGCGTACTTTTTTGCCTTTCGTATCCTGAAATTTCGTTCGTAACTAGAGGCAATATTTTCCCGTTGAGGCGTCTCGTAACCTGAAAATTCCGTATGTAGAGACGTTCGTAAGTAGAGGTACCACTGTATCTAAATAGCTTAACATATCCACACAACAAAACCTAAAATAGAGGGGTTGCACCAACGTCACATGGGTCACGTGTCTTTTGTTTACTGCGCCATTTTGGACGGCAACGAACAGTCAAATCACCAACAGCAAGCATGAGTGAGTGTAACCAATGAGATAAATGGCTACACACAAATCAACACCGTGGTCCACCGACGAGGTGCAGACTTTTCTGTGCTTGGTAGCTGATTAAAAAAATCCAGAGGGAGCTGGACGGAGCGAGCTGAAACAAATTCACGGCCACGGCGGAGGCAAATGGGAGGCAGAGTGGCGTTGACCTGACCACGGCATCATCATTGTTGAAAACAGTGATAGAGGATGGTGAGTGATGTGATATTATGCATCTTTGCCATTATTGATCCCAGTGGTGGAAAGCTCACTTTGAACAAACAACACCGTTGTCTTCTGTATGCAGACAATGGGCTAACACACACAGCATACATATTTTAGTACCTACTAGCGATAACTTGCCGTGATTACAATGTAGTACGGTGGATTTATTAGTGCTAACTAGTATTAGCAATCATTAGCTTACCTTCATATGTGATCTGGTTCGTATCCTCACGTCTTCCACTGCTCCATGGCTTCCTGAACTCTCCAGTACTTTTCCAGTGTTTCATCTTGCTACCTGTAGCCTTTTCTAGCTCTCCTTTTTTGCCTTTACTCTGACAAAAAGCCAGCAAGCAGCAGGCTCACCTTGATATCCATCTTGTGTTTTTCTTGTCACATACAAACGATGCCATGGGAGTGTTGGGCTGCCTTGCTGTAAAGATCTCACTCACTTAAGGTGGTATTCATCAGTAATGGAAAACGAACAACACCATGGCGAGTCGGACTGAATATGTGCTAGTGGAATTATTATTATTCTCAACACAGGGTTCACCCTATTTTCCATCCAAAATGACAGAAAAACAATCTGGCACATGACCACTGATGTCACGTGCAACCCCTCTATAGGGTGGACGGGTGAACTACCCTCTTGCCCACATGGCACGGTGGATTATTCTGCCACCTGATAAGCAAAAGAAAAGTCCATTCATAAACTAAAATCACTGCCGTGTTCCTAATCTAATAAAACCCACACAACACAATCCCATTTTACAACATATAGTACATAAACATATGAACATCAGAACTACTACACAAATTTTACAGCACTGTCCCTTGGGCAGGAGGAGCAAAACTGTCATGGGGAGGCCTAGGGCTGCCCCTCAGAAGACATGCTCCTGGAAGCAGCAGGCCCCCAGGACAATGGCTGATCTCCCGGACGAAAGCGCCTCTCCTCATCACCACTGACTCCGCTCTCGTCCAGCCCCGTTACCAGAAGCCTCTTCCCGCACGCCGAAGCTGACTGGCATGCCTCACTGAGCCATTAGACAGCTGGAAGTACGCTGCACCCAGTTTAGCCACTATGCGAACACACTCCTGATGCTTCACTGGTTGTTGTCTGGCCCATCTTTGCCGTGGACATTCCTCTCCTCGAGCCCGGACCAAGTCCATAACCCTACGAGGGGCTCGGCTTGGCTTGACATGGTGCTCTGAGCACATGGTTTTCCCGTGCTCGTCGGTCTGGCCCCGTCCTCTTCTGAAGCCATCGTAGCGGTCACCATCATACCTGCAGATCCTCCATCCCTCTGCGGCCAAGCTCTGGAGGAATCTGGGGCTAGCACATTGGCATCACTCGCCAGCGCAGGCGCCTCACCGAAATGCTCAGTACCCCCCCTATCGTTTCCCGAGCGCCGGCACCGAGACCCTCCTGCACCGAATCTGAGTGAGCCTGGTCCTGCTTGACCACCGTGGTGTCCGTTAGTCCTTCGTCCCACACAACGTCATCATCAACCATCGGAACTGGAGGATTCCACTGGCCACGACCTGTCATCTTTAATGGCGAAACCCAATCTGTAAAACAAATCACAGCCCATGATGTTGTCGCCTCGGGCCATCACGTGGAATGTGAAGTCAGCCATCGTCGCAGACTTGTACCGAACCGTTAACTCCAACGTCTCAACTGTGCACAGCCTGCCACCTCCATAACCATAAAGTGGCACTGGGTTACCTCTTACTCTGTAGTGGGGGAAAAACTTCCTCACCGTGGCCCAATTCAGCAACGACCCCTCCACTCCTGGGTCGAGCAGCAGCGGTATCTCCACGCCATCCAGTTCCACTGCACAGAAAGTGTACCCGTTGGTACTGGGAGACACCGTATGGATGTTGTCAGAGGTAGGCGGAGTGATTTCTTGTATGGGTTCTCCGTCTCAGATACACGGCACACCCTAGCATAATGTTTCAAGCGTCCACATCTGCTACAATGCTTCCCTCTAGCCGGGCAGTCCTTAACCTTATTTCTGTATATCATGGACCCGCACACCCTTGCAAAGGGGTTTTCCCAGGGCAGACCTTCGGCTGGCAGCATTGGCTTCCGTAGTGTCGTCATCTAAGCTATCCTCACTATCCAAGTCTGCTACATTTGCCGCGGCGGGAGGCTCCGGCGGCCGCTGTGACTGGCGCCAGTTTAGCTCCGAAGCTAGCTTGTCTGTGGCCTCCAACTGGAGAGCTAGCTCGACAGCCCTGGCTAACGTTAGGTCATTTGGCGCCATGAGTAGCCTAGCCCATATAGCAGCACTACTTGTGTGCGCCACAAGCTGGTCACGTACCAATTCATCCTCCAGCGGCCCAAATTGACACTCGCTAGCTAACTGCCTCAAGTCGGCAACAAACTGATGTATAGGCTTACCCACACGTTGATGTCGCTGCCGAAAGTGAATCTTCCGAACAGTCACGCTCTCAGGGGTATGAAAAAGGCTTGCTAGCAGCTCGATGACATCTTCAAAACAGTCCGAAGCTCCGAGTATGCGCAGGACACGCTGGCCCTCAATCCTGAGGTTGTGAAAAAGTAGCGCACATGCTCTTAACTTGTCGAGCTTACCCAGTTCGTGCGCGGTGATGAAGGTCTGGAAAGCTTCAAACCATCTCGGCCACGGAAAGGGCGGCTCCCCCGGGAGCTTGAAGAAGGGGCGAAATGCTGTAATACACGCCTCCATTAGTTAATCCTCGATTGCCAAATGTTATGTATGTAAGATAACTCTACAAAGGATGAGGCCTGATGACTGGACAAACTCAGTTTTATTGAACATTGTAACTCAGCGGACACACAATAGACACCAGGCAGAGGACACCGGTTGAAAAGGATGCATAATGGATGCCCTCTGCTATTTATAGGGCAGTGCAGTGACGGAACAGGAAGTGCCCGCCACTACACCGTACTTCACAATAAAGGTGTCAAACACCACCACCACAGATGCGACAGGAAAATGTTTTATTTTGCATAAACATTTTAGTGAACAACTGAGTGTGTTTAAGCGACTCTGGGGAAAATGGGGCAGACATTTCTACAACGGAGCCTTCTCCCTCCTGAGCTGGGACGTGTGGATGTTGTTCTTTCATTTCATGTTGCAGCGGGAGTGTGCACACAAAACAGGGAAGCTGGTGAATGGGGAACATACCGCTTCTTCTGCGGGAAGATGGGAGGCTATCAGGCTGCCTTCTTCTTCCTCTTGGCCTGCTGACCGGCGGTCTGCGCGGGGGGTCCCAGCGGAGCAGCGGTCTGGGTTGGAGCCTTTCTGGGCCAGCCCCCTTTCACCTGCTGTGTAGGTGGGGCAGCTGGAACAGTCTGACGCTTAGGCCATTTCGGGATTTTGAATTGGGGAAGGGGCTGCGAGACAGCCTGTGTGAAGGTGCGTCTTGGGGCTGGTGGAAGAGGTTGGGATCTGGGGGCAGTGCGTGGCCTCCTGAACCAGTTTGCGAGCTGGCTTCTGGGGGGGGGGGGGGGCTCCCTTTTGGGACCGCCTCACTCTCAGTCTTACTTTCCCCCCCCCACCCACCCAGATTTCGGGTGGAACATACATCTTCTTGGATACACTTAGGGTTTTGGGGTGGGGGTGTGCCACACTGTGTTGGTGAAGGGGATACCTCTGTCTGCTGTACAGTGGCGCCACCCTCACCTCAATTTTAATTGCATTTTAGACACTGAGGGCTTGGGGGGATGGAAGCCACGCTGCCTATTGCAGTGGCTAGTGGTGCTCCAATCACCATCCCTCCAATTTTAACTGCACTCTGGTAGTTCACACACCTGCACACAATTACATCACACAACTGAAACACACCCATCATGATTTGTGCATGTGGGAGGGGGGTGGGGATCTTCTCCCACCCCTGTTGCACTCCTTGTGTTGGGGGTCTGGGGGCATGGCGGGGGGGCCTGGGGCCCGTCATGTTGTCAAAATCCCTAGGTGCTGCCTAATGAATAGATGCAAGCAAGGGAGTGAGAGAGTGACTGAACAAGAGAGTGAGCAAGAGTGAGGGAGTGATGAGTGGAGATGGTGATGGTGGGTCAGTTTTGTGTGGTGCTTTGTATGTTGGGTGGCATCTCGGAGCGCCTGCGGTGATCTGCTGATCAGTTGCTCGGGTGGGAGTTGGGGGTGGTGGTCTGCTTCAGTGGCCGCGGCCACCCTGGGGTGGGTCGGCAGGGGTGTGGCTGCTGACGTGCGCCTATGGTCTCCCTGGCCGCTGCCGGCACTGGTGCGCATTCATGCTCACTGCATCTGCATTGTGGTCACCCTAAGTAATAAGGGTGAATGAGTGTGGGTGAGTGTGTGGGGGAGAGCACAAATGGATGTGAGTAGGTCGGAGCATGAGTGAGAGTGCATGTATGGGTGAACATGAGTGAGTGCGGGTGACTGAGGGCGAGTGGGAGTGGGAGCGAGATTGAGCGGGTACAGGAGTGGGAGAGAGTGGGTGGGTCCGGGAGTGCGAGTGTGAGATTATGTGAGGGAGGGGGCAAGCGAGAGTGAGTGAGTGTGTGTGAGTGCGTATGAGAGCATGAGGGTGTGAATGCGTGGGAATAGGTGTGTGTATTGGTCAGGAGGTGCTGGATTGAGGGGGTAGTGCCTCTTGGCTATGTGGGCTCCCCTGGACGGGGGGGTGCCTTCTTTGGGCATAGGGGTCCCTGGGGTGTGCAGCAGTAGCACTGGGGTGGGGGCGGGCCCGCTGTGGGGTGCCTGGGGGGGCTTGCGCCGGGGAAGCGGGCCGGTCTGTGGACCGGGGGGTGGGGCGCTGGCCTCCCGGTGCCTGGGGCCTGGGGGCTGGCACTGGTCCCGCTGAGGGGGTGGGGGGTTGGCCAGTCCAGGGGCGTGGGCCGTCCGCCTGGCAGTCCGGCCTCCCTCGGCTGTCCCTTCTGGAGCGGATGCCTGGCTCTTCTGGGGTTTGTTGGCCTTGGACATTTGTGCTCTGTGGGGGTTGGTGGCGTTGTCCTGCTTGCTCGGGATTTCTGTGGCGGGGTGGTGGTGCCGTGACTGGCCGCTCTCTTCATATGTTTCCTGACAAACCACTCACATGCACACACTTATTTTGCGCATGCTCTCATACGCACACACACACACACACACACACATGGGCACACACACACACGTGTCTCTCCTTTAACAGGTGCGGATACCAGACTCGTGTTGAGACCTCTTCGGTGTAAGAAGCAGTCTGTCTTCTGTTTGTTTGTTGTTGGTTTGTTTGTCTTCTTTGTCTGTTCCTCTCCCTTTTGTTTCCCCCTCCCCACACCTCCTTTCCCCATTCCCCTTCTGTCTGGTCCTTCATGGGTAAACTAATTTAAATAAAGTATTAAAAGTTATTACAAGAGTAGTTTACAACAATATTCAGTACACACACACACACACACACACACACACACACACACACACACGTGGACAAAATTGTTGGTACCCCTCTGTTAATGAAAGAAAAACCCACAATGGTCACAGAAATAACTTGAATCTGACAAAAGTGGTAATAAATAAAAATTCTATGAAAATTAACCAATGAAAATCAGACAATGCTTTTGAGTTGTGGTTCAACAGAATTACTTTAAAAAACAAACTCATGAAACAGGCCTGGACAAAAATGATGATACCCCTTGAAAAGATTGAAAATAATGTGACCATAGGGACATGTTCAACCAAGATGTGTCCTCTAATTAACATCACAGGTGTCTACAAACTTGTAATCAGTCAGTCATCCTATTTAAAGGGTGACAAGTAGTCACTGTGCTGTTTGATGACATGGTGTGTACCACACTAAACATGGACCAGAGGAAGCAAAAGAGAGAGTTGTCTCAGGAGATTAGAAAGAAAATTATAGACAAGCATGTTAAAGGTAAAGGCTATAAGACCATCTCCAAGCAGCTTCATCTTCCTGTGACTACAGTTGCACATATTATTCAAAAATTTAAGATCCACGGGACTGTAGCCAACCTCCCTGGACGTGGCCACAGGAGGAGACGGATAATACGAATGGTAACAAAAGAGCCCAGAACAACCTCTAAACACATTCATGGTGAACTCCAAGGTCAAGGTGCATCAGTGTCAGATCGCACCAACTGCCATTGTTTAAGCCAATGTGGACTTCATGGGAGACGACCAAGGAGGACACCACTGTTGAAAACAAATAATAAAAAAGCCAGACTGGAATTTGCTATACTGCATGTTGACAAGCCACAAAGCTTCTGGGAGAATGTCCTATGGACAGACGAGACAAAACTGGAACTTTTTGGCAAGGCACATCAGCTCTATGTTCACAGACGCAAAAATGAAGCATACCAAGAAAAGAACACTGTCCCTACTGTGAAACATGGAGGAGGTTCTGTTATGTTCTGGGGCTGCTTTGCTGCATCTGGCACAGGGTGTCTTGAATCTGTGCAGGGTACAATGAAATCTCAAGACTATCAAGGTATTCTAGAGAGAAATGTGCTGCCCAGTGTCAGACAGCTTGGTCTCAGTCACAGGTCATGGGTCTTGCAACAGGATAATGACCCAAAACACACAGCTAAAAACACCCAAGAATGGCTAAGAGCAAAACATTGAACTATTCTAAAGTGGCCTTCTATGAGCCCTGATCTAAATCCTATTGAACATCTGTGGAAGGAGCTGAAACATGCCGTCTGGAGAAGGCACCCTTCAAACCTGAGACAACTGGAGCAGTTTGCTCATGAGGAGTGGGCCAAAATACCTGCTGAGAGGTGCAGAAGTCTCATTGACAGTTACAGAAATTGTCTGATTGCAGTGATTGCCTCAAAAGGTTGTGCAACAAAATATTAAGTTAAGGGTACCATCATTTTTGTCCAGGCCCGTTTCATGAGTTTGTTTTTTAAAATAATTCTGTTGAACCACAATTCAAAAGCATTGTCTGATTTTCATTGGTTAATTTTCATAGAATTTTTATTTATTACCACTTTTGTCAGATTCAAGTTATTTCTGTGACCATTGTGGGTTTTTCTTTCATTAACAGAGGGGTACCAACAATTCTGTCCACGGCGATTTCTGTTCTGCTCGCCTAGCTGCCTGACAGGACAAGGGGGAAGAAAAAATCATCATGGCTGTCATAATAAGGGACCACAAAAAAATCTGTCATCAAATAACAGTCATCAAAATGCAAATTTTGTTGCTCCCGAAAACTAGCCCCTCCCACTCGCTGAAAACGTCCGAAGACCCGCACCATGGACTCCTAACGAGCCCCACCACATACGCCCTGTTGCAGGTAATTTTCAGCTTCGGCTTTAGCAGATTTACAAGCTGTATTTTTTTTAACATCACATATTGAGGTGGTTTTAAGTTATTATTTGAAAAATATGCTACTTAGGAGGTTCCTATGAAGCAATTTGTTTGATCCAGTTTATTTGATGCTGAGTTTAAGTAAGTCTGTAAAGCACTGCTTCTTCTTCTTCTTTCGGTTGCTCCATTTATTGGTCACCACAGTGGATCATCTGCCTCCATCTCACCCTATCCCTTGTATCTTTCTCTGTAACAGCAGCCCTCTCCATGTCCTCCTTCACTACATCCATGAATCTTCTCTGTGGTCTTATTCTTTCCCTTCTGCCTAGCAGCTCCATCTTCAACATCCTTTGTCCAATATATCCACTATCCCTCCTCTGCACATGTCCAGACCATCTCAGCCTTGCCTTTCTTACCTTGTCTCCAAACTGCTCAACCTGAGCTGTCCCTCTGATATACTAATTTCTAATCTTGTTCCTCCTAGTCACTCCCAATGAAAAGCTTAGCATCTTCAACTCTGCCACCTGCAGCTCCATCTCCTGTCTTTTTGTCAGCACCACTGTCTCCAAACCATACATAATAGCAGGTCTCACTAACGTCTTGTAAATCTTCCCTTTCACTCTTGCTGTTACCCTTCTGTCAGAAATCACCCGACACTCATCTCCACCCACTCCACCGTGCCTGTACTCTCTTCTTCACCTCTCTTGTGCATTTTCCAGTGCTTTGGATGGTTGACCCCAGGTATTTAAACTCATCTACTTTCACTGCCACAACTCCTTTCCATCTACCTGCTTCCGTCTCATTCATACTCATGTATTCTGTCTTTCTTCTACTGACTTTCATTCTGCTTCTCTCCAAAGCATACCTCCACCTCTCCACGTTCTCTTCCACCTGCTCCTTACTCTCACTACAGATCACAATGTCGTCTGCAAACATCATGGTGCATGGAGACTCTTGCCTGACCTCATCTGGTAGCCTGTCCATCATCATGGCAAACAAGAAGGGGCTCAGAGCTGATCCTTGATGTAACCCACCCCCACCTTGAACCCATCTGTCACTCGCACAGCACACCTCACCACCATCTCGCTGTCCCCATACATGTCCTGCACCACCCTCACATACTTCTCTGCCACTCCTGACTTTCTCATACAGTACCACACTTCCTCTCTTGGCACCCTAACATATGCTTTATCTAGATCCACAAAACAAAGTGCAACCTCCTTCTGACCTTCTCTATATTTCTCCGTCAGCACTCTTAGAGTAAACATTGCATCTGTAGTATTCTTTCTTGGCATGAAACCATACTGCTGCTCATTAATTGTTACCACTCCTCTTAACCTTGTGTCAGCAGCTCTTTCCCATATCTTCATAGTGTGGCTGATTAACTTTATACCTCTGTAGTTATTACAGCTCTGAGCATCACCTTTGTTCTTGAAAATTGGTACCAAAACATTTCTTCTCCACTCCTCAGGCATCCTCTCACTCACCAAGATTGTATTAAACAATCTGGTAAAAAAAGTCCACTGCCATCTCTCTTAAACATCTCCATAGCTCCACAGGTCCGTCATCTGGACCAACCGCCTTTCCATTCTTCATCCTAGAAAAAGCTGCCTAGAAAAGCTTAAAGCTGCCCTCACTTCTGCCTTGCTAATCCTTGGGACTTGCTTGTTCACCATCTTTCCTTCCTCCATCCTCCTGTCTCTCTCATTTTCTTTATTCATCAGCTCTTCAAAGTACTCCTACCACCTTCTCAACACACACTCGTCTGTTATGATCCGGGCATGGCTCTAGGACCATGCCCACGCTTTATGTTCATTTTTGTTCTCTACGTTTCCCCCCGTTTTTGTTTATGATAATTATTTGCCTTCTGTGTTCCCCTGGGTCCTCTGTTATTGTATTCTGTGTTTCCCCGATCTGTTGTGTCATCTTCTGTTTGTCTTTATTGTCATTATTGTGGTCTTTGTGTTTCCCTGCCCTTGTTTTTGTCTTTTGTGTGGTTCTGGGTCATGTGTGTACATTTGTTTACCTATTGTTCCCAGCTCTTCATGTTTTCCCTTCCTGTAGACACTTTCCCTCATTTTTGTTACCGCTTAGCCCTTGATTGTTCTCCCAGCTGTCCTACGTTTATGATTATCAGTTACCCTATTTATGTCTGAGTTTGTGTTCTGGTGTGGCATCAGTTATTCCCCTCTGGTTTTTCTATGTCCTGAGTCTGTTCCTCGTGAGTACATTATTTACCATTAACTCTTTGTGTTTTCAGCCCCTGTGCTGCCTTTATTTTGAGCACTGTAAATAAATCCTGTTTTGCATGTGAGCCAAGCCTGCAACTGAGTCCATTATTCCCAGCCTGCCAGAGGTATGTTTTATGACAGAATAATGCCACCACACACGGGCTCTGCAGGTCTGGACTACATGGCTCTTGGGTATAATGCAGAGGAACGTTCGAGGGTTGAGATGCTCGAGGACTGCGTGTCCGAGGCCCTTACCTCCCGCTCTACGGAGGAGGCCCTGGAGTACCTGAACATCATCGAGGAGACACTCCAGGTGACTCCCAACTTGCAGAGAAAACCAGAGCTTATTGGTTTCCTTGTCTCTATGTTAAAAGTCCAACACTCACTCCTCATGCTGGTGGAGAGCTCACCGTCCCCACCGAAGTCTGTGCCGACAATGAAGCGTCCCCTGGCTTCGGCATCTCCTCTCCCCGTACTCCTGAGTTCCACGTTGGATACTCCAGCGGCTGCCTCCATATCTGTTCTGCCAGCAGCTGTCACCCCATCTGGTGTTCCGCCGGCAGCTACCATCATGTCTGACCCGCTGGCTGCAGTCACGACAACTGGTGTTCCCACTGTGTGCCAGGTCGGGTTTGCGGCATCTGTACCCCCTTTGCCGCCGCTGCCGAGGAGCTGGAAGAGTGCTGGTAGGTTTTGCTGTCACAGACTGAACTGCTCTTAGAGTACAAACCTTAGCTCCTTCCGGAGTATGGGTCTCAGCTGTGTGAGGACCGGCAGGGCATTGAGGGCTCTGCTGGGAAGCAAATTTCCACTGCTGCTCGGGACGACGAGCCAAACAAGCCTTCTCCCATTTCAAGCTTCCGGCCACCCATGACAACTTCACATACTCCACCTCGCCTTTCCCCAGCCTCTAAGCCACCTGGGAGGCCGGGAGAGGCCTCAGCTGTTTCACCGGAGCCTGTGCCGACGATGAAGCATCCCATGGTTTCGGCATCTCCTCTCTCCGCCATTCCGAGCTCCACATTTGGCATCCCAGTTGCCATCTCATCCAAGGTTAAGCTAGCTGTTGCTTCCACGTTAGGATTCCCTGCGGTGGTTTCAGAAGTGGCGAAGCAGGAGGCCAGGCAGGTACCTTTTTTTCTTTTTACACCAAGTGGGAGAGGGTCTTGCCTGGTATTAGGCGGGTGTTTGCAGTGGCAGTCACCAATCACTGCTGAGCCCCCATCACCCGTCTCTGCTGCCGTTTCACCATGTGTGACATCTTCACCTATCCTTGTCTGTTCTCCTGTGTTCGAGGCTGTCATCACCTCTGCTGCTACCACGCCAGGAAGGATGGTCTTCCCCCCAGTCTCTACATTAGTATCGGGTATCCCGATGTCAGCTCCTCATCTGAGCTTGTCGTCTGCTGGTTCATCTGAGCAGTCCGCTCCACCCTGGTCGTCTGAGCAGTCTACACCACCTGGGTCATCTGAGCAGCCTGCTCCACCTGAGTTGTCAGAGCAGTCTGGTCCATCTGGGTCATCCGAGCAGTCTGCTTCACCTGGTTCGTCCAAGCAGTCCTCTCCGGCTTGTTCATCCGAGCAGTCCGCTCCACCCGGGTCGTCCGAGCAGTCCGCTCCACCCGGGTTGTCCGAGCAGTCTGCTCAATCTTCGCCGCCTGAGGTCGCCACTCTTCAGCTACTGTTGCCCTCTGAGTTAGAGGCTCTTCTGCTGCTGTCACCCAAGCTCAGCGCTCCTGCCACGCTTGATGTGCACGCTCCTGCAGTGTCTGCTCTCCTGGCTGTGCATGCCTCTCAACCTACGTCATCAGGTAAGTCATGCTCTTCCGTCTGGTGGCCCATGGACTTTGGTAGGCCACCCGATGTGCCACGCTTCTCCGTCTGGTGGCCCATGGATGTTGGCCGGCCACCCAACGTGCTACGTCCCTCCGTCTGGTGGCCCATGGACTCTGGTCGGCCACCCGACGTGCCGTGTCCATTAGTCCGGTGGTCCAGGGACTTTGGTCGACCACCAAATGAACATTTTTTCTTTGTTTGTGATTTTGTTTAGTCCAACCATGCCTATGTCCCTCTCTTCCCGCCCGATTAAGGTGTTCTTTGTTTTGTTTGGAGGGTGTCTGGAAACCGGCCTTGGTGGGGGTGGGGGGCTGTTATGATCCGGGCATGGTTCTAGAACCATGCCCACACTTTATGTTCATTTTTGTTCTCTGTGTTTCCCCCTCTTTTCATTTATGATAGTTATTTGCATTAGTTGCCTTCTGTGTTCCCCTGGGTCCTCTGTTATTGTCTTCTGTGTTTCCCCGCTCTGTTGCATCATCCCCTGTTTGTCTTTACTGTCATTATTGTGATCTTTGTGTTTCTCTGCCCTTGTTTTTGTCCTTTGTGTGGTTCTGGGTCATGTGTGTATATTTGTTTACCTATTGTTCCCAGCTCCTCATGTTTTCTATACCTGTAGACACTTTCTCTCATGTGTGTACCGCTTAGCCCTTACTTGTTTTCCCAGCTGTCCCTATTTATGTCTGTCTGAGTCTGTTCTGGTGTGGCGTCACTGTCAGTAATTCCCCCTCTGGTTTCCCTGTGTCCTGAGTCTGTTCCTTGTGAGTACATTATTTGCCGTTTGCTCTTTGTGCTTTCAGCCCCTGTTCTGCCTTTATTTTGAGCACTGTAAATAAATCCTGTTTTGCACATGAGCCAAGCATGTAGCTGAGTCCATTACTCCCAGCCTGCCAGAGGTGCATTATGTGACACTCATCATTTGTTAGTACAATACCATTTCTGTCTGTACATTTGGCAACTAAGGCAGATTGTCGTTCAGCTCTTGATGAGTTTGATCTATCTAGTAGTGTTCAAACATTCCATTCAGCAATATTCACCACCTTTCTCTTCAAAGTCTTCTTGCATCGTAGTTTAGATTAACATCAAGAAAATGGAATGCCTTTACCAACCTGTCTCAAACACAATACCAGAGTTTATCACTATCAATAATCAAAACCTAGTACAATGCAGGGATTTCAAGAACCTTGGCAGTACAAACTCAAACAATGCCAAACTGGATCAAGAGCTCATCTATAGAATGAGTCACGCCACTATCGCTTTTGGCAAGCTACAGTCAAAGCTTTGGAAAAACAGATGTGTCCCTAAAGGCTAAAGGTCAAGTTTACTGTGCTGTTGTATTATCATCACTTTTATATAGCACTGAAATGGACAATCTACAAAATGCAGATGAACAAATTACATTCTTACATGATGCGTCACCTACAGCAGATCATGGGCATCACCCTCATGGACAAGATAAAGAATGACGATATCCTCAGACGGTTTGGTCTACCATCTATGATGGTCACTCTAATACAGCGTAATCTACACTGGCTGGATCATGTCCATAGGATGGATATGAGTCATTTGCCCAGGCAACTCTTATACTCACAACTGTGCAATGGCAAAAGAAACTGAGGAAGACCTCGACTGAGATTCAAGGACTGTGCTAAAAGGAACATGAAATGGAAGGCTATAGATCACAAGAGATGGCAATCTGATACAGACAGCCGTCCACTATGGAGGAATTTGCCAAAGTGAAACCAACCAAACAGTCATAGTCTAAACTGCATGATGATAACCATTTCTGTCCTTAATCAGCCAAACTTGCTGCACATCTTTCCCAGCTCGATCTCTCTGTCTAGCCAATCAATACAAGTCCTTGAACTCACTATATGCCTTGCCACCTCTCTTTTTGCCATGCGCCTACATTCCAAATACTTCCATTTTCTTTGTCTCCCTGACTATGCCTGACATGAGACTGGTGGGGGCAAGTGTATCTCTGTGAGCAATCTTTAGAGCAGCAACTGATGCTCGGCTGCAGCTGGACACAATAACCCTCACGAAAATCTCAGCAGAACAAATGATGAACTTGCATGTTCTCAGACAGCTGGAGACTAATGACGGTCTTCTGTGGGGAAACAATACGGCGTGTGCAGGAAGAGCAAAAGATGGCCACACAGAGGAAATTCAGTGAGTGAAATAAAATTAACAAAGAAGACACAAAG
Organism: Pholidichthys leucotaenia; assembly: GCA_020510985.1. NCBI lineage: Eukaryota > Metazoa > Chordata > Actinopteri > Cichliformes > Pholidichthyidae > Pholidichthys > Pholidichthys leucotaenia. Next base: position 337,092,462 of record CM035841.1, read on the forward strand.
ACTGCAGGGGAAAAATAATTTTCCTATTCAATGCTTAAATCACAGCTGACACAAAAAGCTTCATCTGGGTTTTTGTTTCCAGCTCTATCAGCCTGCCACTGTTGTAACAATTTGTCTGTCTGGAGGATGTGGATCATCCCTTTTCATTCACACACTGTGTCTCTTCTCATACTATTGACAGCCTCTTTAGTTTTCCCTCAAATATGTTAAACATGTTTACACACAGGATCCCTCTTTCTCACCTCAAGGCCCTAAGAACATTTCAGACATGGTGAAGTTCCTGCAAGATAGCGGGGCTGCACAAAATTGTCAGAAACACATTCAAGCACCTGCCAGCATGCGACTACACAGTAACAAAATATAAATAGCTTTTTTTTTTTAAAAAAAAAGCTGAAATGCAAACAGCAACGAAAACAATAAAATAATAATTTTAAGACAAACACGATACTAATGATTTCCAAGTTCTGTGCTGCAGGATGTGGCATGAACGCAAGTACACGAATGAAGACAATAATGTCTGTCTCCCTGTAGATGCCTGCACATGTGCATGTGGTCAATAATTCTATCTATCCATGTTCATGAATGTGCGTCTCTGCCACAGCCACAGTAAGTGTGTTATTGGAGCGGGATGAACTGAGGGCAGAAAGAGCAGAAACAAACGAGGTCCTGTGCAACCCCAAGACTGTTCCATGAATCATCCAGGAGTTTATACAGTAGCTGCCCAGTCCTCCCAGCACTCATTTGAGTCCCCAGCAACGATTCCCACAGAAGACGGATTGATACAATAAAATTCATTTGATTTTAGACTGTCAGGAGGGTCAGAATGGAAAATATAAGGGAAAATGAGCTGTAATATACTGTCAAGAAAATTTTAGGACCAACTAATCATGCAAATAAACCCAAAATCCAAACAGGTTACTGAAAAAAAAATGTATAAATGAACAGCAAAAGAAAAAGCATGAGGTAACCCTAAACTACAAAATTTAGTTGGACAAAATGAACCAGCTTTTGTGTGCATCTGTGTGTAAAATGCCTGGAGCAGCACTGACATCAGTCACCCCACAGTTAGCTGAGGGAACACGTCTCTCCCACTCATTCACCTGCACGTGCTTATAGCAGCATATAGTATAAAAGACATGAGGAAAAAAGACAGATATAAAAATGCAAATATGACTTGAGAACAAAGGGGAGCTTGAAAGACGAAGGAGATGGAGTGATTAACTTATTCCAAAGATTAAGAAATAAAGCCAGGAAGAAAATGTGAAATCAAGAAAAAAAAAAAGTGTGTCTTATTTGTTTAAACAGAGCCCTCAGGTCTCAGAAGAATACCTTCTGTCTCAAAATACAATCTTTACAGCTAGTGAGCAGAATTGCATGCAAATTCAAAAATGTTTGAGATGTCTTTTGACTGATGAATCTCAAAAATCGTTAGATGTCTAGTTTTATTTATTCATACTTAAGCTGGCAAACCTATGGTTCTGTGGCAGCCTGTGTTTACGCCCTCAGGTCACATACTGTATATGATGTGTGTGTGTTGGGGGGTGGCATGTGCATATAGAGCTAATAGAGTCTGACATGAGGACTGACATGGACACTGAGCGTTGCTGCACTGGGCCAGGGCGGTCTAACCCAACAGCAGCAGGGATAAACTAAAAATAGACTATCCACCCCCAAAGCTCTGCTATTCCCCTTTTCTTCCTGTTTCCTCCTTTCCTTTTGCTTTATCTGCAGAAGTTTTATTATCCGCTATGGTTTTTGTTTTCCATTTCCTTCTATTCCTCGTGTTTATTCCAGTCTTTATCATTTCCCCTCCTGGTGGTGTTGCCATTATCAGTCCACTCCCCCCCCCCACCCAATTTTTGCCTTGAAGAGAGAGCAATAAAAAAAAACACTGGAATAACAAATAGGCCAACACCAATCTTGTGATCTCAGAAAGGGAGTGGGGGATAAGGGTACGCTAGTTAAGGGATGGAGTTATGTAAGTGACGCTAATCCCCTCCCTACCCTGCATAGTAAATGAGACCGGATGACACTGGCCTCATTTCATCCGTTCATCCACGCATCTGCTGCTGCTACCCCTCCAAACTGCTCCATCTCCACGTTAATCTGTCTGTTTGATCTCTGACAGCAGACTCAGGATACGCTTTAAATGCCAACAATCAGGAAATCATTGCAATTTGAAAATGAGTGCAAGTTTGAGCTACAGCAGATGAGCCATTATGCAGGATATTTCATGGTTTAATTGTGAAGATGCAACATTAAGAAAAAAACCTTTCCATCTCCTTAACTTCACCCTCATACCAATGATAACATCAGAGTTTCAAACACTCTCTTACATAACACGGGACATCCAGGACAGTGAAGAAGAAAAAAGAATTTAACATATTCCTTCTAAGAAAAAAAAAATATAAATACTTGAAAATCTTTCTAGTATCAGATCAGCCACAAGTGTTTTCACAGTGATGTAACAGGGTCAAAATGTCAAACATTATTATGGAAGGCTTTGAATTTGACCCTATGACAACAGCCCACAGCTCAACTCTGACTCAACAGTATGACCTTTCCTCAAAGCAGACATCTTAATCTGGGAAGGTATGCTTCGCTGAGGGGACAGCCTGGCCAGTGGAGTGACTGGTGCTGGTCACAGGTCAGCTTCACAGCACCAACCTGGGGTTCTATAACCTGCAGCTTCAAAATACATACATAAATCATAATATCATAAAATTTATAAGAAAAAATAGCAAATTTACAAGAAAAAAATGCTAATTACTGAGCAAAAAAAAAAAAATCACATTTCTAAAAAAAAAAAAATGGGCCCAAATACCCGGAAAAAATGTAATAGGAAAAATTATGAGAAAATGAGAAAATGGTTGAAAATTTATGAGAAAAAAGTTGCACCTTCAAGAGAAAAGTAACAGATCACTGAGGAAAAAATTACAGTGTATTTAAGAGTAAAAATCCTGCCTATAACTAAAGTTGACTCAGCTGTTTTCACTTTCATTTTAAGGCTCAAATACATTTGATCCTCTTGTTTGATTCTCCATGGTGAATCTTTTGGGAAAAAAAATGAAAAATATTGCCCTTTCCATGGTTGAAGTTACTAACCTTGACCAAAGCTGTGATGGGCTGGCAAGCGTGCTCCTCCTCCCCCCCTGTTCCTGGTTTCCCACTCCGGTAATGAGCACACCTGTGTCTTCAGTCGGCCACGTGCTCTCCCTTTGCTCTTGCTCTTCTCCCCTTCGGCTGAGCCGGTGGATCTCAGCTCCATGCCCGAGGTTTATCATGACTGAGGGGAGGTCTTTATCAAGTCCACAGCCCTGTCTTTACCACCTCACCGAGGCTACGACTGTGCTACCGACCGCCTCCCGGGTGCGCGGCTGCTATCCAGCCGGCTCTACAGTTTATCTGGGCCAGAGAGGGAGGTGATGGAGACCTACATAAAAGACTCCCTGAGCACTGGCATAATCTGTCTGTCGTCCACTCCACTTGGCGCAGGGTTCTATTTTGTAGGGGAAAAGGATGGGTCATTGTGGGCATGTATTGATTTCTGCAAGCTTAACGTGATAACCCGGAAGGATAAGTATCTGCTCCCACTTATCAATTCGGCATTTGAGTTACTACAATGGGCACGTTTTTTCACCAAGTTCGACCTCCGTAACGTGTATCATTTAGTCCGTATTCAAGAGGGGGACGACTGGAAGACAGCATTTAAGACACCCTTGGGCCATTTTGAATATCTGGTCATGCCATTCAGGCTGACTAACGCCCCTGCCATCTTCCAGCAGTTAATAAACGACGTCCTATGAGAATTGGTGAACCAGTTTGTGTTTGTGTATTTGGATGATATTTTGATTTTTCTCGCACCCTGGAGGAGCATGTAGTCCACATCCGGTCTGTCCTGCAGCGGTTGCTGGAGAACCAGTTTTTTGTAAAAGCTGAGAAGTGCGAATTTTCCACTCGTTCAACTTCGTTTCTGGGGATCATCATTGGCAAAGGCACGGTAAAGGCCGATCCGGCAAAAATTAAAGTGGTAGTAGACTGGCCTGCCCCCCCAGTCCAGGAAGGATCTGCAGCACTTCCTGGGCTTTGCTAACTTCTACCGTTGGTTTATCCGGGATTACAGTAGGGTGGCACAGCTGCTTACGCAGCTGACGTCGACCAAAAGCCCATTCAAGTGGTCCAAGGCCGCTGAATGAGCTTTTGTGACCCTAAAAGGCCTATTCACCAAAGTGCATGTCTTGGCACAGGTGGATCCCGCGGCACAGTTTGTGGTCGAGGTGGATGCTTCTGATTCAGGGGAAGGTACTGTCCTCTCCCAGCGCTCATCCTCCGATCAGAAGCGCCATCCATGCGTGTATTTTTCATGGCAGTTAATGCCAGCTGAGAGGAATTACGCTGTTTGGGGACCGCAAACTGTTGGCCATTAAGCTGGTGTTGGAGGGGTGGAGACACTGGGTGGAGGGAGCTAGCCAACCGGTCATTGTCTGGACCGACCATAAAAATTTAGAATATCTTCGGTTGACCAGATGGTTGAATTTGCGGCAGGCTCGGTAGGCCCTGTTCTTTAATAGATTCAATCTGTCCATCTCGTACAGACCAAGATCCCGTAATGCCAAGGCCAATGCTCTCTCACGTCAGTTTTCTCCTGACTCCTCCTCCTCCGCAGCTGCTGCTGCGTCTCCTCTGGAGACTATTCTCTCCCCCTCCTGCTTTCTCAGGACACTCCAGTGGGAGACTGAGCAGAGGGTCCAGCAGGCACAGTCATCAGAACCCATCCCGGAGGGAGATCCTCCGGACCGTCTGTATGTCCCTGTGGTGCTATGAGGAGAAGTTATCCAGTGGGGGCACACCAGCTTTTTTGCCTGTCACCCCAGCATCTCTAGGACCATAGACCTGTTACGCAGAGTGTTTTGGTGGCCCACACTGGCAAGGGACATGCAGGAGTACGGTAAAGCCTGTCACATCTGCTCCGCAAATAAGTCCGACTCCTCCCCTCCTGCGGGTCTCCTCCATCCCCTTCTGGTGCGGGTTGCCCTTGGTCTCACATTCCTTTGGACTTTGTCACAGGCCTCCCTCCATCCCAGGGGAATACTGTCATCCTCACCATTGTCGACCGCTTCTCCAAGGCCGACCACCTTGTTCTCCTCCCCAAATTACCATCTGCCACGGAGACGGCCGACCTGCTGACTCAGCATGTCATCCGGTTGCACAGTATCCCCATTGACATCATCTCAGACCGGAGTCCCCAGTTCACATCCCAGGTATGGAAGGCATTCTGTCACTGGGTTCGTCCACCAGTCTGACGTCAGGATATCACCCACACAGTAATGGTCAGGCTGAGCGTGCTAATTAGTCCCTGGAGGCCACCCTATGGTATGTAGCATCCTCCAACCCCGCCACCTGGAGCGCCCACTTAACCTGGGTGGAATACACATCGAACTCGGCGACCTCCTCTTCCACTGGGCTTACACCATTCAAGGCATCACTGGGTTACACTTCACCGTTGTTGCCCATGGCAGAGAGGGGCCTCGCCATCCCATCCGTGGAGGCCCATGCACACTGGTGCTGCCGTCTGTGGAGGGCCACGAGGGCTGCCCTCCTCCGCTCTGCGGGGCGCAACAGGCAGTACGCTGATCGCAGACGGGCACCGGCACCAAAGTACACGGTGGGACAGATGGTTCGGCTGTCCACCAACCAGATCCCGTTTAAGACTGAATCCAGAAAGTTGTCCCCCCACTTTCTGGGACCCTTTATCATCAAGCGGGTGATCAACGATGTCACCGTGTGGTTGGACTTGCCACCCTTTATGCGTGTACATCCCACATTCCATGTCTCCCGGATTAAGCCCCTCTCCGCCAGTCCCCATTGCCCTCCTCCACACCCCAGATCATCAACGGCCAGACTACATACACAGTGGAGAGGATCCTGGACGTGCGTCATTGGAGGTGGGGATGTCAATACCTCGTCCATTGGGAAGGATATGGTCCGGAGGAGAGGTTGTGTATTCTGGGATCATACATCTTGGATAAGTGGATGATCCGGGCTTTTCATCGCACCCATTGATGTCAGTCCATTGGGACACCGGGAGGCGTCCCTTGAGGGGGGGCACTGTGATGGTCTGGCAAGCGTGCTCCTCCTCCCCTCCTGTTCCTGGTTTCCTGCTCCGGTAATGAGCACACCTGTGCGATTATCCACCTGCTGCTCCTGATGAGCTGGTGTATTTAAGGCCCAGCGTGAGGGGAGCTCACTGCTGGATCGTCTGGGTTTGCAGCTTCAAGTATATCTAAAGTTTTCTCTCATTATCTTTTCTCCCCTTACTTACCTTCTGTGTGTCTCCTGTCCTCAGGTTGCTGCCACCCGCAGGTGTGTCTCCCGGAGCTGATCACACTCGCCTGACTAGGAAGATCATCACGTCCACCCAGGTCCTGCCTTCCACCTGCCCTGGTTCATGCTGGAGTTCCCTGCCGGACTCTACTGCTCTGACTGTAAGTGTTCTTTCCTGCATTATTCTCCCATCGGAGAATCTGTCCCTTATTGTCTCTGTCTGCTCTCTTCTATAGGCTACCTGCGCTCCAGGGAGCTCCTGTCTTGGCCAAAATTTAAGTTGGTATTTTTGTGTTTTGCTTTTCCTTTAGTTTTTCTTTTTGGTTTTCTATTTTTGTTCAATAAAATTGTGAAAATTTTTATTGGAGTCTGTGTGATCGTTCTGGCTGCCCTGCGTTTGAGTCTGATCCCGGTCTGAATCATGGCAAAAGCAAATAACCGTGTCCTTGTAGAAGGAAACAGAAAACCCTACATTGTGTTCCCTAACCAGATCCCATTCCTCTTTAAAGTGTTTCAAAACAGGCTTCTGGTTTTTTTTTTCCAAGGTTTTAGATTTGGCATAAGCACAAAATGAAACTTCCCACTGAAAACTTAGCATTATAACAAACAAACTTGACACAGAAACAAAGTGCCCCAACTAATACATAAAAACATATTCTAAGTCATAACCTCAGAATATGGCTGTATGTAGCATAATATCATGAGGACAGTAAAGGGGAGTATGAAAAGTGGTGATGGTACAAACTAACAATAGCACACCCACACCGAAGCCCAATGTTCATGTCTTCATTTTGACTTTTGTGACTGGTGTCTGGTTACTTTAGTTTCCTTTCGTGGGACTCACTTTCAAATACGTTATCAGCTTCTTTTAGACACTGAACAGACATTTTAGGTGGTTAAGCAAGGATAGTGGTTAGGGTTAGGAAAAGATGAGGCTCTCATCGACACATATTCCAGCTGTAATCTCCCACCATGTTTCTTCATGTCATTATGTCAACAGCTAGAAGTCAGTTAAACATGGTGCAGCACAGTGGTACAGTGGTTAACACTGTTGCCTCACAGCTAGAAGGTTCTGGGTTTGAATTTCCAGGCTGGCAGAGGTGGGAACCTTTCTGTGTGGAGTATGCATGTTTCCCCTGTGCTGTGGGTTTACTCGGGGGGGTCTGGTTTTCTCCCACAATCCAAAGACATGCATGTTAGGTTAATTGGAGATTCTAAATTGTCACTAGGTATTTGACAGGCCTTTAGAACAGAGTATTAGTGTAGCTACTGGTTAAGTGCTTTGAGCAGTCTTTGTGACTAGAAAAAGCACTACAGGTCTTTATCACTTACTGAACTCTGACTCGACAAATATTTTGGACTAAACAGTGAAGACTGTGTAGTTAAATGCGAGAAACTGCTATACAAGTTTTTTTCTCTCATCTCTTTGTCCTATGTCCTGATTGGTGGAGCCTTGAGTACTTTTATCATGTTTATAGTCAGCTTCATGTGTGCCTGTGTTTGTGTTCATGTTGAATGTAATTGTGGTTTGTAAATATGGATGTCACCTGACTGCAAAACAAATCTACCTACGGGTACAAATAAAGTAACCTGAACCTGATACAAGATGAGATGACTCCTATGTTCAGTTTTACTTAATCGGGAACAGAATTTTTAGATGCTTTGCTGACACCATCTGTCACTAAACAGAAATTCCATGATGTGGCCAGATGACCCCTCGTGGATCGTCACCTTACCATGGTGGGGGGTTTGTGTGCCCTAATGACCTATGTTGCTATGTTGTCCAGGGCAATTTGCCTCTGGTAAGGCCAGCCAAGATGAACTGGTCCTGGATGAAGGGCCAGACTAAGAACGATCCAACAGACTCCCATGATGAATGTAAAAGCAAGGATTCAGTGTACCGCGGCTGGTATGGGGTTACCGGGGCCCCATCTTGGAGCCAGGCCTGGGGAAGAGGCTCGATGGCTAATGCCACGTGGCCAGGTTTCTGCCCATGGGACCCAGCTGGGCTCAGCCCAAAGGCGTTACATGGATCCGCTGTCCAGTGGGCTCACCACTTGCAGGAGGGACCGTGGGGATCTGGTGCTATGTGGATCAGGTGGTAGTTGAAGGCAGAGACCTTCGCGGTCTGATCCCAAACTTCCTAAACTGACTTTTGGGACGTGGAATGTCACCTCTCAGGTGGGGAAGGAGCCTGAGCTGATGCATAAGGTTGAGAGATACCGGCTAGATATAGTCAGCCTCTCCTCAACACACAGCTCTGGTTCCGGAACCAGTCTCCTGGAGAGGGGCTAGAGCTTGGCCTACTCTGCAGTTGCCACTGGTGAGGGGGGGCAAGCAGTGGTAGGTATTCTTGTATCCCCCCACCTTGCTGCCTCTATATTGGAGTTTTCCCTGGTAGATGAAAGGGTTGTTTCAGTGCACCTTTGAATCTTTATCTTTATTTCGGATTATTAGATTAGATTAAAAGATTAAAAGAAAGGAACAGAATAATATAACAAAGGGAAAAAAAATCCAACAAGGTGAAATTAAACAATAACTCCTCGGATTATACAATTCAACATAAGTTATCTGAAATGGGTGATGGCTGAACCCACAGCTTATATAGCCCACCCATGTTCCATCTAAGATGGAACATGGGTGGGCACCACCGGAGTGGTGGCTCAGTTGGTAGAGCATCCGCCCCACACCCGGGAGGCAGGGGTTCAAATCTCGGCCGGGTCATGCCGAAGACCATATAAAAGTGGAACTTCCTGCCGTCCAGCTTGGTGCTCAGCAATAATGGAATGGAGGAGGGAAATTTGTGGCGGCGCCTTGCATGGCAGCAGCCCTCTGATTCTACACTTGGGGTGTGTGTGATTAACACAGATAGGTAAAACCCAGTCTCGTTCTACCGTACATGATTGGTTGTACAGTTGAATGACAATAAAGGGTGATTAAAAAAAAAGAATTCAAAAAGAAGTTCGTTTTTGTTTAAATTGTCCAAGCATTGTACATGATTTTAATTCAGGTCCAAAAGCGTTCCACAGTCTGACTCCTTGCACTGAGACATAGTGTTGCTTGGTGGTAGTTCCCACTGAAGGTTTTTGAAATATACATGTTCCTCTGAAATGATATTGTTTCTCCCTTATTTGGAACAACTTTTGGATATTTGCGGGCAGTGATAGATTCTTCACTTTAAATATTATTACTGCAGTTTTAAAATCAACCAGATCTTTCAACTTGAGAGCTTTTAATTTAAGAAAAAGTGAGTTTGTTGTTTCCCTGTAAGCAGCTTTGTTTATTATTCGAATAGTTCTCTTCTGAAGCATAAAGACTGGATATATGTTTGTTTTATATGTATTTCCCCATACTTCAGTACAATATGTCATGTATGGGAGTATTAATGAATGATACAAAGTATATAGTGTGGGTTGATTCAGCAAATATTTCACTCTGTGTAGTATTGCGATTGATTTGGATATTTTACCTTTAATATAATTAACATGCGACTTCCAACACAGTTTATTATCAATTATTACTCCAAGAAATTTAATTTCGGATACCCTTTCAATCTCTAAACCATTTACACTGAGTTTAGATACTAAGTTGTTGTGATGGTTGTTAAAAATTATACATTTTGTCTTACTTAAATTGAGCGTTAATTTGTTTGAATCAAACTAACTAACTAACCTACACTTATATAGCGCTTTTCTAGTCACAAAGGTCACTCAAAGCGCTTTCACTAGTACTACCCCTCTATTCTAAGGGCCTATAGGAAACAGAGATCTAGGGACAATTTAGAACAGCCAATTAACCTAACATGCATGTCTTTGGATTGTGGGAGGAAACCGGAGCCCCCGGAGTAAACCCACACAGCACAGGGAGAACATGCAAACTCCACACAGAAAGGTTCCAACCTCTGCCAGCCTGGGGATTCGAACCAGGAACCTTCCAGCTGTAAGGCAACAGTGCTAACCACTGCACCATCGTGCTGCCCAAACCACAGTTTGAGTTTTCCTAATTCCTTTCCGAGTGTATCCAAAAGTTGTTCCAAATTGCTTCCACTGCATAATAAAATAGTGTCATCTGCAAACAGTATTAAATCCATTTTTTTCCAAAACTTTACATATATCATTTATATACATATTGAATAACAATGGCCCCAAAACTGAACCCTGTGGGACTCCGCAAGTAACCTTCAGTAACTGTGAGTTTTTGCTACCAACACATATATACTGTTATCTGTTCTTTAAGTAACTACACAACCAGGACAGTGCTACCCCCCTAATACCACAATTTTGTAGTTTCTTTAACAATAATTTATGATCCACTGTATCAAATGCTTTTTTAAGATCCAGGAATACCCCAACTGAATACTCTTTATTTTCTACAGCAGTTGATATTTTTTCTATAAATTCCATTAGAGCAAATGCAGTGGTCCTCTTGTGTCTGAACCCATATTGTTGCTCACACAATAAATTATCCTTCATTATAAAGTTGTCAATTCTTTTACAGAATATTTTTTCGAGTATCTTAGAAAATTGCGGCAATAGTGAAATAGGCCTATAGTTTGAAAATTCCCCCCCGTCACCCGTCTTGTATATCGGAATTACTTCGGCTATTTTCATTGCATTGGGAAATATACCTGTTTGGAGAGACAGGTTACAGATATACTCTATGTCCGTGGCTTCACTAAGCATTCAATGATAGTTTTGACTAAAAGCATGTCAATGCCGTCACAATCCGTAGATGTTTTACTTTTAAACGATTTAACAATTTCAATGACCTCTCTCTCATCTGTGTTCTTTATGAAGATGGAGTCTTTTATACCAATGTTTTTGCATATTGTTTCACCTGTAGGTGCTGTTATGGGCATTTCTCGAGCCAAATTAGGACCAATGTTAACAAAAAATGTATTAAATTCATCTGCAGGTCAGACTGCATTCACACTCCGAGCTGTGTTTTTTTTTTTTTTTTGAAAGACTGGTTGGGTAGCTTGTATTTCTGTTTTTATTTCCAAGAATATTGTTAAGTATTGTCCATGTATTTTTTGTATGTTTTATACCGCTGCTCTGCTTCTTTTGTCCTTTTCTTTAGAAAAGCTCTGTATAGTGAATTTTTCTTTTTTTTTTACACGCTTTTTGTAATCCTTTGGTTAACCATGGCTTGTCGACAAATTTCTGTTTAAGCTTTTTCTTTACTAATGGACATTTTTTTTCATAAAGAGCAGTTACAATGTTCATGAATGTATCATAAGCTTCATTTACATCTGATACATAGACTTTTGTCCAGTCTTGCTTCAGCAGGTCTTCTTTAAAAGAACTGATTGCATTTTGTGATTTGTATCTGAAAGATTTTAAAGTTTTTTTCTGTATTGGCCCCCGTGTGGCCATGGATAAGTGCAAAGACTGGCAGATGGTCACTTATGTCATTTATCAATAATCCACTTTCTATTTTCTTATCAATAATATTAACAAACAGGTTGTCAACAAGTGTAACAGTGTGGACTCTGATTCTACTGGGATGTGTTATTGTAGGTTATAGACTCGTACTGTACATAGAATTCATGAACTCTAATTGCATTTTGTTGAAATTCCATCCATCCAATTGATTTAGTAAATCAATATTGAAGTCTCCACAGATTACAACCATTTCCTTATTAGTTATATTATTGTACAGCTTGACTAACTTATCTCTGAATGTCTCAACACAAGTTCCCAGCATTCTATATTATACAACTTATAATTAGATTTTTTGTTTTATCTTGGTCAATCTCAACAGTAACACATTCCAGAATCCCTGGTAGTGCAAAGGAATTCAATTTACAAGTTTACACCTATACAGTTCATCAATATACAGTGCAACACACCACCCTTTTTTTGAGATCTGTTAATATGAAACATCTGATATCCCTCTATTGCCATCAAAGAAGCCTGCTCTTCATTGAGCCAAGTTTCAGAGACTGTGATAGCTGTAAATTTTCTATCTAGCTGTTTTAAATAGTCCTGAATCTGTGGAAAGGTTTTGTTAAGACTTCTGCTGTTGAAGTGTATTATTGATAGTTTACCATCTACTTGCACTTGACTTGTGAATTGCTTTTCAGTGTAATATTCACAGTGATTATGAATATTACTGAAGAAGTGGTTGTCAGGATCAATATCATTGTCCATCTCTTGTAGTTTATGTTCAGCATAATGACATATTTTCAGAGTCTGAATTTCCTCTCTCTGTGTCAAATGACTTCCTCCAACAGGGGATGATTGATGTCTACTAAAGTCAGTCATGAGTTGTTTTTTTCTTTTTTTTTTTGTTTTTGTTTTAAGTACATTTTCATGTTATGTCACAAAAGGACTGTTCTTGCCATGTGTGTGGATATGGATTATCGTAGTCTCTTAATTTTCTTAATCAGTGTTCATCTGTATTTATTTAAGTCGTGAGATCTCTTATTATTATGGCCTTTGCTTCCTCAGGTGTTCCATTTAGTTTAATCCAGACTCTACAGTTTCTTGTCCATGTTGCCTGTATCTTATTTTGTCTTTTCAACATCCGTGCTTGCTGTGCTATTTCAACATTAGTCTTTGTTAAATGTTCATTTAGGTAAACTTCTGTTCTCCGCAGCTTTCTGGCCTGCCTCAGTATGTCATTTTTTACCCTTCTGTTCACAAAGCGCATCACAATTGATTTCTTTGTTTTATTATCCTTTCTGGGTAGAGTATGGTAGGCTGAAATTGCATTTACATCAACCTTTATGTTTCTGCTTTCAAGGAACTGAAGCACCTGGATTTCCAAGGAGACTGATTCACTTGGGGGAGCCTCCTCACCTCTCATTCCTGGTGTAGCATGAGCATATGATTGATATTTAATGTCTAGTCCACTAATGATTAAATCATCCATGCGAGTATATTGTTCAAGATCCTCAATGTGTCGCTCCAAGTCTGCAATTTTTTTGTCTCTTTCCTTAATTGTTAATTTCAGCTCTCGGACTTCCTCCATTAGCCCTAATAATTTGGACTGCTGATTGGCCACTTTGGTAAGTTCTTCTGACATGAAGTTCAGAGATTTTTTGGTAAGTTCTTCTGACATGAAGTTCAGAGATTTTTTAATCTCTTCCATTTCCTCTTTCTTTGGTGGCATTTTTTACTGACCTGATGATAGCAGGATAATTTCTGCTGGTGTTGCTGATATCTGGTCCAGCTGACCTCGGATCCGGCTGGGGCCTCAGCTAGCCCCTCCGCTGCTAGCCCCGCTGCTTACCACTGCTGTAGTGAAGCTCTGATCCAGCTGGGGCCTCGGTTAGCTCCTCTGCTCCACTCAGCCGCCTACTGCCGCTGTAATTGAGCTCTGATCTAGCTCCTCTCCAGCTGGGGCCTCGGTTAGCTCCTCCGCCGAGCCCCGCCGCTGAAGTTGAGCTCTGATCCAGCTCCTATCCAGCTGAGGCCTCGGTTAGCTCCTAAGCTGAAGGTTGGGAAACGGGTCCTGACCATCATTTGTGCTTATGCACCAAATAATCGTTCAGAGTACCCACCCTTTTTGGAGTCTCTGACTGGGGTGCTGGACAGTGCTCCTCTTGGAGGCTCCATTGTCATACTTTGGGACTTCAATGCGCATGTGGGCAATGACAGTGAAACTTGGAGGAGGGTGATTGGGAGGAACGGCCTGCCTGATCTGAACCCGAGTGGTGTTCAGTTATTGGACTTCTGTGCAAACCACGGTTTGTCCATAAAGAACACCATGTTCAAGCATAAGAAGCATAAGGGTGTCCATATGTACACTTGGCACCAGGACACCCTAGGTCGCAAGTCAATGATCGATTCTGTTATCGTGTCATCAGACCTCCGGCCGTATGTCTTGGACTCTCGGGTAAAGAGAGGTGCAAGCTGTCAACTGATCACCACCTGGTGATGAGTCAGATCCGATGGCAGGGAAGGATGTCATTCAGACCTGGTAGACCCAAACGTATAGTGAGGGTGTGCTGTGAACGTCTGGCTGAGGCCTCTGTTGGGAGGTCTTCAACTGCCACCTCCAGAAGAACTTCGACCACATTCCAAGGGAGTCTGGAGACATAGAGTCTGACTGGGCCATGTTCTCCACCTCCATTGTTGAAGCAGTTGCCCAGAGCTGTGGCCGCAAGGTCATCAGTGCATCTCATGGTGGCAACCCCCGAACCAAGTGTTGGACATCAGTGGTGAGGGAGCCATCAAGCTGAAGGAGTCCTATCGAGCTTGGTTAGCTTGTGGGACTCCTGAAGCAGCTGAGGTGTACCAGCAGGCCAAGTGGAGTGCAGTTCTGGTGGTTGCTGAAGCAAAAACTTGGGTGTGAGAGGAGTCCAGTGAGGCCATGGAAGAAGACTTTCGGTTGGCCTCGAAGAGATTCTGGCAAACTGTCCGGCGACTCAAGAAGGGGAAGCAGCTCCCTGTCCACACTGTGTATGGTGCGGATGGGGTGCTGCTGACTTCGACTGGGGATATCGTCGGGCGGTGGAAGGAATACTTCGAGGATCTCCTCAATCCCACTGACACGCCTTCCACAGAGGAAGCAGAGCTTGTGCATGAGGGGGACGACTCGCCTATCACAGGGGCTGAGGTCACTGAAGTGGTTAAAAAACTCTTCAGTGACCGGGCCCTGGGGGTGGACGAGGTTCGCCCTGAGTACCTCAAGGCCCTGGCTGCTGTAGGGCTGTCATGGTTGATACCTCTGCAACATTGCATGGAGGTTGGGAACAGTGCCTTTGGCATGGCAAACTGGGGTGGTGGTTCCTCTCTTTAAGAAGGGGGACCGGAGGGTGTGTTCCAACTTTTGGGGGATCACACTCCTCAGCCTCCCTGGAAAGATCTATGCCAGGGTACTGGGTCCGGCTGTTGATCGAATCTCGGATTCAGGAGGAGCAATGTGGTTTTTGGCCTGGTTTTGGCACATCGGACCAGCTCTTTACCCTCTTGAGAACCCTCGACGGTTCGTGGGAGTTTGCCCAACCAGTTTACATGTGTTTTATGGACTTGGAGAAGGCATCTGATAGAATCCCTCATGTTTTTTTTTTTTGTGGGGGGTCCTTCAGGAGTATGAAGTATCGGGCTTGTTGTTACGAGCTATCTGGTCTCTATACGACCGTTGTGAGATTTTGGTTCATATTGCCAATACTTGGTCGGACTCATTCCCAGTGAGAGTTGGTCTCCACCAGGGCTGCCCTTTGTCACCAGTCCTGTTTATAATTTTTATGGACAGCCTTTTTAGGTGCAGCCAAGGAACGGAGGGTATCATGCTTAGTGACCACAGGATCTCATCTCTGCTGTTTGCAGATGATGTTGTCCTGTTGGCTTCATCCAGCAATGACCTACAGGTCTTATTGGGATGGTTTGCTGCAGAGTGTGAAGCAGCTGGGATGAGAATCAGCGACTCCAAGTCCGAGTCCATGGTCCTCAGCCGGAAAAAGATGGATTGTCCTCTCTGGGTTGGGGACAAGCTCCTGCCCAAGTGGAGGAGTTTAAGTATGTCAGGGTCTTATTCACGAGTGAGGGGAGAATGGAGTGAGAGATTGACAGACAGATCAGAGCAGCATCTGCAGTGATGCGGATGTTGTACTGGTCTGTTGTGGTGAAGAGGGAGCTGAGCTCTAAGGCAAAGCTGTCGATTTACCGGTCAATCTACGTTCCTACCCTCACCTATGACCAAAATGAAATCGTAGATACAAGTGGCTGAAATGAGCTTTCTCCGTAGGATTGCTCGGCTCACCCTTAGAGAAAAGGTGAGGTGCCCAGTCATCCAGGAGAGGCTCAGAGTAAAACCGCTGCTCCTCCACACTGAAAGGAGCCAATTGAGGTGGTTTTGGGCATCTGATCGGGATGTCTCCTGGATGCCTCCCATTTGAGGTGTTTCGGGCATGTCCCGCTGGGAGGAGACCCTTTGGCAGACCCTGGACTTGCTGGAGAGACTATGTCTCCCATCTGGTCTGGGAATGCCTTGGTATCCTCCCTGAAGAGCTGGAGCAGGTGGCTGGGGAGAGGTACTGTAAGTCTGAGCTTCTCTGCTTGAACTGCTACCTCCATGACCCAGACCTCCGGAAAAGTGGTAGAAGATGGATGGATGGATGGATGGATGGATGGATGGATGGTGGCCAGATGAATTCTTCAGGCTGTTGCATCAGACAGTCTGGCTTGTCTTTACAACTGTAAAAAAAAAAAGCATCCTGGGACAGGCAAAAACCGGTGTCCATGGCTGAAGATGGGCACTGTTTGAGTGAAAAAATGTTACAGCTCAACTGTTTTTTTCACAAGCAGGTTGTCATGAAACACAAGGCTTATGCAGTAATGTTAACGATATTGTATGGAGACACTAATTTTACTGATACCTTCTGGACACAATGGGAACTGCAACTCCAATAACTCTGTGACCAAAACCACTTCAACCTGAGTTTTCAAATGTTCCATACAGCACCTTTAATAACTTTCAATTGATGAATAATTTTCTGCATGCAATGTAATACACTGAAGGTGAGTCAACTTTTAAGCAAAAGAATTTGAATAATTTTAAAATTTTACAATACAAGAAGATGTAAATGAATGTCTTCATATGTAACTACACAAATCACAACCCTGAAAAAAATTCTCCTCAATGTATAACTACAGAAGTTATTTCTATGTTGTTCATTTGCGTTATAAGAATGACTAGTAACAACTTACAAACCATCAAGACAAGTGTTGTTTGAATTGGACTGCAGCTATTACTTGAACAGTTCAAGTAATTCGATTTCAAAAATTCCTTGATTCAAAGCGTTGTTTAATGTAGCACTTCTGGTCTATATGACCTTCTTCTGGTATGACCTTCTTCCGGTCACACTATGTAAACGAGAAGCAGGTTTGTTTAATGGTGCAATGTTAGAGCGATGGCAAAAGGAAGAAAGTCAGAGAAAACAACAAAAAGTATTTCAAGTCTGGGATCATTTCAAGCTCAAATTGAAGGAAAACACTGTGCAGTGTGTACATTGTAAAGGTGAGTGGCGAGCTAGCATATCATAATGTCATTGTTACAATGTCTCGGCAGACAGTATCCAGCCACATCATGCATGGCCAGCACACCCGAAAAAAGGTGCATGATTGAGATTTTTTTTCCTACATGATTGAGAGTTTAAATTAAGATGAACAGAATGTAGTCAGCTATGCTAATTATGCTTATATGGCCAAAGAACATATAGCAGCTACTGCTAATAGCGGTAGCTGCTATATGTTAGCTATGTTGCAAGTTGAAGCTAACGCTACAAAACGGAACTTTATGGTGTAACGTAACGTTTAAAGTTGTGTTAAAGTTCTATGCAATAAGCATTTCAATAAATGTGTACCTTTGTTATTGAGTGTTTGGTACAATTACTACTGCTCTTTAGGAAAGAAAGTTCCACACATGTTGGTCACCACCAGAGTGGTGTCCTAGTGGTAGAGCATCTGCCCCACAGCCGGGAGATCGTGGGTTTAAGCCCCGGCCGGGTCATACCAAAGACCATATAAAAATGGTACTTTCTGCCTTCTAGCTTGGTGCACTGAATAATAGAATGGGGGAAGGAAAAGTTGTTTGTGGCGGTGCCTTGCATAGCAACAGCCCCTCTGATTCTAGATGTGATTAACACTGCAGATAAGAGAAACGTAATTTCATTCTACTGTACACAATTGGCTGTATGGATTGAATCGCAATAAAAGTTGGCTTCTTCTTCATCAATGCAAAAAAAATTAAAAAAGTATCCAATTACTCGAGTTGGTTGATTACCCAGCCACAAGGGGTGCACAAGCCAGTGTACTCCCTGTGTCGGTCCCAAGCCCGGATACAGTTGCATTCCAAATAACCGTACATGTACGGGTATTTATTTCGCCCAAAAATACAGCCCTATACGGTCTTATTTGGGTCTATACGCTTATTGGGATATGCCCTATGTCACCCTATACGGTTTTATTTGGGTCTATACGCTTATAGCTAAACAGAACGCGTGGACCTGAACGCACCATGAAATTTTCCGCAGCTGTCCCAGTCGTGGGTGTTCTCCGGAGAGTTTCGTCTGGAAACTCTGCGTCGAAGTCTCCCTGAAGCAGAAGGGAGGGAAGATCAGTCAGGCTGCTGCGTTCGCTTGTCGTCGGAGAATCACCGCCGGGTGCTGCGTTCGTTGCCATCAGGACACCAGCGTGGCTGTCCAAACCAGAAGGTTGCGTTGCACAAAGCGTGTGCATTTTCGGGGTCCGCACCAGCTTTGACATGAAGGACATTTTTTCGAGATTTATTCAAAGCTTTACCGATTGAAGTGTGGCACTCGTATGTATATATTTTTTCAAGTGTGTGTGTACTAAGCAGCAGGCCCGCAGCCACTAAATCACTCCTCGTAATTGGCTGAAAAAGCTGTCGGAGGCACTTCCTTTATTTCCGTATTATCTCGGCTGTGTTCGGGATACACGTGCCGGTTGTTTACAAAACAGTCTACATGTCGTCATGCCATGTGCTCGGGGCCATGCGCGGAGCAGCAGACGATGGCTTGTGAAGTGTCTGACCCGGTGTCGGACGCTTTTGATTTAAAGTTGAAGAAATACTCTATGAAACAGAAAGAGGAGTTGGGAAAGCAAATTGAACTGTTTAAAGGTAGGTTCATGTTAATGTTTAGCTTAGATTTGAACCAAAACAACTTGAACATCTGTGGATGTGTTTGTGTACAGTACAGTATGTGGGCTTTGCAAGGCACCACCCCACGATTTGGCGGGAATACATAGCATGTGTGTACTGGTAGTTTATCAAGCTCAAAGAAAGGTTGTATTCTGTCAAATTACTAATATGAATAAATAATCTTTTTCCTAGAAATCTACTGTAAACCATGGTGGGGTCAGCTGGATCCATTACAATTAATTTGCATTCCCATACTAGTAGTAGCAGTATCCCCCCCCCTTCCAATGGAAACCACTGAATACAAATGTGAAGAAGCAAATATCAGATACACACACATACAGTAGACCCTACTTATTGCTACTGCGTTTTTAGTTTAAGAAAAGAAACACCAATTGGAAAAAAATTACACCCAAAGTTACTGGATTATTATTATTTTTAACCCCGCCGACAACCCCAACAGGGGGTTGTCGGCGGTCCTGTTCATAATTTTTATGGACAGGATTTCTAGGCGCAGCCAGGGAATGGAGGGTGTCATGCTTGGTGACCACAGGATCTCATCTCTGTTGTTTGCAGATGATGTTGTCCTGTTGGCTTCATCCAGCAATGACCTACAGCTCTTGCTGGGACGGTTTGCCGCTGAGTGTGAAGCGGCTGGGATGAGAATCAGCACCTCCAAGTCCGAGTCCATGGTCCTCAGCCGGAAAAAGGTGGATTGTCCTCTCCGGGTTGGGGACAGGCTCCTGCCCCAAGTGGAGGAGTTTAAGTATCTTGGGGTCTTGTTCACGAGTGAGGGGAAAATGGAGCGAGAGATCGACAGACGGATTGGAGCAGCATCTGCAGTGATGCGGACGTTGTACCGGTCTGTTGTGGTGAAGAGGGAGCTTAGTTCTAAGGCAAAGCTGTCGATTTACCAGTCAATCTACGTTCCTACTCTCACCTATGGTCACGAGCTTTGGGTAATGACCGAAAGAACGAGATCGCGGATACAAGCGGCTGAAATGAGCTTTCTCCGTAGGATTGCTGGACTCACCCTCAGAGATAGGGTGAGGAGCTCAGTCATCCGGGAGAGGCTCAGAGTAGAACCGCTGCTCCTCCACATTGAAAGGAGTCAGTTGAGGTGGTATGGGCATCTGATTAGGATGCCTCCTGGACGCCTCCCACTTGAGGTGTTTCAGGCACGTCCCACTGGGAGGAGACCCCGGGGCAGACCCAGGACTCGGTGGAGAGACTATGTCTCCCAGCTAGTCTGGGAACGCCTTGGTATCCCCTCTGAAGAGCTGGAGCAGGTGGCTGGGGAGAGGGAAGTCTGGGCTTCTCTGCTTGAACTGCTGCCTCCGCGACCCGGACCTCCGGAAAAGCGGTAGAAGATGGATGGATGGATGGACCCCGCCGACAGAGGGGTTATTGTTTTCACCTGTGTCTGTGTGTGTATCTGTCTGTCTGTCTGTAAAAATAGACGCCCTGCTCAATGTACTAGTACTTTAATAGGCAAACAATTTCCAATGGCTTATTTGATGTCTTGTCTATGTCATTTCCAATGTATATGTCATTTCCAATGACATACATGTATCTGAACTAGAAGTACAATAAGGAAACAAAGAAGTTTAATAATATGTCTGTATGTGAACCCTACTACCCTATTAATCAACAATAAAATCATTATATGCTATATTGTTTAATTATAAAGTAAATATATATATTTGTAAACTAAATCCTCATATTTTTGGCAGGTAGCAAGTATTAGTAAGCTGATTTGCAATATTATGAATATACTGGTACATTTGTTGTATTATTTTTTTTTTCAAATGTTTAAACTTGACCATTAAATTTGGTAAATTTTAAATTGCTATTAATGTTCCTCTGATAAATTGTTCATACAATATTTTCAAAAGAAATAAAACCAATTCAGAAGGTGGTTTCTTTTTTTTTTCCACAATATCTTTATTGAACCTTTTTTTTTTTTTTAACAAACATGATACAAACAATCAAACACTAACGCTAAAGTACTACAAAAAAAAAAAAATGCACTAAAAACACCAACAACCACCAACAAAATCAAGTCTTCAACAATGCTCCTCTGTTTAGTCTAGACAATCCAATACATAAGTATACATATTATGTTCACCAATTTGGAATTTACAAGGTCCACACACATCATTCACCTTCTTCTTCAAGAGTTATGTTTAAATTTTTTACATAATCAATAAAAGGTCTCCATATATTCTCAAACACAATTTCCTTTGATTTCAGTATATATGTTATTCTTTCTAATGGAAGGTTTGTTAACATCTGTCTTAACCACTGAGTCACATCTGGTCTATGAGTCTTTTTCCATAATAGTGCAATACATTTTTTGGCATTAAGCAAACTGAGGTCTATGAATGTTCTTTCACTTTTATTAAAATTATGCTTTTCTGGGTACAGACCCAACAAAAACAGTTTAGGATTCAGTATGATTTGTTTTGAGATTATTTTTTCAATTGTTACCCTCACCTCTTCCCAAAACATTCTTATTAATCTACATTCCCATAAACAATGAAATAGGGTTCCTTTACTTTCCATGCATTTTGTGCATGTATCTGGTATATTTTTGTTATATCTATTTAACTCCTCCGGTGTAACATACATCCGCATTAACCATTTGAAATGTATCAATTTAAGGCGTGCATTTATTGATTTGGTTTGAGCTTCTGTACAAGCCAATTCCCATTGTTCCTCCGAAATTTCAATTTGCAGATCTTCTTTCCAGTAGTTTAATCTTTTCAGTGAATTTTCACTTGAAGATAGTGTCAATGAGTTATAAAACTCTGAAATAATACCCTTTCTTTTACTATCTTTCATCATCATTTTTTCCAAGGATGAATAAATAGGTCGAGTGAGAGCTTTATTTTGATTTGATCGAATAAAGTTTCTAAGTTGAAGATATTTAAAAAAATGTGTTCTATTGAGATTAAATTTGATCCTCAGCTCTTCAAAAGACATTATGTTGTCTGCACATGGCAAATATAAATCCTGAATCTTTTGTATCCCTTTTAAATTCCATACTTTAAATACAGCGTCCGCTCTCCCTGGTTTAAAATATTGATTACCCCATATTGGACTAAATTGTGACAATAACTGTGGTTCTTTTAAATAGTTTTTAGCTTCACACCATATTTTGATCATATGCTTTACAAATGGATTTTTAACTTGTTTTTGTAATTTTTTTGCCGAATCTGAGTATATGAATATGGGAAGAGGTAAAGGTAAATTGTATGATTCCATTTCAGTCCAGTGAGGGAGATCATTTGATGAAAAATAATATGTCATAGACCTCAGTTGTGCCGACCAATAATACAACATAAAATTTGGACATTTCAGACCTCCACGATCAAATGGTAAATATAATAAAGACAGACGTAATCTAGCCCTCCTGTTGTTCCATATAAATTCCACTAACTTTTTTTTTATTCTTGAGAATAGATCTAAAGGTGGTGATAAGGGAATGTATTGAAATAAATAAAGTATTTTAGGTAAAATATTACTTTTAAGTATATTGATTCTCCCGATCATCGACATTGGTAGTGACATCCATCTCTGAGTTAACTCATTGATATCTGACATTAAGGCTTCATAGCTGACGCTGGCGACTGATTCTAGCTTAGGCATAATTTGGATTCCTAAATATTTAAACTGATTTACAACATTGAATTGATTTGCCTCAGGGGCTGGGTAATTTCTCTGGGTCTCATTTAGCATTAATATTGAAGATTTAGTTTTATTTATTTTATATCCTGATATTTCCCCAAAATTCTTTATTAAATTCAACAAGGTTGGAATTGATTTTTTTAGATTCGACATAAACAAAATTATATCATCGGCGTACAGGGAGATTTTATGTTCTGTTGGTCCAACTTTAATTCCATATATTTGTGAATGTAAACGTATCGCTATCGCTAAAGGTTCAATTGCCATAGTAAACAGTAAAGGTGAAAGTGGACAGCCTTGTCGACATCCTCTATTGATTTTTATTGGTTTTGAAATATTGTTATTTGTTAGGATTTCTGCTGTAGCATTATTGTATATTATTTGAACCCATTTTATGAAATTATTTCCAAGTCCAAACCTTTGTAGGACTTCAAAAAGAAAGGGCCATTCAACTCTATCAAAGGCCTTTTCGGCGTCCAATGATAGGAGAGCTGTATCCGGTGCTTCTTTATTAAAATAAATAATATTAAATAGTCTTCTTACATTATGGAAGCCTTGTCTACCCTTTATAAAGCCATTCTGATCTCGATTAATAATATTTGGTAAAATTTCTTGTATTCGTCTTGCTAAAATTTTACAGATTATCTTAAGGTCGGCGTTTAATAGGCTTATTGGTCTCATATTTTCACATTTATTAGAGGGCTTACCTGGTTTTGGCAGCAGTATAATTAAGGCATTATTTATGTATGATGGTAAATTATTATTTTGAAATGCTTCTAAAACCATTTCCAAAAAAGGTTTTATTAATTTATTCTTAAATTTTTTATAAAGGTCAACTGGAAGACCATCTGGTCCTGCACTTTTTCCTGATTTCATATTATCAATGGCTAGCCCAACTTCTTCTTGACTAATTTTAGACTCCAATATCTCCCTGTTTTCATTTGGTATACACGGTATAGATAGTTCGTTCAAAAACCCATTTAGTTTTGTTAAATCAGGTTCATTTTTGGTATCATATAATTTTTCATAGTAATCTCTAAAGGCTCTATTAATTTCTAAAGGATCTATAACTACCTGTCCGTTACTTATAATACTGGTAATTGGTGTTTTAATTTCCAATTGTTTAATCTGCCATGCTAATAATTTTCCTGATTTTTCACCTTGTTCATAAAAAGATTGTTTCAATCTTAGAAGACTCGAGGCAGCTCTATTCGCTGATTTTTTGTCGTATTCAGCTCTCAAAATCAGTAATTCATTCTCCAACCTTGGGTCACTTCCTGCATACACTTTTTCCTGAAGACTTTTTATTTTATGTTCCAATTTACCTCTCTCCTCTCGAGTCTTCTTAGATTTTGATCCTGTATAACTAATAATATGTCCCCTAATAAAAGCTTTGAAAGCCTCCCACTTTACACATGCTGATGTTTGTGTAGTATTGATGTCAAAGAACTCGTCTATCTGTTTTTCTATATACTTGACAAATTCCTCATCCTGAAGCCATTTATGCTGAAATTGCCATCTACCTGATTCCTTTGTCAATTTTTTATCTACATATATTAGACAACAGGGTGCATGATCAGAGATCACGATGTTATCATAAAAGCAGTTTTGAATCTTGGACCTTAATTCTGTGGAAATCAAAAAATAATCAATACGTGAGAATGTCTTGTAGGTACTGGAATAACAAGAATAGGCTTTAACTTGTGGTTTCATTTCTCTCCATATATCTAACAATCTCAATTCTTTCATAAAATGATTAATAGTCATCCTACATCCAATGTGCGTACAATCCAGTCCTGTTGATCTATCCACACCTGGATTCAATGTACAATTAAAATCCCCTGCTATTATATGTTGCCCTGTAAGTGATGATAAGATGAGAAATAAATTAGCAAAGAACTTCTGATCATCTATATTGGGACCATATAAGTTCACAAGATTTATATTTTCTAATAGCAAAGAACCTTGAATGATTACATATCTTCCAAATTTGTCTCCAATTACATTTTTCACTTGAAAAGGAACTGATTTATGTATGAGAGTCATAACTCCCCTGGCTCGGGATGAAAATGAAGAGGTGAATACACTTCCCTGCCATCTACTCCTAATTCTTTTAACATCCTCCTCTATCAGATGAGTTTCTTGTAAAAACACAATTCTTGAACCCATGTCCTTTATTTTATTCATAACTTGTTTAAGTTTTTTTAAATTTTGTAGACCTCTGCAATTCCATGAAGTTAAATTAAGATTAACTCTTTGGTCCATGATCAATAGAGAGTTTGGGATTACCTTGCAGTGTAAACATGCTCATACAGAGAAGCAAAAACATGAGTGGTTGAACATTCATCCTACAAACTACACACAAACAAATTTCCCCTTCCCACACTTGTGGCAAACCCCCCAAAATCAAAAGAAAAATTCTGTCTCCCGATATAGCCATCGACCGTTCCACACCCACGGGGAACAGCCTAAGCCACTCCTTCTTCATCCTCCCAATCACCCTAACTCTACTGCTTTTAATGACGTAACATTAACTCTCCTCTGTAGTTTTCCAACTTAACTCCAAAATTTTTAACGACTTTGTACATCATAGTTTTTTTTTTTTGTTTGTTTTGTTTTTGTTTTGTTTTTTAATATATAATACAATCTATATTTTGTAAACTTACTATTTACTTCAAGTCAGTCAGATGCCTGTGCAAATGCTTAATTATTCTACCTTATATTTTGTTCATGCTTAGCTCCCACCAGTCTCTTCTTCTTCTTTGATCTTCTTGATGAACTCCTGCGCCTCCTCTGGGGTCTTGAAGATGTGGGTTCTGCCCTCATACGTGGTCAGCAGTCTCGCAGGATAGATTACACCATGACGAATCCCAAGGTTGCGCAGCTCCTTACGTACGGGATCAAACTGCTTCCTCAATTGCTGGATTCCTGTGGCCAAATCTGGGTAGAACCGCACCTGCTGGTCCTGGTGTTTAATCTCTCCTTTTTTAGCTCGTGCAGCGTTGAAGATCTTCATCCTGTCTCTGTTGCTAAGAAACTTCATAATTAAGGTCCTCGGCGGTCCCTTATCTCTCCGTGGGCCAATACGATGTGCTTTTTCCAGAACCACTGCTGATTGCAACTCCTCGCTGCCCAGCACCTCCGGAATCCACTTTTCCAGAAAGGAACATACGTCCCGACCTTCTGATTCCTCTGGAAGACCCACCAGCCTCAAATTATTCTGTCTCGACCGAGATTCCAAATCCAAAATATTATCTTCCAGAGATTTATTTTTTTTTTCCAAAGTGCGCACCTTTAATTGAAGACGGGTGACGTCATCTTCAGCACTAGCGAGACGGAGCTCCATCTGCGCCGTTCGTTCTACACAGTCACCCAATTCCTTTCTTATTCCTTCCAACGCTGTCATAATCCCATCAAATCTAGAGGAAAAGTCCGCTCTCATTGAACTCATGGCAGCCATCAGCGCATCTGCGCCATTCCCCGCAGATATCGCAGCGTTGCCAGCCTCCTCCGCCATATATGGAGTTTTGTTTACTGCGTCACAGACCTGAAAGTCCGTTAATTTGGACTGTTTCGGCGGCTCGCTTTTTCCTTTTCCTGGTTTTCCAGCCTTAGGCTTCGCCGACATATCTTCGCCCAAATGCTGGGATACGTTCTGTCCCAAATGAGAGAGTTATTTGCCGATTTTTTTTTTTTCCAGGAGCAGAGCAGAGCGAGACACGTCCGTCCTACGTGGCAGCCATAACCGGAAGTCCAAGGTGGTTTCTTTTAATTTTGTAGATATTTCAATATCTCAGGCATAATTATGAACATTATTTAATTTTGTATGTATTGTGCATCCCTATACTGTTATTGCGCACCTATACTTTTATTGAAATTTTAACAAATTTCCAGCCTATACTATTATTACGCCCTATACTCTTATTAAAATTTTCAGTTTTTTCCACCCTATACAGTGGTACCTCTACTTACGAACGTCTCTACATACGGAATTTTCAGGTTACGAGACGCCTCAACGGGAAAATATTGCCTCTAGTTACGAACGAAATTTCAGGATACGAAAGGCAAAAAAAGTACACGCTCCTCGCAGCTTCCGTAGTTTACCGAACGTAAACATACCTGTAGCTGCTCTGCCATTGGCTATTGCCTAGCATCTTCCTGGTATCCCATTGGCCACGAAGTTTTTTTTTTTTTTTCCAAAACTTTATGCGTTTGGTTGATCTCGCCAAAGAATATGGCCGTAATACATCAACGATCAGCACGGTATTAAAACAAAACGAAGCACTTACAAGCCGACAAAAGCAAACGTCCTTGGATCAGAACATGAACCAAAGAAGGCAAAAGGTGACGACGTCGACGACGATAGCAGTTAAAGGGTAAATGAACATAATTTTTATTATTCTTTCCCTTTTATTATTCTCTTTTATTATTCTTTCTCTCATTTTAAACTCTCATTTTATGTTTATTGTGCAGTAATCTAATTGTAAGATAAGATAAGATAAGCCTTTATTAGTCCCACAACGGGGAAATTCCAGGATTGCAACAGCACAGGGATAGCAACACTCAGAGCAACAATCAGAAGGCAAGAAAAAAAAACAAGCAAGCAAGAGCAGCTAATAAACATATGTACGTATTACTATAAAATATATATATATACACACACACACAGACACACAGTGCAGAGCATTGTAGCTGGATGGAATAAATATATGAATATATGAACACACAGTGCAGAGCATTGTAGCTAGATGGAATAAATATGTAAATATATAAACACCCACAGTACGGAGCATTGCAGCTAGGTGGAATAAATATGCAAGTATATAAACACACACAGTGCGGAGCAATGTAGCTAGATGGAATAATATGTAGATATATAAATATATAAACACACCCAGTGCTGAGCATTGTAGCTAGATGGAATAAATATGCAAATATATAAACACACACAGTGCAGAGCATTGTTGCTAGATGGAATGAAACAGCATAACCGTCTACTTAGTTATCCTACATGGTATGATTATGTGCCCATACATATTCTCACCCTCCATAGCGACCGGTATGTTCCTAGTTGTATGCCGGAGGGGACCATTGTGTAAGTCTATTGCATCTTTTGCATTCAAAAAACTATTAGTTTGTTACGTCTTTTGCTATCTCTGCGAGCAGCCCTGCTTAGGTTGTACAGTCTGACAGCCGTTGGTAGGAAGGACCTACGAAACCTCTCGGTTGTGCACCTGGGATGATGTAGTCTGCTGCTAAATGAGCTCCTCAGTGCATTCAGTATGTCCTGCATAGGGTGGAACTCGGACTCCAGTAGAGATGACAGTTTAGCCACCGTCCTTCTCTCTCCTATCTCCTCCATCGGATCAAGGCGCTGCCCCAGGACAGAGCTAGCTTTCTTAATCAGTTTGTTCAGTCTCTTCCTATCGGCTGCAGTAATGCCACTGCCCCAGCAGACCACTCCAAAAGTGATGGCTGATGCCACCACCGTGTCATAGAATGACTTCAGCAGCGCCCCTTGTACACCAAAAGACCTGAGTCTCCTCAGCAGGAACAGCCTGCGCTGTCCCTTCTTGTAGAGTGCATCAGTATTGTGTGACCAGTCTAGTTTATTGTTCAGATGAATACCCAGGTACTTATAGGATGTCACCATCTCGATGTCTGTTCCCTGTATATTTACTGGTACTGTGAGGGGCTGCCCATGCCTGCGGCAGTCCACCACCAGCTCCTTAGTTTTCCTCGCATTGATCTGGAGGCAGTTCCGATGGCACCAGTCCACGAAGTCCTGGATAAGCCCTCTGTACTCAGCTTCATCTCCATTGGAGATGAGGCCAACGATCGCAGAGTCATCAGAGAACTTCTGTAGATGGCAGTGTGTTGTGTTGTGTGAGAAGTCCGCAGTATAAAGAGTGAACAGGAAGGGAGCCAGCACCGTTCCCTGGGGGGCCCCCGTGCTACTGATGATCGTGTCGGACACACAGTCCCGGGTTCTCACAAACTGAGGCCGGTTCGTGAGGTAGTCCAGGATCCATGATGACAGGTGCTGGTCCACCCCTGCGCGCAGCAGCTTGTCCTTCAGGATCATCGGTTGGATGGTGTTGAAAGCACTGGAGAAGTCAAAGAACATGATCCTCACCATATTCCCGGGCTTCTCCAGGTGGGACAGAGAACGGTGAAGGAGGAAGATCACCGCATCCTCCACCCCAATGCCATGCTGGTAGGCGAACTGGAGTGGATCCAGTGTAGCATGTGTAGCATGTATTTGTTACATGTTTTGATGCGTTTTTACGATTTATAAAAAATTTATGCCCGAATTTTGGGGGCTTGGAACGGATTACGGCATTTACATGTAAAACACGCCTCTACTTACGAATTTTTCACGTTACGAGAATTCTTCCGGAACGAATTAAATTCGTAAGTAGAGGTACCACTGTACTATTATTCCGACCTATACTCTTATTTGGAATGCAACTGTAAATGGGCAAGTTGTGTCAGGAAGGGCATCCAGCGTAAAAATCCTTGCCAAATGAGCATGCCGATCATCGCGATATAAGGTGATGATATGCTGTGGTGACCCTGAAAGGGAGCAGCCTAAGACAAAAAAAAATCAATTACTCAAGTAATCATTCAATTACAGTGACAAATTTCTTGATAACTAAAATAATTGATAGCTGCAGCCCTAGTTTGAACTTTACAAGGTTCTGCAGCTTTGACATAAAACAGTCAAAAATCCTTCCTACATGATAAAGGTCCTTGCCTTCAATAATGCCATTTAACCCCCCTCCACCTTTCCCCATCTAAAAGCCCAGACAGAACGCTCCAGTAAACTTTGACCTACTTCTGTCTGCCAACAGTCTGGGTCCAGGGAGGTGGTGGTAATGGGGGGGGGGACCCCAAACTCAGCTTCAGGCTGATGCTGCCTGTTAATAGTAATAATAATAAGAATAACAATTTCAAAGCCTTCTTTGGACAATAGATCTTTTGAATGTGAAATCACAGAGGGAAGCTGAGGGAGGCTTGAGGGCGCGTGCATGTGAAATAGAGACTGGATCCTTTGTCTAACAGTAGTTTTAAATCTTAGCTGGGCACACACAGAGAAATATACACACTCACAGTGTATATCTCATTCTGAGGAATTGATTCTACTCTTCTCACTAGTCAACCACAAGACAACCTCTGTCTTTCTTCTTTGCATCCATCTTGTGCGTCTCACTTCCAAGAAATCTCATTAACAGACAGATACAATCCTCGGCAGGAAAATGCAGAGTAGACAAAGACACCGTGACACAGGATTCAGCTCTGTCAGTCTGAGCCAAGTCCTACTGAAACTGAGCTAAGACCAACAGCACCTCTCCATAAACTGCAAGTAAATTTAAAATCTGCCAAATGTTTCATAAGAGCTTCAAGGCTAGCTGAGCAATCCTTTTTTTTGTGACGGGACCGCTTCATAAACTGAGGGATGAAGTGTTGGCTTGGACAAGGGAGTGGGTAGGTGTTATGTTACCAAGATTTGGGACGGAATCCCAGAGGTTCCCGGAAGAATTCTGGGAACATCAGGTCCTGACATGTGAGTATGAGAAAAAGTGAGATGGAGGATCTGACGATGAAGGGGGAGACATCTGTCACCAATTAAAAAAGCAAGGGTTGATGCCAAGATTACACCAGAGAGAAACGGTATGCAGAGACACTTTTGGGTCATGATGTAAACCCTTTCCTCATGGTTAAAACCTCCTAGTCCCCCTATAGCCTACACCTCTCAGCTTCCATGAGAGAAGGCAACCACAGTTTACCAAAGCTTGTCAGCTGATGCAGGAAGGGGGCGGGGTGTAATATGGGATGCATTCTGCAGAGAGGTCATCTGGCAGATGTATCCTCCAAGCTGGCTTCCCTCCGCTGAGCACACACACTCGAGGGGAAGAAGCCGAGGGGAAGAAGCCGAAGTAAATCCAATCTATAAATCCAACACGTCTAAACAATTGGCTGTCAAGAGGTCTTTGCTTACACTATTAGCTCAGAGGTGTCGCACTGTAACAAACTTGCTTATTTAATTCAACTGATGTTTGGCAAGCACAGGAAATGTGCAGCGCCCGTGAAAATAAAATCATATTTGAGAGGCTCCTCTAAATCTCCTAAAGAAATTCCTGCTAAACCACACCAGGCTGCTTTTAAACGGGATCAATAATTCATGTTTTGTTTCCCTTGCTGGCAAAAATCAGGTTTCCAATAGAAACAAATCAACCAACAGCTTAATCAATGACTTTAACACAAGCTAGGAAGCAGTGACACAGCATTTCTTCTTTGACTTCTACAAGAAAAAAATGTCTCTTAATTCAACAATTTAAAAAGAGCAGAATGGGTTTTCCGACAAGGACAGGGCTCCTCTGTCACTGAAAAACATCTAATTGTTGCAGCTGCAGGTCATCACCTCCAAGCATCTTAAAATCATTTATCTATGGACAGGCGACGAGGCTCAACTCTGGATCTCGTGCCATCCATCAGCCGTGTGTGTGTGTGTGTGTGTGTGTGTGTGTGTGTGTGTGTGTGTGGTCTGCTGTTTCAGCGCTGCCCATTTCAGCCCCCATACATCAACCTCCCGACAGCAGTGACACTTTGTGACATATGATGCCTCTTACCCTCTCTTCAAAAACAGGACAAAATAAAGGGGAAAAGGCAGAGCTGCACTCAGAAGGATGAAACTTTTTCCCATGTTTGATGATGGCACTCAGCACTTTAGTATCTACATACAAAATAATGTATTTTGTTGCTGTTGTTCTGGTGGTGGTGGTTGTTCTGTCACGTAACGAGGGTGCCAAACTTCAATTTCATAGAATAGGAGAAGCTTCTCTTCAGCTTCACAGAGCTGCGAATGAATGTGTGAGTGTTGAACTAACACAGTTTGATAACCTGCTAATGGATGTTTGGAGCACCTGGCCAACTTCAGCACTACTGGTTCTAATGTGATCTGTGCCAGAGCTTGGCCCACTAATATCCATTATACCCAGACTTACTCCACTCCACATTGATTCTGTCTCTTCTTACTGACTGAGGGCTTTCAGAGCCCATCTACGCCTCATATCTGAGTGATCAGATTGCAACAGCAAGTTAATTGAACTTCAATCTACTTGTACTAAATGAAACAAAATCTCATTTTGTGCTGAAGTTTCCATAACGGCATAACCACAGACTGGCAGTGTACCAGCATGGGGCATCTTTTGGTTACTGTACTTGGGGTGTTTGTAAAAATTCAAAGATAGTAATGACGGGATGAGGCTGACGGCTGCTTGAAGATGGCAGACCAATAACGGGAGCGGTCTGTCTCAGTCTGTATACCCAAAAATGTCTCTGTGAGCTCCTCCACCTCCACAGTTCTGAACACAAAATCAAAGGCCCCATTTACAACTACCATTAAAACAATTTTTTCTGTGAATGGACAGCGGTCAGATAGCAAGTGACCACACACATTTACACCTGGTATTAGCATGTGCCTTTGGTGTCCACACGAGCTCTGATCATGCTCCCTCCTCCCGCATGCTGAGAATTTAGTGAGTTTAAAACATAAAAAATAAAGGTGTGAGTGTCTGGGCAGATGTATTGATTTAGGGGACAAAGAAATCTCTCACTGACAGGAGATGAAAGCATTTGTTAAGTTAGATAAGTCTGGGTCAGTCATAACTTTTATAAGAAAAAAAGCTATGGCGTAAAACAAAGCACAACCCAGTGTTTCACAGAGCAACACAAAGTGGGAAGAAAGTCCAAAGTTGTGGATTTAAAAGCCTTTTTTTTTTCATTATTATCTGAGTCTTCATTAATTCAAGCTGTCTCATTTTTGTTGGCATTTTTATACATTTAAAGTTTATTTGCAAAGCTACCTTTATGCAAAAAAACACATTTTATAAATGTCTGTAGCGAGTGCTATTTTCTGAACTGTGTGAATCAGTGTTTTTAAGCTATAAACACATCAAGCTTTTGTAAAGTTAAAAAAAATGATGTGAGCCTTGTGTCAGTTGCCTATAGTGAGTTGCTGTATGTGGTCTGGAGACGCATTTCCATTTACACTTTATTGTAACTTCATTACACTTAATTGTACGCCTCTGACCCCCTTGCGTCCTCACCGTGTTCAGAGTGTATTTAAGTCTTTACTGCATTGCTGTCCACTCCCAGAAGATGCTCTTTAATACCAGGTGTAAATGGGGACAAACATGTCAGACTTAATTTCTCAAACTTCTTATAAGTGACAAGAGGTCAATTTGATGATTTAAAGGTTTTTGGGTTTTTTAAAAAAAAAACAGCTGTTCTCTGTTGTGTTTTAGAAAGTCCTGCAAGTTTAACAGTGAATTATTTGAGAGCTGCTTCCACCTTCCCACTACCAGATTTGACTTCACCTCCTGCAGCTAGATGGATAAGCCCCCTGCACAAATTCATGACTTGACAAATGTCGGCTACTTGGAGCGTTGCAATGAGAAGGCCAAGTGCTAACTGCATTGAGTATAAAACGCATTGCCTTTGCTCTTTTGCTTTGTATTCATGGCAAAGGTAACTATATTGCTACTTAAAAACACAAAAGAATAATGGCCTCTACAGCAAATACTTCCTTGTAATTATTTTTTTTTTGTTGTTAATAATGACACTGTTTGGATAGAGTTAATTGCTGGAATAACCTACACAGTAAGAGTTTATTATGTGAGTGTCAGTGTGTTGACTGATGCAGTTAAGAACATACAGCAATAAATAGCTCTTCTCTTATCATCCAAGTGTCAGAAATGTTCAATTGTGCGACGTGTACAAACAAGTAGAAATGAACAGAAAAAGATGTGAGGGTTCATTCTCGTTAAACTCTGTACACAGGAAACAGTAACCAATTGATTTTCTGACTCAGTGACACTTGTTGATCACTGCTACTGTATTATATTTGCTTTTGACTGTTGTTAAGTTACAGTGATTTATAGCAGTTTTTAATGCATTTCTCTGACAACTCTTCGGGTTCCTTGTGAGCCCGTTCTGACCTTTATAAATGACATGTAAATTGTAAAAGCAGGGGTGCATATAACTGAACAGATGTACATTAACACATCTAAAGTGACTTTGAAAATGAAAACTTAATAACCATAGTGTATGAGGAACATTAATGCTGCAAAGTGGACCTTTTATGGCTTGAAAAAGGTCATTCTAAAGGCAGGCAGCTACTAAACACAAGCCTCACACACAAGGGCAGTCTTTGTGTTATGTGTGTATGTGTATATTTGTGTGTGATGACAGCTTGTCTCTCCCCCACTGTGCTCTTGCTCTTGTCCTGTTTTAATGGGCTGACAGTGAGAAACGCTCAACGACACGCCCGCTGCTAGACACATCACAGCTGATGGGAAACAGACTCTTCGAATGAGCATTACTCCTCTGAACTATATCAAGACTAAAACTGCACATTAGACAGCATAAAACCAAACAAGCTTCTTTACTGTGATTTAAGACAAAAGGCAAGCATTTGTTGAGCTGCTTTCAATGCAGAATTCTCTCAGAGGATTTCCGGGGTCCTGTAGGCATTGCATAAAATGTGTTTTCTTTCAAACGTACCACCATTTTTACCCTTGAAAAAGAAAAGGCAGCAAGAGGTAGTATGAGGTTTCTGTTGCACAAAGGTTATGCAGACCATGCTGCATGGAGATGGATGACAATGAATTTAGTATCCTGACACGCAGCTTGCATGCTTTTAATTACACCCAACACTAAACCTCCTCATGTCACTTTCAGCAAATGAAACAGGACTCCTCTGTCACGTCACTGATTCAATTCCAGATGGCTGGAAATGCATTTTGCCAACTGAGACTCAATGGTATGTCAGACTCCTCTTTTTTTGATCACCGATCACCCACACTATTAAAACTACCTGCCCTATATTTTGCAGTCACACTGCCAAAGTAGATCATCCCGTAGATACTCAATCGCAATGGGATATGTGGAGTTTAGAGAATGCATCTTGAGCCATTTCTCATGTCCCACAGTTTTGAGATAGTTTTGGGGAAATCCACAGTCATTCGACACAGCAAAAATGTTTACATGTGTGAGAACATGTCTAAGTATACACATGAGTAAGGACCCAAACTTCCCAACAGAACATTGCATTAGCCCTGTTTCCACAATACTTGAAGTTTGATAGCAGTCATTCCTATAGCTGGTCTTCTCAACCATTAGTGGTTCTTCCATTGTAGGAACCACCGATCTCCATGGGTTTTGAAATCTTTGACAGTTTCCACTGCAGCAATACAGACTCAGCAGCTCACCAATGCAAATGGGAAGGGAGATGTTTTGGCTGAAGGTCTGTATGAAGAAAACAATGCTGATGATGGCAAACAACACGAGATGACTGCCACTCAGAATTGTGACATCTTCATGATGATGGGTTATATCCAGTCAGCCCCCATAGTTTTCGGGGCTTCACTGAAGTACCAACCTTGAGTCAAGGACTTATTTTGGTCTGTACAAATTCTCAAAAAATTTCCAATCAATGGTAATTCCTTTGGTGGAGACACCCATCACAATTCAAGTTCTGGTAAAATTGATTACAAGTACCTTTGGTGGGAATAGGGCTAAACATAATATTTGTGACTGAAATTTTACTCTTAAACTTATCAAAGCTTGCTGTGGTGGTGGTTTGTGGGACAATGGAAGGTAAGCGGGATATCTTAACAGTTTAGAATGCATGTCTAGATGTTAAACAGCAGATGATAAGGTGTGACTTAATCAAGGTGGGACAAGAGCTGAGAAACAATAGTATCAAAGATGCACCCTCTAGTGCATAGCCTTCGCTCCACAGGGGACAGGAAGTTCCATCCATCCATCCATCTTCTACCGCTTTTCCGGAGGTCCAGGTCGCGGAGGCAGCAGTTCAAGCAGAGAAGCCCAGACTTCCCTCTCCCCAGCCACCTGCTCCAGCTATTCAGAGAGGATACCAAGGCGTTCCCAGACCAGCTGGGAGACATAGTCTCTCCACCGAGTCCTGGGTCTGCCCTGGGGTCTCCACCCAGTGGGACGTGCCTGAAACACCTCAAGTGGGAGGTGTCCAGGAAGGAAGGAAGGAAGTTCTGGATTAAAAAAAATGCAGTATCTATCCATCTATCTATCTATCTATGGGATTCTGCGATGTGGGTATGTATCTATGTATGGATGGATGGATGTGGCAGAAACTTTTCCCCCCTGCTAACTCAGAAGCCACTTTGACCGCGGGCTCTCATCTTTTCCATGGCAATGCCACAGTACATGAAGAGTGCACCTGACATGGTTTGACTGACCGCTTGACCATAAAAGAGGTCAAAGGTGACCTTTTTTAAACCCACCTTTACTGGCGGAGGTGTATGCCGGGGTAGGAATCAATCGCACCCGACATGGTTGGTGGAGTTTAGGATCCGTGGGTCTCTCTCCACAACACAGGCATTGTGAACTGACGGGAAGATGGAAGTACAGGTTACCGCTGGGTGCTGGAACACCAAAACTATATTTACGTTTACCTATATTCACATATCTTTACTTTAATCCACTCACATAACCCCCTACAAGTGTGCACCGGGGGGAGGAATCAAGCTCACCCCGGATTCATTCTTGCGCACCCAGCTGCTCTCTCCCCCATGGCTCTCTACCCACTGGTGGTGGAGTGTCGTCAGACGGGGAAACGGAGGTGTATGGTGCTGGAGGAATGATGTGCACCCTGACCGGACAGTGGCTGGGTGGACTGCAGATAAAGCCTAATTTATGCCACTCTGTGGAGCTTATGCTCTGTGTGTTCACAGGAGCATATGCAAATATGCTGTCCAAACTGCTTTTCCAACACATCTGTTAAAGGGAATATCATGCATATACTAGCATACTGTAAATATTTTATTGCTGTTTAAGGTTATTTTCCCTTTGTTTTCACCTACTGTTATTATGATGGGTTTTACTATAATTTATAAACGCCCCATTTTCCAGCTTTATTTTTTTTTACTTGACCTTTCCATAACATTGGTGTCCAAAACTCTGAATACAATATTATATAATTAGTGATCCAATCATAGAAAAAGAATGATTTCATAGGATTCCATGGACCATTCTGCAGG
Organism: Pholidichthys leucotaenia; assembly: GCA_020510985.1. Taxonomy (NCBI): domain Eukaryota; kingdom Metazoa; phylum Chordata; class Actinopteri; order Cichliformes; family Pholidichthyidae; genus Pholidichthys; species Pholidichthys leucotaenia. Next base: position 337,129,169 of record CM035841.1, read on the forward strand.
GTAATTGATTAACATGAGAATAACTGAAGTGAGTACATATTAGTCACTTTACATCTCAGCAGATGTTTAAAATGTTAATTGGTGCAGCAAGTTTCTATATGATAACCTTGCTATTGCTCTTTCTGTATCATCATGCTTAATGCATGCCAGATGCACTGTGGCACTGGTGTACGTCTGCATGTACGTGGACAAAACTTGTTTGCAATTGCTATAGCAGTACCACCATCATTAAACACTGCATGCCATATTCAACGGGCATCAATGCTAGTCTTATATAAGAGGGCTCCCGTGTGCACAGTTGCAGCACTGTGTGACCATGAAAGTGTTCTTTTCAGCTGAGATCATATGAGAAGCAAATTAAGCTGCAAAAGATGCAGTAACATTTCGAGCGGTAGGGGTGCCTTTAATTTTTCAGCACCTTCAAGTGCTGACAGATGCAGACAATGTAATTGTGTCTCCAGCTGTGTTCTCTGTTTTCATGTATATTTGTTAATTGAGTAATGATGGCGGGAGTTGATAGTTTTTTGTATAATTGAATTTGAGAGGAAGAACAAGGCCAGAAATAGGGGACAAGAAAAGAGAGGCCATTTCAAAACTAAATGATGTCAAAAGCCCGCTAACCATGACACTGTCACTTAACTGCCTCACATGTTGGCCCCTGAGGGCTTCTTAGCCTGTGAAGGAGCCGTGTGATTAAAATGATCCCTCAGCATCACACTCTCCTCCCCTACCTGACCCTCCGACTGCCTCCAGCTGCTCCAATCCCTACGGCCCGACAGCCTGGTTATCAGCTCCCGCCACGACAAAACCCCTGTGACTGTGATGCGCTGTCATGATGGGACAGGGACGGTAAAGATGGCACAACGCTTCAGCGCTAAGTCAACACCACAGAGCTGTAACGCCAGAGGAGTGAGAACAGGTGACGATGGAGATGGTGCGTGCAGGGCATTTGCAAGTTCACATCTGTAGCATGCACGCACGCGTTCGTGTGGGCTTCTTCTCGCGTCTGCATTCAGCTCAAGTCTCACAGCTTCCTACCCATCCATCATCTGCAAGGGTTCGCCACAGATGAGAAAGGGATGGAGAGAACTGCGGACATGCTGCTCCTTCAGCATTTATATCTCCTCCTGTGGGGATTATTTATGGTCCAATCAGACTCTGGGTGTTTCCAATTCAACTTAAACCCCAATCCATAAATTAAAGGAAGCCTTGAGAGCATGAAACAAATGGCGCTGAAGTCTCTCCCTCTCTTTGAGTGACCCTTTTCCTTTTCATAATTCTCCCTTCATCCTCTCCAATCCACTCCTGTCAGTCTTTATTATAAAAAAAAAACAAAAAAAACCCCGCAGGTATCAAGAGGGACACGAAAAAAAAGTCACAATGGTTTATGAGTGAGTGAGTGAGTGAAAACACAACATCCACATCACATTTCTTCAAGTGAAAAATAAAAACAGCAAATAAATAAAAACTAGCTTTAAAAACTTAATACATATTATTCGTAGAGAATTTGGGGAAAAATGACTTAAGAAAGAAGTGCTAAAAACGAATAAATGAGTTGTTGTTGTAGTTCTACAACACTTTAAAGAACTACACAAAAGCACCATCTACTTTATGCAGCCTTACAGCCTGATCTACTCACCTTAACAAGCGGTTTGCTACAGCCAGTCCGGACGCCGATTATTTCCTCCACCGGTCAAAATCTTGTGTACATCCGGACGTCTTTTTCCAAACAGTTACAACTTTTGCGCGAACGCCATCACGCTCGTACAATCTAGTTCCCTTTCGCCGATGCCAGTCTGCCTCTTTCCTCCCACGCCGTCCGGTCCGCGGCGGCTGCCGGCGCCGTGCTATGCGAGGCGGGCTGACTCCGCTCCAGCAGAGGCTCCACAAATGAGCCGCCACAGCACCGCCGAGCCTTCAGACCGGGCAAGGAAAGGCAGGGGCTCCGCAAGGGGGGGCCGTGACTGCTGATCCGGTCATTTCTCCGGTTCTGCCCCGGGAGACGGTCCACTGTCCTTCCACATCCGTGTCAGTGCAGTTTGATAGTTAGAAATTATGTTGTTACGATACCAGGTTCGGTTTAGTTTTATTTATCTGTTGTGGCGGTGCGTCACTGAGAGCGATCACATAGTTTCTATGACAATTAGAGGCGCATGTCAATAAATTAGAATGCCATTGAAACCCTGATTTATTACCTCCGCCAAGGGAGGAGGCGATGTTTTTTCAGTGGCGTTGGTTTGTCTGTTACCAACATGACTCAAAAAGTTATGAATGGATTTTGATGAAATTTTCAGGAAAGATGCGTAATGGCACGGGGAACAGATGGTTAGATTTTGGTGATGATCCGAGAGTGCATACCTCCACCAAGGGCTTTGTTTCTATTTGTGCAGCAGGATTACACAAAAACTACTGGGTGGATTTGGATGAAATTTTCAACAGATGTGGTTCTTGGGCTAGAGAGGAACCTGTTACATTTTGGTGATGATCTGAGAATGCATACCTCAGCCAAGGCTCTTATCTTCTCACATTGTCTTAGCAGCAATACTCCAAAACTAATGGACAGACTATGATGCAATTTTCACCACAAATGGCTCTAGGCCTACACAGACCCATTACATTTTGGAGGTGATCCATGACAGATGGAAGGAGCCTTGGCAGAGGTATGGACTCTCTGAGTACTTTTCTAGTTTGAGTAATTCAATTAAAAAAAATTAAACTCATATTATGTAGAGTCATTACACACAAAGTGATATATTTAAAGTGTTTATTTCTTTCAAACTGACACTCTGACAAAAAACAGGTTTTTTTTCTTGTTAACTTTTTTCCAGGGGTAGCTGTGGTGCAGGTGTAGTGTGGCCGACTACTGATCGGAGGGTCAGGAGTTTGATTCCTGCTTTGTCTGCAGTCTCCATGTCGAAGTGTCCTTGAGCAAGACACTGAACCCCCACCTGCTCCTGGTGGGTCAGGCCAGTGCCTGTGTATGGCAGCTCTGCCACCATCAGTGTCTGAATGGGTGGATAACAGGATCTGTAAAGCACTTTGGTCATCTAGAGATGAGAAAAAGCTCTATATAAGTGAATGTCATTTAACATGGTTGTAAGATTTTTTTTTATGACTTACAAGACATACAGTATCAAGAGTGAAATCACTCAAATGTGTCATATTTCTGTTTTTTGCTGTAAAGTTCCACTTAATCCCCGCCCCCCCGAGAAAAGGCGAGTTGAGACAGAGCGTTTTTGGTGACGTAACTGTTATATCTGATAAATGACCAGGACGGAGGCGAGTCTTCATGCAGCAACTAACTAACTTTATTATGAACTTGAGTTTATATACAGAGTGGGCCATGCCCGCCTGACGTCACCCTGTGGGTGGGCACAGCATCCCAGACACACACACTCTCATACCTAACACCCCCCCTTTTACAAAACTGGGAAACCACACACACAATTGAACCTTCCAAATTTAGAAACCCCAATCATACACTAAGAACAGGGAGAACAATATACTGTCATGAACATCCTATCACATTCACACAAAACAATTAAACTGGACCTTGTTTCTTGAAAAAATACAACAAAACCCCATATTATTCACATTCACTCACATGCACACCAGCATCAAATATATACAAACTATACACCTTATCTTATATACATATATACACAGGTATTTACACAAGGACAAAGAACAATTCAAGTAACACCAACGTCTCCGGGCAGCCACCATCCACAAAACTGCCTCAGAGGCCCCAGGCACCCCCACAGCATATGTGCCCTTGGCCTCTGTCCACGTCCAAGGTCGAAGCCCCTCTTTCTGGCGAAGATGTCCCTTCCCGCCATAAGCTTCATCTTCCCTCTGGCCCCGCAGTGCTGCTGTCCAGCACGCCGTCCCACCACGTCCCTCGGACCGCTCCTGACCACCTTCAGCACTGCCATCATGGCTCCAACTAGTCCAGCCCCCCGTGGCCGCACTCTGGTGAAAATGGAAACCTGCTTGTTAGCGCCGTTTGCTGCCTTGGGCGTCTTGCTGTACCGTCCAGAACCCTCATCCAGGATGCTCCGCTGTGCTGCCACCATGTCCAGCTGCCGCTGCTCACTCCCGGGGTTCTCAGCTTCGTGTTCGTCGGCGACCCTCTCCGACCCGGGCGTCTCGACGCAGCTCTCGACTCTCTCGTTCCATGAGTCATGCTGCATAGTCTCCGTATCCAGCCACTGCTCACCTCCGGGACATGCACCATCACCCTCGTCGGGCCCGCTCACCAACCTGGGGTCCTCACCGCTGCATCCATTGCTCTCGGCATTGGTGCTCCGCTGCGCTGTCCACCGTGTCCTGTGGCTGCTGCTCCTCTCCGGGACATGCACCATCATCCTCGTCGGGCCAGCTCACTGACCTGGGCTCCTCACCGCTGCATCCATCGCTCTCTGTGTTGGTGCTCCACTGCGCTGTCACCGTGTCCTGCAGCCGCTGCTCCTCCCCGGGGCTGTCAGCCTGGGGATAACTCCTGCTGCACCACCTCTCTGACGTTCTCGCACATCGTGCCATCCGACCCGTCAGCGCCATGGTCCCGGGCCAAGCTGGGCTCCATGGCTGGTTCGCTGTGTTCAGCGACTGGGTACTCTTCAACCCGTGGTCCTGGTTCTGCCTCGAGGTCCAGTTTGGCGCCCTTAGCCATGTTTTGGCTCGGGATTAGTCTGTCCATTGACTTCGACTGAGCCATTAGCATTCCCCAGCTAACTAGCTCCGTCATCCTTAGCGCCACCAGCTCCTTTGCCCACAGCTCTCTGGCCCTCGCCCGCTCCGCAAAGTGCGCCTCCACGAGCCCGACAGCCTCCACGTAGCCCGACAGCCTCCACGTAGCCTTCACTCATGCCAAGCGAGTCGAGAATCCTTCGGCCCTCCATGCCAAGGTTACGGGTCAGGAGGGCCTGCCACTGTCTCCCGCCAAGCCAAGGGAGACCCAGCGAGTTGATATACTCCTCAAACTCACGTCTCCACTGCGGCCACAAAATCACTGGCTCACCCTGGTTTTCCAGAAATGGCAATAGACGCTGATTTAGCTAGCACGCTGCCATTCTTCTCCTCGTCACCAAATGTTATATCTGATAAATGACCAGGACGGAGGCAAGTCTTCATGCAGCAACTAACTAACTTTATTATGAACTTGAGTTTATATACAGAGTGGGCCGTTCCCGTCTGACGTCACCCTGTGGGTGGGCACGGCATCCCAGACACACACACTCTTGTACCTAACAGTAACTATGCATGAAGCTGGCACGTGGTTAATGTTGAGCCAGTCAGGATTCTCTGGCCTAACTGAATTTATCCTCCAGGAGCTGCATTGAAAACCTGACCCAAATTAAAAAGGGTTTTACCGTTAACCTGCTTTAAAGGACTAGTACAGGTTCATGTCATATCTCAAACAAGTTCATGTTGTCTTCTTAGTGATAAAACTGGTGTTGTTCTTCTATTCAGACAAAGTACAGAGATGTTTCATACCTTGACATATTTCAACTGTCACCTGCAGTCTTTTTCAGAAAACATTATCTGACAATACCAGTTTTATCAGTGTGGTTTCAGTCATTATCCTGAGCCACTGTGCATACAACTGGGCATGTCCTTCAACCAGTAAGCCTTTTTATCACACAAAATTTATCAGATTTATCTGATAATGTAGTGCTAGCCAAATTAGCCTTGTGGGATGTGGGTGGGCCTTGTAATCACAGTGTTATTGTGGTAGACTGCAAGTCTAAAATAGAACATTACTGGCACATGCCTCTAGGGGGAACTACCTGTATTGTTCAGCACTACTATGAAGGGGACACATTAGAATAAGAGTGTGAAAACCCCGCGCAGAATCCATGTTCAGTCTATTATGTGTGTTGCAGAATAAACGGCAGAGTTAGCCAAAGAAATAACTCAAGTGTGATCATTGCTACACGGTAGGATATCACACAATTGGCGACGAGGATTAAAAGAAAAAAATTAGCGGCGAGAAACAGAGAACATTGCAAGTGTGGCGAACTCAGGTGACTCCAGTAGTTCGAGTGCAAGTTCAGAGGAGGAAAAACGAGGTTTCCCCACCACGACGAGCAATGGCGGCTGTAATCGGAACGGTAACCCCTTTTGATAACTCGACTCAGTCATGGGAAGAATATAGTGAAATGTTGGACTTTTTCTTCCAAGCTAATGATATTGAGGAGCCAGACAAAAGGAAGGCTGTACTGTTGAGTGGAGTTGGTGCAACTACTTACAGCTTGTTGAGAAATTTAATAAGCCCTGCATTACCGAAAGATAAAACATACGACCAGCTTACTGCTGAGCTTCAGAAGCACTTCAGCCCCAAACCGAGTGAAATCGTGCAACGATTCAAATTTAATTCACGCATAAGGAGGAACACTGAGTCCATAGCAGAGTATGTGGCAGAATTGAGGAAATTAACACTGCACTGTGATTACAAAGACTCATTGGAAGAAATGTTAAGAGACAGACTTGTGTGTGGAGTGAATGATGACCGTATGCAACGGCGACTTTTATCTGAAACAAAACTCACTTTTGCGAAGGCTTTGGAATTATGCCAAGCGATGGAAACAGCATCTAAAGATGTGAGAGAGATGCAAGGGAAGCTAACAGAGGACACAGCAACGCATGTTCGTGTGCCTAAGACCCAAGTAGGTGTCCACAAAGTGTCGACTGACAAAACTCAGCACAAATTCCCCAGTTGTTATCGCTGCAAAGGCCAGCACAATGCCGCCGAGTGCAAATTTGCCACTGAGCTGTGTCATAATTGTGGCAAGCGAGGGCACATTAAGAAAGCATGTAGAATAAAGGTGGACAGCGCACAGGTGCTGAAAGCGACAGTTAATGGGCAAAAGTATGAAAACAAGGGCCCAGGAAAGGAACAGCAAGCGAATCAACTGAGAGGGGAGGGAGAAAGTGATACAGAAGACATGGGTTTTCACACAATTTACAACACGTCAGAGGAGCTGACCAAGGTAGCGCCCATCACGCGTACCATGAATGTTAATGGAATGAAAGTAACATTTGAAGTTGATACAGGCTGTGGAGTAACCATATTAAGTAAACAGCAATATACACAACTGTGGAAGAAAACAGACACAGCAGAATTAAATCCCTGTTCATTAAAATTAAAAACATACACAGGAGAGAAGCTAGACGTGCTAGGCATGGCACAAGTGAAGGTGCAACACGAAAACAAAGAAAAGGACTTACCTGTAGTAGTAGTTGGGAGCGAAGGACCAAATCTACTAGGGCGAAGTTGGCTACAAGAACTGGCCATGATGGATCAGTTGGTGAATAAAGTGGAATCTCAGCCCAAATTGCAGCTGGAGGAGATCCTCGAAAGACACGCTGAGGTGTTCAAAGAAGGCGTAGGACAGCTAAAAGGTGTCACTGCAAAGATTAATGTGGACAAGGAGGCCCAACCACGATTCTGCAAACCCCGACCGGTACCCTATGCAGTCAAGCCACTGGTCGAAAGCGAGCTACAGAGGCTGCTGGATGACAAGATCATTGAGCCAGTGCAGGTTGCAGAATGGGCGGCGCCCATAGTCCCAGTGAGAAAGCCGGATGGCTCCATTAGAATATGTGGAGATTACAAACTCACTGTCAATCGAGCATCACGGGTGGATCAGTATCCAATTCCTAAAGTGGAGGACCTCTTCGCACAGCTGAATGGCGGCCGACACTTCACGAAATTAGACATGAGTCACGCCTACCAACAAGTAGTCCTGGAAGAAGAATCAAGAAAGTATGTAACCATCAATACACACAAAGGCTTATATACCTACACACGCTTACCATTTGGAGTAGCTTCCAGTCCTGCTATATTCCAGAGAACTATGGAGGGCATCCTAGGTGGAATTCCGAATGTTGCCGTTTATTTGGATGACATCCTTTGTACAGGACCAAATGAACAAGAACATCTGAAAACGCTGAAGGAAGTGCTTCAACGGTTGGAGAAAAGCGGTCTGAGGTTGAAAAGAAGCAAGTGTGAGTTCATGGGAAAAGAGGTGGTGTTCCTAGGCCACAAGATCAACGCCAGTGGTCTACACCCTCTAACAGACAAAGTGGAAGCCATTGCGGAGGCGCCTGAGCCACAAAATGTTACTGAGTTAAAAGCCTACCTGGGCTTGTTGAACTATTACCATAGGTTCCGCCCAAAGCTCTCCACGCTGCTGGCACCACTACATACCTTACTTAAGAAGGAAGAAAAATGGTCATGGGGGGTCAAGCAGCAGAAGGCGTTTGAAGAGTCCAAAGCGCTACTTCAGTCCTGTAGTGTGTTAGTGCACTATGATTCAAACAAACCACTCATCCTGGCGTGTGACGCATCACCCTACGGTGTGGGTGCTGTACTCTCTCATCGTATGGAGGATGGCTCAGAGAGACCCATAGGGTTCGTCTCAAGAACTCTTAGTGCAGCTGAGAAAAACTACTCCCAGCTAGACAAGGAGGGCCTTGCAGTAGTATTTGGTGTAAAAAAGTTCCACAAATACCTGTATGGGAGACAGTTCGCTATAGTGACTGACCACAAGCCACTAATTTCACTGTTCAGTGAAATGAGAGCCATACCCCAGATGACATCTCAGAGAATTCAGAGATGGGCCGTTACATTAGCAGCGTATGAGTACACCATCGTTTACAAAGCCGGACGGGACCATACAAATGCTGACGCGATGAGTAGGCTACCCTTGGATGGAGGAAGAGACAGCACGCCTGAGGAGGAGGAGAGAGTGCTATTGTTTGAAGATATCGGCGTGCCCCTGGTGAACGCACAACAAATAAAGAAGTGGACAGACAAAGACCCTGTTCTAGCAAGAGTGCGAGAATACATCTTGCGAGGATGGCCGAAGATGAACAGTCCTGAGTTCATTCCCTATGCCCGACGACAGGATGAGCTCAGCAACCAGGAAGGTTGTATCCTGTGGGGAGGACGCGTGGTTGTTCCACCACCTGGTAGGAATGCCTTACTGCAACAACTACACCAAGCACACCCTGGCATCACTCGCATGAAAGCGTTGGCGAGGAGCTACATGTGGTGGCCCAACATGGATGCAGAGGTGGAGGCGCTTGTGAAGTCATGTGCGGCATGCCAGGAGAACAGGAACAGTCCTCCAGCAGCCCCACTACATCCCTGGGAAGTTCCAGATAAACCATGGAGAAGAATTCACATTGACTACGCAGGTCCATGGATGGGAAGAAAGTTGAGGTCAACATTTGACTTAATACATCCAGACTTCAGAAACAAAGTGCATGATAAACAAGAGAAACAAAAAGGTTATCATGACATGCATGCTAGAGAGAGAATACTGAGAGAAGGAGACGTGGTCTACACCCGCAACTTTGGCTCAGGACCAGCCTGGGTACCAGGAGAAATAACAGAAAAAACAGGCCCTGTGTCATTCAAGGTGACATTAGGTCATGGACAAGTGGTGAGGCGACACATCGACCAAGTTCATGGTAGGAGCTCCATTCCCCTGCCGATGGCACCAGAGGTGTTGTCTGACACCCATCCTGAGGAGAGCATCAACGAACCACCACTTCAGGTGAAACCTGAGGTAACCGTCTCTGCAGATTCTACGGGCAGCACTGCAGCAGCCGAAACAGTGGAGCAGTCTGAGTCTTCACCTGCAGTTGGCTCACCCGCCGTGAGAAGATCTCAGCGAGCTAGGAGAGCTCCAGACTACTTGAAGGACTATACTTAGTCAGTAGTGAGTTCCCCAGCCACAGGACAAGAATGCGTCCTGGAACCTCACTGGGATGCGGTAGTCAAACCAATTCCCCAGTTAGACTGTTATGTGTGTTATACATATGAAAAAAAAAAAAAAAAAAAAAAGAAAGAAAGAAATTATGTGTATGACACATGTGTTTAAGAAATTAAAAAGTAACTGTGATAGTTCAGGGTTAAATGGGAGTTCCAGGATGTCTAGTAATTGGCTAGTGTAAGTAAGAGTAGTTTAATCTAGAGGGGAGGGATGTGGTAGACTGCAAGTCTAAAATAGAACATTACTGGCACATGCCTCTAGGGGGAACTACCTGTATTGTTCAGCACTACTATGAAGGGGACACATTAGAATAAGAGTGTGAAAACCCCGCGCAGAATCCATGTTCAGTCTATTATGTGTGTTGCAGAATAAACGGCAGAGTTAGCCAAAGAAATAACTCAAGTGTGATCATTGCTACACGGTAGGATATCACAGTTATGTTGTTATTTGGGACATATTATTGTGTGACATGGGTGGTGGCTCCACCTTTCCGGTTTCCCGGGGTATAAGGGGGCTGTGAGTAGGAGGGGCAGTCTCTTTGACCTCACCTCTGCCTGACGGGAGCGCTTGTACTGTGAGAGTGAGTCAACAATAAAGTCTTGTTCAGTTCAACATCCAGCCCCATCCTTGGTTCTTGTTTACCAACATAACACACAGATCTAATCTGTTTGAAGGAGGGGGAAAAGTGAAAAGATTTTGATACTTAACTATAAGAAAAGGTTTTGTTTATAGCAAAAAGGGCATAAGATACCATTTTAGACTATCTAGATTTGTTTTTATAGGGGATTTATAGCCACTGGAGTGTGTCTTTAATTTTGATGGTTATGGCTTATAGCTCATCTTCCTCTTGACAATACCCCATAGATTCTCTATGGGGTTTAGGTCAGCAGAGTTTGCTCGCCAGTCAAGCACAGTGGTACCATGGTCATTAAACCATGTATTGATACTTTTGGCAGTGTGGGCAGGTTCCAAGTCCTGCTGGAAAATGAAATCAGTATCTCTATAAGCCTTGTCAGCAGAGGGAAGCATGATAACACTCTACTAGATGACCGTGCTGACTTTGGATTTGAAAATACACAGTGGACCAACACCAGCAGATGACCTCTTTTCAGATGATAGTAAATTTTGCATTTCATTTGGAAATCAAGGTCCCAGAGACTGTGAAGGAAGAATGGAGAGGTCCAGTGTGAAATTTCCACAGTCAGTGATGATTTGGGGAGCCATGTCATCTGCTGGTGTTGGTCCACTGTGTTTTATCAAGTCAAAAGTCAGCACAGTCGTCTACCAGGAAATTTTAGAGCAATTCATGCTTCCCTCTGCTGGCAGGCTTTATGGAAACACTGATTTCATTTTCCAGCAGGACTTGCAATCTGCCCACACTGCCAAAAATACTAAAACCTGGTTTAATGACCATGGCATCACTGTGTTTGATTGGCCAGCAGGCTCTCCTGACCTAAACGCCACAGAGAATCTATGGAGTATTGTCAAGAGGAAGTTGAAAGACATCAGACACAACAATACAGACAAGCTGGAGGCCATGATCAAAGCAACCTGGGCCTTCCTAACACCTCAGCAGTGCCACAGGTTGATCACCTCCATGCCATGTCACATTGGTGCAGTAATTCATGCAAAGAAGCCCCAACCAAGTATTGAGTGTGTACATGGACATATTTTTCAATTGACCAACATTTCTATTAAAAATTACCGTATTTTTGGGACTATAAGGCGCACTGGATTATAAGGCGCACTATCAATGAACGGTCTATTTGATGGTCTAAATTTCATACATAAGGCGCACCGGATTATAAAGCGCATTAAAGCGAGGTAGTCGGAGCCGGGAAAAAAAAACAATTTGCGTGCATGGAAAGAAAATCCTATCTATAGTCATTATAGACACATATAGCGCGATTGCGAGTGTGAATGACCTGTTCCATGTGCAGGCGGAACGTTTTTAGTCCGTGGCTGTTTACATCGCCATATTGGCCAGAATACTCGTTCGGTACTCGCTCGGTAATCGATACGGCTCGCTCTCCGGCCGTAAATACGTATTTACAGCCGTATTTACTGCTCCTGTTTAGCTGTAAACGGGAGCAGTTTCGATGCCGAAATTTCACATACAAATCCTAATATACGTGTTCTATACACCATTGGCTTTTGGGTATCGGATCTGGGAATTTTTTTTTTTTTTTTTGCGTGCATGGAAAGAAAATCCTATCTATGGTCATTATAGACACATATAGCGCGATTGTCTGCGAGTGTGAATGACCTGTTCCACGAGCAAATGTACGTTTTTTGGTCCGTGGCTGTTTATATCGCCATATTGGCCAGGATACTCGCTCAGTAATCGATACGGCTCGCTCTCTGGCAGCAGCCCCGAGAAGTAAACAATGCAAACAAATGCCGGGACGCTTGAATTCTTTCGTCCCGAAAATATAATTTTTGAATAGTAATTACAGCTAAACAGGAGCAGTTTCGATCCACGATCCATTGGCAGATAGTGGCGTAACTCACTAGCAATTTAACTTTGAACGACCTGTTGACACCAATATAGCGGTTGGAGTTCTTTGGTTAATCCACCCGGAATGATGGCAAGCTCCGAATTAGTTTGCTTCACTTGGGTTTTGACAGTATCGGTGAGATGGGCGCGCATGGAGTGGCAGATCAATAGGGATGGAGATTTGTGGAAGAAGCCATCCGGCCATTATGTTGAAGCACATATTACTCCGCGAGGCTCCTGACTACCGTAATGCTCCGACAATCCATCAAGCGGTTCGGCTTCGTAACTTACCGAAGTCGTACTAAAACATTTTTGACAGATTTTTGAGCGCCGTGTACCACATAAAATCGGTTCGAGGTCAGTAAGCACAACCAGAATTAATACATAAGGCGCACTGGATTATAAAGCGCACTGTCGATTTTTGAGAAAATTAAAGGATTTTAAGTGCGCCTTATAGTCCAAAAAATACGGTATTTTTTAAAAAAAAAAATTTAATGTAATAGTCTAAAAAAAATTTTGAGAAACTGAATTTGGGATTTTCATGAGCTATAAGCTATAACCATCAAAATTAAAAGAAATAAGTTTGTCATTCCCCTCATGGATCGTCACCTTATCGTGGTGAGGGGTTTGCGTGCCCCAGTGATCCCAGGAGTTATGTTGTCCAGGGCAATTTGCCTCTGATAGGGTCACCCAAGACAAACTGGTCCTGGGTGAAGGGCCAGACTAAGGATGATCCATCAGACTCTCATGATAAATTCTAGATCAAGGATTCAGTGTACCCTGCCCGGTATGGGGTTACCGGGGCCCCACCCTGGAGCCAGGCCTGGGGGAGGGGCTTGATGGCTAGCGTCTGGTGGCCGGGTTTCCACCCATGGGACCTGGCCGGGCTCAGCCCGAAGGAGTTACATGGGTCCGCCCTCCAGTGGGCTCACCACCTGCAGGAGGGATCATGGGGGTCCAGTGCTATGTGGATTAGGTGGCGGTCGAAGGAGGAGACCTTGGCAGACTGATCCCAAGCTTTCTAAACTGGCTTTTGGTACGTGGAATGTCACCTCTCTGGTGGGGAAGGAGCCTGAGCTGGTGTACGAGGTTGAGAGATACTGGCTAGATATAGTCAGCCTCACCTCAGCACATAGCTCCGGCTCCGGAACCAGTCTCCTGAAGAGGGGCTGGAGCTCGGCCTTTTCTGGAGTTGCCACGGGCGAGAGGCGACAAGCAGGGGTGGGTATTCTTGTATCCCCCACCTTGCTGCCTCTATATTGGAGTTTTCCGCGGTGGACAAAAGGGTTGCTTCCCTGTGCCTTCGGGTTGGGAAACGGGTCCTGACCATCATTTGTGCCTATGCACCAAATGATGTTTCAGAGTACCCACACTTTTTGGAGTCTCTGACTGGGGTGCTGGAGGGTGCTCCTCTTGGAGACTCCATTGTCCTACTGGGGGACTTCAATGCGCACGTGGGCAACGACAGTGAAACCTGGAGGGGGGTGATTGGGAGGAACGGCCTGCCCAATCTGAACCCGAGTGGTGTTCAGTTATTGGACTTCTGTGCTAACCACAGTTTGTCCATAACGAACACCATGTTCAAGCATAAGGGTGTCCATATGTGCACCTGGCACCAGGACACCCTAGGTCACAGGTCGATGATCGATTTTGTTAGTGTGTCATCAAACCTGCGACCGTATGTCTTGGACACTCGGGTAAAGAGAGGTGCAGCGCTGTCAACTCATCACCACCTGGTGGTGAGTTGGATCCGATGGCAGGGGAGGAAGCCATTCAGACCTGGTAGACCCAAACGTATAGCGAGGGTGTGCTGGGAACGTCTGGCTGAGGCCCCTGTCCTGGAGGTCTTCAACTCCCACCTCTGGAAGAACTTCAACCACATTCCGAGGAAGTCTGGAGACATGGAGTCTGAATGGGCCATGTTCTCCACCTCTATTGTTGAAGCGGCGGCCCAGAGCTGTGGCCGCAAGGTGGTCGGTGCATCTCGTGGTGGCAACCCCAAACCAAGTGGTGGACACAGTGGTGAGGGGGGCCATTAAGCTGAAGAAGGAGTCCTATCAGGCTTGGTTGGCTTGTGGGACTCCCGAAGCAGCTGAGGTGTACCGGCAGGCCAAGCAGAGTGCAGCTCGGGTGGTTGCTGAAGCAAAAACCTGGGTATGGGAGGAGTTCGGTGAGGCCATGGAACAAGACTTTCGGTTGGCCTCGAAGAGATTCTGGCAAACTGTCCGGCGGCTCAGGAGGGGGAAGCAGCTCCCTGTCCACACTGTGTATGGTGCGGATGGGGCGCTGTTGACTTCGACTGGGGATATCATCGGGCTGTGGAAGGAATACTTTGAGGATCTCCTCAATCCCACTGATACACCTTCCACAGAGGAAGCAGGGCTTGTGGATGAGGGGGGTGACTTGCCTATCACAGGGGCTGAGATCACCAAGGTGGTTAAAAATCTCTTTGGTGGCCGGGCCCCGGGGGTGGATGAGGTTGACCCTGAGTACCTCAAGGCCCTGGATGTTGCAGGGCTGTCATGGTTGACACGCCTCTGAAACATTGCGTGGAGGTCGGGGCAGTGTCTTTGGCATGGCAAACGGGGTGGTGGGTCCTCTCTTTAAAAAGGGGGACTGGAGGGTGTGCTCCAGCTTTAAAGGGATCACACTCCTCAGCCTCCCTGGGAAGGTCAATGCCAAGGTACTGGAGAGGGGAGTCCGGCCATTGATCGAACCTCGGATTCAGGAGGAGCAATGTGGTTTTGTCCTGTCCGTGGCACATCGGACCAGCTCTTTACCCTCTCGAGAATTCTCGAGGGTTCTTGGGAGTTTGCCCAATCAGTTTACATGTGTTTTGTGGACTTGGAGAAGGCATTCGATCATGTCCCTCGTGGTTTTTTGTGGGGGGTGCTTCAGGATAAGATAAGATAAGATAAGCCTTTATTAGTCCCACAATGGGGAAATTCCAGGATTGCAACAGCATAGGGATAGCAACACTCAGAGCAACAATCAGAAAGCAAGAAAAAACAACATCTAGTAAACATATGTCCATATTACTATAAATGTATATACTGTATATAGACACACAGTGCAGAGCATTATGGCTGGTGAATGTGCAGCAGAAAGTCTAAGCTCTCTCTCCGCGGATGCAGCGGGCCAGCTGGAAGTCTTTGGGCATGATGGTGACCCCCTTAGCGAAGAAGAGACCCACCAGGTGGGCCTCGCTGGTCTCCTGCAGAGCCATGACGGCGAAGCTCAGGAAACGCAGGACGGTCTTGAAGTCCTGAGCGATCTCCCTCACCAGGCGCTGGACGGGCAGCTTACGGATGAGCAGCTCCGTGGATTTCTGGTAGCGACGGATCTCTCTCAGAGCCACGGGCCTGTGACGGCGAGGCCTCTTCACTCTGCCGGTGGCCAGAGCGCCTCTCCGAGCAGCCCTGGTGGCTAGCTGTCTCCTGGGGGGCTTCTTCCTCCAGTAGATTTTACGGGCGGTCTGCTTGGTTCTTGCCATCGCTCTTTATTATTCTGTCTTATATTTCTTTCACGCCGCCTAAACTCCAGCCCGGCACCCGCGTCCTTTTCGCTACAGCTCCCGGTATGTCGAGTTTCCCATTAGCACCGGGCGGCGGCCAAGTGCTAGCTAGCACTAGCTCCTCCCCGCTGTAACGTCTCCCGCTGCAAACCGTGGCTCCGTCCGCCGACCCGGGAGACCCCCGGGGCGATCCGTGCGTCCGTGATATATATACAGAGTGAAAGGTGTAGAAAGAAGAAGGAAGATAAAAAAAAGGCTGTTGCAACAGGCAGCCGACTCGTGTGGCGCCGCCGGTCCGGCGGAACCGGAAGCGGAAAAAAAAAAAAAAGGAGTATAGGGTATCGGGCTTGTTGTTACGAGCTATTCGGTCTCTGTACCACCGTTGTGAGAGTTTGGTTCGTATTGCCAACACTCGGTCAGACTCATTCCGAGTGAGAGTTGGACTCCGCCAGGGCTGCCCTTTGCCACCGATCCTGTTCATAATTTTTATGGACAGGATTTCTAGGCGCAGCCAGGGAATGGAGGGTGTCATGCTTGGTGACCACAGGATCTCATCTCTGTTGTTTGCAGATGATGTTGTCCTGCTGGCTTCATCCAGCAATGACCTACAGTTCTTGCTGGGATGGTTTGCCGCTGAGTGTGAAGCGGCTGGGATGAGAATCAGCACCTCCAAGTCTGAGTCCATGGTCCTCAGCCGGAAAAAGGTGGATTGTCCTCTCCGGGTTGGGGACAGGCTCCTGCCCCAAGTGGAGGAGTTTAAGTATCTTGGGGTCTTATTCACGACTGAGGGGAGAATGGGGCAAGAGATTGACAGACGGATCGGAGCAGCATCTGCAGTGATGCGGACGTTGTACTGGTCTGTTGTGGTGAAGAGGGAGCTGAGTTCTAAGGCAAAGCTGTCGATTTACCAGTCAATCTACGTTCCTACTCTCACCTATGGTCACGAGCTTTGGGTAATGACCAAAAGAACGAGATCGCGGATACAAGCGGCTGAAATGAGCTTTCTCCGTAGGATTGCTGGACTCACTCTCAGAGATAGGGTGAGGAGCTCAGTCATCTGTGAGAGGCTCAGAGTAGAACCGCTGCTCCTCCACATTGAAAGGAGTCAGTTGAGGTGGTATGGGCATCTGATTAGGATGCCTCCTGGACGCCTCCCACTTGAGGTGTTTTGGGCACATCCCACTGGGAGGAGACCCCGGGGCAGACTCAGGACTCAGTGTAAAGACTTTGTCTCCCAGCTGGTCTGGGAACGCCTTGGTATCCCCTCTGAAGAGCTGGAGCAGGTGGCTGGGGAGAGGGAAGTCTGGGCTTCTCTGCTTGAACTGCTGCCTCCGTGACCCGGACCTCCGGAAAAGCGGTAGAAGATGGATGGATGGATGGATGGAGTTTGTCATTGAAAAGCTGATTTATTTCACTAATTTACTGAGATGCACGTGTATACCTAAGATCAGTCTTGGCCTAACTTAGAGGTTTATAATTGACAGGGCAAATATTAAAATTATTTATATCCGAATCGGGAAAAATAACAGAAGTAAACAAGCCACCATTCCACTTCCAGACATATACCCCTGTTTGAGCACATGTTGTCCTTACTACACTGCATTTTATTTTTATGTTTTCTTTTACTGTATTTAACATCACATTTGACAAAAATGCTGAGGAGAGCTGGAGGAACATCTATGGTTCTCCAATGCTCTAAAAGCAGTGGAAAATTTCAACTATAAAAACCCCCCCAGCAAAACACAGATTTTTTTCCATTATCCTGAGTAGAAATCTGCAAAATGCAAGAAAGATTGCAATAACAGCCACAATTCTAGTCCAGATTTCAGATCTGTGCCGTTTCATTTTAGAATCACTTCGGGGAGGAACTGTCATGAACCGGCCCTCTCCGAGGGCAAACAGGACGCCAAACGCAGACTGTGAGTTTTCAATTTTATTAACTAAAAGTAAAACTACATACAAAACACAAATCGACGAAAAACACAGCTCTGCAGCTGGAGTGAAAAATGCCTGAGTAACCACGGACCAGAATATAGACAGAAAAGTAATAACTTGGCTTGACAATAACGAGAGCTAGAACAGATAAATAATACTTAACTTGGCTAGAAGTCCACGGGTTACCAGACAGGACAGAAACGACACCGCTGTACTAGGGAAGTGGCGCCAACTGCTTAAATAGGCAGCCCCAGATTACAAACACCTGCGGGGTCACAAGTGGTGATCATTGCACGCAACTGTGACAGCCCACGAATAGAATCTGACAGCCGGAAGTGACGCGCAAGCTGTCACAGCACCCACAATGATCAAAACAATAAACCAAAAACAAGAAATATAGAAACTAATCATGAACTAATCAAAACCAGGAACCAATACAATGAACAGGGTGAACAGAAGAAATAAACAATCAGAAAAAGACAAAACTAAACAGACAACTAGGCATGGCCCCCGCCCGTGCACCGGCTCATGACAGAGCCCCCTCCTCAAGGGGTGGAACCCAGACACCCCAGGGTAGCATCACAAAAAACAACCCCCCCCCCCCCACACACAGAAGACCCCCCCAAATACAAAACATCACACAGAAAACATGACACCATGACTGCTGTGTCTCTAATTAATGAGGAGTCGAGGTTACGTTTTGTAGTTTTATTAGAACACGAGCCAGGAACACAGGAGTCACTACCGCTAGCCTGAGAGCCACAGTGAAGAGACAAGATGTTTCCCGCTACTGGCTTATATACCCCAGGTGACGCCACCCCCCCAGAGTCGGGGGCCACCCCTCTACACACTAGGGCACCACCATAATAATAATAATTACATATATATATATATATATAAATAATATACTATCCAACAATAACCATGACAGCATAAGCAGAAACTAAAGCGAGGCATGGCCAGACTCAATACCAGATAAAAAGCAAACATAAATAAACCAAACCTAAACATAACTATGACACTAAAAATAAATACTAATAAATAAGACAATAAAGAATTAGACTAAGACTAAGATATAATCAAACTGAGGGTGTATGTTCAAAATGTAGCAAAAAGAAAATAAAGCCAGTCTAAAATGAAATATAACAAAGGCCACTAATTTTCTCCAAACTTGAGATAGTAACTAAAAACAAATTAGCAAATTAATTTCTTCAAATAACTACAAAAAGAAGAGAAGCAAAAATACTTGAACAGAAAAACAATTAACAGTAAACAACCAACCCATTTCCCAAAAAATAAAGGAACAAAACAATTTCATGAAGTAAAAATGCTGCCAGCTTTAAATGCAAACGTGGTTCATAGTGCAAGCCTAGCAAACCCTGCCAACAAGAAAAACAACCCACCTCAGGGGGGAGGAGGGGGAACCCAGGCACGGAGGGACCGAAACAAAACACACAACCAAAAGAAACCCAAAAGAAAACACTCATGACCCACAAAACAGTACAGCAGGTGCTGAAAACTCAAAGGCCTTGGGAGAGAACCCAAAGCAGCTCAGGTGGCCTGCCTGAGTCCCAGGACCATCGGGGCGTATGGTCCAGAGCATCCGGTGGCCACCCCGAGTTCTTCAGCCACCCACACGGATGGTCTGGCCCTTCAGGTGGCTGGCCACAGTCCCTGAGCCACCCCAACTGTCAGGCAGCCTCCCAGCATCCCTGAACCTATGGGCCGCAACCCCCCCCCCCCCCCCGGGGGTGGCAGCTGAACCCAGCGGCCAACACGGACCATGGGAGCCGGAAGGCGGCGTCCTCCTGAAATGGGTGACCAACCAGCGTGAACCTCCAGCGGTGCCCAATGACCCTCAATAAGCCTCGGCAAAGATGAGGGACCCTCGGCAACCTCAGGCGTAGCAGCACCTGTGGCGGCCACGGACTGGGGCATAGCTGCACCCGTGGCAGCCCTGAACTGGGGCATAGCAGCACCCATGGTGGCCCCGGACTGGGGCATCACTGCACCCACGGCGGCCACAGACGGCGGGACAGCAGCACCCTTGGACACCACAGACGTCAGGACAGCAGCACCCTTGGGGACCACAGACGGTGGGACAGCAGCACCCACAGAGGCCTCGCACTGAGGCATGGCACTCTTGGCCATCTTGGACTGAGGTGTGGCACCCTCGGTGGCCTTGGACTGAGGTGTGGCACCCACGGCAGCCTCAGACTGAGGCATGGCACCCACGGCGGCCTCGGACTGAGGCATGGCACACATGGCAGCCCCCAGGCTGGAATGCAGCACCCGCAACGGACCCAGACTGAGGCGCAGCACCCACGATGGACTCAGACTGGGGTGCATCATCCATGACGGCCCCAGGCTGGGGCATAGCACCCACAACGGCCTGGACGGATGGGGAGCAGTACCCACGGAGACCTCAGCTGGGGGGGGGCAGCACCCACGGAGACCTCGACCGGCAGGGAAGCAGCACCCACAGAGACTTCGACCGGAGGGGGAGCAGCACCAATGGAGCTCTCGACGAGAAGGGAAACAGCACCCACGGAGACCTTGGTGACCCTAGATGGTGGCTCAGACAAAGGAACAAAGACAGGAACACACACCAGATCAGAGTCACCGGCAGCAGTGGAGCGTGGCGAGGGAAACCCAAGTGCGACTGAGGGCTGCACCTGGTTCCCCCCACCAAGTACCAGGCAAGATTTCTCTGGGCTACATAAGGAAACCTGCCTGCGCTCAAGCTCCACCGCCATCCAGGACTCCAACAATTCCACCGTGGCAGTCCAGACCTCCAGTTGGACGGTTGGCGGGACCCTCAAGGAAGTGGCTGGTGCTGGACTCGCCGATGCTGTAGGCTTTTCCACTACACGCCAGCTCCCTCCCAGGACTGGTGGACCCTCCGGGGATGAAGGAGGAGGAACGGGAGAAACAGGAGAGGTAAAGGTTGCAGCAGCTGATGATGAAAGCTCAGCCAAGACTGAGCTTTCTCCACCAGAAATCAGGCAAGGCATTTCATCATAAGTTGTTAAAAAAATTAAATGACACTTGCCTTAACTCCCGGGGCTTGGTGATGGCTGCCATCAGGCCAGACAACGTCTGTCTGGTGCGGTGGGCGGAGCACCGGAGTTGGGGAAAGCTCCGCTGTAAGCTCAGGCGCTGTCTCTGCTGGTGGTGCTCTCTCCAGCTGTGGCAGCAACTCAGGGAAGAGCCACGGCTTTTAATGAACAAGGAGCTCCATCACAGCTGCCACCACCCGTTGACGTTCCTCCAGTTCCTCTGCGCTGGGTCCTCCAGGAGGCGAGAAGGCTGCATATCCGATGCAGTCGGTTTCGGGACTCGGCTCGACAGACGGAGGCGGGACCGCAGCTGGGTAGTGACCCCGAGCTCGGAGCTTCTGTCCCCGGGGGTGTTTCTTCCACAGCACAGGCTCAAGTGGCAGAGGGGCTCTCCCTTGCTCGCGAAGCCGGTGTTGAGCATGATAAACAGAGGTGAGGAGGTCTGTCAGTTCGGGGATGCTCCACAGGCTGGGGAACCCCTCAATCACCTGTGTCGCGCAGTCCCAAACCTGGAGCTCCTCCTCTGGAGTGTGGGTTAGGTGAACCCGAAGAAAGAACTCTAAAGAAAAAAATATGGGAGGGAAATGAAAAACGAAACTCACAGTCAGCTGGCATCCAATTGGCAGCAGCGTACTGTCATGGACCGGCCCTCTCTAAGGCCAAACAGAATGCCAAATGCAGATTGTGAGTTTTTAATTTTATTAACTAAAAGTAACACTACATACAAAACACAAATCGACAAAAAACACAGCTCTGCAGCTGGAGCGAAAAATGCCTGAGTAACCACGGACCAGAATATAGACAGAAAAGTAATAACTTGGCTTGACAATAACAAGAGCTAGCACAGATAAACAATACTTAACTTGGCTAGAAGTCCACGGGTTACTAGACAGGACAGAAACGACGCTGCTGCACTAGGGAAGTGGTGCCAACTGCTTAAATAGGCAGCCCCAGATTACAAACACCTGCGGGGTCACAAGTGGTGATCATTGCAGGCAGCTGTGACAGCCCGTGAATAGAATCTGACAGCTGGAAGTGACGCGCGAGCTGTCACAGCACCCACAATGATCAAAACAATAAACCAAAAATGAGAAATACAGAAACTAATCATGAACTAATCAAAACCAGGAACCAATTCAACAAACAGGGTGAACAGAAGAAATAAACAATCAGAAAAAACTAAACTAAACAGATAACTATGCACGGCCCCTGCCCGTGCACCGGCTCATGACAGGAGCAACTCTGTTTCTGTGTTGCGCACCAACAGTATTTAATGATGTATATGTACTTCTGAGTTTTCTTGTCATCCTTTAACCAATACAGTGAGTAGAGCAGCTCCTCCCCCTTCCTCCAGAACTCCTTATATTTATTCTCTTGTCTCCATCAAAGCTAATATGCCATTCTCATGAAAAAATTCTGCATATTGGGCTGTGGTGTGGGAAAATTATGAAGTTAAAGCAAAGTTTATACTTATACGATCTGAATGCTGATTTTGACATTATGCACTTGTAAAATAGGTTGGAAAATACTTTTTTGGGATCTTAAAATCTTGGGGAAGTATTTGTTTGAGAAAATGGTGAACACTTAGCAATCATTTTTAATCTCAACTTGTTTCTCTTATACTGGATTTTTAAAAATCCCTGATTCATCATGAAATACTTGGAACCTACACCTACTACCTTGGAACATACAGTGCATCTGGAAAGTATTCACAGCACTTCACTTTTTCCACATTTTGTTATGTTATAGCCTTATTCCAAAATGGATTAATTAATTTTTTTCCTCAAAATTCTATTCTACACACAATACCCCATAATGACAACATGAAAAACATTTTTTTTTTCTGAGATTTTTCAAATTTATTAAAAATAAAAAACTAAGAAATCACATGCCCATAAGAATTCACAGCCTTTGCTCAATACTTTGTTGATGCACCTTTGGCAGCAATTACAGCCTCAAATCTTTTTGAATATGATGCCACAAACTTGGCACACCTACCTTTGGGCAATTTCGCCCATTCCTCTTTGCAGCACCTCTCAAGCTCCATTAGGTTGGATGGGAAGCGTCGGTGCACAGCCATTTTCAGATCTCTCCACATATGTTCAATTGGATTCAAGTCTGGGCTCTGGCTGGGCCACTCAAGGACATCCACAGAGTTGTCCTGAAGCCACTCTTTTGATATCTTGGCTAAATGCACCAAATCTCTGTCTGTATGTGTGTCTATTTGTGTGTTCCTCACATATCTCTCAAACCATTCGTCAGACTGGCCTCAAATTTTATAAGTGCTTTTCTGAGGTTACGAGGGTGTGCTCAGTCAAAATATGTAATTTTTATCAATAACAGTTTAGCCACAGCTCCATTTCCTCATGCTCTGACTTCTAGAAGTGTGGGCGGGGTTTCGGATTGACTCCGTACTGATTGTATAATACGCGGCATCATGACCAGTCACCAGAGCATTCCGTAAACAAAACAAGGAAGTGAAAAGCGACAAATTTGACCAGAAAAAGAGAATACTGAAGATTTAATGCTTAAAAAAATATACTATAATGTTGCTGTGATTGTGCAGCTCTAAGGGATAATTTGGCATATGTGGAGAACACAAGGTGCGCAGATGCGCTGAGGGGGGAGCAGCAGCTGGACTGCAGTCCTTCAAGGGGAGCCAAGCCCAATCTGCCCGGTTAAGGGGAGTCTTGGCTGCTGCTTCACCCGTTGTTTGTGGCAGTGCCTTGCATGGCAGCAACCCCTCTGACTGTACATGTGATTAACATTGTAGGTAGGAGAAACATAATTTTATTCTACTGTACATGACTGGCTGTATGGACTGAATGACAATAGAGATTTCTTCTTCTTCTTCTTCTTCTTCTTCTTCTTCTTCTTCTTCTTCTTCTTCTTCTTCTTCTTCTTCAACCGTGTGTCACCACTGTCCTTTGCGGCACCATGGGTTCAACATGGCGCTTCTCCCAGTGTGCTCACACGGCTATCTAAAAAGTAAAAGTTAATAATAATACCACCATGATTGTGGAGCAGAATGACTTTACTGATTGCATATCATATGTGGACACATATGCACGCTTTGACTAAACGACGATCATGACCAAATACACAAAAATGCTCAAATAACGAAATAAATCATTTTTAATTTACTACAAATGGGCAACACTGATTCAACAGTTGCAGCCAAACAGGTCATTCTGCTGTGTATAATAATGTTCGGTGTTTCGTACTTATAAAATTGCTAGAATATAAAAGGATGCACTACAGTTGTCATGGTCTGAGCGTTGATTCTGTCTGCGCTCGGGCTGTTCAGTATTTTCCCTGTGTCATCCCATTTCAGGCCGTGTTTATGGCCTCTAGGGCTTTTATTGTGACAGCGTCACGGCGGGACTTCTGGCTGTCAGAGCCAGCTGCACCGTGACAGCTGATTCACATTCCTTTGATTACATTCTCATTTCCTGATTATTCTAAGTGCCTTATTTAAGGGAGCAGCTGAGGTTACTCCTGGCTGCGACCTCGCATAACGTTGGTTCCCCACAATGTTCGGCTGGAGTCCCTAACCCCAGCTCCAGTTACCCTTTGATTCACCGTGTTTCCGTAAGTTTAATCCCTAGTCTGTGTATATCGTTATAGTGTCTTCGCTGTAGCCATTGTTCGTGTCTTTGCCCCACGTGGCTGTTTACTTTGTCATTTGTAGTTTTGTTAATAAATATGCAAACTCATCGGCTGGCCTATAACGTCTCATTAATGGCCCATGAGGGCCATCCATGACAGTAGGTCGCAGCCAAAATGAGACGCCAGTCACCGTGAGTTTGTGTTGGGCTTGTAGTTTTTCCTTTTTCCATGTACAAGCATGTTAGGAGATGGCGTCACCAGGAAAAGGCTATTCTGGGAGCTTCGGCTACAAACTGATCGTGTTTCTTATAGAGCTAGATGGCCTGCTCTCTAATGCTCGTCGTGACGTCACTCCCGACGCCTCACGCTGGTACTTGGACCTCACAGAGGCTGCAATTAACCGCAACCCTCACCATGCCAACCACGCCGAGGTCAGGACGAGGATGGTGGAAATCACGGCACTCCGGGAGAAGAACCGTGGACCGGAGGGGAATTCGGGCAGGAAGCTGAAGGCGAGGCATCCCCGTTCCTCGCCTCGGGATCCAGTTCCTGTCTCCCATCCAGCCCAGGAGTCCACGTCGCCCAAGTGCCGTTCCCGTCCACAGTGGAGGAGGAGATCAGCCAGGATTACCCCAGAAGAGACGCAGTGGACAGCTGAGCTCATCTGGGGCCGTGTGGCTGAGGCTCGCTCCGCCGTCCATCCTACCCAGATCATGAAGCATGTGATGGCGGCAGTCAGACTGGTGGAGGTCAGTCCTGAACTCCATGAGTACTCCAAGTACGTTGAACTGTTAGCCTCTGTCTCCGCGCAGGAGCAGCGTTTCCCAGACCTAACCTTTGCCTCGCCATCTGCTGGTAAATGTCGTCATCCTGCTTGTAATAAGCCTCAGCGAGATCCCCGTCCGGATCCAGTTCCGAGTAGCCGTAAGAACTCTGCCTCCCAGCCAGCTGTTGCCCCTGCATCACAACAAAAGGGAAAGACAGCAGCCTCCGCCTCCGGGTCTTCTGTTTCCGCTGTTCCGTCAGCTCCTCGTCCCCAGACTGCCTCAGCTGCTCCTCCCTCCTCCTCGACGCTCTCCCCAGTTGCTGTGAGCTCCACGAGTCCTACTCCGGCTGTGCCCGTCATCGATCCTGTGCGAGTGGCTCCTCTTCGTCTTCCCGGGGGATCCTCCATCACCATCCGTAGGGGGAAGGGAAGAACCAAGCCCATTACAGCAGGCACTATTGGCCCTCTGGAGAAAGGGCAAGTGCTATTTCATTCTCTTCCTCCGTGCTATGAAATGCCTTGTCTGACTCCTGGGGGTGGAGTTTGGGGTTCACAGTCCCCAGAGCTTCCTCCTGCTGTAACCATTAATTGTGAACCAGCATCCTCTGTGTCTCCTTCCCCTGAGTGTCCCCCGGTGCCAGGAATACACCGCCGGACAAAGAAGGAGCCTGTGGCCCTAGAGAGCTTGGAACCAGCCCCTCAGCCACGTCACGGGCAGAGGAGGAGGGCGGACTGCCAATTGGAGCCTGTGCCGACGATTAAGCGTCCCCGGGTCTTCGTGGAGGAGTGGTTCGGCCCAGCAGGCCACGGATCCCCTGCTACCACGCCGTGTGGGCCTTTGGCGTGGACTTCAGGGCCAGGGAGTCTCCAGACTGTGAAGTCTATCATGCCGGCTGCGGAGCCCACCGCAGTCGAGTGGGAACCAGGAATGGACCTCCAGCTAATTGAGGCTGGATCGTTGGAGTCCTGGACAGCGGTGGAGCCCGAGATAATAATAATAATAAGTTTATTTATAGAGCACTTTTCACAGACAGAGTCACAAAGTGCTTAACATGGTAAAAAACAAAATAAAAACACAGGCACATAAAACAGTAAAAAAATAAAAACAAAGTAAACAGTAAAAGCACATAAAAATACAATCAACACATAGTTAATTAAAAAGCCAGGCTTCTTAAAAACATCAATGGAAGGTGCAGATCTAAGTTCAAAAGGTAAGGAGTTCCAAAGTCTGGGAGCAACAGCAGCAAAGGCTCTATCGCCAGATCAGGCAAGATCTCTATTTTGTCTTTCTCTTCTCTATTCTGGAGCATTATTGCCTGTCTCTCGGGGAAACGAGCCAGGTGCGGCCGATCGCTGCATCTGAGCTTGTCTTGCCAGGCTCTGCCGCCGCTGGTGATCCTGATCCCGGTTCTTTCTCTTCCTCTGAGCCTTCTCCCAGGGTCACCGGTGACGAGCCTGTTCCAGTCGTCGTCTTGGATGTTCCAGGTTCGTGCTCGGAGGCCATCCCTGGTGCTGTTCTGGCCCAATCGGGGTCCGTCGTGGGTGCGGCTCTGACCCAGTCAGGGTCCGTAGTGGGTGCAGCACCGACCCAGTCGGGGTCCGTCATGGGTGCAGCACTGGCCCGATCGGGGTCCAGCAAGGACACAGTGCCGGTTCGATTTCAGTTCGGAGAAGGAGCTGCAGATCCTCCGCCGTCTGATGCCGGACTGGTCCCTCATCTTTCCCCCTGTCCTTCTCCACCGGGTGCCACTGGGGTTCCCTGGATTCGGTTCGGCTTTCCCTCGCTATCCCTCTCGGTAGGGAGGCCCCCACTGAGTTTTCCCCTCCGGTCCTGGTGGCCTAATGACGCGGGTCAGCTGCCTGGGAAACTGCTTCGCCGGTTCGGCATTCTGGGTCGGCCACCCGACTAGAACTGTTTTTTTTTTTTTTCCTTCTGTGCTCTGCCTGCTGACATCCCTGTGCTTTTTTTTCCCCCTGTAATTTGAAGGGGTGCTCTTTTTGTTTTGTTTTTTTGTCCTTACCTGTTGCTAATTATGGAACTATTTGTATATTGCTGATCAGTAGTTTTTGAATTTTTTTCCTGGTGTTATAGGATTCTGTGTATTTTGGTGATGTACCTGTATTTTAGTTCTCCCTCTCCTCTGTAGTATGAGAGATGCTCCTTTGTTTTTTGTCTTTGCCTATTGATAATATTGGACTATATTTGTAGTGTTGCTGGTTGAGTTTTTTTTCCCTCTTGTGTTTATAGGGTACTATATGTTTTTGTTATGTACCTGTTTTCTACTTTTCTTGTTCCTCTGTAGTTGAGAGATGCTCTTTTGTTTTTGTCTTTGCCTGTGTATAATAGTGGACTTTAATTGCAGTATTGCTGCTTCTCTGTAGTTTGAGGGGTTTTTTTTTCTTGGTGTAGAATTTTCCTTTTTTGGTTCTCTCCCTCCTGGCCTGTTTCCCCCTCCACCCTCCCTGGGTCGGCTCTGGTAACCTTCTAGTTGGGGGGGAGGCTTGGATGTCACGTTTGCGCCTGGAATGCACCTTTTGAGCGGGGAGTACTGTCATGGTCTGAGCGCTGATTCTGTCCATGCTCGGGCTGTTCAGTACTTTCCTCGTGTCATCCCATTTCGGGCCGTGTTTATGGCCTCTAGGGCTTATACTGTGACAGCGTCACGGCAGGACTTCTGGCTGTCAGAGCCAGCTGCGCCGTGACAGCTGATTCACATTCCTTTGATTACATTCTCATTTCCTGATTATTCTAAGTGCCTTATTTAAGGGAGCAGCTGAGGTTACTCCTGGCTGTGACCTCGCATAACGTTGGTTCCCCACAACGTTCGCCTGGAGTCCCTAACCCCGGCTCCAGTCATCCTTTGATTCATCGTGTTTCCATAAGTTTAATCCCTAGTCTGTGTATATCGTTATAGTGTCTTCGCTGTAGCCATTGTCCGTGTCTTTGCCTCACGTGGCTGTTTACTTTGTCATTTGTAGTTTTGTTAATAAATATGCAAACTCATCGGCTGGCCTATAGCGTCTCATTAATGGCCCGCGAGAGTCAGTGGGTCTCAAATATTGAGACAATATTGAGACAATGGGTCTCAAATATTTGTAAGCATGTCCTGTTATAGTACTGCATGAGATTATTGATGATACACTATAAACTACACAAACAAACTCAAACAATTATAATGATGACTGAACAACTCCCCTTCCCCAAAGTGCAAGATACAACACTTATGGATATAACTCATAAAAGATCACACAAATAGGTCTGACAAACAAATAAACAAGGGTTCTTAAACAGTCTGTAATACTGGATGTCCCATTCATTTTCAATAATTCTGTAATTAATATTTACACAATCAAATAAATCTTAATGTTCAGTCCCCTTCATTTTTGTCAAAGTCTAACATGTGATTGCCTACACATACGCTACACCTCTTTGTATTCCACTTTCAAGCACAGGCTACATTTGGGCCTGGAAAGCCTAATTGGCCTACCTGTTTTCAAACAAGAATACCCGCTTTCTACAGGCACGCACTAGTTTTTAATAAATTTGTAAAAATCTCAAAAAAAAACAAACAACATTTTTCATGTTGCCATTATGGGGTATTGTGTGTAGAATTTTGAGGGAAAATTAATTTAATCCATTTTGGAATAAGGCTGTACCATAGCAAAATGTGGAAAAAGTGAAGCATTGTGAATACTTTCCGGATACACTGTAGATTGTGTGTATGTGCATTTTTTTTATGCTCACCTCACAAAGGGTGGGTCAGATCATCATTTTTTCATGTATAACATCTAAAACATGTGGTGGTTACAGGTGAGCTTCTGCTTTGAGCTCTCAGGTAACCCCCACCTGTTTCCTGCCCCTCATACACCCTGAAATACTATATAGGTTCTCCTCTTCTCATCACAATAGACTGCCACCTGCCTGATTTATCCATGAAACAGGAGCTGCAGATACACCACAATCATCTTATTTGTTAGAAGAATGAATGGATTGATTTCCACAAGGCCTGCAGGTGTCAAAATCTGTTTCAGTCTAAACAAGCAGCTGCTAGGATATAATGTTAATCTCTATAGAGTGGTCTGAGGATCCCGATCCACTGCTAACTGGACTAGAGCGTTCTCTCAGGTAATTAAATGCACATCATTGTAAAGGTTTGGACATGGTTGTGCTCATGTCCTCACTTTATGTCCATATGTGATTCTTCTTTTATTCTCAGGACATGAGTTCAACCATGTCCCCACCCTTTGTTAGTTATACTTTTTTTTGTGTTTTCCTCTTATGTATTTTTAGTGATCATGTTTATTATTATTATTAATGGCCTGTTATGTTCTAAGTCTGTGTCTCTGTGGTCCAGGTCTCTGTCATAAGCATTTTCTGAGCTATGTCTCCTCTGTGGTCCTCTGTTCATGTTCTGTGTGATTGTGTGTGTGTGTAGCCCTGCACTGTCAGCTCTCATTTCCTCATGTATCAGCCGTTTGTCATGATTGTCATGATGACCTGTGTCGTATTTTCTTGATTATTCTCTCTGTCTATATATTGTGTTGTGGTGGCACAGCGGGAGGTCTGACTCGCACCCAGGACTTTGGGGAATGGGGGGAAGGAAGGAGACATGGTAATGCGGGTGCCTCAGGCGAGAGAGAGGAATACAGGTGCTGTGGCACCCGTTGGGGGGAGAGCTGAAAAGATGAGAAGCAGGTTTAGGCGCCAGAGCGCCAAGGGAGAGAAAAGTTCTTTAGACTCTTTTGTTCTTTCACACTGGGAACTGCAGGTGTGAATGTATTGAGATGTAATGTATGTATGATAATGACATGTACTCTCGGTGCCAAAGAAGAGAATATGAAGATGTATAAAAGGTTGGCTTTGGCACCCAGAGAGGGTTCTTACTTTGCTGAGGGAGGAATAAAGTCTGTGTCTACAAGCTCGTGTCTCGTCTTTGTCCATTCCTCTGGTGGATGGGAGACTCTGGGCAGCCACCGGATGCTTTTGGCCATACGCTCCAGTGGTCTTGGGACTCAGGCAGGCCACCCGAGCTGCCTCGGTCGCTCTCCAGTGGCCCTTGGGTCTTCGCCACCTGTCATTTTGTGCTGTGGGTCATGAGTGTTTTCCTTTGGTTTTCTTTTGTTTTTTGGTTGTGTGATTCGTAGTAGTATCCTTATTGTCCTGTTTAGTTATCGTGTTATTTTGTGGTTATGGTATTGTTTTTATTTTGTGGGGTTGTGTTATCTCAGTCTGTATTATGTGGTTTCTTCCCCATTTAATAGTTATTTCTTTACTGGTCGTTTCTGTTTACTCTGTTCTTGTATTATTATTTATTTTGTTGCGGTCCCTCCGTGCCTGGGTTCCCTCTCCTCCCCACGCCCCCCCTTTCCCCAGGGCAGGTTGTTTTTCTGGTTATTTCATTTTTTATGTTTTTCTATTGATGCAATGTTTTTTTCTGTGAGATCTTTTGTTGAGAATGCACAGTTCTTATTTGTCTATGAGATGTTGAATTCCTGCTCAGGACCACAAACTCTTTGTGTTAATTTTTTCTTGTTGGTGTGGGGGGGATCTTCTTTCATACAGGCCTGATTGGTGGATTGCTGCAGAGATGGATGTCCTTCTGGAAGGTTCTCCTCTCTTCACAGAGCAATGCTGGAGCTCTGACAGAGTGACCATCGGGTTCTTGGTCACCTCCCTGACTAAGGCCCTTCTCCCCTGATCGCTCAGTTTAGATGGCCGGCCAGCTCTAGGAAGAGTCCTGATGGTTCCGAACTTCTTCCATTTACAGCTGATGGAGGCCACTGTGCTCATTGGGACCTTCAAAGCAGCAGAAATTTTTCTGTACCCTTCCCCAGATTTGTGCCTCGAGACAATCCTGTCTCGGGAGGTCTACAGACAATTCCTTTGACTTCATGCTTGGTTTGTGCTCTGACATGCACTGTCAACTGTGGGACCTTATATAGACAGGTGTGTGTCTTTCCAAATCATGTCCAATCAACTGAATTTACCACAGGTGGACTCCATTGAAGGTGTAGAAACATCTCAAGGATGATCAGTGGAAACAGGATGCACCTGAGTTCAATTTTGAGCTTCATGGCAAAGGCTGTGAATACTTATGTTCATGTGATTTCTTTTTTTTTTTTTAATAAATTGCAAAAATCTCAAAAAACTGTTTTCACGTTGTCATTATGGGGTACTGTGTGTAGAATTTTGAGGAAAAAAGTGAATTTAATCCTTTTTGGAATAAGGCTGTAACATAACAACATGTGGAAAAAGTGAAGCACTGTGAATCCTTTTCGGATGCACTGTATCAGGGGGTTGACTATTTAAACCGTTGGCGCCACTTCCCTGGCGCAGCGGCATCAAATCCCTCCTGTCAGGCAACCCCTGGACCTCTTGTCTAGTTAAGTAATTATTTATCTGTTCCTGTGCACGTCCTTGTTTTTGTCTGACATTTTTCGCTCCAGCTTCAGAGCTGTGTTTTTTGTTGCTATGTGTTTTGTATCTTGAGTTACTTTTAGTTAATAAAATTGCAAAACTCACAGTCTGTGTTTGGTGTTCTGTTTGCCCTCAAGGAGGGCCAATTCATGACACATCCACAATTAAAGCTGCACCATGTAGCTTTCTGTTCCTTGTAGGAACGCTGGCGGAATCCCCAGCGTAGGAGTTGCTGCAAGATGACAAGATGTTGCGGGAACTGACGCAGCAGAGTCATCCCCCGGACCAGACCTCCAGCCGACCGGACCCGGAACATCATCGTCGGCAGCGTTGGAGTCCTGGATGGCGGTAGAGCTCGAGCACAGGCAAGTTTTCTCTCCTGTAGTTCATTTGCCTGTGATTGAGATCTTGTCTGGCTCTTGGGGAGGAGAGTCGGATGTGGCTCCTGGGCGCACCTGAGCTCCCCTCGCCCAGTTCTGCTGCTGCTGGTGACCCTAACCTTTCATCCTCTCCTATGCCTGTCGAGCCCCTCCCTAGGGTCCCCGGAGAGGAGCTGCCTCCGCCGGGGTTGCCTACGGACGACGATGCAAGGCTTGCGGTCCCAGAGGAGGTCGAAGGGGGTACAGCACAGGACGAAATGATGGAGTCTACGCACCCCAAATTGCCAGAGTCCTGGACAGTGGTGGAGCCCGAGTTCAGGCAAGTGTGCTCCATTGTGTCAATAATGCATATGTCAATGTCACACTGCTCGACTCATGGCGAGGAGGGCCCGGGGCAGCTCATAGTAGCCCTCGGGGCTGCCTCACCGGGCTCTGCCACTGCCGGCGACCCTGACCCGGTCTCTTTTTCTCTCCCTCCGGGTTCGGAGCCCCCTGCCAGGGTTGCCAGAGAGCAGCTGACCTCGCTGGTAGCAGCTAGGGAGACGGGTCCAGGGCCTGAGGGCGTGAGGAACATCACCTTCCTCGCTGGGGAGGCCACCGCAGGAGCAATGAGGCCCCTGATGGGGGGTCACCACAAGTGCTACGGTGCTCCAACCAGAGCCCATCATGGGTGCAGCCATGTCCCAGACTGGGACCATCACAGGTGCTGCCACGTCCCAGACCGGGATCACCACAGGTGCTGCAGAGCCTCAGCTGGAGGTCACCATGGGTGCTGCAGAGCCTCAGCCGGAGGTCACTGTGGGTGCTGCAAGGCTCCTGCTGGAGTCCATCGTGGGTGCAGCGGAGCTGGCCTGGCTCTTCATGATGTTACCGTGGGTGTCTGTTATCCACTCTGTCATGAACCGAGCCTGTGTTCTCCTGCGGGCTCGGTTCTGATCGTTCTTGGTCTTATGTTGTGTTTTGATTTCTGTCCGGTGTGTCGTTATTTCTTTTTTTTTTTATTTAAGTTTTTGTAAAGGGTATACAGGTCGTTACAGCAATGCAGTGTTTACATTTTCATCACATGTTCCCTTATTTTCTGATATCTGACAACATTGGAAGATTAATTCTTACAACACCCCTTTTTTTTTTTAAAGTGAAAGAAAAAGTGAAATTAAAGAGAAAAAAAAAACAAAAAACAAATAACAAAAAAAAAACAAACAAACCAGTAAAAAACAAACAAAAAGAAAAAGTAAGTAAATAAAGATAAAAGACCATCTGAGTAGCGTTGGAACAAAGAGCGGAACCATTATTGAAATGGTATTTGTCAAAGATTAGATCTAATGGAAGACACATATGCGGTCCAGGGTTGCCAAAAGTTCATGAACCCATCCATGTCCTGTCTCAGTGTGAATGTCAACTTTTCCATCGAGTAAATGTCTTGGATCACGTTAGTCCAATCTTCAGGTGTAGGACAGTCCTTCAACATCCATTTTTTAGTTAGAGCTTTTTTGCTTGCCAATATTAAAACATTGAATAAGTATTTTTCTCCTCGTCTTTCCAGTGAGTCCGGTAGTAAACCCAAATACAAAGTTACAAAAGAAAAGGGAACTGTAATTTTGAATATTTTCCCCAATATTGTCTGTACCTTGGTCCAATATTGGTGGATAACTGGGCATGACCAAAACACATGAAAATGATTTGCAGTCTTTTCACCACACAAGCGCCAACAGTTCAATCCCTTATGGGTAAATTTGTTTTGTGCAGGTGTTCTGAAAAATCTTGCCAAGTTTTTCCATCCAAATTCTCTCCACTGCAGGGATGAGGTACTTTCCCATTGCTGTTTATTTAGCTTTTCCCATATTTCCAGTTGTAAAGTGAAATTCCCCTCTTTTTCCCATCTCTCTTTTATATAAGATGTGTTGTCTCCTTTTAAGTCTTGAAGACCTTGGTATATTTTAGAAATGTATCTGATCCCTGGGATCCCTTTATATGCCATTAAGAAGACCTTCAGAACACCTGACTGGGCCCTTTCCAAAACCTCCTTTTTAAGTATATTGTTTATGTGGTGTCTAAGCTGGAAGAACCTGTAAAGGTCTTGATTTATTAGGCCTTGTTTTTTCAAATCTTCAAAACTTCTTAAGATTTGCCCTTTAAAAAAATCGTAATATTTTATCAGCCCTTTCTCCTTCCACTTTTTAAATCTGGTGTCTGTTTTATTAGGAGTAAAGTCCTGATCATAGGCGATCCATTGCAGAAGTCGATAGGGCTCTTTAGTTTGATTCTCTCTGACTATCTTAAACCAAATTTTTAGCGGGGTCTCTATCCACGGGTTAGTGTTATTCAAAAGCTTAGGTAAGGCATTGTTCCCTATTATCGCCTGTAGGGGGATGTCACTTGTTATTTGGCATTCGATCTCCTTCCATTGTGCAGTGTAGACTGGGTTACATATCTCTACTAAAGTTTTAATTTGTGCGGCTTTAAAGTAGTCCCTGATATTTGGCAGCGCGAGCCCACCTTTGTCTTTGTTTAGCTGTAGGGTTCTATATCTGATTCTAGGTCTCTTGCCCTGCCATATGAATCTTGAGATCCTTCTGTCCAGCTCCTGCCATGTTTTTTTGGGAGGTTCTACCGGTATTGTTTGGAAAAGGTATAGAAGACGTGGAAGTATATTCATTTTGACTGCTTCAATTCTTTGTGCAGTACCCAAGAATGGTATCATATTCCATCTTGCTAGGTCAGATTTTATTTTTGTCACCAGTGGATCATAGTTTAGTGATATAATTTTGTTGAGTTGTTTCGGGATATTGACCCCCAGATATTTCATAGATTCCGACTCCCAGTTAGTTTTGAGTTTGCTTAGTGAATAATGATTTGGGTCATAGTTGAATGTTAAAACTTGGGTTTTATGCATATTTAATTTGTACCCCGATAAATCTCCATACTCTGAAAAAACTGAGGTTAGTTCTGGTAAAGAAGTGTCCGGCTGCCCTAGGTATATTAAAATGTCATCAGCAAAGAGTGCTATTTTATGTTCCTTCTGACCAAGTGTAATACCTTGAATTTTTTGGTTTTGTCTTATCCATTGGCTCAGAGGTTCTATGAAGATTGCAAAGAGCAGTGGAGACAGGGGGCAGCCCTGACGACATCCTCTTTCCAGTTCAAAAGATGATGATAAATTACCGTTAATCCTTATTTTAGCTGTTGGTTTTTTATATAATGCCTGTATAGTTCTAATGAAGTTGTTATGAAAACTGAAACTGGATAAGATTCTATATAGAAAAGACCAGTCAACCGAATCGAATGCTTTTTCAGCATCTAATCCCAATATGACTGCATTTAAGTTATATTTTTTTATATGATGAATTATGTGTAAAGTGCGTCGAATGTTGTCTTGTGTCTGTCTTTGTCTTATAAAACCTGTTTGGTCTAAATGAATTAGGTCTGTCAGTATATTTTCTAACCTTTTGGCAAGGATAATGGTAAAAAGCTTATAGTCCTGATTTAGTACACTGATTGGTCTGTAGTTGGAGCACTCTAGTTTATCCTTTTCAGGTTTAGGTATAACTGCAATGACCCCTTCTCTCCAGGAGGGGGGGATTTCCCCTGTGTGGAGGACATAATTAAATGTTTTCAGGAGGAGAGGAGATAGTTGCTGTTTAAAGGTTTTGTACCACTCTGCTGTATAGCCATCAGCTCCTGGGGATTTGTTAGCTTTAAGTTTCATAATTGCTTTTTCCAATTCTTTAGGATGTATTTCTGACAGTAGTGTTTTATTTTGTGACTCCGTAAGTTGGGGAAGGTTTAATGTGTTTAGGAATGCCTCGGATGCGTTTTTATGTTTTTTGTGGGAGTATAAGTTCTTATAGTAATTCTCGAAGTTTTTAAGAATATCCTGAATTCTGAATTTTATTTCCTTTGATACTGGGTCTCTGATTTTGTAGATTGCTCTTTCTGTTTGATGTTTTCTCAATTTATAGGCTAGCAATTTTGCCGATTTACTGCCTGCTTCATAGTATTTTTGTTTCAGAAATGTAAGTTTCTTCTGGATTTCTATTGTGTAGATCTCATTTATTTGGTTTTTAATTTCCTTAATCTTGAGCGAGTCAGTAGAATGAGTGTTGCCTTTGTGTTCTTTTTCTAGGTTCCTAAGTTCTGACTCTAATGTGGATAGTTTTTCTTGTCTTAGTTTCTTTGGGGTTGCCAGTTTTGCAATAATCTTTCCTCTTATTACAGCTTTACATGCATCCCACAGTATTAAAGGGGATACTTCTCCATTATCGTTATCTTCCAAATATCTGAGAATATCTGATTCCAATTCATCTTTCAATGGTCCTTTCAGGACATTTGAATTTAACCTCCAAGAAAATGTATTATTTGTGTATTTTTGGATATTTAAGTCCATGTAGATCGGACTGTGGTCGGAGAGATCCATCAGTCCTATTTTACATGTTTTTACTCTTCCAATGTCTCTATTAAACATAAAAAAATAGTCAATCCTTGAGTAAGATGAATGTGGAGTTGAGTAAAATGTATAGTCTTTTACACTGGGGTTGAGTTCCCTCCACACGTCACAGATTCCCAATTCTTTTAGTAGCATCCGAGTCTTCCTGTTTTGGGTGTTATTTTGATGTGGGGAATTACCAGAAGCATCCCAGTATGGATTCAGTCTAAGATTGAAGTCCCCACCACATATCACTAAACCTTGAGCTTTAGTTATCATTAGGTTGAATACATTTTTATAAAATTTCCAGTTAGCCCCTGGGGGAGCATACACATTCAGCAGGGTGATATCTTCTCCCTCTAGCCGCCCAGTTACCAAACTGTATCTCCCTTCTTTATCTTTGTGTTCTGATTTTTTTTCAAATGTAATTTTGGTTGATATCAATGTCGCTACTCCCCTCCTCCTCCCTGATTTATATGAAGATGAAGAGATCGTTTTAAACCCTTGTCTACTGAGTTTATTGTGTTCCACGTCTGTTAGGTGGGTTTCTTGTAAAAGTATTATTCCTGCTTTGTCTTTTTTCATTTTGCCTAGAATCTTGGATCTTTTAACTGGATTCAGGATTCCTTTTACATTATATGAAATTATTTTGGTTACACCCTGTTTCTCCATTGTGTTGTTTTGTTTAGTATAACTGTGTGGTGGCCGTCTTTTGTGCTACTCAGAAACTGAAAGAACATTAAAAACAAGAAAAACATTAAGAACATAGTGTAAAAAACTTTAAAACAAAAAGTTGTCATAAGAACTTCCTGAGCTGAGGTCTTTTTAAAGACCCTGTAAGAGCCTTGATGGAGTGAAGGCTCTGAGGGAAATTCCTCAAACTCTGTTACGTGTTGAGGGCCCTCTCTTACCACTGAAAGTAGTCCCATGCTTTTAACGTGAGTTTCAGAACCCAATCCAAACTTGTAATGATTTTTTTTTTTTCCTTTTATGCCTAAACCCTGTGAAATTGTGTGCACCCTCCCACCCCCATCACATCAAACATTCACGCAAAAACAGTATTTGTTAGTATGAGGAGAACATGTGGATTATTGTCACATTTCTATTTTAACAAGTTTTTTTTTTTTTTTTATTACAAAGACTTATTTGTTTCAAATAATATGATTGTTCCATGAAATGTTTTACCACATGCTGAATATGCATCTCCTTTAATGTTTGTTACCTTGTATGAGGGGGGTTGGATGTGCGGATTGATTCAAGAGAAAAGAAAAAAAAAAAAAAAAAGGTCGCTATTCCAACCTGAAAACGGATAGTTTATCCGCGACGCTCTGGTGCTGGGTTTCCCGCTGCTGGTCCGTGGATTTTGAGGGTCTTTGTGTTGTCCATGTTTGCGCTTTGATCTTCTCACTCGGGTCTGCTGCGGGTTTAAATACCGTTACCGGGAGCCCTCTTTTCGCCATGTCAGCTATTGCTTCTTCCGCCGAATTATAGAGACACGTTTCATCGCCGTAGAAGACCCTTAACTTCGCAGGAAATGGTGTCTGAAAGCGCAATTTCTTCTCTCTTAACACCTTTTTCGCGTCATTGTATTCCCTGCGCTTTTTAAGGACCTCCGGGGCGTAATCGTGTTCCACGTAGACTTTTCTCTCCTGGTGCATAAATCCTTTTTTCTGCCAGGCCAGTCTTACAACCTCTTGTTTTATTTTGAAATTGGAAAATCTTACCAACACCGAACGTGGGGGTGCTTCCGCCGCCGGCCTAGCGGCTAATGAACGATGTGCCTTTTCTATCTTCAAGTCGGTGGTTTGTGGAATATCCAATTTCTCTTTTAGTAAGGATTCCACGCATTCTGCCATTGGGTTAAAACCCTTTTCGGTTCCTTCTATCAGACCATGAATTCTTATGTTGTCTCTTCTTTGTTTTCCTTCTTGGTCGGTTAGCTTAGCCTCTATAGCTGCTTGTCTTTTGCATAGGTCTAGCACAGAATCTTCGAGCACTTTTATTCGATCCTCTGTTTCCAAGATTCGGTTCTCGGCCTGGTCCACTCTGCTGTTTGTCCTTTTCAATTCTTCTCTGAATTCCCGAAATTCGGCCGTAACATCTCGGCGAAATCGTCGTAGCTCCTCAAATAGTGATTTCAGGCTAACCCTTTTGTTAGCTATCACCAGTTCCTCGTCTTCTGAACGGAGATCTTCCAGTTCAGATTCTCCGGCCGATACGTGTCCTGGCCTGGAGAATTTCAGTTTCTTCTGTTTTCCTTTAGACATGATGATTTTGTCTTTTGATTTTCACTCCTCCAAAAATCCGTTAAGTTTGATTTTCAAGGTGTTATCCTGGATTGGGTCTGAGAGCTTCAGTGTTAAGCTGCAGTCGCCATGGCGTCCAGACCGGAAGTCCCGGTGTGTCGTTATTTCTATGCTTGGTGGCTGCTCTGGCTGGCGATCATTAGGCAGTTGTTTGACCCACTTTCTGGTGGGCGCTGTCTAACATTCATCGGTCTGACCATGGCCCCCTCTCTCTAACAGTCAGCTGTGTGCCCCGGTAATTATCTTTCCCACGCCTCGCGCAGGTGTTCCCTATTTGTTAGGCCAGCAGTGTTTGTACTTAAGCAGCTCTTTGCTAGTCAAACACTGCTGGACCATTGCACGAGTCACACGGTCGTTCTCCATCATGTAACCATCTTGTCAGTGAAGGTTTGTGCTCACTGTGAGACTCGGAGGATTTGGACTGCTCTGGCACCGTGAGTAACTTTAGCATTTCTGTTTGCGGTTGTGCCGCTACGCTGATAGCGTTTCCCTTTGCAGCACTACTGCTACGCTTTCTCCCCATTCTGCCGAGCGTCCTGGAGGACTCTCAGTTAACCCAAGCTGCCTAGCCATTTTATACAGTTAATTAATCTGCGTTCAATAAATGTGCATTTGGTAAACCCTGCTAAATGGTAAACCCTGGTAAATCCCCCTTTCTTCTCTTCCTCCGTGTGCTGTGAGAAGACCATGGGGAAGATTATGACATTCCTCAACTTTCCTAGTCTTTTTTTTTTTTGCTGGAATCAAAGTCAAAATGAGCGAATTTTTTTTTTTAAATCAATAAAATTTATCACTTTGAACAATAAATATCTCATCTTTATAGTGTACTCAGCTGAATGTAGGTTGAAAAGGATTTGCAAATCACTGTATTCTGTTTTATATACATTTTACACAATGTCCCAACTTCATTTGAACTGGGGTTTGTAGTTCTGATTATCCAAATTTCTTTTTTTTTTTTTTTTTTGGATAATTGTCATTTGCTTTACTTTTTCTTTCATTCACACAAATCTATGACAGACCTTTACGCTGTAAATGAAGAAAAGGGAAGTAAGCTTATTGGTGATTTTAAATCCCCCTTTTCCCCCTTCTGCCCAACTGCTCTGTCCCTAAAAGCAGAGGCACTGCACCAAATTTATTAAAACTCATTTTACTTTGATCAGAAATGTACGATATTTCATCAACCAAACCTTTATTTCATGTAGTACTCTCTATCTGAAGGATATTCAGGAGTCCAGGCTGTGTCGAACTCTAACTGACCTCCTCTCTTCTACATTCACCATGCCATTTTTACTTTCTGCTCCAACATAAGATCCCACCCTCATCGCTCCTCCTTTGCCCCTGTTCATTTGTGCATTTCTTTCATTTCTTCAGACTGTCAAGCACCTCTGCTCCTTTTTATCTACTAATCCCACAGCTTCAGCTTTCACTCATCTTTTTAAATATCTTTGCATCCATCTCTGTCTTCTTAGCTATTTTTCAAACCTCCACAGTCCTTATACCCCATACCACTGCATTCCGCCTTTTCCCTCTCTCTGAATCATCTCCATGGTTCAGTTCAACCTTAGGCTTCGGCAGACTGCAATCCTAATATGATTTCCAGATGAAATGAAACGTACAAATGTGCTGCAGCCTCTCCTTGTCCCCAGTGTGTTCCCATTTAAGTCCACTTCATCTGTCTGCTGTGGGTGGAGATTTTTTATTTATGTATTTTTTTTTTCATTACTGGTTTGAACTGCTGAAGATTAAAGCTGAAAATGTCTTCCAGCTTCACTTTTGCGCATGGAGAAAACTTGTTCAGAATGATCAAAATTATTAGATCACAGTCGCTTTACACAGCATGCAAATAATGTGTTTGCATTCTATTGCAGCAGTGTTTGTGCAGATATGCT
The DNA here is from genome assembly GCA_020510985.1 of Pholidichthys leucotaenia. Classification (NCBI taxonomy): domain Eukaryota; kingdom Metazoa; phylum Chordata; class Actinopteri; order Cichliformes; family Pholidichthyidae; genus Pholidichthys; species Pholidichthys leucotaenia. The sequence goes on from CM035841.1 coordinate 337,169,750, forward strand.
GAAAAGTGTATTCTAAAAAACGTCCTTGCCCTGAGCAGCCAGGAAGTAGCTACACAAGTCTGTTTATTTCACAGTCAAGAGGAGTATAATGGTGCTAAAGCAAAGAAAGAAGTCTTAAAGCCTGTTAATGTCATTTTGACATGGTTTAACTGTTTTAGACTGGTTAAAGGAGTTGTGTTCAGTACACCATATACAGGTGCATCAAAATAAATAGAGGGGTTTAGGTCAGGAGAGTTTGCTGGCCAATCAAGCACAGTGATACCATGGTCATTAAAAAAGGTTTTGGTACTTTTGGCAGTCTGGGCAGGTGTCAAGTGCTGCTGGAAAATGAAATCAGCATCTCCATAAAGCTTGTCAGCAGAGGGAAGCATGAAATGCTGTAAAATGTCCTGGTAGATGGCTGTACTGACTTTGGACTTGAGAACACACAGTGGACAAACACCAGCAGATGAAAGTAAATTTTGTATTTCATTTGGAAAACAAGGTCCCAGAGTCTGTGGGGTAGGATTGGAGAGGCACAGTGTCAGAGAAGCATTTGGCCCTCTGGGGAAAAGAAGGAGTGGAGGACCCAATCACCAGGCAAATCTGGTAAACTATGATTTATTCATGAGTGAAAACAGAAAATAAACACTGCACATGGGCAGGACTTATAAGAAATAATAATCCAGATGATGTGGAGTCAAAACAGCAATAATCCAAATAGTGTGGTAAAAATAATGACAAGCTAACATAAGGGCACAGCAAAGAACACAGACTGAAAATGCACATATATAGGGAGGGGAGCAATCAAGACAATACAGAACAGGTGAGCACCATCAAGGCCATTGGGCAGCACAGGATGGGTGGAGCTGTACAAACACAGAGGGAAAACACACCAAACATGATAAATGGGTCAAAACTGAAACACAAGGCATGGACAGGAGCTGCAAACCTGTCCACACCACTACAGTCCCCCCCCCCCAAGGGTTGGGCCCCAAACGACCCTAGGGTAACACCCATAAGAGAAAAAAACGAAACCCAAAACCCCTCACAGGGTGGGTGGTGGGGAAAAAGGCCAGGTGGGCCGAAACAGACTCCCTCCCCAAGCAAAGTTCAACACAAAATGGGTCAGGTGGTCTTCCAGAGTCCCAGGCCCACCGGACCAAAGAGCAAAGTGGATTGGGAGGCCTATCCCAGTCCATGGGGCCCCAGACCAGAGCACAGAGTGCATCGGGTGGTCTACCATTGTTCAAGGACAACCAGACGGATGAACGTGGCATGTCGGGTGGCCTACCAAAGTCCATGGGCCACCAGATGGGAGAAAACACATGAGCGTTTTTCTCTGAAATTAACACATGAGCCCTTTGCTCTGAAAACAACATACAAGTCTTTTGATCTGAAAATAACACAGGAGCTCTTTGCTCTGAAAATAACATAGGAGCATCAAACTCAAGGGGAAAATGACATGAAAACTTTAGACTGAGGAGCTGATAACAAAGAACCCTTAAACTCAGGAGATGACAACATGAAAACTTTAAATTCAGGAGATGACACAGGAGCTTTAAGCTTTGGTGAAAATAACATGAGAGCCTCTTGCTCAAAAACTAATGACTGAGGCGTGCCAACCCCAGCAACCAACAATTTGTGTGCGCTGACCTCCGGATGGGACAAGTGGGGAGCATTGACCTCTGGATGAGACGGCTAGAGTGCACCGACCTCTAGATAAGGCGGCTGGGGAGCGCTGAACTCTGGATCAGATGATTGAAGCGTGCTGTCCTCATGTGCTGATTCCCGAATAAGATGGCTGGGGCACGTTGACCTCAAGCTGAGACGGCAGGGGCGCATCCAACCCCGGTGCCCAGGAATCCTCTTCTGCCACCACCTTAGACAGGGAGGAAGAGGTACAGGTTGAAGCAGGCATCACACCAAAACAGTCAGCAGAAGAGCTTGGCAGGGAGAGCTCAGAAGCAGATGGATGCTGCAACTGGGTCTACTCACCAGAAGTAAGACAAGACCTCTCTGATATAACAGATATTAAGAAAATAAAGAAGAGGACTTACCTTAACTCCTGCTCTTCCGCTGACGAGGACCCCGGTGCAGCCGATATTGGAATGATGACCTCAAGAGGAGCAGTCTCTGCAGGAGCATCAATGTGAGGCGGAGCAGTCTCTGCTGGAGCGTGCACGTGAAGCGGGACAATCACTGCTGGAGCATGCACAAGGGATGAACCAGTCTCTGATGAAGGGTGCACGTGAGGCGGAACAGTCACTGCTAGGGTGTGCACATAAGGCGGAGCAATCGTTGTTGGCGCGTGCACGTGGAGAGGAATAGTAACAGCACTTAAGCTCACCTCCTCCATTATGGACCCAGCTGAGGTGCAGATGACCTCAGGGAAACAAGGGATTGAGATGACTGGTGGAATAAACAAGGAAGCGGCAGCAGAAAAATATTTATGGGCTCAGCAGCAATAAGTGGCGGCAGCTGAGTCTCCTCACTGGAAACAAGACAAGACTTCTCACTATTAGATGTTAAAAAATGAGAAAATGGTATTTGCCTTGCCCCCAGCTCCGTTGCCACCAATGCTGCCACTGCTGTTAAACTCGTAGTTGGAGAACCAGACGAATCACTCTGGGTGGCTACAGTGATCTTCTGGCAAGAACCTGTTGTGCAGTGGCGAGGCACTGGAGTTGGAGTGGAGGAAAGGTGTGTGGAACTTGTGGGAGTCAGGGGATGTTTCTGCGTTGATACAAGTGCCGGTGCCCCACATGACTTCCTCACCAACCCACGATATGTTCGGTAGAGGTTGGAAACGGTGCCCAATAGTCTCGCCAACTCGGGGTATCTCTGCAGACCAGAGTGCACCTCCACAATATCAGCTGCAGCATCTAGGCACTCCAGGGCCTTCTCCGGTGTGAGGGAGGCGCGGGCTTCCGAAACAAAATCCTGGATGAACTGGGCTGCCCACTACTTATCCACAGTGGGACCGCCTGCTACCGACCTCCCTTTGCCCATTGAGTCCTTTGCAGGTAGAATCCAATTGTAATCATCGGACTTGGCAGGTGGCGAAGAGGAGGGTGGCAGTGATGGCAGCTGAAATGCCGTATTACTTTTACACCGGATGTAATGGGACACACACCTTCCAAAAAGTTCAACTTTTGTCTCAGTCCACAAAGTATTTTCCCAAAAGTCTTGGGGATCATCAAGATGTTTCCTGGCAAAACTGAAGCTGTAGGACCTTGGGTGAGTCGGCAGACAGCGTCCCAGTCAGGATGCAGAGAATAAAGAGAGGTGGACAATAGCAAGGAGATCATGGGGAGTTTGGCAGGAAGAAGGAGCTGTGGGGGGTCAAGGGTGAATGTACTGTGATGTGAAATGTCATGCCTTGTGATGTGAAGTGTCGTGGAGAAGTGAGACGAGCTGTGGATATAAAAGGAGAAGCTGTGCTTAGCTGTTTATGCTTTTTGTGTATGACTGATGGGAGAGTGTAATAAACTTCATCTGCTCGTAACCTTGCCTCCTCATTTCACACTCTCCACACTGGTGACCCTGGACGTATGATGGAACACGAGGCAGGAACCCTGGAGTCGGTCTGGACGGGAACCCTCAGCAACGCGTGCGCTGTTTCAGTCAAGTTACCGGACTTCTGGCAGCACAACCCGCTCTTGGTTCCACCACACCGAGGCTCAGTTCGCCTTCCGGGGAATAACGGCAGATGAAACCAAATTTTACTACGTGGTTGCAGCGCTGGACACTCGCACAGCCCAATAGGTAGCGAGCCTGCTAGACCAGCCCTCAGCCCACAACAGATATGAAGCTCTCAAGACGGTGCTGACCCGACGCTACACGCTCTCGGACTGCGAGAGAGCAGAGAGGCTCCTGAGGCGTTTCAAGTTGGGAGATGGTTCGGCTGTCGATCTGATGGAGAAGATGTTGGCGTTAATGGGCACGGACGACGGGCATTTCCTGTTTGCCCACCTTTTCCTCCGGAATCTCCCAACAGAGGCGAGAGCGGTTCTGGCTAATTCGCCGTTGCTGGCCGTGCATGACTACCGTGCGCTAGCCCAGGAGGCAGACCGGATCATCCTCACCACCAGAGCCCTCACAGTCAACGCGGCTGCGTCGGACCCCAGCGAGACGACCAGAGGAGGCGAGGAGCCACCGACGGTAGCGATAGCGGGGGCCAAGGGGTGCCAGAGAGACACGCTCTGTTTCTACCACCGCCGCTTCTGAAAGAACGCACGCAGATGTGCGCCACCGTGCCAGTTCAAGCGCTCGGGAAACGCCAAGGCCGGCAGTCGGTAGCAGCTGCGACCGCCGGTGAAGAGGACAAGCTGCTCTACATGACAGACGTGCGCTCAGGGAGGCGTTTCCTGGTGGACACCGGAGCCCAGAAGAGCATCATCCTGCCGACCGGCTGGCAGGACCTAGCGGCCCCGGGCTGTTGGCAGCAAACGGCTCGGAATTTAAGACCTTTGGTGAGAGAACACTGATCTTATCTCTACACGGCCGTACATACGAGTGGACTTTTGTCATTGCAACACTGAATTACCATATCCTGGGGGCTGATTTTCTTTGTGCACATGGTTTACTGGTTGACGTTGCTAACAGGCGCCTGGTTAATGCACTGTCCTTTGACTCTCTCCCCTGTACAGCTTGAGGGGCCGGGCCAGTAACACAAGCCAACGTCACAGCTCCAGGCAGTAAGTTCCACACACTGCTCACTCAGTTCCCAGCACTCACAGTCCCGACGTTTTCGGCGGCCATCGCTAAACATGGGGTGGAGCACTTTATAACCACCACCGGGCCGCCCATTTTCGCATGACCTCGGCGCTTGGACGCAGCTAAACTGGCCATAACGCGCAAGGAGTTTGCCAACGTGGAAAGGTTGGGCATCATCAGGCGTTTGAACAGCCCATGGGCATCCCCGCTACACATGGTCCCTGAGGCTGAGGAGTCGTGGCGACCGTGCGGGGATTTCCACAGGTTGAATAACGCCACAGCACACGACCGCTACCCGATTCCCCACATTCAGGATTTTTCCGTTCACCTCGCCGGAGCACGCATTTTTTCTAAAATAGACCTGGTCCGCGGTTACCACCAGGTCCCAGTGCGCACGGAGGACATACCCAAAACAGCGGTAATAACTCCGTTCGGCTTGTTCGAGTTCCTCCGCATGCCATTCGGGTTAAAAGGAGCGGCACAGACGTTCCAGAGCATGATGGACGCGGTGCTGCGTGATCTCCCGTTTGTGTTCGTCTACCTGGATGATATCCTGGTAGCCAGTGCATCTCAGGACGAACACGTAACCCACCTCAGGACGGTTTTCCAGAGGTTGGAGGAGCACGGGTTAATAATCAGCCCGGCGAAGTGCCAGTTCGGCGTGACGCAGATTGATTTTCTGGGGCACCGCGTCTCACCGGAGGGAGCGATACCCTTGCCCGATAAGGTGCGTGCTGTAGCGAATTTTCCCCGGCCTCAGACAGTTAGGGCACTGCAAGAATTTTTGGGGATGGTCAACTTTTATAACCGTTTCCTTCCCCGCGCAGCTCAACTCATGCAGCCATTGTTCGCTGCGCTCAAGAGACGAAAACCCGCAGAGGGAGTCGAATGGATTCCCGAGCAAGAGCAGGCATTCTCTAAGGTTAAAGCAGCCCTGGCAAATGCCGCACTGTTGGCACACCCAGACCCAGTGGCCTGGATAGCGCTCATCACCGACGTCTCGGACGTGGCCATAGGGGCCGTTGTGGAGCAACGTGTCGCCGGTTCTTGGCAGCCGCTTGCTTTTTTCAGCAGGGCTTTGCGCGACAGTGAGCGTAAATACAGCGCGTTCGACAGAGAGTTGCTGGCTCTCCACCTGGCCATACGCCACTTCCAGTTCTGGCTGGAAGGGCGCAACTTCATCGCGTTTGTGGACCACAAGCCGCTGACGTTCGCGATGGCCAAGGTTTTGGAACCTTGGTCGGGCTGGCAGCAGAGGCAGCTGGCCGTGATCTCAGAGTTTACGACCGATATTCAGCATGTGTCGGGTAAACTGAATGTGGTGGCGGACTGCCTCTCGCGTGCGGTGGTGGCCCCAGTCTGTGTAGGGATAGATTATACAGCCATGGCCGCAGAGCAGGTTGGCGATACAGACGTGCGCGCGCTCCAGTCTGGACCAACAGGGTTAAGGCTGGAGAGCAGAGTACTGCAAGACGGCAGCCCCCCCCCCAATCTGCGACGTCTCCACGGGACGCCCGCGCCGGTAGTCCCGGTCGCGTGGTGCTGCCGCACATTCGAGTCAGTTCACGCTCTGGCGCACCCATGAGTGCGCACGTCAGTCAAAATGGTGGGAGCGAAATTCGTGTGGCCAGGCCTGCGCAAACAAGTGAAAGAGTGGGCTGCAGCATGTGTAGCGTGCCAACGAGCCAAAGTACACAGACACACGAAGGCTCCTTTGTAGCCGTTTAGTATACCGGCTAAAAGATTCAACCACATTCACGTGGACCTCGTGGGACCCCTCCCGCCATCGCAGGGGTGCACGCACCTCCTGACAGTGGTGGACAGCACCACACACTGGCCAGAAGCAGTTCCTCTGGCGGCAACCATGCCCGCGGATGTGGCGCGCGCTTTTTTGACAACATGGGTGGTGCGTTTTGGAATCCTGTCGGACATCACATCTGATAGGGGCCCTCAGTTTGTTTCCGACCTGTGGTCTGCGATGGCCCGCAGCCTGGGTGTCGCAATTCATCGCACAACCGCGTACAACCCACAGGCCAATGGGTTATGCGAGCGTTTTCATAGGTCACTGAAAGCGACGCTCAGGGCTTCACTTACGGATGCAAATTGGGTAGACCGGTTGCCGTGGGTTTTATTGGGGTTGCGTTCCGCACCAAAAGAGGATTTGGAGGCTTCCCCGGCAGAGCTTGTTTTTCTCAGCCACTGCGCCTGCCTGGGGAATTTTTGCCAGATAATCCCGAGCCAGACAACTGCCCGTCTCAGCGTTTGCAACAGAGTGCAGACACAGGCACGCTGCCCGGCCCATCACTGTTTTCCACGCGCTTTCATGCCGAAAACTTTGAAGAATGCGGGGTTCGTGTTCGTCAGGCATGATGCCCATCGCTCTCCATTGCGCCCACCCTATGATGGCCTGTTCAGAGTGCTGGAAACAAGGGACAAGCATTTTTTGTTAGATTTTGGAGGGCGTCGGGAGAATATATGCATAGACAGACTTAAGCCCGCCTTTGTGGTGGCGGACGAGCAAGTGCTGCTGGCTCGGTCCCCTCGACGTGGAAGACCCCCACGGAGAGCTCCCCAGGCAAACGATTCACCAGGACAGCCACACGGGCAAAGCGGAGTTCCCCCCCCCCTCGCAACGGCCCACCCGCAGTCAGACACACCTCCAGCAGCCCTCCGCCGGCACAGAAACCCCGGTTACAGCAGATATGGGAGGAGACTGAAGCCCAAAAGGCATGTGGACTGAAACTCTGTCTGGGGGTGGTGGTGTAGGACCTTGGGTGAGTCGGCAGACAGCGTCCCAGTCAGGATGCAGAGAATAATGAGAGGTGGACAATAGCAAGGAGATCATGGGGAGTTTGGCAGGAAGAAGGAGCTGTGGGGGGGTCAAGGGTGAATGTATTGTGATGTGAAATGTCATGCCTTGTGATGTGAAGTGTCGTGGAGATGTGAGACGAGCTGTGGATATAAAAGGAGAAGATGTGTGTAACCCAGCTGAGAAAATGACCCCTTTTTTTCTCAGTTGTCAATTGTATTAATATAATTGTGTGATTTTATTTTGAAAAATGATTATTTTGGGAAGAGGAAGTGTGTCCTACCTCGCAAGATGGCACCCACAGTGGTCGCCATGGTGCTTCGCTGCGCCCTTTGTTTTTGTTTGTCAATTGTGTGTCTGTGAGCTCTTATACCCGTGAAGAGCTTCTAAATATCAGGACTTTCACTCCCACGGACCGACTCCCAGTTTTTTTAGCTCCTGCCGCCGATCTGGTTCATTGCTTGGCTCGGAAAGTGAGATGGCGAAAGAGAGGAAGACGAGCGGGCGCTCTCGTCCGGCTTCGCAGGAGAGGCACGCGCACGGCTTTGGCTGGCATATTTCTGTCCAATACCAACTCTCGTACCAAAAGCCAGTTTAGAAAGCTTGGGCCACTCCTCAGCCTCCCTGGGAAGGTCTATGCCAAGGTACTGGAGAGGAGAGTCCGGCCGTTGGTCGAACCTCGGATTCAGGAGGAGCAATGTGGTTTTCGTCCTGGCCGTGGCACATCGGACCAGCTCTTTACCCTCTCGAGAATTCTTGAGGGTTCGTGGGAGTTTGCCCAACCAGTTTACATGTGTTTTGTGGACTTGGAGAAGGCATTTGACCGCGTCCCTCGTGGATTTTTGTGGGGGGTGCTTCGGGAGTATGGGGTATCGGGCTTGTTGTTACGAGCTATTCGGTCTCTGTACGACCGTTGTGAGAGTTTAGTTCGCATTGCCAACACTCGGTCGGAGTCATTCCCAGTGAGAGTTGGACTCCGCCAGGGCTGCCCTTTGTCACCGGTCCTGTTCATAATTTTTATGGACAGGATTTCTAGGCGCAGCCAGGGAATGGAGGGTGTCATGCTTGGTGACCACAGGATCTCATCTCTGTTGTTTGCAGATGATGTTGTCCTGTTGGCTTCATCCAGCAATGACCTACAGCTCTTGCTGGGACGGTTTGCCGCTGAGTGTGAAGCGGCTGGGATGAGAATCAGCACCTCCAAGTCCGAGTCCATGGTCCTCAGCCGGAAAAAGGTGGATTGTCCTCTCCGGGTTGGGGACAGGCTCCTGCCCCAAGTGGAGGAGTTTAAGTATCTTGGGGTCTTGTTCACGAGTGAGGGGAAAATGGAGCGAGAGATCGACAGACGGATTGGAGCAGCATCTGCAGTGATGCGGACGTTGTACCGGTCTGTTGTGGTGAAGAGGGAGCTTAGTTCTAAGGCAAAGCTGTCGATTTACCAGTCAATCTACGTTCCTACTCTCACCTATGGTCACGAGCTTTGGGTAATGACCGAAAGAACGAGATCGCGGATACAAGCGGCTGAAATGAGCTTTCTCCGTAGGATTGCTGGACTCACCCTCAGAGATAGGGTGAGGAGCTCAGTCATCCGGGAGAGGCTCAGAGTAGAACCGCTGCTCCTCCACATTGAAAGGAGTCAGTTGAGGTGGTATGGGCATCTGATTAGGATGCCTCCTGGACGCCTCCCACTTGAGGTGTTTCAGGCACGTCCCACTGGGAGGAGACCCCGGGGCAGACCCAGGACTCGGTGGAGAGACTATGTCTCCCAGCTGGTCTGGGAACGCCTTGGTATCCCCTCTGAAGAGCTGGAGCAGGTGGCTGGGGAGAGGGAAGTCTGGGCTTCTCTGCTTGAACTGCTGCCTCCGCGACCCGGACCTCCGGAAAAGCGGTAGAAGATGGATGGATGGATGGATGGATACCAACTCTCTCTCTAACAAGGTAGATGAACTGAGACTGCTGATGCGTTTTAAGGATCTCTCTTCCTCGGCTGCCCTCTGTTTTACCGAGACCTGGCTCAGGGAAAACACACCGGACAGCGCGCTGCGCCTCGAGGGATTTCAGCTGTTTCGTGCTGATCGTGACACAGAGCTCTCTGGTAAATCCCCAGGAGGCGGAGTCTGCTTTTACATCAACAGCAGCTGGTGCTCTGATGTAACGGTAATTTCCAAACACTGTTCTCCCGCCCTGGAATTTCTTTTTATTAACTGCAAGCCATTTTATTCCCCGCGGGAGTTCGCCTCATTCATCCTCGCCGCTGTGTACGTCCCTCCCGACGCGGACACGCGCGAAGCTCAGTGCGTGCTCGCGGATCACATCCAACACACGGAGCGGATTTTTCCAGACTCTCTGGTTATTGTGGCTGGCGACTTTAACCAGAGCAATCTGAGCCACGATCTCCCCCGCTACAAACAGTTTATTAAATGCCCCACCAGAGGAATAAACACGCTGGATCACTGTTACACCACAGTGAAAGACGCATATCGCGCTGTTCCCCGCGCTGCGCTCGGATTATCTGATCACGTGATGGTCCACCTCATTCCCACATACAGACAGAGATTGAAGCTCACTAAACCTGTTGTGAGCACTACGAAGAAATGGACCAGTGAAGCTGAGGAGAAGCTGGAAACGTGCATGGAAATAACTGATTGGGGCATGTTTAAAGGAGCCACGCATGATCTGGATGAGTACACGGACACTGTGAACTCTTATATCCACTTTTGTGAGGAGAGCATCCTTCCATCGCGCACCAGGGTGAGGTACTCTAATGACAAGCCCTGGTTCACAGCTAAGCTCAGACAGATCAGGAAGGAGAAGGAAGCAGCGTTGAAAAGTGGAGACAGGGGCTGCTACAGGGAGGTTAAATATCGGTTTAACAGAGAGCTGAGGAGAGCTAAATCTGTGTATTCTGAGAGACTCCAGCAGCAGTTCACTGCTAATGACTCGGCTTCTGTGTGGAGAGGACTGAGGCAAATCACCAATTATCGGCCTCAGGCTCCTAAAGGTCAGGATGACAAAGCCCTTTGTCAAAGACTATCCCAACACTATGCCCGTTTTGACACCTCGTCATCTGTGTCCAACTCCCCCCCTTTCTCCAGCTCCACAGCCTCCACGATCCCTACTTCATCAAAGGCGCCCCCCCCTCCTCCCCCCCTGCCCTTGTCATCAGTGAGCAGGACGTGCTCAAACAGTTCTCCAGACTGAACCCGCGCAAGGCCCCCGGTCCGGACGGTGTGTCTCCCTCCACCCTGAGACACTGTGCGAAAGAGCTGGCTCCTGTCTTCACAGACATTTTTAACACCTCCCTTAAGCTATGCCACGTGCCGTCCTGCCTCAGATCCTCCACCATCATCCCTGTCCCCAAGAAGCCACGGATCACTGGACTTAATGACTACAGACCTGTTGCGCTCACCTCTGTAGTCATGAAGTCCTTTGAGCGCCTGGTCCTGCCCCACCTCAAGTCCATCACCACCCCTCTCCTGGACCCGCTGCAGTTTGCCTACCGAGCCAACAGGTCTGTAGACGATGCAGTCAACCTGGCCCTCCACTCCATCCTGCAGCACCTGGACTCCCCGGGAACCTACGCCAGGATCCTGTTTGTGGACTTCAGCTCCGCATTCAACACCATCCGCCCCGCTCTGCTCCGGGACAAGCTGTCCCTGCTCAACGTGCCTGACTCCCTCTGCAGGTGGATCACCGACTTCCTGACGGACCGGAGGCAGCATGTGCAGCTGGGAAAGACTGTCTCAGACTCTGCTAGCATCAGCACCGGATCACCCCAGGGGTGTGTACTTTCCCCCCTACTCTTCTCCCTTTATACCAACTCCTGCACCTCCAGCCACCAGTCTGTCAAGTTGATCAAGTTTGCGGACGACACCACCCTCATCGGGCTCATCTCCAACGGCGACGAGTCCGCCTACAGGAGAGAGGTGGCCCAGCTGGCGTCCTGGTGCAACAACAACAACCTGCAGCTGAACGCTCTGAAGACAGTGGAGATTATTGTGGACTTCAGGAAAGTCACAACCCCTCTGCCCCCCCTCACCCTCACAGGCTCTCCCATCACCACTGCTGATTCCTTCCGCTTCCTAGGCACCACCATCACCAGGGACCTCAAGTGGGAGCCGACCATCAGCTCCCTCATCAAAAAGGCCCAGCAGAGGATGTTCTTCCTGCGGCAGCTGAGGAAGCTCAAGCTACCCACCAAGATGTTAGTGCAGTTCTACACAGCCATCATCGAGTCCATCCTCACCACCTCCATAACCGTGTGGTACGCAGGAGCCACTGCCAGGGACAGACTAAGGCTGCAGCGCGTCGTGCGCACTGCTGAGAAGGTGATCGGCTGCAAGCTCCCATCTCTCCAGGATCTGTACATCTCCAGGACCCGGAGGCGTGCTGGCCGGATCATAGCCGATCCCTCACACCCTGGTCACGTACTGTTTGCCCCCCTCCCCTCAGGTAGAAGACTTTGGTCCATCCAGACTAAAACCTCCCGTCACATGAACAGCTTCTTCCCCTCTGCCATCAGACTGCTGAACACTAAGTGACTTATTGACTCTCGTGCACTATGTACAGCAGCTCAACCAGACTCATGTCAATCATCACTGTTTTCTTCTTGCATTACCGACTGCACTATATGGTTCTCCATTATCTGCTGCTCGCTAATATATTTTAACTGCTGACCAGTATTACTCACTCTTATTCTACACTTTATTGCATGTATAGTTTATTTCTTTTATTTTATCATGTTTAATGTTGCAGCATTGCACCGAGACAAATTCCTAGTTTGTGTACTACATGAACAATGGCAATAAATCTGATTCTGATTCTGATTCTGATTCTGATTCTGATTCTGATCCTCGTTATCCAACTTTTAAATTCCCGTTTCATGGTCACGTTGGGCGATTGTGGTCTTTTCATTCGTTAAGACCGATATTAGCCCCGCCTTCCGAGCAGAGGCAGCAGGCGCGCACTCGGTTTTCGGTCTTTTACAATCTGAGAGCGGACGAGAGAGGCTGTGGACGGTCTGTGTTCACACTGATACCTCTTCTTGGTGAGTTTAATTTAGAAAGATGCTGTAAATGAATCTAAACACTGTCCAAACACTAATTTGAAACCTTTATTATCCTAAGTTGATGGGAGCACGAGCTTGAGAGGCCATGAGGCTGTGACTTTTGCCGTGTTCACACTGATACCTCATCTTGGTGAGTGAAAACCGAGTGTGTACTAAACAATACATGCTAATGCTAATCGCGAGTGGATTTTTTCTGTTTAAAAGCAATGGAAAAGGCTATTTTTGTGTCTGTGTGGTTTTCTTAAATGTGATTTCAGTTCCCAACAGTATGCTGAAGTACTTTTAGTTCTTATGCACTAATTCTGTCGAATGTAATGTGTAGTTTGATGCTAAAAGCACATTGTGTTGGTCTCCTATGTAAATGCATAGGTTATGCTAAACCCAGTAGCTCAGACAGGGTTTTACTGATTTTAAAAGGGAATATTGGAAGTCATGGGACAGTATATTCCCTGGTTATGTGATAGATTAATTGTATTTCATTTCATGATTTACAAAGACAAGGTTAAAAGGGATTAATCATAATTTCATGGTTAAATGATGTAGAGATAAAAAGAGAAATTCATTTAATTGGTTACATGAGAAAAAAAAGTTTTTCATGTACTACCAGAGAGATTTTGAGAAAAGAAAGCATGCATGTAAGGTGAGAAATGTGAATTGTAAGATCTTACTATATTACTGGATTGTAATAATAGTAATATGAGAGAAGAATTTAAACACTAAGCTATAGTGTTATATAAGAAGAGATTGGAAAACGAATTACTCTAGCTGTAAACAATAATACCATTATTGTTGTGCAGGCTAGGTTTTTTTGGTTGCTGATTAAGAACCTTCTGGATCCTGGATTCTCTCCGAATGGAGATGGCGAGCCTGACCCGAGACCTGAACCGAGACTGAACCGAGATCTGACCAAGATCTCGATTGAAGAACATCCTTCCTCTCGCCAGTGCACAAAATTTGAAGTGGTAACAACTCAAGCCGCTGCTTTAAAAGAGGAAAAGAAACCTGAGTCTGGAGATACAAGATATCTTGACTGGTCAAACGACTAAACCAAAAGGACAAACAAACACTGAGCTCAGTAGGACATTTTTGGGGTTTTATTTCATGCCGACCGTTGTTATATTTGTATAGTTGTAAATTGTTTGTATATATTGTTCTCTTTACCTCTACAAATAACAACCAGTATTGCTCATTTCTTGCCTCCAGCTATTTCATTCCACACTCATTTTAATTCCCTATTGTAACCCTTACAAACCTAGCAACTGGTCTACACTTAATAATAATTTCCCTTACCTAATTAACATAAGGCAAGGGTTACATGTGCTTAGCTGTTTATGCTTTTTGTGTATGACTGATGGGAGAGTGTAATAAACTTTGTCTGCTCGTAACCTTGCCTCCTCATTTCACACTCGCCACAAAGCGAGCCTTTGTTCTTTTTGCTCAGCAGTGGTTTTTGTCTTGGAACTCTGCCATGCAGGCCATTTTTGCCCAGTCTCTTTTTTTTAATGGTGGAGTCATGAACATTGACCTTCACTGAGGCAAGTAAGGCCTGCAGTTCTTTGGATGTTGTTGTGGGGTCTTTTGTGATCTCTTGAATGAGTCGTCGCTGTGCTCTTGGGGTAATTTTGGTCTGCCGGCCACTCCTGGGAAGGTTCACCACTGTTCTATGTTTTCGCCATTTGTGGATAATGGCTCTCACTGTGGTTTGCTGGAGTCCCAAAGCTTTAGAAATGGCTTTATAACCTTTTCCAGACTGATAGATCTCAATTATTTTGTTTCTCATTTGTTCCAGAATTTCTTTGGATCGCAGCATGATTCATAGGTTTTGAGGATCTTTTGGTCTACTTCATTTTGTCAGGCAGGTCCTATTTTGGTAATTTCTTGATTGAGAACAGGTGTGGCAGTAATTAGGCCTGGGTGTGGCTAGAGAAATTGAACTCAGCTTTCCAAAGATGTGATAAACCACAGTTAATTCATGTTTTAACAGAGGGGGACAATCACTTTTTCACACAGGGCCATGTAGGTTTGGATTTTTTTTTTTACCCTTAATAATAAACATCTTGTGGGGGCATGGTGTTGGACTTCTCCACCCAGGGAACAATGGACTGAAAGAGGAGGTGTCACCTGGGGGTATCAGACGGGACAGTAAGGACTATGTGGCCCCCGGGGAGAGAAGTAATTGCTGGGCTGCTGGGAGAATGGTGTGACAGCGGCACCGGCATTATGTCGTGTTAATGTGCCACACAGGCTTTGTTCTAGACATAATGTGTTATAGTCGGAAGTTCCAGGTCTCGATGCATGGGAATAAAGATATAAAAGACGGGTGCACAGAGACCCGGGACTGGCTGTTTGCTGTACTTCATGTTGGAGAAAGAATAAAGTTTCTGTGTCGTTCAGCTCGTTGCCTCGTCTGCCTCCTTTCTCCACACTGGTGACCCTAAGACATGCCATGGAAAGCGAGCCAAGCGTCACTCCGGAGACTACCTGGAGGGAGAGCACCAGCGCCGTGTGTGCCGGTTCAGTCAAGCTCCCAGACTTCTGGCTTCACAACACGACTGTGTGGTTTGTACACATAGAAGCCCAGTTCACACTCCGTGGGATAACAATGGACGACACAAGGTATTACTATGCGGTCGCTGTGCTGGATGCGCGCCCCATGCAACAAGTGACGAGCCTGCTCCAGGAGCCGCCGGCCCAAGGAAAATATGAAGCGCTCAAGAGGATGCTTCTTCAGTGCTATACCCTTTCTGACAGTGAGAGGGCACAGAGACTCCTAACGTGTTGGGAGTTAGGGGACAGATCAGCAGTGGAGCTAATGGAGAGCATGTTGGCGCTGAGAGGGAAGGACAATGAATCCTGTTTGCCCACTTGTTCCTCACGAACCTACCGGCTACAGCGAGGGCGATCCTGGCCAACTTGCCACGGCTGGTTGCCAAGGACTACCACGCCCTGGCACAGGAAGCGGACCACATCATTTTGGCGACCAGAACTCTCAGCGTGCAGACAGTGGCAACAGCATCCAAGAGAGACTTCAGCGAAGTCGATGAGCCATTCGTGGTAGCCAGGATGGCCACCAGAGGTCAAAGGAACAGGGCGATCAGTTTTTATCATCGCAGTTTCGGCTCGAACGCCCAACGCTGCCTGTCGCCATGCCAATTCAAGAAGCCGGGAAGACGGCACGATTGGAATTCAGTGGCAGCTGCAACCGATGGCGACAGGAACAGACTACTTTATGTCACGGACACACGTTCGGGGAGACGGTTTATGGTGGACTCCGGCTCCCAGAAGAGCCTCATCCTGCCGGTCAATGCAGACAGGGTGGCAGGATGCAGCGGTCCCAAGCTCACGGCCGTCAATGGATCCACCATCAGGACATTTGGCGAGCAGACACTGACGATATGCTTACACGGACGCAACTTTCAGTGGGACTTTGTGATAACTGCATGTTCCGGCCCCATTTTAAGTGCAGATTTTTTTATGTGCTAATGGGTTGTTAGTTGATGTTGCTTTTTTTTTTTTTTTTTTTTTTTTTTTTTTTTTTCTCTCGGCGCCACACCAGTCGGCTGCCTTTTGCAACAGCGGCTCGATTCCGAGTCTTTTTCCCTTCCTCTCTCTTTTGATCCGTCTTTTTTTTTCACCCCACTTATATCACGGACACACAGATCGTCCTAAATGTCTCCTGAGCCGGTGGACGGAGCCACTGTTTATAGCAGGATACGATACAGCAGAGAACAGCTGCTAGCATTCAACCGCCACCCGGTCCCATTGGAAAAACTCGACATACCGAGAGAACTGAGGCGAAAACGCCGCGGCTGCCGGGCTGGAGTAAGGCGGAGGACAAAAAATATAAGGTACAGACCCTCCCTTCCATCTGTTGTCATGGGAAATGTACGGTCGATACTGGGAAAGTTAGATGAGCTAGCGGCTATCTCCCGTTATGATAGCACATACCGGGAGTGCTCTCTCCTTTTGTTTACTGAGACGTGGCTAACTGAACTAGCAGCAGATGCTAACATTGAGCTGGAGGGTTTTCACATGATACGAGCTGACCGAACACCAGACAGTGGCAAGGCTAGGGGCGGTGGAGTGATAATGTATGTTAACAACAACTGGTGCAGACCGGGACATATCACTGTTAAACAACGACACTGCAGCAAAGACATTGAGTTGCTAGCTGTTAGCATGAGGCCTACATATCTCCCGAGAGAACACTCACACGTGATCTGCATTGTTGTTTATGCAAATCCGACGGCGAACGCTGGGACAGCACGTGACGTCATCCATTCAGTAACCAGCAGGCTGCAGACAGAACACCCAGATGCTCTTCTCCTCATCTCAGGCGATTTCAACCATGTTTCACTGTCTCCCATTCTACCCACGTTCACCCAGTATGTCACATGCCACACTAGAGACAATAAAACACTGGATTTATTCTACGCAAACACTAAGGAGGCGTACACCTCATCACAACTCCCCCCACTCGGGAGATCGGATCACAACTTGGTTCATCTCCGGCCGGTGTACAAACCCCTAGTGCACAGACAACCCCCGGCCACGCACACTGTGGAGTTATGGTCTGAGGAGACAATGGACACCCTAAAGGGCTGTTTTGAAGCCACCGCCTGGAAGCAGCTCTGCGATCCACATGGTGAGGACATCGATGGCCTCATTCACACCTTCACGGGCTACCTCAGCTTCTGTGTGGACAAATCCGTTCCCACCAAGACCATACGGCGTCACTCAAACAACAAACCCTGGATCAACCCTGAGATAAAAACACTTCTGAGAGAGAAGAAGAGGATCTTCAGGTCAGGGAACAGGGAGATGCTGAAGTCCGTACAGAGGGAGCTGAGGAGAAAGATCAGAGAAGGCAAGGACAGCTTCAGGAAGAAGATGGAGGACAAGCTGCAACAGAGCGACATCAGCGGGGTCTGGAGAAACCTCAAAACCATCTCGGGGCTCCAGAATACCTCCCCCCAGGCCACAGGGGGCAGGGAGTGGGCGAACAACCTGAATCTGTTTTTCAATAGATTTGACCAACCGCCCTCCCCCCTGACTGCACAACAACCACTGCTGCCTCTAAAGAAATCAAGTCCTGCTGCCCACTCCCCACTCCACCAACACCCCCCCACTCCCAACACACAGCCCCCCATCCTGACCCTGACCAGGACCCAGGTGAGGACGGAGCTGAGGAAGATCAAGGCGAGGAAGGCGCCGGGACCGGACGGCATCAGCGCAAAGCTCCTCAAGTCCTGTGCAGACCAGCTGTGTGGGATTGTGACGTATATCTTCAACATGAGCCTGAAACTGGGGAGGGTACCACAGCTGTGGAAAACATCTTGTGTGGTACCTGTACCAAAAACTTCCCACCCCAAAGACCTGAACAGCTACAGACCGGTGGCCTTGACGTCCCACTTGATGAAGACCCTGGAGAGACTGCTCCTTGCTCACCTCCGCCCCCTGGTGGAACCAGCGATGGATCCACTCCAGTTCGCCTACCAGCATGGCATTGGGGTGGAGGATGCGGTGATCTTCCTCCTTCACCGTTCTCTGTCCCACCTGGAGAAGCCCGGGAATCAGAATCAGAATCAGAATCAGAATCAGGTTTATTGCCATTGTTCATGTAGTACACAAACTAGGAATTTGTCTCGGTACAATGCTGCAACATTAAACATGATAAGATAAGAGAAATAAACTATACATGTAATAAAGTGTAGGATAAGATTAAGTGATACTGGTCAACAGTTAAAATATATATTAGCCAGCAGCAGATACTGTGGAGAACTATATAGTGCAGTCGGTAATGCAGGAAGAAAACAGTGATGATTGACATGAGTCTGGTTGAGCTGCTGTACATGGTGCACGAGAGTCACTTAGTGTTCAGCAGTCTAATGGCAGAGGGGAAGAAGCTGTTCATGTGACGGGAGGTTTTAGTCTGGATGGACCGAAGTCTTCTACCAGAGGGGAGGGGGGCAAACAGTACATGACCAGGGTGTGAGGGATCGGCTATGATCCGGCCAGCACGCCTCCGGGTCCTGGAGATGTACAGATCCTGGAGAGATGGGAGCTTGCAGCCGATCACCTTCTCAGCAGTGCGCACGACGCGCTGCAGCCTTAGTCTGTCCCTGGCAGTGGCTCCTGCGTACCACACGGTTATGGAGGTGGTGAGGATGGACTCGATGATGGCTGTGTAGAACTGCACTAACATCTTGGTGGGTAGCTTGAGCTTCCTCAGCTGCCGCAGGAAGAACATCCTCTGCTGGGCTTTTTTGATGAGTGAGCTGATGGTCAGCTCCCATTTGAGGTCCCTGGTGATGGTAGTGCCTAGGAAGCGGAAGGAATCAGCAGTGGTGATGGGAGAGCCTGAGAGGGTGAGGGGGGGCAGAGGAGTAGTGACTTTCCTGAAGTCTACAATCATCTCCACTGTCTTCAGAGCGTTCAGCTGCAGGTTGTTATTGCTGCACCAGGACGCCAGCTGGGCCACCTCTCTCCTGTAGGCGGACTCGTCGCCGTTGGAGATGAGCCCGATGAGGGTGGTGTCGTCCGCAAACTTGATCAACTTGACAGACTGGTGGCTGGAGGTGCAGGAGTTGGTGTAAAGGGAGAAGAGTAGTGGGGAAAGTACACAGCCCTGGGGTGATCCGGTGCTGATGCTAGTATAGTCTGAGACAGTCTTTCCCAGCCGCACATGCTGCCTCCGGTCCGTCAGGAAGTCGATGATCCACCTGCAGAGGGAGTCAGGCACGTTGAGCAGGGACAGCTTGTCCCGGAGCAGAGCGGGGCGGATGGTGTTGAATGCGGAGCTGAAGTCCACAAACAGGATCCTGGCGTAGGTTCCCGGGGAGTCCAGGTGCTGCAGGATGGAGTGGAGGGCCAGGTTGACTGCATCGTCTACAGACCTGTTGGCTCGGTAGGCAAACTGCAGCGGGTCCAGGAGAGGGGTGGTGATGGACTTGAGGTGGGACAGGACCAGGCGCTCAAAGGACTTCATGACTACAGAGGTGAGCGCTACAGGTCTGTAGTCATTAAGTCCAGTGATCCGTGGCTTCTTGGGGACAGGGATGATGGTGGAGGATTTGAGGCAGGACGGCACGTGGCATAACTTAAGGGAGGTGTTAAAAATGTCTGTGAATACAGGAGCCAGCTGTTTCGCACAGAGTCTCAGGGTGGAGGGAGACACGCCGTCTGGGCCGGGGGCCTTGCGCGGGTTCAGTCTGGAGAACTGTTTGAGCACATCCTGCTCACTGATGATAAGGGGAGGGGGGGAGGTGGGGGGGGGTGCCTTAAATGAAGTAGGGAATGTGGAGGCTGTGGAGCTGGAGGGAGGGGGGGAGTTGGACACAGATGACGAGGTGTCAAAACGGGCATAGTGTTGGGACAGTCTCTGACAAAGGGCTTTGTCATCCTGACCTTTAGGAGCCTGAGGCCGATAGTTGGTGATCTGCCTCAGTCCTCTCCACACGGAAGCCGAATCATTAGCAGTGAACTGCTGCTGGAGTCTCTCTGAGTACACAGATTTAGCCCTCTTCAGCTCTCTGTTAAACCGGTATTTAACCTCCCTGTAGCAGTCCCTGTCTCCACTTTTCAGCGCTGCTTCCTTCTCCTTCCTGATCTGTCTGAGCTTAGCTGTGAACCAGGGTTTGTCATTAGAGTAACTCACCCTGGTGCGTGATGGAAGAATGTTCTCTTCACAAAAGTGGATATATGAGTTCACAGTGTCCGTGTACTCATCCAGATCATGCGTGGCTCCTTTAAGCATGCCCCAGTCAGATATTTCCATGCACGTTTCCAGCTTCTCCTCAGCATCACTGGTCCGTATCTTCGTAGTGCTCACAACAGGTTTAGTGAGCTTCAATCTCTGTCTGTATGTGGGAATGAGGTGAACCATCACGTGATCAGATAATCCCAGCGCAGCTCGAGGGACAGCGCGATATGCGTCTTTCACTGTGGTGTAACAGTGATCCAGTGTGTTTAATCCTCTGGTGGGGCATTTAATAAACTGTTTGTAGCGGGGGAGATCGTGGCTCAGATTGCACTGATTAAAGTCGCCAGCCACAATAATCAGCGAGTCTGGAAAACTCCGCTCTGTGTGTTGAATGTGATCCGCGAGCACGCGCTGAGCTTCGCGCGTGTCCGCGTCGGGAGGGGCGTACACAGCGATCAGTATAAAAGAAGCAAACTCCCGTGGGGAATAAAAAGGCTTGCAGTTGATAACAAGAAATTCCAAGGCAGGAGAACAGTGTTTGGAAATTTCCGTTACATCAGAGCACCAGCTACAGTTGATGTAGAAGCAGACTCCGCCTCCTGTGGTCTTGCCGGAAAGCTCTGTGTCACGATCAGCACGGAAGAGCTGGAAGCCGTCGAGGCGCAGCGCGCTGTCCGGTATATTTTCCCGGAGCCAGGTCTCAGTAAAGCAGAGGACAGCTGAGGAGGCGAGGTCCTTAAAACGCATCAGCAGTCTCAGTTCATCCACCTTGTTAGAGAGAGAGTTGGTATTGGACAGAAATATGCCAGGCAGCGCCGTTCGCGAGCCTCTCCTGCGAAGTCGTACGAGAGCACCCGCTCGTCTTCCTCTCTTCCGCCGTCTCACTTTCCGAGCCAAACAATAAACCAGATCGGCGGCAGGGGCTAGAAAAACTGGGAGGAGGTCCGTGGGGGTCAAAGTCCTGATATTTAAAAGTTCTTCACGGGTATAAGTGCAAGCAGACACACAATTGACAAACAAAAACAAACAAAGAGCGCAGCGAAGCACCATGTCGACCGCTGTGGGCGCCATCTTGGATTTAAAAGAATATGGTGAGGATCATGTTCTTTGACTTCTCCAGTGCTTTCAACACCATCCAACCGATGATCCTGAAGGACAAGCTGCTGCGCGCAGGGGTGGACCAGCACCTGTCATCATGGATCCTGGACTACCTCACGAACCGGCCTCAGTTTGTGAGAACCCGGGACTGTGTGTCCGACACGATCATCAGTAGCACGGGGGCCCCCCAGGGAACGGTGCTGGCTCCCTTCCTGTTCACTCTTTATACTGCGGACTTCTCACACAACACAACACACTGCCATCTACAGAAGTTCTCTGATGACTCTGCGATCGTTGGCCTCATCTCCAATGGAGATGAAGCTGAGTACAGAGGGCTTATCCAGGACTTCGTGGACTGGTGCCATCGGAACTGCCTCCAGATCAACGCGAGGAAAACTAAGGAGCTGGTGGTGGACTGCCGCAGGCATGGGCAGCCCCTCACAGTACCAGTAAATATACAGGGAACAGACATCGAGATGGTGACATCCTATAAGTACCTGGGTATTCATCTGAACAATAAACTAGACTGGTCACACAATACTGATGCACTCTACAAGAAGGGACAGCGCAGGCTGTTCCTGCTGAGGAGACTCAGGTCTTTTGGTGTACAAGGGGCGCTGCTGAAGTCATTCTATGACACGGTGGTGGCATCAGCCATCACTTTTGGAGTGGTCTGCTGGGGCAGTGGCATTACTGCAGCCGATAGGAAGAGACTGAACAAACTGATTAAGAAAGCTAGCTCTGTCCTGGGGCAGCGCCTTGATCCGATGGAGGAGATAGGAGAGAGAAGGACGGTGGCTAAACTGTCATCTCTGCTGGAGTCCGAGTTCCACCCTATGCAGGACATACTGAATGCACTGAGGAGCTCATTTAGCAGCAGACTACATCATCCCAGGTGCACAACCGAGAGGTTTCGTAGGTCCTTCCTACCAACGGCTGTCAGACTGTACAACCTAAGCAGGGCTGCTCGCAGAGATAGCAAAAAGACGTAACAAACTAATAGTTTTTTGAATGCAAAAGATGCAATAGACTTACACAATGGTCCCCTCCGGCATACAACTAGGAACTTACCGGTCGCTATGGAGGGTGAGAATATGTATGGGCACATAATCATACCATGTAGGATAACTAAGTAGACGGTTATGCTGTTTCATTCCATCTAGCAACAATGCTCTGCACTGTGTGTGTTTATATATTTACATATTTATTCCATCTAGCTACAATGCTCAGCACTGGGTGTGTTTATATATTTATATATCTACATATTATTCCATCTAGCTACATTGCTCCGCACTGTGTGTGTTTATATACTTGCATATTTATTCCACCTAGCTGCAATGCTCCGTACTGTGGGTGTTTATATATTTACATATTTATTCCATCTAGCTACAATGCTCTGCACTGTGTGTTCATATATTCATATATTTATTCCATCCAGCTACAATGCTCTGCACTGTGTGTCTGTGTGTGTGTGTATATATATATATTTTATAGTAATACGTACATATGTATATTAGCTGCTCTTGCTTGCTTGTTTTTGTTTTTTTTTTTTGTTTTTTTTTATTGTTGCTCTGAGTGTTGCTATCCCTGTGCTGTTGCAATCCTGGAATTTCCCCGTTGTGGGACTAATAAAGGCTTATCTTATCTTATCTTATCTTATCTATCTCTTAATAAGTGATTAGTGGATGCAATCTCTTTCAACTCACTGCCCTGTACAGCTCGGGGAGCTGGGTCAACAACACTGGCTAACTTATACAGCTCCAGGGGGTAAGTATCAGCACTTACTTGCACAGTTCCCAGCACTCACGGTCCCGACTTTCGGCTATGGTGATGAAACACGGGGTCGAGCACTTTATAACGACAAAAGGTCCACTGGTGATTGGGCGACGTCGACGTTTGGATGCAGCTAAACGGGCCAGCGCGCGAGAGGAGTTTGCCAACTTAGAGCAGTTGGGCATCGTCAGGTGCTCCAACAGCCCGTGGGCGTCCCCGCTACACATGGTGCCTAAAGCTGACGGGTTGTGGCAACCATGCAGCGATTTCTCAGGCTTGAATAATGTCATGGAACACTATCATTATCCCATTCCACACATCCAGGATTTTTCCGTGCACCTGGCTGGGGCGCGTGTTTTTTCGAAAGTGGATCTAGTCCGTGGATACCATGAGGTCCTGGTGTACGTGAAAGACGTTCCAAAAACAGCGGTTATAACTCCTTTCGGACTTTGAGTTTTTACGCATGCCATTCGGATTAAAAGGTGCAGCGCAGACTTTCCAGAGGATGATGGACGCAGTGCTTTGCGACTTGTCCTTCGTCTTTATCTATTTAGATGACATTCTGGCAGCCAGCGCATCCGAGGAGGAGCACATCGCCTGTCTCAAGACATTTTTCCAGAGATTGGAAGCGCACGGGTTGGTAGTCAACCCGGCGAAGTGCCAGTTCAGTGTGCCAGTGATTGATTTTTTTGGGCCACCGCATTTCACTGGAGGGCGCAATCCCGTTACCGGATAGGATGCACACAGTGTCAGATTTTCCGCATCTGCAGACTGTGAGAGCACTACAGGAGTTTTTGGGAATGGTTAATTTTTATAACTGTTTCCTTCCCCGAGCAGCCCAGCTGATGCAGCCACTGCATGCCACGCTTAAAAAAAAGAAGCCTGCCGAAACCATCGACTGGACTCCCGAGCAAGACCAGGCTTTTGCAAATGCCAAAACAGCGCTGGCGGATGCCGCGTTGCTAGCCCACCCGGATCTGTCTGCATGGATAGCGCTCACGACAGATGCGTCTGATGCCGCCATAGGGGCAGTGGTGGAGCAGGGCGTCTCAGGTTCGTGGCAGCCGCTAGCATTTTTTAGCCGAACCTTGCACGACAACGAATGCAAATACAACGCGTTTGATAGGGAATTGCTAGCACTCCACCTGGCAAAGCGCCATTTCCAGTTTTGGCTGGAGGGGTGTGAGTTCACCGCGTTTGTGGACCATAAACCGCTGATGTACGCGATGGCCAAGGTCTCAGAACCATGGTTGGCCTGGCAGCAACGGCATCTGGCTGCAATTTCGGAGTTTACTACTGACATTCAACACGTTGCCGGTAAGCTCAACATCATGGCTGATTGCCTGTCGTGCATGTTAATTGCCCCGGTCTGCGTAGGAATAGATTTCCCTGCCTTGGCCACGGAGCAAGAAAGAGACGCAGACTTTTGCGCACTCCAGTCTGTGCCAACTGGGTTAAGGCTGGAGAACAGGGTGGTGCAAGAAGGGTGCCCTCCCTTGCTCTGCGACGTCTCCACTGACTGCTTGCGCCCGGTGGTTCCGAGGTCTTGGTGCTGTCGCATTTTTGAGTCAGTCCATTCCCTTTTGCATCCGGGAGTGCGCGCTTCGGTGAAGCTAGTGGGGGCGAAATTCATCTGGCGGCACTTCCACAAAGACGTGAAAGAGTGGGCTGCAGCTTGCGTCGTGTGCCAGCGGGCCAAAGTGCACAAGCACACCAGAGCCTCCCCTTGAGCCGTTCCAAATCCCAGCCAGGAGGTTCAACCACATCCACGTGGATTTGGTGGGACCCCTCCCGCTGTCGCAAGGTTTTACACACCTCTTAACAATCATGGACCGCACCACGCGCTGGCCTAAAGTGGTCCCGCTGGTTTTTACCACATCCGTAGAAGTGGCTTGTGCTTTTTTGTCGGCTTGAGTTGCAAGTTTCGGATCTCCATTGGACATCACGTCCGACAGGGGTCCACAATTCGTTTCAGAACTCTGGTTCACAATGGCCCAGAGCCTGGGGGGGGGATGTGTGTCAAAATTCATCGCCCTAATGGGTTATGCGAGCGTTTTCACGGGTCGCTTAAAACAGCACTGAGGGCTTCACTCACGGACACAGATTGGGTCAACCGCCTGCCCTGGGTTCTTTGAGGGTTACGCTCTGCACCTAAGGAGGATTTGGCAACCTCCCTGGCAGAACTCGTTTTTTCTCAGCTGCTGTGGATCCCTGGAGAGTTTTTACTGGAAAACCCCACGCCCGAGGCTGATTGGCCCGTGCAATTTTTACACAGTACGGAGGTTTTGAGCATACCGGGCCCGGCCCACCACTGTTTTCCCCGCATATTTGTCCCAAAAAGCTTGCAGAATGCCCCTTTTGTTTTCGTAAAGCACGATGCGCACCGAACCCTGCTGCGTCCACCATACGATGGATCATTCAGAGTGCTGGAACCTGGAGCGAAGCATTTTGTGTTAGACTTGGGGCGCTTTCGTGTTGGCAGATGAGCAGATGGTGTTGGCCCAAGCTCCATGGCGCAGACGCCCACCGTTGGTGGCTTCGCAGGTTGGAGAGCCCTTAGCAGGGACCTGCGCTCGCGAGGATAATGTGTTTTCTCCCCCTCCCTTTTTCCCTCCTCAGACTGACGTGTCCTCCTGTACACCCTGCCAGCAGGGCAGTTCAACTGGATCGGCGACCCCCCACTACAGCCGCTATGGGTGCCAGCTCAAGCCCAAAGGACGGGGGGGTTAGTGCCCTTTCTGGGTGTTGGGGGGGGGGAGCGCTGTGTGGGGGCATGGTGTTGGACTTCTCCACCCAGGGAACAATGGACCGAAATAGGAGGTGTCACCGGGGGGTATCAGACGGGACAGTAAGGACTATGCGCCCCCCGGGGAGAGGAGTAAATGTCAGGCCGCTGGGAGAATGGTGTGAGAGCGGCACCGGCATTATGTCATGTTAATGTGCCACACAGGCTTTGTTCTAGACATAATGTGTTATAGTCAGAAGTTCCGGGTCTCGATGCATGGGAATAAAGATATATAAAAGAGGGATGCACAGAGACCCAGGATTGGCTGTTTGCTGTACTTCATGTTGGAGAAAGAATAAAGTTTCTGTGTCGTTCAGCTCGTTGCCTCGCCTGCCTCCTTTCTCCACAATCTTCATTTAAAAACTGCATTTTTTATGTTTACTTGTGTTATCTTTGTCTAATATTTAAATTCGTTTGATGATCTGAAATATTTAAGTTTGACAAACATACAAAAAAGTGAGAAATAAGGAAGGGGGCAAATACTTTTTCACACCACTGTACATGAGAAATTTTACTATGCTGAAGCCCTCCAGGCAGGATAAAGCCGAGAGAAATAACTGTGGTTAAGCATGCATGAAGCAATCTCACGGTCCAAACAAAATAAACTGTGGCTTAGGCTAAACTTGATTGTGTGAGTGGGCTGTAAAAGTCAAGGCAACATGCAAGATGCAAGTGATTGCAACCCTAGGGTGGGGGTGCATTTTTAGGAAATTGTTCACCACCCTAACCTAGGGTGGGGCAATTAAGTGAAATAAAACCGAAACCGACAGTTGGGACGTAAAACTGACGTAATCTTGCTCATGTTGGGGCTTTTTCCTTCCTCTCCCTGTTGTGTGCATGTGTATACGAGAGCTTTCATGTACTGCCCCTTTAAAATATCACCCGTTTATGCGGTCACATGACTCTGCAGCTCAGAAGCAGTGCAACTGTTTGCAAACAGCAGAACATGACAGAAAAATTAAAATGGCTTGTATCGAAAACAAATGCAGTCTCTGTCCATATAGTATGTCGTGATTAACTCTTAAGTTCATCTGAAGATGCCAAGAAAAAGCGAGTGAAGTGTGTGCAAATTGGTTTGTGGAAACGAGCTAATTACCCACCAATACAAGTCATGTGACCCTCAAGAGTTATGTTGTGGAGCGTGTAAATAATGAGGCTGATTTGGTTCAGGCGGTTTATTACACGACTCACACAAGGAGCATAGACAGAATGGCATACAAGTAGGAACTCTTCCCTTAAATAACATGACATCCTTCTAGACTCTTCTCACACACAAAAGATAATCCCCGTCTAGACTCTTCTCACACACAAAAGATAATCCCCCGTCCGACTGCAGTCAGTTCATTCATCCTTGACACCTCCCTGTTAGCTTACTAGGGCATCTAGAAACTTCTCACACACAAAAGGTTAACTTTGCATCCTTTGTTCCTGTCTAAGGTGATAAGCCATTATGCACTCCCCAGGTTGCCCCCCCCCCCAGCAACTTAGATAGGACAAGAGAGTAACAGTCCACATGCTGTGATAAAACCATTAACATCAGTCCACATGCTGTAGAACAATCAACATCAGTCCGCATGCTGCTTGGGCTTCAGTCTTCTGCCGTATCTGCTGTAGCCAGGATTCGCTGCCTCCGTGGCACTGCCATGCTGGGGGGCTGATGTCTGGGGGTGAAAACTTTTTGACTGTCCGTGTGGGTGCTCTGGAGAATCTTTTCTCTGGGAAGCGCCCCGTGGGGGTCTTCCACACCAAGGGGCCCTCGCCAACAGCACTTGCTCGTCAGCCACAATGAAAGCAGGTTTGAGTCTGTCTATGCCAATTTTCTCCCTCCTACCCCCCAAATCTAGCAAAAAATGCTTATCCCCCGTTTCCAGCACTCTAAACGGTCCATCATAAGGTGGGCGCAGTGGGGGGCGGTGGGCGTCGTGTCTGACAAACACGAACTCTGCGTTTTTCAAAGCTTTAGGCACAAAAACGCGTGGAAAACTGTGGTGGGCAGGACCCGGCAGCGTGCTTGAGTCTATGCAACGCTGCAGCAGCTGAGACGGGGAGCTGCCCGGCGCAGGATTATCTGGCAGAAACTCCCCAGGCAGCCGGAGCGGTTGTGCAAAAACGAGTTCTGCCAGGGAAGCTTCCAGATCCTCTTTAGGGGCAGAACGTAACCCCAATAAAACCCATGGTAGCCTGTCTACCTAATTTGCATTCGTCAGTGAAGCCCTCAGAGCCGCTTTTAACGACCTATGAAAACGTTCGCATAACCCATTAGCCTGCGGGTTGTACGCGGTTGTGTGGTGAATTGAGACACCTAGGCTGCAGGCCACGGTTGACCAGAGTTCAGAAACAAATTGAGAGCCTCTGTCGGACGTAATGTCCGACAGAACTCCAAAACGCACCACCCATGCTGTTAAAAACGCGCGCGCCACCTCCTCGGCCATGGTTGCCGCCAGCGGAACCGCTTCTGGCCAGCGCGTGGTGCGGTCCACCATTGTCAGGAGATGCGTGTACCCCTGTGATGACGGAAGGGGGCCTACGAGGTCCACGTGGACATGGTCGAACCTCTTAGCCGGGATGCGAAACGGCTCCAAAGGAGCCTTCATGTGTCTGTGAACCTTGGCTCATTGGCACGCCACGCAGGCTGCCACCCACTCTTGCACTTGTTTGCGAAGGCCCGGCCACACATATTTCTCTCCTACCATTTTGACCGACTCGTGCACCCCTGGGTGTGCCAAAGAGTGAACCGACTCAAACACGCGGCGGCGCCACGCGGCCGGAACCACAGGCCGTGGGTGACCCGTGGAGACGTCGCAGATTAAGGGGGGAATGCCGTTAAGCAGCGTCCTCTTCTCCAGCCTTAACCCTGTTGGTCCAGACTGGAGCGCGCGCACGTCCGCGTCACTAGCCTGCTCCGCGGCCATGGCTGCGTAATCCAACCCTACACAGACCGGGGCCACAACAGCGCGCGAGAGGCAGTCTGCCACTACATTCAGTTTGCCCGACACATGCTGAATATCGGTAGTAAACTCTGAGATCGCAGCCAGCTGCCTCTGCTGCCGGCCCGACCAAGGTTCTGAAACTTTGGCCATCGCGAATGTTAGTGGCTTATGGTCAATGAACGCAGTAAAATTGCGCCCTTCCAGCCAGAACTGGAAATGGCGAATGGCCAGGTGGAGAGCCAGCAACTCTCTGTCGAACGCGTTGTATTTACGCTCATTGTCGCGCAAGGTTCTGCTGAAAAAGGCAAGCGGCTACCAAGCCCCGGCGACGCGCTGCTCCACGACAGCCCGTATGGCCACATCTGAGGCATCAGTGGTGAGGGCCATGCGGGCCATTGGGTCTGGATGTGCCAACAATGCGGCGTTTGCCAGGGCTGCTTTAACTTCCGAGAACGCCTGCTCTCGTTCCGGGGTCCATTTGACCCTATTCGCGGGTTTCTGTTTTTTGAGCGCAGCGTACAATGGCTGCATGAGCTGCGCTGCGCGGGGAAGGAAACGGTTATAAAAGTTCACCATTCCCAAAAATTCTTGTAGCACCCTGACCGTTTGTGGTCAGGGAAAATCTGTCACTGCGCGCACTTTGTCAGGCAGCGGAACCGCTCCTTCGGGAGAGACGCGGTGCCCTTAAAAAATCAATCCCCGTCACCCCGAACTGACATTTCGCTGGGTTGATTATTAAACCGTGCTCTTCCAACCTACGGAAAACCGTCGTGAGGTGGGTTTCGTGTTCGTCTTCGGACGCGCTGGCTACCAAGATATCGTCCAGGTAGACGAACACGAAAGGGAGATCACGCAGCACTGCATCCATCATGCATTGGAACGTCTGTGCTGCCCCTTTAAGCCCAAACGGCATGCGCAAGAACTCAAATAAACCAAACGGAGCTATTACCGCTGTTTTGGGTATGTCCTCAGCGCGCACTGGGACTTGGTGGTAACCACGGACCAAATCTATCTTAGAAAAAATGCGCGCTCCTGCGAGGTGAGCAGAAAAATCCTGAATGTGGGGAATTGGGTAGCGGTCATGCGCTGTAGCGTTTAACCTGCGGAAATCGCCGCAAGGTCGCCACGAACCTTCAGCTTTAGGGACCATGTGTAGCGGGGAAGCCCATGGGCTGTTTGAGCGCCTGATGATGCCTAACCTCTCTAGGTTAGCGAACTCCTCGCGCACTATGGCCAGTTTAGCTGCGTCCAAACGCCGAGGTCTTGCAAAAACGGGTGCCCCGGTGGTGGTGATAAAATGCTCCACCCCATGTTTAGCGATAGCTGCTGAAAACGTCGGGACTGTGAGTGCTGGGAACTGAGCGAGCACTGTGTGGAACTTACCGCATGCTGCTGTGACGTTGGCTTGTGCTGTTGGCCGGGTCATTCGAGCTATACAGGGGAGAGAGTCAAAAGTTAGCGATATCTACCAACAACCCATGTGCACATAGAAAATCAGCCTCCAGTATATGGTAATCCAGTGCTGCTACAACAAAAGTCCATTCATATGTACGACCGTGTAGAGACAAGAGCAGAGTCCTCTCACCAAAGGTCTTAATGTCTGAGCCGTTTGCTGCTGCCATCTCGGGGCTGCTGGTTCCTGCCAGCCGGTCAGCGTAGGTCGGCCAGATGAAACTCCTCTGTGCGCCGGTGTCCACGAGGAAATGCCTCCCCGAGCGTGCGTCCGTCAAATAGAGCAGCTCGTTCTCCTCCCCGAGGGTCGCGGCTGCTACCGACCCCCGGGCTTGGCGTTTCCCGAGCGCTTGAACTGGCACGGTGGTATACATTTGCGTGCCCTCTCTGCAAAGCGGCGGTGGTAGAAGCAAAGCGTACCACCTCCACGTTCCTTGGCCCCCGCTGCTGCTGCCGTCGGTGGTTCTGCTGCTGCCGTTGGCGGCTCCTCGCCTCCTCGTGTCGACATGCCGGGCTCCGTCGCTGCCGCAATGGTCATGAAAGCCTTGGTGGCAACGATGATCCGGTCTGCCTCTCGGGCTAGCGCACGATAGTCCCGTTTGGCCAGCAATGACAAATTGGCCAGGGCCGCTCTTGCCACTGTCGGAAGGTTCCTGAGGAAAATGTGGGTGAAGATGAAGTGGTCGTCGTCCGTGCCCTTTAACCTCAGCACCTTCTCCATCATGTCCACGGCCGAACCGTCTCCCAACTCGGTCCGCGTCAGAAGTCTCTCTGCTTTCTCACCATCTGAGAGCATGTAGTGCTGGATGAGGGCAGCCTTCTGCACGTCATATTTGCCGTCGGCTGGTGGCTGATCGAGTAGGCTCTCAATGTGCTGAGCCGTGCTGGCATCGAGCGCTTCGACCACATAGTAGAATTTCGTATCATCCGCCGATATCCCTTGGAGGGCGAACTGCGCCTTGGTTAGGTGGAACCAGGAGCGTGGGTTGTGCTGCCAAAAATCAAGTAGTTTGATCGCTACAGTGCATGCGAAGCTGGGGGTTCCAGTCGAGGTTGGCTCCAGGGATCTTCCGTCGTATTCCATGATTCGTCTTGGGTCACCAGTGTGGAGCGTGTAAATAATGAGGCTGATTTGGTTCAGGTGGTTTATTACACGACTCACACGAGGAGCATAGACAGAATGGCATACAAGTAGGAACTCTTCCCTTAAATAACATGACATCCTTCTAGACTCTTCTCACACACAAAAGATAATCCCAGTCTAGACTCTTCTCACACAAAAGATAATCCCCCGTCCGACTGCAGTCAGTCCATTCATCCTTGACACCTCCCTGTTATCTTACTAGGGCATCTAGAAACTTCTCACACACAAAAGGTTAACTTTGCATCCTTTGTTCCTGTCTAAGGTGGTAAACCATTATGCACTCCCCAGGTTGCCACAATGTAAATAAATACCAACTTCTGCACTGGACATTCATTTAATTCAATTACATGTGTGTGAGTTGACAACAGGCTGAATCGCTGCAGTGATACGATACCACACTTTTGTAATACTGCTTAATTATGAACCTCATCAGTGAACAGGGAAAAAAAACGAGACCAATGTGAAAAGTTCAGTTAACCATGATGTTAATTTAAGGTCAGTCCAGCCCTACCCTAACCTGTACCATTGGTGACATCGTTATGTTCAAGGCAGTAGCACATATGTGCTTATCCTGAGGTTTGCAAATTACAGCCAGTTTTTAGCTGAATGAATTGTTATGTATCACTCATCCTCAAAATGATGTGAACATGACTTTATCAGTTGTGAATGCATATTTGTAACCGTTACATAAACTTTTCTTGCCACTCCCTTCACTTTAATGGACTTCTATATACTGTATTAATGTTCATACTGTTACAGTTATTCTGTTTTTTTTCCCTCCTTGTTCTGCACATTACAATGCATGTACTCTTCAGTCTATACTTTACTAGTCAAGTACACATGTCTCTGTAGCACCTCTGACACAGTGAGAAGGGACATGGGACTCCCACGGGAAGGATTCTGACGAACGATTCCATGACACAAGTTCAGCACAACAGTTTCAGAAATCAAGATGAAACAGATTACACAGAAATCCTCACAGTCGTGCCTCAGCAGAAATTATACACTGCTTGCCTTTGTTTCCATGCCACTTTGGTCTGTCACTGACTGTCTGCATGAAAGCCAAAAACCTGGATCATATGACTCACACATGCTCTCTCCCCTCAGGGTCCTCATCCACTGCCAGACACCTGACCAGAGCTCGGTTGTCGGTCTCAACATGCTTCAGAAATATCAAAGAGATGTAGTACTTCTAAAATTATTCACAAGCACCTGAACATTCCTCTTGTGCCTTTCTGTTTTCCCAGATTAAAGCCCTGTTTACTTGTCAAAGCTCAGTGTTTAATGAGTCATGAATTCTTTATGGCTCATTTGCCAAGTGGCTGAATTCTAACTGCTCAATACACAATGAAGCTCAAAGTGCATCCAGGATGAATCTGCCAAACAAAAGTAAAAACTCTGTGGGAATTTGAATAATGCCATTGTGGATGTTTTGGTCCTTTAAAAATTCATCAAGCACTGTGGCATCTCTGTCATGTTCCCAATTAGAGTTCTCCTGCACTGCTGAGATTTATTTACATATTTCTATAATGGTCAAATCGGGAGAGTGCAGCATAGCATGAAAACACTTCAGTCCCTCAGATCAGAGCTCCGGTCTGAGCCCAGAGCTCCTCCAATATTGAATTCTTTGTCTACAAGCCGCATCAGTGTGGCTTGGAAGCAGAGAACTGGGGCAGAAAACAGCTTCATCTCTGTTTTGATACTGCTATCTGTTCAAAGCCTCTCATCTCTTTTGCTGTCTAGGCTGGGCTCGTAAACCAACATGGCAGCTCGGTTTCTGTCTAATTCTATGAGATTCTTTGCAGCTGCAGTAAGGGCAGTGGCAGTGCAAACTCACTCAAGCTACGCACCAAAGATTATTTAATACTACATTTCTGCTATTCACAGGGCTCATTAGAAGTATGTCTGTGCAACAAAACCCCACATTGATAATTTATTCAGTCTCCCGCAACCACTTTGATCTTCCTTTTATTCTCTATCCTGATGCACATTCATGCATTTTAATCGCCATTCCATATGCTCATCCATCTCCTGCTATTCTGGCAACTTTAAACCCTGACCGCAACTGAAAACCCTGCTACTAATAAAGAAATTAACCTCTAATATACACAATAAATACTGTATGTAAGGAAGAGTGACATGTAAGAAAAAGTAGAAAAGGAGAGTAATGGTAGTTCTTTCTCTTCAATGTCCAAAACTAAAATGTTGAGAATTCTTTGCTTTGCACATTTATGTATGTATGTATGTATGTTTTTAGTTATTTGTTTGTTTTTATCTGCCTCAGACAGAGCATCCTTACAAAAAACATAACAGAAAGGAGCTGAAGTTATTACTGAACATATCAGAGAAATCAGCTTTTTTTTTTTTTTTTTAACGGAACCCACAGTGACATCTCTGTAGGTTGCTATTGTGATCACAGGATCAATTCATGCATGATAATGAAATAACAGCTTGTGATCTTGAGAAAACAGAAGGAAAACGAATAGTATCAACTATGGCTGCTCTCAGCTTCTGTACTAGTTCCATTCATTCATGGACCTCCAATATTAAAGTTTTGAGTTGATTTTATTTCTCACAAACACAAATCATGAATGGTTATTGGAGAAAAAACTGAGAAGACTGCTTGTTCGTAAGTTTCATTGTGATGATAGGAACACCCTGCATTATCATCTATAATATCATAAAGTGAAGAAAGTAGGAAAATGTAAATAGAAATTTTAAAGAAGAAGCTTTTTTCTTGTAAGAACTATAAAGAAGTAGAAGAAAAACAAGAAAGAAACTACAAATCCACTGTGTGCAAACCCAAATGATATGTTTATTCCCCCCCCCCCCCCCATACATCATAAAAATTTGTCATAGTATATTTCAAAAGCCATTTACTCTTTATGAAGAGGTAGGCTGTGGTTTGGTAGTAGTATATAACAAAATTTATTTATAAGCTTACAGCTGAGGTTCAAGTCCAGCTGCAAGCAGGGGCAGTTCTAGGATCAGAGCTTTAGGGGTGCTGAGCACCCAGTGAGCTCTACCATACACACACTATTTTGTTAGAGTTATCATCTTTCGTACATCTCCTCCCTGGCTTCTAGTTAGCGAGCGTGGTACGTGATAATGTATAAAAACAGTGACAGCTTAGATTTAATATTTTCCTTATACCAAAATGACAACAATGTAGAGGAGCTGGGCAATGAAGAGGCGATTTGGTTTAAAAGCGAAGTTTTAATGTTCAGCTCTTCTAACAAGTCTCATCTGGTGCAGAGAGCGGCAGAAGGGAAAAAGAGACAGAATCTCGCCAACTCACTGATTATATACAAGCACACAACAAAAGACATGCATAACAAAGGCTGACATCCGTCATTATCTTAATCCCCCCATTGTCTTGGTATTCCCTCTCCTCGTCTTGGGAGGTGATGGTAATCCCTCTCCTCGCCTTGGGGGGTGAGGGTGGCTCGTCCGGTCTCCCCCGCCGCGTCCGGGAACGTCTTTGTTCTTCACTCAGCGGGTGAGATTCCTTTGTCCTTTCAGAGGTGTGAAGTTCCTTACATATGTAATCACCAAACATTTCCACTTGCTCTAACATATGTAGGTTATGGAATATATGGTTAATATAGACCACAGGCCCCCCAAACAACTAAGAAAGGACAACAGAAAGGTTCACAGTCTAGGATAGTTATTACGACATACTACATGTTACAGCTGTTGCCACGGAAGAAACCTTCCAGCAGCCATGCTCCTAAGAGAGTTCAGTGGTAAACATAGCAGCATAGTAAAATCATAAGTCAGTCCTAAACTGTTGCAGCACAATTAGTGAATAATTGTGGAGTGGTTGGTGTCAGTCCCTGTGCAATCTGGGTTTAATTCTTCTCCCAAAACTGCTGTAGGTTGGTTTAGGCGTCCTGCTGGGACCTTCTTGTGAGGAATCTGCAGTGTGTGAAGGAGAGAGGTTATTTGTTCCCTGCCTGGGGGCTGAGTCTTTTCTCTTGGGGGGTCTACCTCGCCGAGGTGCTCTCGCCAACTGTGCAGGTTTGTCTTTCAACAAGAAGGCAGGTTTAAGTCTGTCAATGCTGACTGTTTCTTTTCTATCCCCATAATCAAGCACAAAGTGTTTATCACCATGTTCCAGCACTCTGAATGGCCCATCGAATGCTGGGCGTAAAGTTGGTTTTAGAGCTTCATGCTTAACAAAAACAAACTCAGCGTTTTTTAAAGTTTGAGGGACAAAAACCCGTGGGAAGGAGTGATGAGCTGGACCGAGGAGAGAGTTCGGTCCGTTGCTGCCTAAAAGCCTTGGGACTGGAAGGCGCCCTGGCTCTGGGTTCTCTGGCAAAAAATCACCTGGGAGCCTGAGAGGTTGTGCAAAAACTAACTCTGCGGGAGAGGCGTCTAGATCCTCTTTAGGTGCAGCACGCAACCCCAATAAAACCCAGGGAAGTTTATTTACCCAATTTGTGTCCGTTAGTGAGGCTCTGAGGGCAGCCTTTAGAGACCTGTGAAAACGCTCGCATAACCCATTAGCCTGAGGGTGATAAGCGGTGGTGCGATGAATTGTTGCCCCTAAGCTGTTGGACATGGCTGACCAGAGCTCTGAGACAAATTGAGGCCCCCTATCGGACGTGATGTCCGATGGGACGCCGAAACGTGCCACCCAGTTTGTCAAAAAAATGCGAGCGACTTCCTCCGCTGTGGTTGCCGCTAGAGGGACTGCCTCTGGCCAGCGTGTGGTGCGGTCTATCATTGTTAACAGGTGTGTGAAACCTTGGGAGGAAGGTAGTGGCCCCACAAGATCGACATGAACGTGGTCGAACCTTCTAGCAGGGATTGGAAAAGGCTCCAGAGGGGCTTTTGTGTGTCTGTGTATTTTGGCGCGTTGACAAGAAATGCAAGTTTTTGCCCATTCTTTTACGTTTTTGCACAGGCCTGGCCACACAAACTTTTCGGCGACCATTTTAACTGAGGCGCGCACACCTGGGTGCGCGAGGGAGTGAATTGCGTCAAAAATGCGGCGGCGCCATGTAGCTGGTACTAACGGGCAAGGTCGGCCGGTTGAAACGTCGCATATTAGGGGGGGGCACGCCGTCGCGTAAACCCTTTTTCTCCAGCCTTAACCCTGTTGGTCCAGACAGGAGTGCGCGCACGTCCGCGTCACTGTTTTGTTCCTCCGCCATGGCTGCATAATCTATCCCTGCATGGATAGGTGCTGCGTATGTGTCTGCGTTAGTGAAGAGTTCTGCTGCTGAGGCAGTATAATCTGTCTCCCCGCGCTCTGGTGGTGTCACAGCGTGATAGAGACAGTCCGCTACTACGTTAAGTTTGCCTGCCACGTGTCGAATGTCTGTGGTGAACTCTGAAATCGCAGCTAGCTGTCTTTGTTGCCTGCCTGACCATGATTCTGAAATTTTAGCCATAGCAAAGGTGAGCGGTTTATGGTCTACAAAAGCCGTGAAACTCTGCCCTTCTAACCAGAACTGGAAGTGGCGGATGGATAAATGAAGCGCCAGCAGCTCTCTGTCAAAAGTGCTGTATTTGCGTTCAGTTTGGTTTAGCGATTTGCTAAAGAATGCTAAAGGTTGCCAGACCCCGCTGACAAGTTGTTCTACAACTGCCCCTATGGCTAGGTCTGAAGCATCTGTGGTTAGCGCAATGCGGGCCAAGGGATCTGGGTGAACTAACAATGTGGCGTTAGCTAGGGCGCTTTTTACTTCCGCGAAAGCGCGTTCGTGCTCCGGGGTCCATTCGACCGCGTTGGAAGCTTTCTTTTTTTTGAGCACGTCATATAGGGGCTGCATGAGCTGAGCTGCGTGGGGGAGGAAGCGGTTGTAAAAATTAACCATCCCTAAAAATTCCTGTAGCGATTTGACCGTTTGTGGCCGTGGGAAACTTTCTATCGCATGAACTTTGTGTGGGAGTGGAACTGCCCCCTTCGGAGAGACTTTGTGTCCTAAAAAATCAATTTGTGACACGCCGAATTTGCATTTGGCTGGATTGATTATTAGCCCGTGCTCTTCTAGCCTCTGAAAAACCGTAGTGAGGTGCTGCTCGTGTTCTTCCTCAGACGAGCTGGCTACCAGCATGTCGTCGAGGTAGACGAAAACAAAAGGGAGGTCGCGTAGGACCGCGTCCATCATTCGTTGAAAAGTTTGAGCAGCGCCTTTGAGGCTGAAAGGCATTCGTAGGAATTCAAAAAGGCCGAAAGGGGTTATTACCGCTGTTTTAGGAATGTCTTCTGCTCGGACTGGGACTTGGTGATAACCGCGGACTAAGTCTATTTTTGAAAAAATGCGCGCACCCGCTAGATGTAGTGAAAAATCTTGAATGTGAGGGATTGGGTAACGGTCATGCGCTGTAGCGTTGTTTAATCTGCGGTAATCTCCGCACGGTCTCCAAGAACCGTCGGATTTCGGAACCATGTGAAGTGGTGAGGCCCAGGGGCTCTTCGAGCGTCTAACAATGCCCAATTTTTCAAGAGTTGTAAACTCGTCCTGTGCTATGTTGAGCTTGGCCGCGTCTAAGTGGCGAGCTTTGGCAAAAACGGGAGGTCCCGTTGTGAGAATGAAGTGTTCAACCCCATGTTTAGCCACAGTGGCTGAGAATTTGGGGATTGTGAGTGCTGGAAATTGGGTGAGGAGTTGCTCAAACTTACCTCCTGCTGTGGTGACGTTGGCCTGCACAGGTGGTGGAGAAACTCGGGCTGAGCATGGAATAGAAGTAAAAGACAGTGCATTAACCAGGCGCCTATTTGCTAGATCCACTAATAACCCATGTGCACACAAAAAATCTGCGCCTAACAAGTTAAAACTCACCGCCGCTACAACAAATGTCCATCTGTAGCTGCGGCCGTGGATGAGAAGGTGCAGGCTCTTTTCGCCGAATGTGTCGATGTCAGAGCCGTTGGCTGCCACTGCTCCGTTGCCCCGGGTGCCCATGGCTCGATCTGCGTGGGAGGGCATGACGAAACTCAGCTGAGCTCCTGTGTCGATGAGGAACTGCTTGCCTGTGTGTCCATCCGTCACGTACAACAGCTTATTTTTCTCGCCGAGAACCGCTGCTGTTAACGGCTCTCGGCTTTGGCGTTTCCCGACATCGTAAACTTGCAGGGGGGGAACGCATTTGCGGGCCTTCTCGGCGAAGCGGTGGTGATAATAACAGATGTCGCCCTGTCTGTTACGTTTTGGCCGCGTCGCTGTCACCGTGGCCTGGGTCTGCTCCGTGGGTTGTGGCTCCTCGTGGCTCGGGGCGTCGGCTTTGAGGTCTGCGGATGCTGCTGTGGGTGTCAGCTCCTTGCAGGCGTTGACGAGCCGATGAGCTTCGCAGGCCAGTGTGCGGAAGTCTTGGTGGGTGTTGCACTTCATGCTGGCGAGTGTCCCCCTCATGTGTGGCGGCAGCGTGCTGAGGAAAATAAACTGGAAGAGGAAGTTGTCATTATCCTCTTCCTTGAGCTGCAGCAAATCCTCCATGAGGGCCTTCGGATTGCCCCCTCTGTGGTCGTAGACCGCCAGGATCTTCTCGGCTCTTTCTTCCGCTGATGGGACGTAGTTCGCCACGATGGTCGCTTTGAGCGTCTCGTATTTGTCCCGGGCCGGTGGTCGCCGGATCATGCTCCGCACACATTTCGAAGTGGCGGAATCGAGTTTGGAGACGATATGATAAAACTTAGTATCGTCAGCCGTGATGCCCGCCAGTATAAATTGGGCTTCAGCCTGCTGAAACCAAGAGGCGGGGTCCTCTTGCCAGAAGTCTGGCAGCTTGACAGCGACGGCGTTCGTGCACACTATCACTGCTGTGCCCGCCGGGTGAGAGTGCCTTGCCTCGGCTCTCACGGCGGTGCTGGTGCTCGGTTGAGCCCTCTCAACCTCTTCTGCCGGGGGGAACAGCTGTCCATCTGCTCCCTCGTCTGCGTGGCTGCTGGCGTCTGCCTGAGTCGCCACGGATGAGTCGCTTGTGGGAGAACGCCTCCGGTCCATACTCGCGTCAAGGTCACCAGTGTAGAGGAGCTGGGCAATGAAGAGGCGATTTGGTTTAAAAGCGAAGTTTTAATGTTCAGCTCTTCTAACAAGTCTCATCTGGTGCAGAGAGCGGCAGAAGGGAAAAAGAGACAGAATCTCGCCAACTCACTGATTATATACAAGCACACAACAAAAGACATGCATAACAAAGGCTGACATCCCTCATTATCTTAATCTCCCCATTGTCTTGGTATTCCCTCTCCTCGTCTTGGGAGGTGATGGTAATCCCTCTCCTCGCCTTGGGGGGTGAGGGTGGCTCGTCCGGTCTCCCCCGCCGCGTCTTTGTTCTTCACTTGGTGGGTGAGATTCCTTTGTCCTTTCAGAGGTGTGAAGTTCCTTACATATGTAATCACCAAACATTTCCACTTGCTCTAACATATGTAGGTTATGGAATATATGGTTAATATAGACCACAAACAGCTTCTTTTTCTCGAATTCAAACAGTGCACAGTGGGTGATTGACAATGCAACCATTAAAGAAAAATGTCTGCTACTAGCTGCCTTAGCCAGGGCTGGACTGGGACAAAAAAAAAAAAAAATCAGGCTTGGCATTTTTGTTCCAATTTGTTAAGCAGCAACATTCAGCCATCACACTTAATGGTCTAACAGAGGTCAGAATTATCCAACTTTTGTTCTTAAAAGTGGATCCCTGTGGTCTTGAAGAAAGAAAATTAAATCATTTTCTATTTCACATAAATATTTTGTCATAATTTTAAAGTCTCAAAATTTTCCAAAGGACCAAAACTTTGAGAAAAAGCTACACAACTACAAGGAAAAAGCATAAAAAAACAAAACATCACAAACATATATACAAAAAAGCTTCAAATTTACTAGAATAACAAATTTATAGGGACGACTGCCCATTTATTTAAAATATGTACTAAATTCAAGAGGGGAAAAACGCAAAATTACAAGAAAAACAAACTTGAATTTAAAAGATAAAAGTTACAAATTCATGACAAACATTGCAAATTTATGAGGAAAAAAATTCACATATGTACAATGACAGTCATTGAGAATGTAAACACAGGAAGTTATTTAAAAGATTTAATAAATTCATTAAGAAAAAGAAAATTAATAAATTGTTGAGCCAAAGGTCAGAAAATCACAAGAGAAATGTAGCTCATTTGCAATAATTTTTAAAAAATTAAGGAAAAAAAATCAATGGAAAGATGATAGAAAATTATTCAGGCAAAAATGCAAAGACGGAAGGAAAAAAGATGATGGTTTATAATGCAAAAGTCACAAATTTAAAAAAAATGTCAATCCATGACAAAAAAAATTTCATGAAGTTTCTTAAAAAGGCTATAATTAAAAAAGAATAAACATAATCATAAGAAAAACTGTCATGATTTCCTGCCTGGTTAGAGGCAGGAGAAACTGAGGAAACCCAAATGCTGGAGAAAGTGGTGTTTATTGATACAAATGTCCAAATATAGAAACTGACCAACGACCTGGTGCGCGTGATCAAACCAGAAAGTAGTCCATACAATGAAATGGCACGTAACATGAAACACTAGAAGGCCCAGCTCACTCCTGAAAGAAAAAGTGCAGACTGGAGCCGGCAACCCAAGGCTCAACGGTCTGCACCAAGGAAGCACAGGGCTGAAACAACAAAACACTGAACATGCTAGGCAACTGACAGGTGAAGGTACTTGCAGAGATGTGATCACCAGAGCCAAACAGTGCTCTGATGAGGGGTAGACAATACAGTGCACCGACAATAAACAGGAGTGCAGACAGAGCTTAAATAATATGACACATAATGACCAGAGTAATACCCGGTGTGAGTGGGTGTGTGCAAGTGTGTAGGAATGAATGGATGTGTGTAGAGCTGAGTGAGTGCAGGTGTGCGTGTGTGTGTGCGCATGTGTGTGGGAATGGATGTGTGCTGAAAGTGAGTGTGTGGACCTGAGCAGGCAGAGAAACAGATAATGACCAATTGGAATCACCTGACAGAACTAGGCAGGAGAGGAGGGGCCCCAAAGCAACCAAAATATAACAGAACATGACTGAACAATGACACACAATATAGAACTCAAAAGGTAACAGAAAACACAGATCATAAACAGAAAAGGCCATGAAACCGGGCTCAGGAGAATCCCCAGCCCAATTCATGACAAAAACAAGGTAATTTATGAGAACTCTCCAAATTCACAAAAAAAGGCCACATTTTTAATTTTAAAAAAATCTCTAATTTAGGTGTTGGAGTAGCCTGAAACTGTACACAAGCAACCGTAGGTTATCTTTATATCACTGGTCAACACCAAATTTATTGTCTAAGTTTTTTTAGCTGATTTAGGACAATTTTGATGTGCTGAATCCAAAAATCACATTGGTTTTGCTCAATCAGGTCAACTTTTTGAATTATGGCCACATGTTTTATACGTTTTTGTTTACATGTACGGGTATTTTCGTTTTATATGATCCAAAACTCTTTTTTATGTCTTGAAATTCTCTGAATTTTGAACAATGTTGATGTAACATTCAATTTACATGTACTTACCTTTATATAACTAATAAATAATATACTGACACGATCATCGGTAGCACGGGGGCCCCCCAGGGAACGGTTTTGGCTCCCTTCCTGTTCACCCTCTATACTGTGGACTTCTCACACAACACAACACACTGCCATCTACAGAAGTTCTCTGATGACTCAGCAATCGTCGGCCTCATCTCCAACGGAGATGAAGCTGAGTACAGAGGACTTATCCAGGACTTTGTGGACTGGTGCCATCGGAACGGCCTCCAGATCAACGCGAGGAAAACTAAGGAGCTGGTGGTGGATTTCCGCAGGCAAGGACAACCCCTCACAGCACCAGTAAACATCCAGGGAACAGACAATGAGATGGTGACATCCTACAAGTACCTGGGTGTTCATCTGAACAATAAACTAGACTGGTCACACAATACCGACGCACTCTACAAGAAGGGACAGCGCAGGCTGTTCCTACTGAGGAGGCTCAAGTCTTTTGGTGTACAAGGGGTGCTCTTCAAGACATTCTACGACACGGTGGTGGCATCAGCCATCACTTTTGGAGTGGTCTGCTGGGGCAACGGCACTACAGCAGCCAATAGGAAGAGACTGAACAAACTAATCAAGAAAGCTAGCTCTGTCCTGGGGCAACGCCTTGACCCAGTGGAGGAGATAGGGGAGAGAAGGATGGTGGCTAAACTGTCATTTCTGCTGGAATCCGAGTCCCACCCCATGCAGGACATACTGAACGCACTGAGGAGCTCATTTAGCAGTAGACTACATCATCCTAGGTGCGCGACCGAGAGATTTCGCAGGTGTTTCCTACCTACGGCTGTCAGACTGTACAACCTAAGCAGGGCTGCTCGCAGAGATAGCAAAAAAACGTGACAACCTAATAGTATTGAATGCAAAAGACGCAACAGACTTACACAAATGGTCCCCTCCAGTATACAACTAGAACAATATCAGTCGCTATGGAGGGTGATAACATGTATGGGTACATATTCATACCATGTAGGGTAACTAAATAGACGGTTATGCTGTTTATTCCATCTAGCTACAATGCTCCGCACTATGTGTATATATATTTATATATTTATGTGTACATATGTATATTCACTGCTCTTATTTTCTTATCTTCTAAATTATTGCTCTGAGTGTTGCTATCCCTGTGCTGTTGCAATCCTGGAGTTTCCCCATTGTGGGACTAATAAAGGCTTATCTTATCTTATCTTATCTTATCTTATAAAGGTACTTACCTTTATATAAAGGTAAGTACATGCACAGTACTAAGTAAGTACATGCACAGTACTAAGTAAGTACAGGTTTTTTTTAGCACCTGATCGAGAGAAAGGGATATCATTTTCGGATTCAGCAGTGTAAAATTAATTTAAATCAGTTGAAAAAACACAGACAACTTACAAAAAAAATTATTTTTGTAACCCTGTGTTTGTCATGGCTCCCTCTGGGCCGTCATCTGCTGCAGCTGCACACACACCTGCTGCCAATCTCCAGCGGGCTTTATAACCGGTCCTCCGTGAGACTCGGCACGGAGCCGTCTGTCATTCTGCCTGCAGAATACGCCTCTCGTCTACAGCTAATTCCCTGGCCTCTTCATCTGAGATCATTACCTCCTCCTCGCCTCAAGTAAGCTCATTATTACTCACCTTGTCAGTCGTCTTCCCCTGTGCACAGGTGGATTCCTCCGGCGGCGGAATCAACTCCTCCTGGCGGCGGTTCAAGCCTCCATCTCTGCTACATGGTCGCCTGCCCTATTCTCGGCACAGACTCAGAACGCTGTCTCCCTGGCCGCAGCCCTTAGGCCAACCTGAGCATCCCACGTCCATCTGCAAAGGTTGCCAGGCTGAACGGCGTTCTGCTCTCCCCCGGGCACAATTCCTGCACAACCCTTCATCACCACACGCACAACACACACAGCGCATACACACACTCATACACTCACTGTGAACAATAAAAGGGTAATTGTATTCACTCGAGTCTGAGCGTTTGTTCCCTGGGTCTGATAATTATGTCAGTACGGCTCCGTCAGAGCGATCCAGCAAACAGCGTGCTAGCACGCCAGGTTAACAACTTAGAGGCTCGGGTGGATCAATTAGCTTACCAGCAACAGGTTATCCTTAGCCAGCTAGCACAGATCAACAACCGGCTGGATCATCTGGATGGGCAACGGACGTTTCTTCTGGGCTCCGGGAGTATGCCGGCTCCCGTTAGCTCCCCTCCTAGCCAGGCTAGTCAGGTTCCCTTTGCCCGGCTTACACCGGTTCCCACGGTGGCAAGCTTGGGGAGGCCCGCAGGTTCATTCTCCAATGTGAGACGGTTTTTCAGCGGGTTCCGGGGGATTTTCCCACAGATCATAGCCAAATAGGCTACATGTCTAACTTGTTAGAGGGCAGGGCGCTAGCTTGGGCATATGCCGTAATGGCCAGACCTAGCTATGCTAATTTAACCTACCAGCAGTTCATCTCCGATTTCCACGAGGTATTCGACTATTCCGACCGTGATAGTGTGCTCACCACTTGGCTGCTAAATCTTCGACAGGGGGACAGGTCCGTCGCGGACTATGCTGTCGATTTCCGGGTGGTGGCAGCGGAGGTCGGATGGGAGGATGCCTTGCTCTGTAGCATATTTATTCGGAGCTTAAGCCCTAGCCTGCGGGACGAGCTAGCCCACCTAGATAAGCCAGAGAGACTCACAGAGCTAATTTCCTTACCTATCAA
Source organism: Pholidichthys leucotaenia (assembly GCA_020510985.1). Taxonomy (NCBI): domain Eukaryota; kingdom Metazoa; phylum Chordata; class Actinopteri; order Cichliformes; family Pholidichthyidae; genus Pholidichthys; species Pholidichthys leucotaenia. The sequence continues at coordinate 337,214,426 of CM035841.1, forward strand.
TTTGGATAACAGGCTGAGGGAGCGGGCAGCCGAGCGAAGAGCTTCCGGTCACTCGGGCGCCCAGTTTCACCACTCCTCTCAGTCGTCTCAATTGGCCCTGCCTTCTTCTGAGGCTCTAGACGGGCAGGAAGCTATGGTGGTTGGGCGGTCCAAGATCTCTTTAGCTGAAAAGCAGCACTGCAGGGAGCTAGGATTATGTATGCACTGCGGTAGTGATGAGCACGAGGTTGAGAGTTGCCCCGTTCAGCCAAAAGAGGGGGTCTGTGCGTCGCAGTAGGGGGACTCACGGACTCATCTCGGCCTAATCCCCTCACCAAGTGTCTCTTGCCGATCAGGTTTATTTACAAACAGACTGAATATGCCACACATGCACTGATTGACTCGGGGGCTGAGCAGAGCTTCATATCGGGGGACCTGGCAACCCGACTGGGGCTCCCCTGCCATCCACTCCAGTCTCTCCTAAAGCTCGTTGCCCTATCTAAGGCCCCTCTGGCAACAGTCTCCCAACAAACTGCCCCGGTGTCAGTCATCGTCTCCGGCAACCATCGGGAGGACCTGCGCTTGTTGGTGTTACCCTCTTCTACATCTCCGGTCATTCTGGGCTACCCCTGGTTCCGGCTCCACAATCCCTCCTTTGATTGGCGAACAGGGAGTATCATTTCATGGAGTTTGGTCTGCCTCAGTGCCTGCTTGCAGTCTGCAGCATGCGCTCCGTCAGTGTCTCTGGCCCCTCACGCTCCTCCTCCTCCTGACTTGTCCAAGGTGCCGTCTGAATACCACAACATGGGGGCGGTATTTAGCAAGTCGCAGGCGCTGTCTCTTCCCCCCCACCGCCCTTATGACTGTGCCATCAATCTCCGGGCTGGTGCCCTGCTGCTGTTGAGCCACCTCTACAGCCTTTCGGCTCCGGAGCGGGAGGTGATGGATACTTACATCAAGGAGTCTCTCAGCTCAGGTATCATTCGACCCTCTTCTTCGGCGGTGGGGGCGGGATTCTCCTTTGTGGATAAGAAGGATGGCTCCCTGCGGCCATGTATCGACTTCAGGGGTCTCAATGACATCACCGTGAAAGACAAATATACCCTCCCTCTTATGCACACGGCGTTCGACTCCCTCCAGGGGGCCTCCTGGTTCACTAAGCTCGAACTCCGCAACGCATACTACCTCATGCGGATCAAGGAGGGGACGAGTGGAAGACGGGATTCCGGACCCCAAGCGGCCACTTCGAGTACCTCGTGATGCCGTTTGGGTTGACCAATGCTCCGGCCGTCTTCCAGCACCTCATCAACGACGTTCTCCGGGACTTTCTCGGATCCTTCGTCTTCGTGTACCTGGATGATATCCTCATCTTCTCTCAGTCACTGGATGAACATCGGGTCCACGTGAGATGGGTCCTCCAACAGCTGCTGGAGAACAAGTTGTTTGTAAAGGCTGAGAAGTGTGAGTTCCACGCCAACACAACCTCGTTTCTCGGTTTTATCATCTCCCACAACCAGATTCTCCCCGACCCTGAGAAGGTCAAGGCAGTGGTGGATTGCCCCCCCCCCCCCGTCAAGGAAGCAACTCCAGCAGTTCCTGGGGTTCGCCAAGTTTTACCGCTGTTTTGTGCCTAACTACAGCGGGATCGCTCTCCCCTTGACCCGTCTCACGTCCCCCAAGGTGACTTTCCGGTGGACAGAGGAGGCTGCAGCGGCATTCACCACCCTCAAGGGGGAGTTCTCGTCCTCCCGTGTCCTGATGCAGGTGGATCCTTCCCTTCAGTGCCTGGTCGAGGTGGACGCTTCTGACTCCGAGGTGGGGGCAGTTCTCTCCCAACGCTCTCCCGTGGACGGGGTGATCCGTCCCTGTGCATTCTTCTCACGTCGTCTGTCCCCAGCGGAGAGAAACTACGACATCAGTGATAGGGAGCTCCTGGCGGTGAAGCTCACCCTGGAGGAGTGGCGTCACTGGTTGGAGGGGGTCGCTGAACCCTTCGTGGTATGGACTGACCATAAAAATTTGGAATACCTGAGGACCGCCAAGCGGCTGAATTCCCGTCAGGTCCATTGGTCGCTATTCTTCGGGTGTTTCAACTTTACGATTACCTGTCACCCCGGGCCTAAGAACGCCAAACCGGATGCCCTCTCCAGGCAGTTTGCTGAGGATGTGGCTGAGGGGCACGAACATACCATTCTCCCAGCGTCGTGTGTCGTCAGCGCCCTTTTGTGGGGCATCAGGGAGAGAGTCTTGAAGGCGCAGGAGGCTGAGCTCGATCCAGGGGGAGGACCCGCGGAGCGGCTGTTTGTTCCCACGTCAACCCGGGTTGAGGTGATCCATTGGGCCCACTCCTCCAAGTTTTCGTGCCATCCAGGGGTGACTCGCACAGTGGAGCTCCTGCAGAGGTCATTCTGGTGGCCGGGGCTCCAGAAGGACGTCATCGCCTATGTCCGCGCCTGCGCTCAGTGCGCCACCGGGAAGACATCCTCCTCCCCGCCAGCCGTTCTCCTTCACCCTTTGCCGGTTCCCAACAGACCTTGGTCCCACATCGCGCTGGACTTCGTGACTGGGCTCCCTTCCTCCAACCATTTCACCGTAGTCCTCACCATTGTAGATCGGTTTTCCAAGGCCACTCACTTTGTTCCACTCCAGGGGCTTCCTACGGCGCGGGAGATGGTGGACCTACTAGTACAGCACGTTGTACACCTCCATGGGATCCCCACCGACATCGTCTCCGATCGTGGGCCCCAGTTCGTGTCCCGGGTTTGGAAGGCGTTCTGCAACGCATTGGGGCAACGGTGAGCTTGTCTTCCGGTTACCATCTGCAGAGCAACGGGCAGTGCGAGCGGGCCAATCAGGAGCTGGAGGCCGCTCTGCGTTGTGTCATCGCCTCCAGCCCATCGTCCTGGAGCAGCCACCTCCCGTGGATCGAGTATGCCCATAACTCAACTGTTTCCTCGGCGATCGGCATGTCTCCCTTCAGGGCCTCTTTGGGTTACGACCTCCCACTTTTTCCCGAGGAAGAGAGGGAAGTGGCGGTGCCATCTGTCCATGCCCACTTGAGGCGCTGTCGCCAGCTCTGGGCTGCCACCCGCAGGGTTCTCCTTCGCACAACTGAGCGTAACACCAGGACGGCAAATTGCCGCAGGAGATCGGCTCCCCAGTACCAGGTGGGTCAGCAGGTTTGGCTGTCTACTCAGCACATTGCATTGAAAGCTGAAAAACGGAAGCTGGCCCAGCGCTTCAGTGGCCCCTTCCCTATTGTACGCATTATTAACCCTGTGGCTGTGCGCCTGGCTCTCCCCCCCCCTCCTTATCTGTCCCACATTCCATGTCTCCCAGGTGAAGCCCGTCTGTTCCAGCCCCCTCTGTCCCCCTCCCAAGACCCCACCTCCACCAGTGTTGATTGACGGCGACCCGGCTTGGAGAGTCAACGCCATCCTGGATGTCCACCGTTGGGGTCATGGTCTGCAGTACCTGGTGGACTGGGAGGGGTATGGCCCCGAGTGGAGGTCCTGGGTACATCCGTCATTCATGCTAGACAAGCATCTCATCAGGGACTTCCACTGGACGCACCCGGGTAGGTTGGGTCAGGTGCCAGGAGGCACCTCTCGGGGGGGGGGGGGGGGGGAGTACTGTCATGGCTCCCTCTGGGCCGTCATCTGCTGCAGCTGCACACACACCTGCTGCCAATCTCCAGCGGGCTTTATAACCGGTCCTGCCTGAGACTCGGCACGGAGCCGTCTGTCATTCTGCCTGCAGAATACGCCTCTCGTCTACAGCCAATTCCCTGGCCTCTTCGTCTGAGATCATTACCTCCTCCTCGCCTCAAGTAAGCTCATTATTTTTTTTTCCACAATATTTTTTATTGAACCTTTTTTTTTTTACAAACATAACACAAACAATCAAACACTAACACTAAAGTAATTTAAAAAAAATTTACTAAAAACACCAACAACCACTAACAAAGACAGGTCTTCAACAGTGCTCCTCTGTTTAGTCTAGGCAATCCATTACATAAGTATACATATTATACATTCACCAGTTTGGAATTTATAAGGTCCACACACATCATTCACGTTCTTCTTCAAATGTTATGTTTAAATTCTTTACATAATCAGTGAAAGGTCTCCATATATTCTCAAACACAATTTCCTTTGATTTCAGTATGTATGTTATTCTTTCTAGTGGAAGGCTTGTTAACATCTGTCTTAACCACTGAGTCACATCTGGTCTATGAGTCTTTTTCCACAATAGTGCAATACATTTTTTGGCGTTAAGCAAACTGAGGTCTATGAATGCTCTTTCACTTTTATTAAAGTTATGCTTTTCTGGATGCAGACCCAACAAAAACAATTTAGGATTCAATATGATTTGTTTTGAAATTATTTTTTTCAATTGTTACCCTCACCTCTTCCCAAAACATTCTAATTTTTCTACATTCCCATAAACAATGAAATAAGGTTCCTTTACTTTCCATACATTTTGTGCACATATCTGGTATGTTTTTGTTATATCTATTTAACTCCACTGGTGTAACATACATCCGCATTAACCATTTAAAATGTATCAATTTAAGACGTACATTTATTGATTTGGTTTGAGCTTCTGTACAAGCCAATTCCCATTGTTCCTCTGAAATTTCAGTTTGCAGGTCTTCTTTCCAATAATTCAATCTTTTCTGTGAGTTTTTCACTTGAGGATAGTGTCAATGAGTTATAAAACTCTGAAATAATACCCTTTCTCTTATTATCTTTTGTCAAAATTTTTTCCAAGGATGAATAAGTAGGTCGGGTGAGAGCATTATTTTGATTTGATCGAATAAAGTTCCTAAGCTGAAGATATTTTAAAAAATGTGTTCTATTAAGATTAAATTTGATCCTCAGTTCTTCAAAAGACATTATGTTATCTGAACATGACAGATATAAGTCTTGAATCTTTTGAATCCCTTTTAAATTCCATACTTTAAATACAGCATCTGCTCTCCCTGGTTTAAAATATTGATTACCCCATATTGAGCTAAATTGTGACAATAAGTGTGGTTCTTTTAAATATTTTTTGGTTTCACACCATATTTTGATCATATGCTTTACAAATGGATTTTTAACTTGTTTCTGTAATTTTTTAGCCGAGTCTGAGTATATGAATATGGGAAGAGGTAAAGGTAAATTGTATGATTCCATTTCAGTCCAGTGAGGGAGATCATTTGATGAAAAATAATATGTCATAGACCTCAGTTGTGCTGACCAGTAATACAACATAAAGTTTGGACATTTCAGACCTCCACGATCAAATGGTAAATATAGTAAGGACAGACGTAATCTAGCCTTCCTATTGTTCCATATAAATTCCACTAACTTTTTTTTAATTCTTGAGAATAGATCTGAAGGCGGTGGTAAAGGAATGTATTGAAATAAATAAAGTATTTTGGGTAAGATATTACTTTTAAGTATATTAATTCTCCCAATCATCGACATTGGTAGTAACATCCATCTCTGAAGTAACTCATTAATGTCTGTCATTAAGGCTTCATAGTTGGCACTGGCGACTAATTCTAGCTTAGGCACAATTTGAATTCCTAAATATTTAAACTGATTTATAACATTGAATTGATTTACCTCAGGAGCTGGGTGATTTCTCTGGGTCTCATTTAGCATTAATATTGAAGATTTAGTCTTATTTATTTTATATCCTGATATTTCCCCAAAATTCTTTATTAAATTCAACAAGGGAGGAATTGATCTTTTAAGATTCGACATAAACAAAATTATGTCATCGGCATACAGGGAGATTTTATGTTCTGTTGGTCCTACTTTAATTCCATATATTTGTGGATGTAAACGTACTGCCATCGCTAAAGGTTCAATTGCCATAGTAAACAGTAAAGGTGAAAGTGGACAGCCTTGTCGACATCCTCTATTGATATTTATTGATTTTGAAATATTGCTATTTGTTAGGATTTCTGCTGTAGCATTATTGTATATTATCTGAACCCATTTTATGAAATTATTTCCAAGTCCAAACCTTTGTAAGACTTCAAAAAGAAAGGGCCATTCGACCCTATCAAAGGCCTTTTCGGCGTCCAATGATAGGAGAGCTGTATCCGGTGCTTCTTTATTAGAACAGATAATATTAAATAGTCTTCTTACATTATGGAAGCCTTGTCTTCCCTTTATAAAGCCATTCTGATCTCGGTTAATAATATTTGGTAATATTTCTTGTAGTTGTCTTGCTAAAATTTTACAGATTATCTTAAGGTCAGCATTTAATAGGCTTATTGGTCTCATATTTTCACATTTATTAGAGGGTTTACCTGGTTTTGGCAACAGTATAATTAAGGCATTATTCATGTATGGTGGTAAATTACTATTTTGAAATGCTTCTAAAACCATTTCCAAAAATGGTTTTATTAATTTATTCTTAAATTTTTTATAGAGGTCAACTGGAAGACCATCTGGTCCTGCACTTTTTCCTGATTTCATATTATCAATGGCTAGCCCAACTTCTTCTTGACTAATTTTAGACTCCAGTATCTCCCTGTTTTCATTTGGAATACACGGTATAGATAATCCGTCCAAAAACCCATTTAGTTTTGTTAAGTCAGTTTCATTTTTTGTATCATATAATTTTTCATAATAATCTCTAAATGCACTATTAATTTCTAAAGGATCTACAACTGCCTGACCGTTACTTATAATACTGGTAATTGGTGTTTTAAATTCTAATTGTTTAATCTGCCATGCCAATAATTTCCCTGATTTTTCACCTTGTTCATAAAAAGATTGCTTCAATCTTAGAAGACTCGAGGCAGCTCTATTCGCTGATTTTTTTGTCATATTCAGCTCTCAGAATCAGTAATTCGTTCTCTAACTTTGGGTCACTTCCTGCATACACTTTTTCTTGAAGAATTTTTATTTTATGTTCCAATTGTCCAAAACTCGCAGACAAATCTTTGCAAATGGCAGCTGGAGATTCTGAAGAAGACGTCGCTCTCATGACGTTACACCCTGACCAATCAGTGGCCTGCAGTCTGTTGATGTCACATTTTCAGCTCGACTCTACACAGTTGGAACCCAAATGGAGCGGGCACAATTTTCGTACCTCATTTTAGTATCAGGTACTAGTGGAAAAGCCTACAAAGCGTGCCAAGTCGAAGTTAGTAGGGCTAAGCAGGTACTAGTAGAAAAGGGGCTTTAGAGTGTGTGACTTTTTTTTTGGCCAGGTAGTATAATTCTGACTTCAAGATCTGTTTTGTGGTTTGACAATTCATTTTCTGCTTGGCTAACCACAAATGATTTGACCTATAATGGTGGAAGCTCAGGTACAGCTACATTGTTGTGATGTAAGATAGGAGAAGTGGAAAAAACTTAAAAAAAAAAAAAAAGCTTGATATCATTGTACTAATGCTGCATGTGCACTGGTCAGGATTTTTTGGAAAGGAATCCGGATACCGTAACCTGTGAGGTGCGGAAAGGGGCGTGTAGCTGATAGGCAGAGTCAAGCGATGCGGGAGGAAATGCTGGAATAGTCATTAACCATGAGCAGATTGTTTTTAATAGTGCTGGTATATTTGTGCTACAAAAGGCGACTTTCAGGTTCAGGTTCAGGTTCCTTTATTTGTACCCGTAGGTAGATTTGTTTTGCAGTCAGGTGACATCCATATTTACAAACCGCAATTACATTCAACATAAACACAAACACAGGCACACATGAAGCTGACTATAAACATGATAAAAATACTCAACGACTTTGTCGTTGTCACCACCGATTTTGAGTTCACCCAATCCTACAGACCCGCACAACGCATGTCGAATTTGACTGCCTGATTCGTGAGCTTTGGCTGGATGAGCCCATGTTCCACTGCTTTCCATGCCTCGTTCCTTTGTATGTGTGATGGCTCGCTCTGTATCATTATCTCCCGCAGCTGCGCGCACACCTGCTCTCCATCACCCCTCGGGCTACTTAACCCGTGCGAGCCGTCTGTTTTCTTGGCTTGAATGAGACCAACCCTCGTCTTCACCCTCATCGAAGTATCATCTAGCCTTGCCGGCATTCCAAAGTTCTTCTCGTCTCCTGTCTTGACCTCTTGAAGGGAGCTACTCTTCCATTCCAAGTAAGCCATTATTCAACTCACCTTTATCTGTGCTCGTCCCCTGTGCACAGGCGGAGGCGTTATCCTCTCACAGCTGGTCCAAATTAACAGTCAGGTGGATCGTCTAGCTGGGACACAGGCGTTTCCACTGGCTCCAAGTAGCACCTCTGCTCCCGCTAGTTCACCACCCAGTCAGGCTTCCACATCTTGGCTAATGCCAGTTCCCACTCCCACTCGCTTTAGCGGTAAGCTAGGGGAGGCTAGGGGTTTTTTACTCCAGTGCGAGATAGTGTTCCAGCGTGTGCCCGGTGACCTCCCCACAGATCACAGCCACATAGGTAGCTAACCTTCTGGAAGGTCAAGCGTTAGCCTGGGCTTACACAGTTATGGCTGGGGCGAGCTATGCTAACTTAATCTACAACCAGTTTGTCAGTGAATTCAACGAGGTGTTTGACCACTCCGACCGTGACAGTGTGCTTACCACCGGCTATTAAACCTAAGACAGGGTAGCAGGTCCGTAGCGGACTATGCCGTCGATTTCTGGGTGGTAGCTGCGGAGGTGGGGTGGGAGGACGCCTCGTTGTGTAGCATATTCGTTAGGCGTCTTAGCCCTAGCCTGTGGGATAAGCTGGCCTGCTTAGAGAAACCCGATAGGTTAACTGAGCTAATTTCCTTAGCCATTAGCCTTGATAACAGGCTGAGGGAGCGGGCAGCCGAGCATAAAACCTCTGGTCGCTCGGGCGCCCAGTTTCGCTGCTCCCTACAGTCCCCTCTATTGGCCCTGCCTTCCCTAGATTCGCCGGATGTTCCGGAGCCTATGCTAGTAGGGCAGACGAAGCCACCATTAGCAGAGAAACAGTGCCGCCGGGAGCTAGGGTTATGTCTCTACTGCAGCAGTGAAGAGCATGAGGTAGTGTCCTGCCCCATTCGGCCAAAAGAGGGAGTCCATGCGTCGCAGTAGGGGGACTCACGGACTCGCCTCAATCTAATCCCCTCTCCAAATTCCTCCTGCCCATTAGGTTCATACACAATCAGACAGAAATAACCACACACGCCTTGAGGACTCGGGGGCTGAGCAGAGCTTCATATCGGGGGAACTGGCAACCCGAATGGGGCTTCCATGCCAACCACTGAAGACCCCCCTCAAGCTCATTGCCCTGTCAAAAGCCCCTCTGGCAGTGGTATCCAAACAAACCGCCACGGTGTCAGTCATCGTTTCCGGAAACCATTGGGAGGATCTCAGGCTGTTTGTGCTACCGGTTTCAGCCTCTCTGGTTATCCTGGGCTACCCCTGGCTTTGGCTACATAACCCCACCATTGACTGGTGCTCTGGGAGTGTGGCTTCATGGAGCTCTTTTTGTCTCAGTGCCTGCCTGCAATCCGCTGCTTGCTCGCCGTCCGTGCCCCTGTCTACCCCCGTCGCCCCCCCCCCTCCCGATCTGTCCAGGGTTCCACCAGACAATCATGACCTGGGGGCCATTTTCAGTAAGTTCCAAGCACTGTTCCCCCACCCCCCACCGCCCGTATGACTGTGCCATTATTCTTCGGGCTGGAGCCCCACTACCGTCGAGCCGCCTTTATAGCCTATCTGCTCCGGAGCGGGAAGCGATGGAGACCTATATCAAGGAGTTGCTCAGCTCTGGCATCATCCGTCTTTCGTCCTCAGCGGTGGGAGCTGGGTTTTGTTTTTTTGTTGGAAAGAAGGATGGTTCCCTGAGGCAGTGCATTGATTTTTGTGCCCTTAATGACATTACCATCAAAGACAAGTATACTCTTCCCCTGATGAACACAGCGTTTGACTCACTCCAGGGGGCCTCCTGGTTCACCAAACTGGACCTCTGCAATGCATACCATCTGGTGCTGATTCGGGAGGGTGACGAATGGAAGACTGGTTTCGGACCCCTAGCGGGCATTTCGAGTACTTGGTGATGCCGTTTGGGTTGACCAACGCCCCTGCCGTCTTTCAGCACCTGATTAATGACGTGTTACGGGATTTTCTGGGCTTGTTCGTCTTTGTGTACCTGGATGACATCCTGATTTTTTTCTCAGTCTTTAGACGAGCATCGGGTGCACGTGAGGCGAGTACTGCAGCGGCTCTTGGAGAACAAAATCTTCGTAAAGGCTGAGAAGTGCGAATTCCATGTCTCTTAAACGTCATTTCTTGGCTTCATTATTTCCCATAATCAGATCATCCCTCATCCCGAAAAGGTAAGAGCGGTGGTAGATTGGCCCACTCCTTCCTCCAGGAAGCAGCTCCAACAATTCCTGGGGTTTAACAACTTCTACCGCCGCTTTGTCAAAGATTACAGTATTGTTGCTCTTCCTCTGACTCGTCTCACATCCCCCAAGGTGGCCTTCCAGTGGATGAAGGAGGCTGAAGCGGCGTTCGTTAAACTCAAGTCTGAGTTCTCTTCCTCCCTTATTCTGACACAGGTGGACCCCACCCTTCAACGCCTGGTAGAGGTGGACGCCTCGGACTTGGGGATGGGAGCCGTGCTGTCCCAGCGCTCTCCAGTAGATGGTGTGATCCGTCCTTGTGCGTTTTTCTCCCGCCATCTGTCCCCGGTGGAGAAGAATTATGACATCGGTGACAGGAAGCTCCTGGCGGTTAAGCTTGTGCTCGAGGAGTGGCGTCACTGGCTGGAGGGGGCCACCCAGCCGTTTATCGTCTGGACGGACAACAAGAATTTGGAGTACCTCAGGACGGCCAAACACCTGAATGCTCGCCAGGCCTGCTGGTCCCTGTTCTTTGGACTCTTTAATTTTACTATCACCTACCGCCCCGGGGCCAAGAATACTAAGCCGGATGCACTGTCCAGACAGTTCGCCTCGGATGCCACGGAGGTGTCGGACCATCCCATTCTTCCCTCATCGTGCATCGTGGGTGCCCTCTCATGGGGCATCAAAGAGAGGGTCTTGAGGGCGCAGGAGGCCGAACCGGACCCGGGTGGGGGGCCAGTGGGGAGGCTGTTTGTCCCTTCTTCCATTCGGGGTGAGGTGATTCACTGGGCCCACTCCTCCAGACTCTCATGCCATCCGGGGAGGGCTTGCACGGTGGAGCTTCTCCAGAGGACGTTCTGATGGCCATCGCTCCGGAGGGACGTTGCTGAATACATCCACGCCTGTCCCCAGTGCATCACCGGCAAGACGTCTTCCTCTCCTTCGGCTGGTCTGCTCCACCCTCTTCCCACTCCCGGCAGACTTTGGTCCCACATTGCGTTGGACTTCATCACCGGCCTCCCACCTTCCAATCATCACACCGTCATCCTCACAATCGTCAACCGATTCTCCAAGGCTGCCCACTTTATTCCCCTGCAGCGGCTGCCTACAGCGAAGGACACGGCGGACCTGCTCGTCCAGCACTTCGTGAGGTTGCATGGGATCCCTGTGGACATCATCGCCGATCGGGGTCCCCAATTTGTGTCCCAGGTGTGGAGGTCATTCTGTAATGCCATGGGGGCTACAGTGAGACTGTCCTCGGGCTATCACCCGCAGAGTAAGAGACAGTGTGAGAGGGTGAACCAGGAGCTGGAGGCTGCGCTGCGTTGTGTCGTCACCGCGAATCCTGCATCATGGAGCGCCCATCTCCCATGGATCGAATATGCCCACAATACCACCGTGTCCTCTGCAATCAGCATGTCTCCTTTTGAGGCCTCCCTGGGATACAATCCCCCACTGTTCCCCGAGGAGGAGGGGGACATCGCCGTGCCATCTGTTCATGCCCACCTGAGACGCTGTCGTCGGCTGTGGAGAGCAACCCAGACTGCACTTCGGCGCACGGCGGAGCGCAACACCAAGACCACTAATGGCCGAAGGAGGCCAGCCCCACCCTACCGGGTTGGCCAGCAGGTTTGGCTGTCTACCCAGCACATTAACCTTAAGGCGGCGAAGAAGAAATTGTCTCAACCATTCATCGGTCCCTTTACCATAGCCCGGATCGTTAATCCTGTGGCTGTGTGCCTGGCTCTCCCCCCCCTCCCTCCACATTTGTCCAACCTTTCTTGTCTCCCAAATTAAGCCTTTTGTTTCCAGCCCTCTGTGTCCCCCTCCCAGGTCTCCACCTCCACCAGTGGTGATTGACGGCGACCCGGCGTGGAAAGTCAATGCCATCCTTGACGTCCGCCGTTGGGGTCGTGGCCTGCAGTACCTGGTGGACTGGGAGGGGTATGGGCCGGAATGGGGGTTCTGGTTGCGTCCGTCCTTTGTGTTGGACAAACAGATGATCAGGGACTTTCACTGGACACACCCAGGTAGGCTGGATCGTGCGCCGGGAGGCGCCTCTTGGGGGGGAGTACTGTGATGGCTTGCTCTGTATCATTATCTCCCGCAGCTGCGCGCACATCTGCTCTCCATCACCCTCGGGCTACTTAACCCGCGCTGCCTTTAGATCAGCACGGAGCCGTCTGTCTTCTTGGCTCGAATGAGACCAACCCTCGTCTTCGCCCTCATCGAAGTATCGTCTAGCCTTGCCGGCATTCCAAAGTTCTTCTCATCTCTTGTCTCGACCTCCTGAAGGAAGCTCCTCTTCCATTCCAAGTAAGCCATTATTCAACTCATCTTTATCTGCGCTCGTCCCCTGTGCACAGGCGGAGTTCCGTGGCTGCGGAGTCCTCTCTCTCTCTCTCTCTCTCCTGGTGGCAGACCGAGCTACACTTCACCTCACGTGCCCTTCACCTCTCCAGCTGCACCGTGACAGTAGGCGCTGTCCTCCTGGCTGTAGCCTGCGGGCCAACCTGAGTTCATCACCACCTCTGCAAACAGTAAGCCCTGGTCATTCACGTACATTCCCTCTGAGGGCTATTCTAACATCAGCTGTTTCTGTTCTGTCCATAGGGTTGCCAGGTTGCACGGCGCTCTGCTCACCCCCAGCTGCTACGTCTTCACAGACACTCCCACACACATTCACACGCACACGCACACACACACACACACACACACACACACACACACACACACACACACACACTCTCACTAACACAATAAAGATAAATGAATCTATTCCCGAGTCTCAGTCTGCTCTCTGGGTCTGTTAATCATGCTAGTATGTTGTTTCTATATGACAGTAAGAACTGGTCATATAGTATTGGGTTGCCTGAAACAGTGGTTATTAATTTCCTCTTCATGTCTTCACAACAACAGGTAACATACAGCTCTGCTCCCCCCCCAGTCTTCTCCAGCTGGCTGGTTCACTGGATTGGTCGACAGTGTCATGAACTGCCCAGGTGGGGTGGAAGGGAGACCCAAATGCTGGCTGTGAATTGCAAACATTTAATGACAAACACAAATCCAAAGGAACATACAGTGGTGTGAAAAAGTGTTTCCCCCCTTCCTGATTTCTCATTTTTTTGTATGTTTGTCACACTTAAATGTTTCAGATCATCAAACACATTTAAATATTAGAAAAAGATAACACAAGTAAACACAAAATGCAGTTTTTAAATGAAGGTGTTTATTATTAGGGGGAAAAAAATTCCAAACCTACATGGCCCTGTGTGAAAAAGTGATTGCCCCTTAAACCTAATAACTGGTTGGGCCACCCTTAGCAGCAACAACTGCAATCAAGCATTTGCGATAACTGGCAATGAGTCTTTTACAGCACTGTGGAGGAATTTTGGCACACTCATCTTTGCAGAATTGCTGTAATTCAGCCACATTGGAGGGTTTTCGAGCATGAACCGCCTTTTTAAGGTCATGCCACAGTATCTCAATCAGATTTGGGTCAGGACTTTGACTAGGCCACTCCAAAGTCTTCATTTTGTTTTTCATGAGCCATTTAGAGGTGGACTTGCTGGTGTGCTTTGGACCACTGTCCTGCTGCAGAACCCAAGTGTGCTTCAGCTTGAGGTCACAAACAGAGGGCCGGACATTCTCCTTCAGAATTTTTTGGTAGACAGCAGAATTCATGGTTCCATTTACCACAGCAAGTCTTCCAGGTCCTGAAGCAGCAAAACAGCCCCAGACCATCACACTACCTCCACCATATTTTACTGTTGGTATGATGTTCCTTTTCTGAAATGCTGTGTTACTTTTACGCCGGATGTAATGGGACACACACCTTCCAAAAAGTTCAACTTTTGTCTCGTCAGTCATAGAGTATTTTCCCAAAAGTCTTGGGGATCATCAAGATGTGTTCTGGCAAAACTGAGACAAGCCTTTATGTTCTTTTTGCTCAGCAGTGGTTTTTGTCTTGGAACTGTGCCATGCAGGCCATTTTTGCCCAGTCTCTTTCTTATGGTGGAGTCATAAGGTTCAGGTTCAGGTTCAGGTTACTTTATTTGTACCCGTAGGTAGATTTGTTTTGCAGTCTGGTAACATCCATATTTACAAGCCACAATTACATTCAACATAAACACAAACACAGGCACACATAAAGCTGACTATAAACATGATAAAAATACTCAAGGCTCCATCAATCAGGGTATAAAGAGATGAGAGAAAAACCAGAGATAAGAGAGAAGGGTCATATTAAAAAGTTAAAGACTAGTCAAAGAGGTTAAAAACTCAAAGGTCTAAAACCCAATAAAAGATTTAGAACCCAAATAAAATCCTACAAAAATAAGTAAATATAAAATGGAGTTAATAAATAGGTACCTAAATTATGTGCAATATAGTATTGTTACAACTTGTTCAACTCTTTGACAGCAGCAGGAACAAAGCTGTTTTTGTAGCGCTGGGTTTTGCTTTTTGGGACAGCAAACCTCCGTCTTGAGGGAAGAAGCTGAAAGTTGCAGTGCAAAGGGTGGGAGTCATCATTTAAAATGGAGATAGCCATCCTCTGTACTTGTCTGGTGTACAGGGATGCCAGGCTCAGCTGTGACTCACCAAGCAAACAACTGGACCATCTAACTACCTGATCCAAGGATTTCCTCTGTTTCAGTTTTATCTGACCAAACCATGACACTAAAGAAAGGGATAAAACAGATTCAATAAAAGCCCGATAAAACATTGTCATTATGGTTCGGTCAATTTGGAAGCATGGAAGTTTCCTCAAGCAATGCAAATGTTGCTGACTTTTTTTGCACACCCTTTCACAGTTCTCTTCAAAGTTTAAATTACTATCAATAATCATCCCAAGATATTTGTAGGATTGTACACATTCAGTGGTCTGACCTTTTAGTACGGTGACTTTGTGCCTGGGAGTTTTCCTCCTAAAGTCAATAATCATATCTTTAGTTTTTGTCGTATTCAGCTGCAGGTAGGAATCCTCACACCAGTGAACAAAATCATCAACTACTGGGCCGTGGCCACACTCACCATCCTGGAGGAGACTGGCAATAACTGAATCATCAGCATACTTTATAATGTGTCTGTTGTCATGTCTGCTCCGGCACATGTTTGTGTACAGGATGAAGAGTAGTGGTGACAACACACACCCCTGAGGAGAGCCAGTAGAAGAGCACTTTAGGTCAGACAATGTACCATTGACCCTTACTCTCTGCGTCCTGTTGGTTAAGAAATCCAGAATCCAACCCACCAGATTATTGCTCAAATCAAATTGTTGCAGGAGCCTTTCAACTAAAATATGAGGTTGGATTGTATTAAAGGCGGAGGAAAAGTCCACAAATAAAAGCCTGGCGTGTGTCCCATTAAAATCCAGATGTTTAAAAAGCATGTTAAACAGAGTGACAGTGGCATCCTCCACTCCTCTGCGAGGCCTATGGGCAAACTGCAGAGGATCCAGTGCATGTTCAGTCTGCTTTAGGACCTCACATCTGACCAGTTTTTCAAAAGTTTTCATTAAAATTGAAGTCAAAGCAACTGGTCTAAAGTCGTTTACCGTTTTAGGACAGCTGGATTTTGGAACGGGAACAACCACGGCATCTTTCCAGATCCTGGGCACATGTTGTGTCTGTAAGGACTTATTGAAAATGTAATGAAATACAAGACTCAGTTCATGTGCACAGGACTTTACCAAGCACCCACATATATTATCAGGGCCCTGACTTTTGTTCACTTTTACAGCGCAGAACTCCCTTTTAATATCCTGCACCTCAATATTAAAGTGCTGATTGTCTTTGAGTTTCTGTTTCAATTCTTGGGTTTCAGTGCTAAAATCAAAGGAGTCAAAACGACCATAAAAACAATTAAGAGCATTAGCCAGCTCTGTGTCTGAATTAAAACCATCTAAAAACACACGATTACTGCGCTCTGTGCTCTGAAGGCCTGCAATAGTTTTCATACTGGCCCAGGCTGAACCAAGTTTCTTTGTTGCCATCTTACTTTCCAATTCTGATTTATAATTCTGTTTTGCTCTTAAAATTTCAGCCTTCAGCTCTTTTGTGGCAACCTGTAGCTCAGAAACAGACCCCTGTTTAAAGACAAGTGCTTTCCTCTGTAAGCAAGATTTAACTGATTTTGTAACCCATGGCTTGTTGTTGTGACGTATTTTGACACGTTTACGTGGAACGATCATATTTTTACAGAAAGCCATGTATGAGCATGTGACGTCCACCAAAGAGTCCAAATCATCCCCACATGACAATGTGAAAACCTTCCAGTCCGTACAGTTAAAGCATTGCTGGAGGCAGTGCACTGAATCCTCTGTCCACACATCAGTGTCTCTGGTCTCCACCTTGCCTCTTCTGAGAGCAGTTTTATATGTGGGCAGCAAATGTTCACAGTTGTGATCTGAGGATCCTAAAGGAGGAAGGGGGAGTGATTTATAGGCCCTCTCAATGGATCCATAGCACAGGTCCAATGTCTTTTTTCTCCTGGTTGGGCAGGAGACATACTGGTAAAAGTTTTTAAGTGTCTTCTTTAAAGAAACATGGTTAAAATCCCCAAGAATAAAGTTTGGCGCCTCTGGGGATATTGACTGCAGCCGCTGGACCACATCAAAGACGGTGCTGGAGGCGGAGTCAGCGTCTGCCCTCGGGTGAATGTACACAGTCTTGATGAAAAGTTGGGGGAACTCGCGAGGTTTTAAAGGGGCGTAGCAATATGGACAGAAGCTCCACTTCGGGTGTACAGATGCGCTCTCTGACCGTGACAGATGTATAGTACTGTTTATTAATGTATAAACATACGCCGCCCCCCTGACGTTTCCCCGTTTCCTCTTCCTGCCGATCCGAGCGGAGTGGAGTTCCAAAGCCGTCAATCCACAGGTCCGTGTCCCGGTCATGCGTATTAAGCCAAGTCTCCGTGTAAGCCATGACACAGCAGTTCTTGAAGTCCTTCTGGTGGCGTACATTCCCTTGAATTTCATCCACCTTGTTCCTCAGAGATTGTATGTTCCCCAAAATCATGGAAGGAAGAGGAACGTTACCAAACTGACGTCTCCTCAGGCGTAGTTTCACGCCTCCACACTTTCCGCGCCTCCTTCTCTTGTCTCTCTTTTCATCGCTGTGTCCATGAACGTCTCTCAAAATAAAGTCCGGCAGTTGCGGCATAGACTCAATCACAGACGCTGCATCATCCGTGTTTAAATGCAGCAACATGTCCCTGGAATATTGTATTCTCCCCGGCATGATCACGATCGCGTTTACCTCATAGACACAGAGCCAGTGGGAAAGGAGCAGCAGTGCAAAAATGGGGAGTAAATCCATATTGATGGAACCAGGGAGCTCTTCGCTATACAGTCCACAAACATTCCAGGACAAAAACGACACAGAAAATTTCGTTAAAAACACATTAAAATGCGTAAAAACAGACACACGGACAACGGACTTTTTTCACCAGCTGCCGGTCACTGTGTGCGCATGCGCCTTTTAAGTGAGGCTGAGTTAAGTGAGGCCTGCAGTTCATTGGCTGTTGATGTGGGGTCTTTTGTGACCCCTTGGATGAGTTGTTGCTGCAATATTGGGGTAATTTTTGTCGGCCGGCCACTTCTGGGAAGGTTCACCACTGTTCCATGTTTTTGCCATTTGTGGATAATGGCTCTCACTGTGGTTTGCTGGAGTCCCAAAGCTTTAGAAATGGCTTTATAATCTTTCCAGACTGATATATCTCAATTGCTTTGTTTCTCATTTGTTCCTGAATTTCTTTGGATCACAGCATGATGTTTAGCTTTTGACAATTTACAATGAAGGACACCGCAACGACCTATGGGGCGGCGTCCCTTTTATAGGGCAAAGAGTAATAAACAAAATGATGAACAGGTGTGGATAACAAACTAGAATTATTACAGCTGGGACAAACCTTGAAACTAGCTGGGAGCAATGGAAGTAAACAAAGCACACTATCAAAATAAGCGCACAGACTGGAAGGAATATAAATTATGAAACAGATAATGAACAAAGACTGATAACAACCCACCAAAGAAATGACCAGATAGCAGTGAATGGCAATACTGATTAATATACACTTCAAAGCAAGAACTAAGGTGAGGGTGAAGAAGGCTCATAAGCAAATACAGGAAGATCTAATTTATAATACAGGATAATCCATAACACATAATAATAATAATAAACACAACTATAATAACTCAACTAAGAAATGATAATAGGACGACTCAAAACAAACAAAAACAAATCAAACTCAGTAAACACAATACAGACCAAAAAAAACAACACACAAATGCAATAATAAAACTGAAGTGGGCAAAAAACAGAAAATAACTAGAAATAATTGAAATTGTGAGCACAGTTCTCCCACCGTGCTCAGCATCATGACAGATCCGGCTGTGGGCAGTCTTCAGCTCTCCACTACTACCAGACAATATGGCATCCTTGTTCTCCATATCTTTAAAACAAGCCAGCGAAAACTGTTTCTAACATCATTCCGTGTGAGAAATAGTAGGTTCAGTTAATGAATCCATTGTGGAGCGTGTAAAATAAAGAGGCAGATTTATTTCAGACGATTTATTACACACTCACACTTGTCAAGCACAGAACAGAATGCACTTTTCAGCAGAAACTCTCCCCTTAAGTTTCATGGCATTTACATCACACACAACATGACATTTGCATCACACTGCATTCAACATCCTTCATCCCTGACTGCTATCTCACCAGGAACCTCTTGCTCTTTGTTGTCCCAAGCTTATCACTGTCTCCTGTCTGAGATACTAGATAATCTGGCTCACTAAAGGTGCTACACCCCCCACCCCCCCAGCATCTTAGATAGGACAATAGAATAACAGTCCACATGTTGTGATAGAACAATTGAACATCAGTCCACATGCTGCTTGGGCTTCCGTCTCCTCCCGTATCTGCTGTAACTAGGGTTTACCGCCTCCGCGGCGCTGCTGTGCCGGTGGGGGGCTGCTGGGAGTGTGTCTGACTGCGGGTGGGCTGTTGCTGGAGGGGGGGGGCACTTCGGTCTGTCCGTGTGGGTGCTCTGGAGAATCGTCTCCCTGGGGAGCTCTCAGTGTGGGTCTTCCACGCCGAGGGGCCTTAGCCAACAGCACTTGCTCGTCCGCCACAACGAAAGCGGGTTTGAGTCTGTCTATGCCAATTTTTTCCCTCCTACCCCCCAAGTCTAGCAAAAAATGCTTATCCCCTGTTTCCAACACTCTGAACGGTCCATCATAGGGTCAGTGCAATGGAGGGCGGTGGGCGTCGTGTCTGACGAAAACAAACTCCACGTTCTTCAAAGTTTTAGGCACGAAAACACGCGGGAAACTGTGGTGGGCAGGGCCCGGCAGCGTGCCTGTGTTTGCGCTACGCTGCAAAAGCTGAGACGGGCAGCTGCCCGGCGCGGGATTATCTGGCAGAAATTCCCCGGGCAGCCATAGTGGCTGCGCAAAAATGAGCTCTGCCGGAGAAGCTTCCAGATTCTCTTTTGGCGAGGAGCGCAACCCCAATAAAACCCATTGCAGCCTGTCTACCCAGTTTGCTAATTCAGTGCTGCTACGACAAAAGTCCACTCATATGTACGGCCGTGTAGAGATAAGAGCAGAGTCCTCTCACCAAAGGTCTTAATATCCGAGCCGTTTGCTGCCAACATCCCGGGGCCGCTAGATCCTGCCAGCCGGTCAGCGTAGGTCGGCCGGATGAAGCTCTTCTGGGCTCCGGTGTCCACGAGGAAACGCCTCCCCGAGCATGCATCCGTCAAGTAGAGCAGCTTGTTCTCTTCCCTGAGGGTCGCAGCTGCTACCGACCCCCGGCCTTGGCGTTTCCCGAGCGCTTGAATTGGCATGGAGGCGCACATCTGCGTGCCTTCTCTCCGAAGCGGCGGTGGTAAAAACAGAGCGTGTCTCTCTCGCGCTCCTTGGCCCCCGCTGCTGCTACCGTCGGTGGCTCCTCGCCTCCTCTGGTCGTCTCGCTGGGCTCCGCTGCTGCTGCGTTGACTGTGATTGCCCTGGTGGTGATGATGATCCGTTCTGCCTCCTGGGCTAGCGCATGGTAGTCCCGCGCGGCCAGCAACGGCGAATTGGCCAGGGCCGCTCTCACCGCTGTCGGAAGGTTCCGGAGGAAGAGGTGGGCAAACAGAAAGTGCCCGCCGTCCATGCCCATTAACGCCAGCATCTTCTCCATCAGGTCTACGGCCGAACCATCTCCTAACTCGGTCCGCGTCAGGAGCCTCTCTGCTCTCTCACAGTCCGAGAGCGTGTAGTGCTGGATGAGCGCAGCCTTGAGCACCTCGTATCTGTTGCCGGCTGGTGGCTGGTCGAGCAGGCTCGCTACCTGTTGAGCTGTGCGGGCATCGAGCACTGCGACCACATGGTAGAATTTGGTGTCATCTGCCGTTACTCCCCGGAGGGCGAACTGAGCCTCGGTGAGGTGGAACCAAGAGCGCGGGTTGTGCTGCCAGAAATCCAGTAGCTTGACTGAAACCGCACACGTGTGGCTGGAGGTTCCAGTCCGGGCTGTCTGTGGGATGGCTGCCGCCTCGCCGTAGCCTCCTGACCGGGCCGGCTCCGGGGATCTTGCCTCGTGTTCCATAATACGTCTTGGGTCACCAGTGTGGAGCGTGTAAAATAAAGAGGCAGATTTATTTCAGACGATTTATTACACACTCACAACTTGTCAAGCACAGAACAGAATGCAGTTTTCAGCAGAAACTCTCCCCTTAAGTTTCATGGCATTTACATCACACACAACATGACATTTGCATCACACTGCATTCAACATCCTTCATCCCTGACTGCTATCTCACCAGGAACCTCTTGCTCTTTGTTGTCCCAAGCTTATCACTGTCTCCTGTCTGAGATGCTAGATAATCTGGTTCACAAAAGGTGCTACACCATTGTTATTTGACATCAAAAGCCGCTGGTTTAAAAGTTCAGGACAAGAATGCTGCCTCCAGTTCATGGCCATACGGAAAACTGCAAGATCGATCGTCCCAAGTATGCAAATGAGCTGTAGGGGATGCATGGGAGATTCTGCACACCACAGTATGGTTTTTGACCACTCTGCACCCAAATGCTTTCCACTGTGTTTCTAGTACACAATGAATGGGAAGCGGAAAAACGATGGAACCAGTGGATACGTACCATTAGTTAGACCAAATTAACTACGCTGATAAATGATCATAAATAATATTGAATGTCACAATTTAGTTGTAATAAATTCTGTACATGGCTGATAAGAATTCTTCTCCACATGGTAGTATAAATTAATTTTCTTTCTTTTAATTTAATGTTTCATAAAAAATCTTCCCTATTTTGCATCTCCCTGTAATGTGAGCACACTGCAAGCACTAATCAGAGTTGAGCAGATTTCCGCTCACTCAGATTAAAGCTATGTACCTCCAGAAGCTAACACTTCCTCTCAGTCTTAACGTCCAAATTACTCCCCCCCCCCCCCCCCCCCCCACAATCCCAGTGGCTCCGCTTTCTCACTGAGCCAAAAATGGGATGCCAAGAGCAATCCTCCCTGGATTATTTAAACAGCCACTTCAAAGAGGAGCCATTATAATCCTGCATTATTGATATGGGGAAAACCAGTGAGTAAATGTCATAGTAACCAGAAAGGAACTGCCACAGTTATGGACAGTGAGCACAGAATAAATGCTTAACAGTAAACATAAGAGGGTAGATCACAGGTTAAGCAGCTTAAACCCTTTAAACTACACAGTGAAACACGTTTGCATGCAAGAACTTCTCTTTTGCAGCATCTTCAAATGCAAGATTTATCCTCGTTACACATGCACAAAGCTCTCCTGCAGAGTATATACAGTATATTTGTGTTATTAAAGCAGCTGCAGCCATGGGAAACGTTGGTCTAGATCACATTCATGGTGGACAAATATAAAATAAATGGCCTAACCTTTCCTACGGAATGACCATAAATGTCACTGGTGTCACACTGACTCATGTACAAGCACACATACACAAACACATATATGAGTCCATTATGACATGCCAACATGCCTAGTGATGATGCCAGCGTCCACATGTATCTGTGGTGAAACAATGTTGTGTTCTTACATCCTGACCTAAATTAGAACATACATGTGTGTCCATGTTAGTAGTTAGTAGTAGGAGCAAGTGAACTGTGCTGCACGTGTCCCACAGAACTCGCAGATGGTTATTTTAGTCTGGGAAAGGCTGCAGGCAGCTTGCTGTCATGTTGTGTAAATCTGGTAGCAGGAAAATGGTCCATTCCTCCAGTTTAATGATGAGATTACTGTACGTCTGAGAAATGGTGAATGAGAACACTGGAGGTGAGGAAAGAGAAAAAAGTTAAATTATGTAACACTTAGTGTTGCGGTTGCGATCTCACTTTCTGCAAGCCTTGTAATAAGTTGGTGTTCTTTGCCATCAGCACTTCATGAATAATAACATTTTTTGCCTCAGTGACCTTGGTGGATTAGTGTAAGTTTACTGACCTTTAAAATGTCTGAATAAGGACCAAAGTGCATTTGTCTTCAGACTTTTGAGTTGCAGGGCCAGGATGTATGGCCGCTCACAGCACTGGATATGTTGAAGGTTGAATGGTGGTGAGGTGATGGCAGCTGAATTATTGCTTCCTGCCACTCTGGCGAGATCAAACTACCAGCGTGTGTCTAATATCAAAAGGGTCAAGGATACTTAAAGTGGGAAAAAGTTGCTCTTAAATCATTGTGACGGTGTCTCACAATATGTGGGCATTAAGACACAAAGGAAAACTCATGAACATTTACTGGAAAATACCTCTCCTACTTAACACATTTTTTTCAAAATATTTCTTATATCAAAAGCATGGGGGCTTAGTTTAATTCAGCAGCTGTGGAAATGTTTTGGTTTGCTGAGGTGATGTAAACACTGTGACAGTCTCCAGAGACTCTGGAGATGTGCATGGAACACACACACAGGCATCCATCTGTAGTGGCTTTTCATATGCTACAGTATGTCAGAGCTGAAGTCATGAATGTTGTTGTTGCAGGATCCTTGAACTCTGAGCTGCACAGTGTGAGTCATGCGCCACTTCTCTGTCACAGTAAAAGGATGAGCAGAGTGTGTCCTCACATGTGCTAGATAGGAATGAAGACAGTTTTTGAAATGGATGAACCAAGTGTAGCTCCATCTCTTCTATAAAAAATTGAACACAAGGTTTCTTCACGCTGTTTTCCAACAACTACAGCGGGGAAAATAAGTATTCAGCACATCAACGTTTTTCTCATTAAACATCGTTCTGATGGAGCCATTGTCCTGAGATTTTCATCAGATATCAGTAACAACCCAAGTAATCTATACAAACAAACAAATCAAGGCAACTGTGTATACAAAACAAGTTATTTTTAATAAAGTGGAATGACACACAGAATAAGTATTGAACACGGTTGGTGAAATTCATTTAATATTTAGTAGAAAAGACTTTGTTGGTAATAACAGCTTCCAGATGCCTCCTGTATGGAAAAACTAGGTGCAGGCATTGCTCAAGACTGATTTTAGCCCCTTCTTCCACACAAACTATCTTCATATCTTGAAGGTTCCGTGGGTGTCTTCTCTGAACTCTGATCTTCAGTTCGTTTCATAGATTTTCAATTAGATTCAGCTCAGGTAACTGACTGGGGTATTCTAGCAGCTTTATTTTCCTTCTCTGGAGCCAGTTGAGAGTTTCCTTGGCTGTGTGTTTAGGATCATTGTCTTGCTGAAATGTCCACCCTCGTTTCATCTTCAGTATCTTGGCAGATGGCAACAAGTTCTTATCAAGGAAGTCTCTGTACATTTGTCCATTCATCTTTCCTTCAATTATATGAAGTCTGCCTTACCATGTGCTGAAAAACAGCCCCACACCATGATGTTCCCACCTCCCAACTTCACTGTTGGTATGGTGTTTTTGGGCTGACGTGCAGTGCCATTTCTCCTTCATACATGTTTTGTGTTGTGGCATCCAAAAAGTTCAATTTTGGTCTTTTCTGAGCAGACTGTATTTTCCCAGTATTTTACTGGCTTGCCCAAATGTTGTGTGGCAAACTTTAAATGAGCTTCAACATGCTTTTTCTTCAGCAATGGAGTCCTGTGAGATGAGCGGGCATAGAGCCCATGCCAATTGAGTGCATTTGTGGCGGTTCGTTTTAACCCCACAACAGACTAAGGACACTCAGCCCTCTTGTCTCTGTTTTTCCCTGCTGCACTACTGAGATGCAATGTGCCATTCATGTATTTGTGATGCAAACATGCATGTATTGTGATGTAATGCGCCATTCTGTATAGTGTTCATACGGCTTGTCCTTACTGTGCTTTTTCTGAGCATCTTACATATGTAGATGTGCTTTGGTGTATTAATGTCTACAGGTAGACGCGTTTCTTCTGTCTTACCTCTGTGATGTTAATGATTGCCTTTCATCCATTGTACCCAGGCGTCCTGTCCTCACTGTGACCTAGAGACTCAGATCAATATGTAGATGTGCCTATTAGCCTCTTTGTCCTGCACTTGGAGCGAGGTCTAGCTAATCTGCCCATTGTGATGTATGTCTCACAAATGCAAATATCTCCTGCCTGTTCTGTTATCCCTTTGATCATTCTAACTGTGGGGTATGTCCCTTTGATGTATTGTTATGGTCAAGTATTTAAGCTGCAACTCTGTAACGCAATCTCTCTCTCACTCTTCAACCTCTGCTGCAGACACGCACTCTGTGTCTTTGCTGAGAGCCGTGGGCTCGCTCTCGGCGCTCATGCACGGCGCTGGGAGCAGAGCTCGTGACGGCGGTATGATTTAATAAAACTTCCTTAAAACCACAGCATCGCTGCTTATTTTTGCATGCCGCCGCACATTACTTATTGTTTTCTTTGAAACAGCAGTGCCTGCTAACTCCAGGTCTTTCTGGAGCTCTCCATGAGTGGTCTTTGGCTCTTGGATAACTCTTCTGGCAATTCTTTTGACTCCTCTGTCAAAAATCTTGCGAGGAGCTCCTGGTCGTGGACGGTTTATGGTAAAATGATGTTCTTTCCATTTCAGAATAATGGAAATGCACCTGTAGCTAATGCCATCATTATGTTTTGCAACAATAAAGTTGTGAAGGTCTACAGAGAGCTCTTTGCCTCTATCCATCATGAGTTCTTGGTGTTGTGACAATCTGATATTCACTTTTTTAAAGGCTCAGTCAGGACTTAACCAGCTGAAATTAATTTGCACTGATGGGGGATGGGATGGCTTCCTAAATTCTAATGGATTTCAGCTGATTTCTTGGCTTTCTATGCCTTTTTGCACCTCTGTACCTCCACCAAAGGGGGAGGTTATGTGATCATCGGCGTTGGTTTGTCTGTTTGTTTGTTTGTCTGTTTGTTTGTCTGTTAGCAAGATAACTCAAAAAGCTATTGATGGATTTTGGTGAAATTTTCACACATTGTCAGAAATGGCGTATCCTACAGATGATTACATTATGGTGGTGATCCGGATCACCGTCCACAAGAAAACCGCCATTACACAAAATGCCATTTTCGTGAATAACTACTAAACCACTAAATCCTATCATTGTCAATCCAATTGCTAGTCATATATTTTCATGGTCAAGGAATCTGAAAGCGTACACACAAACACTGTATGGGGCGAACTGTGGCACTAAACCGCCATTACGAAAAATGCCATTTTCCTCAATAACTACTGAACCACTAATCCTATCATTGTCAATCCAATTGCTAGTCATATATTTTCATGGTCAAGGAATCTGAAAACGTACACACAAACACTGTACGGGGGGAACTGTGGCCGCCATTATGGAAAATGCCATTTTCGTGAATAACTACTGAACCACTCATCCTATCATTGTGAATCCAATTGCTTGTCAAATGTTTTCATGGTCAAGGAATCTGAAAACGTACACACAAACACTGTATGGGGGGAACTGTGGCGCTAAACCGCCATTACGGAAAATGCCATTTTCGTCAATAACTACTGAACCACTACTCCTATCATAGTCAATCCAATTGCTTGTAATATGTTTTCATGGTCAAGGAATCTGAAAACGTACACACAAACACTCTATGGGGGGAACTGTGGCCGCCATTACGGAAAATGCCATTTTCGTGAATAACTACTGAACCACTAATCCTATCATTGTCAATCCAATTGCTAGTCATATGTTTTCATGGTCAAGGAATCTGAAAACATACACACAAACACTGTATGGGAGGAACTGTGGCCGCCATTATGGAAAATGCCATTCTGGTGAATAACTACTGAACCACTAATCCTATCATTGTCAATCCAATTGCTAGTCATATGTTTTCATGGTCAAGGAATCTCAAAACGTACACACAAACACTGTATGGGAGGAACTGTGGCCGCCATTACGGAAAATGCCATTTTCGTGAATAACTACTGAACCACTAATCCCATCATTGTCAATCCAATTGCTACTCATATCTTTTCATGGTCAAGGAATCTGAAAACGTACACACAAACACTCTATGGGAGGAACTGTGGCCACCATTACGGAAAATGCCATTTTCGTGAATAACTACTGAACCACTGCTTGTCATATGTTTTCATGATCAAGGAATCTGAAGACTGTATGGGGGGAACTGCGCCACTTGGCGGAGGTCTGCGCTCTCCGAGTGCTTTTCAAGTTTTCTTCATGTGTCCAATAATTATTCCCTGTGTCATTCCACTTTATTAAATATAGCTTGTTTTGTGAATACAGTTGCCTTGATTTCTTTGTATGTATCGATTACCTGGGTTGTTACTGATATCTGGTGAAAATCTCAGGTCAATGGCTCTATCAGAAATATGTTTAATGAGAAAAATGTCAATGTGTTCAACACTTATTTTCCCCGCTGTATATAAAACTTTGTCCATGACTCATCTACGCATGAAGTTCTGTATAGTGATGTATGGAAGTGCAACTGGTACCTGACATAATATGCAGTGAGTACTCAAACAATCAGATATGCTGTGTTTAGTGCTTCTACCCAACCCCAAACATTTCTCTGATGAAATATCACTGCTAAAGAAGGAACTGGATGTGATTTATAATTAAGGCTATATCCAAAACCCTTTCTCCTCACTATCTAATGTACTAGTAGATGCAAGGGCTGCTCATTAAAGATTTCCCATGACTTATTTCCCATTGACTGAGAGGAACCAAACTTGGCACAGTTATTAGTCTTTCTGTCATGGTCTGAGCTGAATCCTAAGATCATACCCACAGTTTGGGTTTTATTATTATGCTTATTTGCCTGTGTTTTGCCTTCTGTGTCTCCCCTGGGTCCTCTGTGATTGTTATTGTCTTCCTCGGTCCTCGGTCTGTCATGTGGTCCCCATTACCAACTGTTGTGGTTCTGTGTCCCACCTTAGTTGTCTGTACAAGTCTTGTGTGTGTGTGTTCCCTGTACTCCCTTTTCTATCATTCTCAGTCCCTCATGTCTTCTGTAGTTATAGCCATTTTCTCCTCATGTGTTGCTGATTTATCCCTGATTAGTATCCCCAGCTGTCTCTTGTTTCCCCTGATCATCTGTTCCCTGTATACAGTTAGGCCCAAAAATATTTGGACAGTGACACAAGTTTTGTTATTTTAGCTGTTTACGAAAACATATTCAGGATACAATTATATAATCAATATGGGCTTAAAGTGCAGACTCTCAGCTGTAATTTGAGAGTATTCACATCCAAATTGGAGCAAGGGTTTAGGAATTACAGCTCTTTAATTCGTAGCCGCCTCTTTTTCAAGGGACCAAAGGTAATTGGACAATTGACTCAGAAGGCTGCAAAAAAAATAAAAAAATAACAAGGCTGCATGGGCTCTTCCCTCGTTACCCTGTCATCAATTAAGCAGTTAAAAGGTCTGGAGTTGATTCCAGGTGTGGCGTTTGCGTTTGGAAGCTGTTGCTGTGAACACACAACATGCGGTCAAAGGAGCTCTCAATGGAAGTGAAACAGACCATCCTGAGGCTGGAAAAAAAAGAAGAAATCCATCAGAGAGACAGCAGAAATGTTCGGAGTGGCCAAATCAACAGTTTGGTACATTCTGAGAAAAAAAAGAGTGCACTGGTGAGCTTGGGAACTCAAAAAGGCCTGGATGTCCACGGAAGACAACAGTGGTGGATGATCGCAGAATCCTTTCCATGGTGAAGAACAACCCCTTCACAACATCTACTCAAGTGAAGAACACTCCAGGAAGTAGGTGCATCAGTTTCTTAAGTCTACCATAAAGAGAAGACTTCATGAGAGTAAATACAAAGGATTCACCACAAGGTGCAAACCATTAATCAGCCTCAAAAATAGAAAGGCCAGAATTGACTTTGCCAAAAAACACCTGAAGAAGCCAGCCCAGTTCTGGAACAGCATTCTTTGGACAGATGAGACTAAGATCAACCTGTACCAGAATGATGGGAAGAAGAAAGTTTGGAGAAGAATTGGAACAGCTCATGATCCAAAGCACGCCACATCTTCTGTAAAACATGGTGGAGGCAGTGTGATGGCATGGGCATGCATGGCTTCCAATGGCACTGGGTCACTTGTGTTTATTGATGATGTGACAAAAGACAGAAGCAGCCGGATGAATTCTGAAGTGTATAGGGATATACTTTCTGCTCAGATTCAGCCAAATGCAGCAAAGTTGATTGGACGGCGCTTCACAGTACAGATGGACAATGATCCAAAACATACTGCAAAAGCAACCCAGGAGTTTTTTAAAGCAAAGAAATGGAATATTCTGCAATGGCCGAGTCAATCACCAGATCTCAACCCAATCGAGCATGCATTTCACTTGCTCAAGACAAAACTTGAGGCAGAAAGACCCACAAACAAGCAACAACTGAAGACAGCTGCAGTAAAGGCCTGGCAAAGCATCACAAAGGAGGAAACCCAGCGTTTGGTGATGTCCATGGGTTCCAGACTTCAGGCAGTCATTGCCTGCAAAGGATTCTCAACAAAATATTGAAAAGTAACATTTTACTTAAGGTTATGTTATTTGTCCAATTACTTTTGAGCCCCTGAAATGAGGGGCGTTTGTATAAAAATAGCTACAATTCCTACATGTTTAATCATATATTTTTGTCCAACCCCTTGAATTAACCCCTTGCATTCTGGTCAATTTCCCTAAAAACGCCAAAAAATAATGTACCCAAAGTAAATCAAAAGCTGTTCTTCAACCCTTTGCAGCATCTTCATGGGGTTGGTCTCATTTAAAAGAAAACACTTTGAATTTTTTGACAAAACAGTCAAAATCTCTCTAAGTGTTCCTGCCACTGAGTTACAGTCATCTAAAAATACTGAACTTGAAGAAAATAAATTTCGCCTGGGTGTTTTTTTGGATACAAATGCTTGCAAATAACACACAGCTGTCAGATCTGGGCTGGAAAATGCAACAGAAATGTAGAACCAAGTGTTATCCAGCTGAGGTCAAAATTTTGTAACAATACCACAAAAAATGAATATATTACACAGCTTTTTTCTCAGGTTGTTCCCAGGCGTTTTTTAACTGTGCCAAATTGTGCCAAATGGCACAGTTTGGAAAAACGTCTAACTTTTGAATGATTCAATATAGAAGCTTGATCTTGGGCTCTAATGAAAGGTGACACTCAGGGCTGTGTGTGTGGGGGGGGGTTATTTATTCATTCATTCATGAATGAATGAACAAACAAACCCCCACACACAAAGAAGCATGCCACGTAAAAAATGTGTGGCCTTTTTTTACAAGAAAAAATAACCTACAGTGCACTAAAAATTATACTAAAATATCTGTAATGTAGAGGATAACAACTCCCACCCCCCCCCCCCCACCCACCACCCCCCGCTACAGAGGACGGACATCGTCCATTGCCACATGACGGACCGCGGCGTGTGCCGCGGTCTACTACACACAGTTGTACTAAAATATCTGCAATAATATCTGCAATCCGCTACAGAAGAGTAGCGGGGGGGGGGGGTGTTCACGGTCCGGACGCGGCGCACGGACTGGACCCGTGCGCCGCGGTCTTCATGTTGCGATGACGCACAGTTGTAATTTACCGATCGGTCAAAAGTCATTTTCATTACAATTTTCAGGGATAAAGAATAATTTAGCTTATAACACTTACCTGTCCACAACAGCAGTGTCGCTGGTGAACTTCTCTTCCTCATTGTCAGACGAACATGACGCTGGTCCGCTTGTTACGGACTCATGGTTCTGGTCACGCGACCCGGTCAAACCATAATTCCATTATTGCGGTTTTGCGCTTCCATGATTGCGATTTTGGCGAACAATTTTTCAAAACAAATAAGAACAGTAGTAAGAAAAAAAGACTGGCGAACGCGTGTGTGTCACCCTGTGGCTTACACAAAACAGATTTTGCAAGGGACACACGCTTTCGAACTACTGTGCTTATTGGCTCGCTTTATTCGCAGCCGTTGGTAGGCGGGTCCTTCTTGCTAGGTTTTCAGTCATTGGTTCTTCAAGGTTTCAGAAACCCAATTCAAGGCTCTTATTAGTCGAATGAGAGGTCAATCAAATCTAAACCAATCAAAGCACTCCTTTGGCTTTCTGTTCGCGGCTGTGTCTGTAGTGGAAGAACGGAAATGCAGCTTTTTTTTCCAGTGCGCACTAGAACGCACAGTGTGTGTCCTAGGGCACAAGAGGGCGCCCTAGGACGCAGAGACGTGACCGCCCGCGGTACACCGGAGTGCAAGAGGTTAAACCTTAAAAGTCTGCACTTCAGTTCCGTTATAGTTGTTTCATTTCAAATCCAATGTGGTGGTATGCAGAGCCCAGATCATAAAGATTGTGTCACTGTCCAAATATTTCTGGGCCTAACTGTATGTCCTCGTCTGCATTCATTTGGTGTGGCGTCATTCCGTGGATTTCCCTCTGACTCTCGTTCCCGTGATTGTGCCTGCATCTGTGAGTTTTCAGCCTTTCACGGCTCGCTTTGTGTTCACCCCCTATACTGGTTTTATTTTGTATTTCTGGGAAAATAAACTCAGTCAAACTGAAGTCCTGCCTGCATTAGAGTCTATCATTCCTACCAGTCAGAGGTTGCCAATGACAGAATGACGCCACCAGTTGACTCTGTAGGCATGGACTTCAGCGTCTTTAGCTTGGATGAGGAGGAGTGTTGGGTTGCGGGCCTGATTGAGGACTTAAACATGGTTTATGCACCCGCATCACATCAACGCCATTGCCAACGGACAATACCTACGCAGTCCTCTGTAAAATTTACTTCTCCGCTGGTTTGTCAGTATTGGTTTGTGATTCACCGCTCAAACGGTAGGCGGTTGCGGGCTCTCAGTGGATGTGTAAGTTCTTCCTGTATTCTCCTCGTGTATTTCCTGTTTTTGTCAGCGCAAGCGATGGTGACTGCACAAAAACAAATTTTGATGCAGATGGCCCTTATAAACATTAAACAACAGCTCGTTCTACTACAAGCAATGCAACTCAGAAAGCAGAGAAGGCGGAGGAGATGGTTTGTGTGACTGCTGAACTGACAGAGACAGACACAGGGTGAATTTCCCATGCTAATCTAGCCACTGAGACATATATATGAAGAAACGGGGGAATCTTCAGAGAGAGACAATTTGAATCAATGCTGTTGGAAAACAAACTGAATCTACCCCCGCTCGCCAGTTTTGCTGGGACAACAGTCACAGTTCCCCATGTGATTGTTGGTGATGCGGCCTTTTCCCTGACACAGCAATCTGATGTGACCGTTTCCAGGTATGTCACTGACAGTGGTACACAGCGTGGCTATAGAGGGGATGCAATGGAACAGAATTCTTGGCAGTTGCAGGGCAGTTACCATAGCTACCCAACACTGAGTGGCAAACACGTGGCAGCTTTAGTTTGTATGCAGCAAAACATAAAATCACACAAAATATTTAGTCACAGTAGTACACAGAGCTCCTTTTTTAACTTTAGATGTTAATATCACACTATACTTGACTGTAATGATGTATGGGTAAGAGCACACAAGTGAAGAACTGGTTCTGAGCCTTTAAATATTTATTTAGCTATTTAATTAACACAAGATGGAATGAAAAGATTAGCTCTCTACAATGCAAACAGGTAATCTGTGTACTGCTGTAACTGAATACAGTGTATATTTTTTGTGTTTTACTGCATACACCCTAATGCTGCCACTCATTTTTGTTACTCAGTGTTTTGTAACTGCCATGAGTTCTGTTTGGTGCAACCCGGTCTCAGTAAAAAACGTATCTAATAAACATGTTCTACCCCTCTAAAATTGTACATTTGCATGTTAAATCAAAAAATAACGTGCCTCGGCACATATTTACAAGCTGAGTCCCAGAGTCCATGCCTTCACTCACTGCACATGCACAAAACACTCGTAAACAGTCCTCACCGCGCATGCGCATCATGCTTGTTCTACTTTAGTTTCCCAATGCTTTTTCAGTTGGTGGGAGGGGGATGGCAGACGGTTAGTTACACAGGCATTCAAGCAATGGCATAAAAACACACAAGCTCAAATCCCACTCTTATCTGTGAGTGACTTTTTCTTTTTTTTTTCTTTGTTTGTTTTGCACTCCACTAAACAAAAATTTATTAAAAAAAAAAAATCACCCTTTACTGTCATTCAACCAATCAGGTACAGTAGAACGAAACTGTGTTTCTCCTATCTACAGTGTTAATCACACACACCCCATATATAGAATCAGAGGGGCCGCTGCCATGCAAGGCGCCGCCACAGATTTCCCTCCTCCATTCCATTATTGCTGAGCACCAAGCTGGACGGCAGGAAGTTCCACTTTTATGTGGTCTTCGGCATGACCCGGCTGGGATTTGAACCCCTGCCTCCTTGGATGTGGGGCGGATGCTCTACCAACTGAGCCACCACTCCGGTAAATATACTGCTCAAAAAAATAAAGGGAACACTTTGAAAACACATCAGATTTTAATGGGGAAAAATAAGCTGGATATCGAAATTGTGGCAGGCTAGTCCAGTTTACTCAGATTAAAGGAACACTTTTTAATCTGAGTAAGCTGGACTAGCCTGACACAATTTCGATATCCAGCTTATTTTTCCCCATTAAAATCTGATGTGTTTTCAAAGTGTTCCCTTTATTTTTTTGAGCAGTATATACAGTGGGGCAAAAAAGTATTTAGTCAGCCACCAATTGTGCAAGTTCTCTCACTTAAAAGATGAGAGAGGTCTCCAATTTTCATCATAGGTATACCTCAACTATGAGAGACAAAATGAGGAAAAAAAAATCCAGAAAATCACATTGAAGGATTTTTAATGAATTAATTGGTAAATTCCTCGGTAAACTAAGTATTTGGTCAATAACAAAAATTCATCTCAATACTTTGTTATATACCGTTTGTTGGCAATGACAGAGGTCAAACGTTTTCTGCAAGTCTTCACAAGGTTTTCACACACTGTTGCTGGTATTTTGGCCCATTAATCCATGCAGATCTCCTCTAGAGCAATGATGTTTTGGGGCTGTCGCTGGGCAACACGGACTTTCAACTCCCTCCAAAGATTTTCTATGGGGTTGATTTTTGTTCCGCCTTTAATACAATCCAACCTCATATTTTAGTTTAAAGGCTCCTGCAACAATTTGATTTGAGTAATAATCTGGTGGGTTGGATTCTGGATTTTTTAACCAACAGGACACAGAGAGTAAGGGTCAATGGTACATTGTCTGACCAAAAGTGTTCTTCTACTGGCTCTCCTCAGGGGTGTGTGTTGTCACCACTACTCTTCATCCTGTACACCAGGGGTGTCCAACCAGGTGCCATGGAGAGCCAAGACCCTGCAGGTTTTCTCTTCTACCCAGTCTCTTCAGCAGGTGTTTTCACTTATCAGCAATCAGTGGGAAGAAGTTCACAGAAATCTGCTGTTGAAGACACTGGTTGGAGGTAAAACCTGCAGGGTCTTGGCTCTCCATGGCACATGGTTGGACACCCCTGCTGTACACAAACATGTGTCAGAGCAGACATGACAACAGACACATTATAAAGTATGCTGATGATTCAGTTGTCAGTCTCCTCCAGGATGGTGAGAGTGGCCACGGCCCAGTAGTTGATGATTTTGTTCACTGGTGTGAGGATTCCTACCTGCAGCTGAATACAACAAAAACTAAAGATATGATTACCGTATTTTTTGGACTATAAGGCGCACTTAAAATCCTTTAACTTTCTCAAAAATCGACAGTGCGCTTTATAATCCGGTGCGCCTTATGTATTAATTCTGGTTGTGCTTACTGACCTCGAACCGATTTTATGTGGTACACGGCACTCAAAAATCTGTCAAAAATGTTTTAGTACGACTTTGGTAAGCTACGAAGCCGAACCGCTTGATGGATTGTCGGAGCATTACGGTAGTCAGGAGCCTCGCGGAGTAATATGTGCTTCACCATAATGGCCGGATGGCTTTTTCCACAAATCTCCATCCCTATTGATCTGCCACTCCATACGCGCCCATCTCACCGATACTGTCAAAACCCAAGTGAAGCAGACTAATTCGGAGCTTGCCATCATTCCAGGTGGATTAACTAAAGAACTCCAACCGCTATATTGGTGTCAACAGGTCGTTCAAAGTTAAATTGCTAGCGAGTAACGCCACTATCTGCCAATGGATCGTGGATCGAAACTGCTCCTGTTTAGCTGTAATTAATATTCAAAAATGATATTTTCGGGACGAAAGAATTCAAGCGTCCCAGCATTTGTTTGCATTGTTTACTTCTCGGGGCTGCCACTGGAGAGCGAGCCGTATCGAGTACTGAGCGAGTATCCTGGCGATGTAAACAGCCACGGACCAAAAACGTACATTTGCTTGTGGAACAGGTCATTCACACTCGCAGATAATCGCACTATATGTGCCTAAAATGACTATAGATAGGTTTTTCTTTCCATGCACGCAAAAAAAAAAAAAAAAATTCACAGATCCGACTGCCTCGCGAGGTAGTCGATAGCCAAAAGCCGATGGTGTATAGAACACGTATATTAGGATTTGTATGTGAAATTTCGGCATCGAAACTGCTCCCGTTTAGCTGTAATTAAATATTCAAAAATGATATTTTTGGGACGAAAGAATTCAAGCATCCCGGCATATGTTTACTTATCAGGGCCGCCGCCGGAGATCGAGCCGTATCGAGTACCGAGCGAGTATTCTGGTCAATATGGCGATGAACAGCCACGGACTAAAAACGTTCCGCCTGCTCGTGGAACAGGTCTTTCACACTCGCAGACAATCGCACTACATGTGTCTATAATGACTATAGATAGGATTTTCTTTTCATGCACGCAAAAAAAATTTTTTTCCCAGCTCCGACTACCTCGCTTTAATGCGCCTAATAATCCGGTGCGCCTTATGTATGAAATTAGACCATCAAATAGACCGTTCATTGATAGTGCGCCTTATAATCCGGTGCACCTTATAGTCCCAAAAATATGGTATTGACTTTAGGAGGAAAACTCCCAGGCACAAAGTCACTGTACTAAAAGGCCAGACATTGAATGTGTGCAATCCTACAAATATCTTGGGACGATTATTGATAGTAATTTAAACTTTGAAGAGAACTGTGAAAGGGTGTGCAAAAAGTGTCAGCAACATTTGAACTGTTTAAGGAAACTTGCACGCTTCCAAATTGACCGAACCGTAATGTCAATGTTTTATCGGGCTTTTATTGACTCTGTTTTATCCTTTTCTTTAGTGTCATGGTTTGGTCAGACAAAACTGAAACAGAGGAAATCCTTGATCAGGTTGTTAGATGGTCCAGTCGTTTGCTTGGTGAGTCACAGCTGAGCCTGACATCCCTGTACACCAGACAGGTACAGAGGATTGCTACCTCCATTTTAAATGATGACTCCCACCCTTTGCACTGCCACTTTCAGCTTCTTCCCTCCAGATGGAGGTTTGCTGTCCCAAAAAGTAAAACCCAGCGCTACAAAAACAGCTTTGTTCCTGCTGCTGTTAAAGAGTTGAACAAGATGTAACAATATATTGCACATAATTTAGTTACCTATTTATTAATTTTATTTTATATTTACTTATTTTTGTAGGTTTTTTATTTGGGTTCTAAATCTTTTATTGGGTTTTAGACTTTTGAGTTTTTAACCTCTTTGACTAGTCTTTAACTTTTTAATATGACCCTTCTCTCTTATCTCTTTGTCCTATGTCCTGATTGGTGGAGCCTTGAGTACTTTTATCATGTTTATAGTCAGCTTCATGTGTGCCTGTGTTTGTGTTCATGTTGAATGTAATTGTGGTTTGTAAATATGGATGTCACCTGACTGCAAAACAAATCTACCTACGGGTACAAATAAAGGAACCTGAACCTGATTTCTCTTTTTTTTTTGTATGTTCGTCACACTTAAACGTTTCAGATTATCAAACAAATTTAAATATTAGACAAAAATAACACAAGTAAACACAAAATGCAGTTTTAAATGAAGGTGTTTATTATTAAGGGTAAAAAAAATCCAAACCTACCTGGCCCTGTGTGGAAAACAATGATTGTCCCCTCCCCCATTAAAACATAAATTAACCCCCGACCAACAGTAATCTATGTGGAGTTTGCATGTTCTCCCCATGTCTGCGTGGGTTTACTCCGGGATTTTTCCAGTTTCCTTCCACATGCCAAAAACATGCAAGTTAGGTTAATTGGCATCAAACTGGGAATTCTAAATTGTCCTTAGGTATGACTGTGAGAGTGAATTGTTATCTGTGTCTCTGTGTTGGCCCTGCGATTGACTGGCGATCTGTCCAGACTGTACCCTGCCTCTTGCCCAGAGATGCTGGGATAGGCTCCAGCCCCCCACACCCCGAAAAGGATTAAGCGGAAGAAGATGGATGGATGGATGGATGGATGGTTTATCACATCTTTGGAAAGCTGAGTTCAATTTCTCTAGCTACACCCAGGCCTGATTACTGCCACACCTGTTCCCCATCAAGAAATCACTTAAATAGGACCTGCCTGACAAAGTGAAGTAGACCAAAAGATCCTCAAAAGCTGAACATCCTGCTGCAATCCAAAGAAAGTCAGGAACAAATGAGAAACAAAGTAATTGGGATCTATCAGTCTGGAAAAGGTTATAAAGCCATTTCTAAAGCTTTGGGACTCCAGCGAACAACAGTGAGAGCCATTATCCACAAATGGCAAAAACATGGAACAGTGGTGAACCTTCCCAGGAGTGGCTGGCTGAGCAAAATTACCCCAAGAGTGCAGCGACGACTCATTCAAGAGATCACAAAAGACCCCACAACAACATCCAAAGAACTGCAGGCCTCACTTGCCTCAGTGAAGGTCAGCATTCATGACTCCACCATAAGAAAGAGACTGGGTAAAAATGGCCTGCATTGCAGACTTCCAAGACGAAAACCACTGCTGAGCAAAAAGAACATAAAGGCTTGTCTCAGTTTTGCCAGGAAACATCTTGATGATCCCCAAGATTTTTGGTAAAATACTCTGTGGACTGACAAGACAAAGGTTGAACTTTTTGGAAGTGTGTCCCATTACATTTGGCGTAAAAGTAACACCGCATTTCAGAAAAGGAACATCATACCAACAGTAAAATATGGTGGTGGTAGTGTTATGGTCTGGGGCTGTTTTGCTGCTTCAGGACCTGGAAGACTTGCTGTGGTAAATAGAACCATGAATTTTGCCGTATACCAAAAAATCCTGAAGGAGAATGTCCGGCCATCTGTTTGTGACCTCAAGTTAAAGCACACTTGAGTTCTGCAGCAGGACAATGATCCAAAACACACCAGCAAATCCACCTCTGAATGGCTTAAGAAAAACAAAATGAAGACTCTGGAGTGGCCTAGTCAAAGTCCTGACCTGAATCCGATTGAAATGCTGTAGCATGACCTTAAAAAGGTGGTTCACGCTGGAAAACCCTCCAATGTGGCTGAATTACAACAATTCTGCAAAGATCAGTGTGCCAAAATTCCTCCACAGCGCTGTAAAAGACTCATTGCCAGTTATCGCAAACACTTGATTGCAGTTGTTGCTGCTAAGTTTGGCCCAACCAGTTATTAGGTTTAGGGGCCAACCCCTTTTTCACACAGGACCATGTAGGTTTGTTTTTTTCCCCTTAATAATAAACACCTTCATTTAAAATTGCATTTTGTGTTTATTTGTGTTATCTTTGTCTAATATTTAAATGTGTTTGATGATCTGAAATATTTCACTGTGACATACAAAAAAATGAGAAATTAAGAAGGGTGGGACTTTTTTACTTTTTTACATGTACCGTTTTTCCTTATAATTTTGCAGTGTTATAAAATAGTTTTGTAATGTGCATTTGAGACTTGATTCTTTTAAATTTCAGGTTTTTCTTCTAAATTATATGAATAAAAAGTAAACATCAATAAGTTAAATATTTCCTGAGCCAGAGGAGAATAGCAAAAAAAACAAAACAAAACAGATAAAATAAAAAATGTCTGAAAATCAGAAAATTACCCATGGCTGTCACCTACAGATATACAGTGGTGTGAAAAAGTGTTTGCTCCTGTCATGAACCGAGCCCATGTTTCCTGTGGGCTCGGTTCTGATCGATCCTGATGGCTCAGGCAGTGGGTTTATTATGTGGAGTTGTGTTTTGATTTCTTGTTGTTTTCTTGTCCGTGCACCGTTCTGTTCCTGCCTGTAGCTGCTGCTCTGGCCTGTCCGGCCATGACCCCCTCTTTCTGACAGTCCGCTGGATATTGGCAGCGTATAAGTGCATGTTTTATGTGGTTTTCCTCCTCCTGTCTGTCTTCTTGTTCCGTGATGATGGTGGCTCGTTCATGAACGAGCCACCAGCCACTTATACGCTGCCAATATCCAGTATGGGCCATAAACAAAGGAAAACAGCAAGTCAAAAACAAAGAAAACAAACAAGAAATAAGACACAGAACAAAAGCCGAAATCAAAAACAAGGACACCATAACTATACCATACATACGAGGGATCACGGAACCAATTCAAAGGATCATGAAAAAATACAAAATAAACACAGCAGTCAAACCACACAAAAAATTAAGACAGTTGTTAGTACACCCCAAGGACAGAATAGAACAAGACAATAAATGCAATGTAATATATGAAATATCATGCAGATCATGCAACAAAACCTACATTGGAGAAACTGGAAGACTATTCACCACAAGAAAAAAAAGAACACCAGAAGGAATGTGAGAAGGAAACACAAGGACGACTCACAAGATCAAAAAAAGAAAAGGCAGAACAAGAAACATTAAAATCAGCAATATCAGATCACTGCAAAAGAAATAATCACATCATGGACTGGGACAACACAAAAATTATTGGATCGGAGAGCAACAGACACAAACGCTGGATCAAGGAGGCCATAGAGATCAGGAAGCGGGGAAAAGACACCATGAACCGAGATGAGGGAGCCTTTATGCTTTCCCACACCTGGGACCACATTCTCCAGAGACCATCTGACGGCGGGAGGCGGGGCCGGCTCGGTGGATCCGACAGATCTGCTGAGCTGGCCCCGCCTATGAAAATCAGCTGATAAATGTCACCTGGCAGCAATCAGCTGACTCTTCTGACGAAGGCTGCAGTGCAGTTGAAACATGTAAAGAAGGTAAAGACATTTTTCTATTTTATTTTTTGTCTTTCATATGAACAAAAGATAAATGAGTTAAGGATTAACTGTTTGCTGAGTCAGTAGGAGAAAAGGAGCAAATATGTATGGTTCAAAGACTTCAAACTTAATGAGCACATTTCTGTAAAACTCCCCACAACTTGTACGTGATATTTACCAATGGTTAAATTATTTTTATTCAATATTTAAAACAACCAGCACGTGTTTATTTGTGTGTTTGACATCACCTAGCAAATTTGATTGATTGATTGATTGATTGATTTTTATTTGAACATTGTTAAAGAAAGAAAAAAGAGAGTTCAAAACACAACAAAAAAAAACAAACCAAAAATAAAATGTTCAAAAGGAGGGGGAAGAAGCCAACGCTTATACAGTCCCACCCCTTCTCCACACCAAACAAATTACAGTATTACTCATAATCATCATTATCCCACAGCCACATTCACCATAATACACCCATAGTCAAATTATACAACAAAAATGACACAACAATGACAGTCCATATCCAACAATATTACAACAACAATAAACATACAATTCTGGCATGTTCAATGCAAACACAAACAACACCATCACCTTCACAATCACCATAACACACAACAACCTTCCCTCACTGAAGACACAATGTAACATCACTGCCCTTCATTCTCATACTGCTCAAAAATCATTTCTTTATATGTTGATTTAAATATATGGATGTTGGGACATTGCCTGTGTTTCTCCCCCAACCCATTCCACAATTTTACCCCACACACAGACACACAAAAACTCTTCCGTGTAGATCTTACTAAATGAATTTTAAATTTTGTATTCCCCCGTAAATTATATTTCCCTTCTCTCTCCCTGAATAGATTCTGTATATTGTGTGGCAAGAGGTTCTTAATAACTTTAAACATTAATTGTGCTGTGTAATAATGAACCAGATCCCATAATTTCAATAACTTCGAATGTAAAAACAATAAATTAGTATGTTCGAGGTACCCGACTTTGTGTATAACACGGACTGCCCTTTTTTGTAATATTAACAATGAATTAAGTTTACTTTTATAACTGTTACCCCAAACTTCTATACAATAAGTCAAGTATGGAAGTACTAATGAAGAATACAAAATATGAAGTGATTTATAATCTAAGACCTGCTTAATTTTATTTATAATTGCAATATTTTTTGCAACTTTATTTTGTATGTATCTGACATGTGGTTTCCAACTAATTTTATCATCCAGTACTACACCCAAAAATTTGATCTCCTTAACTTTTTCAATAACTACATTATCTATATGAATGTGTATATCTTCTTTATTTTTACAATTACCAAATATCATTACCTTAGTTTTATCTATATTTAGTGATAGTTTATTACAATCCATCCATTTTTTTAGCTTATTTAATTCATTATTTATAGTATGGATTAGTTGATTATAATTATTTCCAGAATAAAATAAATTAGTATCATCAGCAAATAATATTATTTTTAATAATTTAGAAACTTGGAATATATCATTTATATATATGTTAAATAATTTGGGGCCCAATACTGACCCTTGGGGGACCCCACAGGCAATTCCCATACACCCAGACAGATATTCTCCCATTTTCACAAATTGTTGTCTCTCAGATAGATAACTTGTAACCCATTTCAGAGCAATTCCCCTAATACCATACATTTGCAATTTATTAAGAAGTATTGAATGATTTATTGTATCAAATGTTTTTCTAAAATCTATAAACACACCAATTGCATATTTTCCTTGATCTAATGCATTTATTATTTCCTCTGTTGCATCCATTATCACCAATGATGTTGTATTCTTGGCTCTAAACCCATATTGGTTCTGATTCAGCACATCCTGTTTATTTAAAAAGTTTTCTAATCTGTTGTTGAAAAGTTTTTCCAGAATTTTTGAAAATTGTGGGAGAAGTGATACTGGTCTGTAGTTTGTGTATTGGTGTTTAAAATTTAACATTCCTCTGGCTGACACCCCCTTTCTCTTTCACTCTCTCTCTCTCTCACACACACACACACACACACACACACACACACACACACACACACACACACAAACACGCACACTGACTCACATTAGTCAGGTGTCTCTCACAGTGTGTCAGCTTGCAGAAGTCAAAAACACAGATTACACAATAACCAAACAGTTAAAACATCCTAGTCACTCAGAAGAGATATTCTGTAAAACTACCACCGACTTGTATGTGATATTTACCAATGGTTAAATTATTTGTATTCAATATTTGAAACAACCAGCACATGTTTATTTGTGTGTTTGATATCACCTAGCAAATTTAACATTCCTCTGGCTGACACCCCCTTTCTCTTTCACTCACTCTCTCTCTCACTTACACACACACACACACACACACGCACACACATCAGTCACAGTGGCCATTCACATTACAAAGCAACACACACACACACACATCAGTCACAGTGCCCATTCACATTACAAAGCACCACACACACATACACTGTCCCTCGAAACAGCTGTGTCAGGGGTGAAATGTACTGAGGTTAAAGAGAAACATGCCAAAATCACGGGAGGAAGAAATAAGCCTTTGAATCATTAAATATAGTTTTGATGGCTATCCCAGAGATTTTCTTCAGTGGGGTAAATAATTATTTGATCCCCTGCTGAATGTGTAAGTTTACCCCCTTACAAAGAAATGAACAATCTACAGCTCCCTCAGCAGCATCATAAACAGTGTCTCCTGGAGTCAGAAGGCCACTTGCATTTTTCAACGTCAGACATTCAAACAGTTTCGTGCTATTTAAAAGTTTTTTTCCCGATGATCCAAACAATATGTTTTCTCTGACAACATCACATTTCACAAAGGACTAAGGTTCACAATGTAGATTTCTTTTTTGATTTTGTACAAAAGCAAAACTTGCAACTTATGTCTATCACAGCACGCGGTTCAATTAAGTTGTCCACACAGACAGTGCAAATTTTTTGGTCAACCACCAAGCTCCAGAGTAGTTTCTGGTTAATATTTTGAAACAACCTTCATTCTTAAAAAAAAAAAAAAAAAAAAAAAAAAAAACTACCCAAACAATTTTTGATACAAAACAAACTCACAGTATTTTACTGACGGGCATATGCAGTCAAAACCTCAAGTGTACAGAAAAAAATGCATCTGCGTGACCCTTAAGTAGTTTGTTTTGTTTTTTTTTAAAGAAAACAACAAGATGTGGTAAATTTAGCTTTTAGATTGGGCATCGTGTTTATAGTTTGTTGGGTTTTTTTCTACAGAAATAAATATTGCACAACCAACTTTGTCTCTACTTCGGGTTCGACAATTTCTCAGACTGGGGACTTGAGGCCCATTCCAATGTTAAGGGTTTTTTCTCATGGCCTAAGTC
Organism: Pholidichthys leucotaenia; assembly: GCA_020510985.1. Classification (NCBI taxonomy): domain Eukaryota; kingdom Metazoa; phylum Chordata; class Actinopteri; order Cichliformes; family Pholidichthyidae; genus Pholidichthys; species Pholidichthys leucotaenia. Next base: position 337,257,673 of record CM035841.1, read on the forward strand.
TCATCCTAATGTTTGTTGTCTTGCAAGGGGAGAAAGTATTGTTTGTATCAGTGCTACACGTAAAAGAAAAATATCAAAAGAAAATAAAGGCCAGTTTCTCACTAAATGCTACTACTGTAGCTATTATCATCGTGTACTTGAAATGACACTGAAGACTAAAGGTACTGTGCGGAAGATTTGGAAACTTTGGCTTTTAGTGACATCTTGTTTTTCACTCAGCGGGCTGTAACCCCATTCATTCTACTCGTGTAGTGCATTCCTTTTGTTGAGGCAAATCTGATTTAGGACTATATTTCTAGTACTTCTGACCATGAAGTTGGCATTTTTGGCTCCTGAAGTTGCAAACATTTTTCTCTGCCAGCAACTCAAATGTCACGAGATTTGCTTTCAAAGACTTCTCGTTCGTTCAGAGAAATCTGAGGTCAGAACATCAGTGTTTATTCCTTCCTGCTTTTTGGGAGAAAAGTTTAGCCGTTCATGTCTACCAGATCCTAAGAATCAACACATCTCTACAGTTAAAAAACAACGATGAAGAACTAAAGCTAACACGCAGCATCATGTCTCAGTTACTATGGATTTTTTAAAAGAATTACCTCGGGTCTTTGGCCGGTTCTTGAAGGTGTCAAACACTTTGCACCATACTGCATCACTGGCATTAGGGCTACCAGATTCTGAAAAAAATTAATTTGAAATAACAGTGTACTTACTTCTTTGAATAAGAATAGTTTATCTTTTGTCATAACAAATGACACGTTGCACAGTGTTGACACAAACTCAGATTTTTTTAAAACTAGTATATTCACACAAAGTTGCATCACTATGATTAATGTGGTTAAAAAACATTCACTAGTTTCAAAAAAGAAACAATGAAACAAGTATCTGTTTGGGAGAATTAAAAAAAAACATTTTATTTAGTTGTACAGAAGCATTTAAGGATAAACTAATTTGCATCATCTTCCCTTAAACATTTATAGTTAAAAGGCAGTAGTAACTCCACCAGTTGTATACTTGTTTCTTTGCATAACACCATTTTAGAGACATCTTTTTTTAAATCTCAAGTACATGTGTGAAGTACATTTACATGTCTGCCCAGAATTTTACTCGATGACTAACTTTTGATTTAGTTTATTCTTTTTCCAAACAACTTTTTTTGTTGTAGTAACACTAAAATATTTCACTAACCCGTTTATGGCTAACAGATTTGTTGTAGATGACTGATTTTTCTTTTCCTCTCGGTAGACTTGACAGACAAATATTCACGATTCTCGGTTTGGTTTCATAATATATAAAAAAATATAAGAAAGGGCATCCGTACGGTAAAACATCGTACACGATATTTACCAACAGGTAAATTATTTTATTCAATTTATTTCAAAAACTCTATCATATACAAATGTATTTACTGCAGCAAATTCTAATTAAAAAAAAACATTATCTTTCAAAAATAAGGCCATGGCTTTTACTTTCTTTTCCGAGTTTCTAAGTCGGACGTTTAAAAGTCTTTTAATAAAGCATTTGACGCGTTAGTGCCATTTTACCATCTACATTAGAAAAATGTGGTATAAGAACCCACCCATTTACTCAACAAACGTGGGGTCGTTCTAGCCAATGAACGGAGAGGGAGAGTCCTCCCCCATAACGGTCTACAGGCGGGCCCCTACCGTCAACCAATGAAACTACAAGGGTAGAGTGAGTGAAAATCGTATAAATAAGTAGCCTGAAATCGGAAAAATGAAACAAACTTCGGGAAAAAATCTCACCATGACTAAGAGGCTGAGCAATTTTCATCTGATCAGCGAGACACCCGTCTCCACCTTGCTACAGAGCGCTCCGGGATTAGCGCCGAAAAAGAGAATGTTGTATCTTTGGCACATCCACACCCCCGCGACCAGGAGTCTTCAGGAGGAATGGCAGTTTGAAGCTGGAGGTAGATGGGGTTACGTGTTCAACTACAGTACGCAAATAGCAAACTGTGTTTTTACCAGTTGGATGAAGGAGAAACTTTTGACCCGCTCTCCAGAAAAGCCACACTTTCGGCTGTGGACTGGAGCGTACTGCAAAACGTGATATACCCTGATCTGAAAACAAGCGACGTACATCGCCAACAGATGGGAGTGGAAGACGAACCTGCTACAAAAGAACAACAGACACAGACACCTGTGCATGTGAAACGAGAGCAACCAACGGTATTCGTTACCGGAAGAGCGTTGGCTAGTAGTGTTTGGGATACGAAGGTGTCCCCGTCTGGCAGGTGGTACTTCTGAGCCACGCGTCAGGTATCGACGGGTGACGCCCCATCCGAGGATGAATGCATCTTGCAGTATTTCAATTCTGAATGCGGTGTGTTCCAGACAGCGTTATGCTTACCTACAATGGCGTGGGTCAAAATGGTTGACGAGAAAGGTAAAAAGCTCAAGGCCCTTTTCATTTCCAGCCGTACTGCGAGAGATATGGTCATGGTGAAAAAAAACCTAGCTTTTCCAGATGACGCCACTCCCGCGACATCCCGCACCTAACTCCGCCCCTCCTAACGATTTTAAAAGAAGACCACTGACCACCCATCTAATCCCAAACCAAAATGGAGGCAAACCCACATGTGACTCTCCAAGGGTGTTTTGAAAGAAGCCCTTGGGAAGAATTATCGTCTTTGAAAATATCGAGCAAGGATGACCACCCGCCTTCACAAACACGCTCCCCGGATACCGAGGGTCCTCCTCAACCGTCTTCACCCACCCTCCCTTCTGCAACGGAGCAGATCCATTCTATGGATGCTGAAGAATACGCCGCTGACCCTCCACACGGTTCTTCTTCTACAGGCCTCGATGTGGTTTTTGTGGAAGGTGTGTCACCACTCGGCGCTCACGGGCATCCACCTCAGCGGCGCGCACACCTGCATCTCGTTAGTGTGCAGCTACTTATTCCATCTCGCCCTGAGCTTTGGCCTGGAGCCGTCTGTCTCCCTGCGTACTCAAGCCTTCAGCAGATTCCTTCCCTCCAGGCCTGCTGACTCTTCATCACGGCACGTAAGCTGTCAATTATTGTCTCATCTTTTCCTGTCAGCCTTCCCCTGTGCACAGGTGGACCACCCGGCGGCGGACACTCTCTCCCTCGCCTCGCCGCTCCTCTGCCTCGCCGCTTCTCCTTGGACGCACAGCCGGACGCTGTCCCCCAGGCTCGGGACCTTGCCAACGCCAGCCACCACAGTCACTACAAGTAAACACATAACCTTGTCACTCTCCTGTGTGGTTTGCCCAGCTAACCCCTGTTCTCCTCTCGCCCATAGGGTTGCCTGGCTGTACGGTGTGCTGCTCTGTCCTGACCTGCATTCTCCACCCACAATACATGCTTATCCCTCACACACGCATCCATACACGTTACATTGATTAATAATAAAGCTTTCAAATCTGCCTGAGCCTACGTGCATGTTTCCGCTGTGTGTAAGGTGACCCAATACACACAGCGGATCATCTACTTCCCGTGTTTCTGGATATAGTAAAATTTGAGTTGATAAAATTTCTGGATGTTACCATCAGCAAATACGGAGAAGAAATATGCAGCGGTTGTCGGATCAACCACTCGGATCAAATCTGCCACAATTGCCCGGTGGAGTCAGAGTATTTCTTTCCAACCCACTTTGAAGAGATCACAAAAAGACTGCGGAACAGGCGCTTCATTCAACAACAAACAAACAATAACAGGCGCTTCATTCAACTTCAACTCAAACAACAAACCCTGGATCAACCCTGAGATAAAAACACTTCTGAGAGAGAAGAAGAGGATCTTCAGGTCGGGGAACAGGGAGATGCTGAAGTCCGTACAGAGGGTGCTGAGGAGAAAGATCAGAGAAGGCAAGGACAGCTTCAGGAAGAAGATAGAGGACAAGCTGCAACAGAGCGACATCAGCGGGGTCTGGAGAAACCTCAAAACCATCTCTGGGCTCCAGAATACCTCCCCCCAGGCCACACGGGGCAGGGAGTGGGCGAACAATCTGAATCTGTTTTTCAATAGGTTTGACCAACCGCCCTCCCCCCTGACTGCACAACAACCACTGCTGCCTCTAAAGACATCAAGTCCTGCTGCCCACTCCCCACTCCACCAACACCCCCCCCACTCCCAACACACAGCCCCCCAACCTGACCCTGACCAAGACCCAGGTGAGGACGGAGCTGAGGAAGATCAAGGCGAGGAAGGCGTCGGGACCGGACGGCATCAGCGCAAAGCTCCTCAAGTCCTGTGCAGACCAGCTGTGTGGGATTGTGGCGTACATCTTCAACCTGAGCCTGAAGCTGGGGAGGGTATCACAGCTGTGGAAAACATCTTGTGTGGTACCTGTACCAAAAACTTCCCACCCCAAAGACCTGAACAGCTACAGACCGGTGGCCTTGACATCCCACTTGATGAAGACCCTGGAGAGACTGTTCCTTGCTCACCTCCGCCCCCTGGTGGGGCCAGCGATGGATCCACTCCAGTTCGCCTACCAGCATGGCATTGGGGTGGAGGATGTGGTGATCTTCCTCCTTCACCGTTCTCTGTCCCACCTGGAGAAGCCCGGGAATGTGGTGAGGATCATGTTCTTTGACTTCTCCAGTGCTTTCAACACCATCCAACCGATGATCCTGAAGGACAAGCTGCTGCGCGCAGGGGTGGACCAGCTCCTGTCATCATGGATCCTGGACTACCTCACGAACTGGCCTCAGTTTGTGAGAACCCAGGACTGTGTGTCCGACACGATCATTGGTAGCACGGGGGCCCCCCAGGGAACGGTGTTGGCTCCCTTCCTGTTCACTCTTTATACTGCGGACTTCTCACACAACACAACACACTGCCATCTACAGAAGTTCTCTGATGACTCTGCGATCGTTGGCCTCATCTCCAATGGAGATGAAGCTGAGTACAGAGGGCTTATCCAGGACTTCGTGGACTGGTGCCATCGGAACTGCCTCCAGATCAACGCGAGGAAAACTAAGGAGCTGGTGGTGGACTGCTGCAGGCATGGACAACCCCTCACAGCACCAGTAAATATACAGGGAACAGACATTGAGATGGTGACATCCTACAAGTACCTGGGTGTTCATCTGAACAATAAACTAGACTGGTCACACAATACTGACGCACTCTACAAGAAGGGACAGCGCAGGCTGTTCCTACTGGGGAGACTCAGGTCTTTTGGTGTACAAGGGGCGCTGCTGAAGACATTCTATGACACGGTGGTGGCATCAGCCATCACTTTTGGAGTGGTCTGCTGGGGCAGTCGCATTACCGCAGCCGATAGGAAGAGACTGAACAAACTGATCAAGAAAGCTAGCTCTGTCCTGGGGCAGCGCCTTGACCCGGTGGAGGAGATAGGAGAGAGAAGGACGGTGGCTAAACTGTCATCTCTGCTGGAGTCCGAGTTCCACCCTATGCAGGACATACTGAATGCACTGAGGAGCTCATTTAGCAGCAGACTACATCATTCCAGGTGCACAACCGAGAGGTTTTGCAGGTCCTTCCTACCAACGGCTGTCAGACTGTACAACCTAAGCAGGGCTGCTCACAGAGATAGCAAAAAGACGTAACAACCTAATAGTTTTGAATGCAAAAGATGCAATAGACTTACACAATGGTCCCCTCCGGCATACAACTAGGAAAATACCGGTCGCTATGGAGGGTGAAAATATGTATGGGCACATAATCATACCATGTAGGATAACTAAGTAGACGGTTGTGCTGTTTCATCCCATCTAGCAACAATGCTCTGCACTGTGTGTGTTTATATATTTACATATTTATTCCATCTAGCTACAATGCTCCGCACTGGGTGTGTTTATATATCTACATATTATTCCATCTAGCTACAATGCTCCGCACTGTATGTTTATATATTTATTCCACCTAGCTGCAATGCTCCGTACTGTGGGTGTTTATATATCTACATATTTATTCCATCTAGCTACAATGCTCCGCACTGTGTGTTTATATACTCATATATTTATTCCATCCAGCTACACTGTGTGTCTGTGTGTATATACAGTATATATATATATATATATATATTTATAGTAATATGTACATATGTATATTAGCTGCTCTTGCTTTTTTTTCTTGCCTTCTGATTGTTGCTCTGAGTGTTGCTATCCCTGTGCTGTTGCAATCCTGGAATTTCCCCATTGTGGGACTAATAAAGGCTTATCTTATCTTATCTTATCTTATCTTCCTTCTGGCACTCCAGAGACTGACCAAATTAAACTGCATGTATACTTGTATACAGGTGTACATCGGAATTACAGAGGCTTTCCTTCACAAACTCAGATATACACCATGCATCATCCCCAAGATTTCTGAGATTTCGGAAACGCTGTTTGCGGGCGATGAGAAAATGGCTCATCATTTGCAAAGAGCTGAGGACTATTGGCAAGGTTGTCTGGATGGTGAGAACTTTTGGGAGGAGGATTTTGTGGGTGATCCTGACAACGAGAAGAGTTGTGGTATGGACGGTGATACAGACTCTGATATCAATTCTGATGCGGAGTCGGAAAACACTGATGCCGAAATGTAATAAATTTTTTTTTAATTAAATCTGCATGCTTTTACTTAAACTATCCCTCTCCGTTCATTGGATAGAACAACCCCGCATTTGTTGAGTAAATGGGTGGGTTCTTATACCACATTTTTCTAATGTAGATGGTAAAATGGCACTAGCGCGTTGAATGCTTTATTAAAAGTTTTTTAAAAGTCCGACTTAGAAACTCGGAAAAGAAAGTAAAAGCCATGGCCTTATTTTTTAAAGATAATGTTTTGTTGTTTTTTTTTATTAGAATTTGCTGTTGTAAATACATTTGTATATGATACAGCAGGGGTCCCCAAACTTTTTCCTGTGAGGGCCACATAACTTTTGCCTTCTCTGATGGGGGCCGGGGTCAGTTTGTAACAGAAAAAGTGTGACAATTGCAGGGGTGCCTAAATGTAAACATTTATTGTTTTCCAGAAAGCCACATATAACCAAATATTAATAACCCTTTCCGGGATCTTCACAGGAAAAAAAGTCAGAAAATAAATAATAACACTATTAATGAAATAAATAACACTATTTATGAAATAAATAATAATCAAATAACCCTCTCTGGGTTCTTCACAGAAAAAAAGTCCATGGAACATTAACTTTCTGTTGTGCCGTGCACAATCTTAACAGGTAAAAGTTCAGCTTAGTTGTCAGAGCAGAATCTCTTACTTAAATGACTCATATGAGCAGTCTCTCAAAGTTCTTGTGTTTCTTCCTTATAATCCTTTTGTAGGTTCCAGTAGGCTTGTAGACACCACTGTTGAACAGCCTTTTCTTTGCATTGAACAAAAAAATAATCGTTTGTCCACTGCAGGTTAAATACCATGCATTCTGAATCAATTTTTCTCTTACCTAACCTTTTCGGCATTATTCCATTTTATTTGACAGGGGTGAGTCTAGGATTTTTTTTTTTTTCTGGGGGGGGGTTCAGATAGGGGCATAGACTGCAGAAGGGTGGAATAGAATGTCACGTTCTATGCGTGTATTAGTCTCGATCGCGTGGCCAGACTGAAAAAAAAAAAATCATAACGCTTACCAGTGTGGAGGCAAAAAATAGTCCACAGCGCGGCAGAAGGGAGAAACAGTCCATTCACGTCAGGTCACCAGTGTGGAGGTAAAAATAAGTGCAGGCGGACACAGCAAGCCGAAGTTTAAAGGGTGTTTTATTCCTCCATCACGAGGCTCACCCAGCGCTCTGGCTGCGCGCTGAGTGAGCCCTGAGTAGTTGTCTAAGAGTGAATTCTAAGTGCGATAGTGAGGCATGTACAGTCAGCTCTTTTATACAGTGATACAGAGAATGCATGGCACAGAATGCATGGCTGAGCACACGCTCAGCAGGGGAACGAGATGGCGCTCGGCCGGCTTTGGAAGCGAGGTGCAGGAAAAGCTCTGTGCAGGAGGAGGTGGAGGGGGGTGGGGGTAAGCGTCTCTGGTATTGTTCAGGGGGCCGGGCCAAATGTGGAGGTGGGCCGTATCCGGCCCGCGGGCTGTAGTTTGGGGACCACTGTGATAGAGGTTTTGAAATAAACTGAATAAAATAATTTACCCGTTGGTAAATATCATGTACAATGTTTTACCGTACGGATGCCCTTTCTTATATTTTTTATGTATTATGAAACCAAACCAAGAATCATGAATATTTGTCTGTCAAGTCTACCGAGAGGAAAAGAAGTGTTACTACAACAAAAAAAAGTTGTTTGGAAAAAGAATAAACTAAATCAAAAGTTAGTCATCGAGTAAGATTCTGGGCACACATGTAAATGTACTTCACACATGTACTTGTGTGATTTAAAAAAAAGATGTCTCTAAAATGGTGTTATGCAAAGAAACAAGTATGCAACTGGTAGAGTTACTAATGCCTTTCAACGATAAATGTTTAAGGGAAGGTAATGCAAGTTAGTTTATCCTTAAATGCTTCTGTACAACTATATAAAATGTTTTTTTTTAATTCTCTCAAACAAATACTTGTTTCACTGTTTCTTTTTTGAAACTAGTGAATGCTTTTAACCACATTAATCATAGTGATGCAACTTTGTGTGAATATACTAGTTTTTAAAAAATATGAGTTTGTGTCAACACTGTGCAACGTGTCATTTGTTATTACAAAAGATAATAAACAATTCTTATTCAAAGAAGTAAGTACACTGTTATTTCAAATTAATTTTTTCAGAATCTGGTAGCCCTAATGCCAGTGATGCAGTATGGTGCAAAGTGTTTGACACCTTCAAGAACCGGCCAAAGACCCAAGGTAATTCTTTCAAAAAGTCCATAGTAACTGAGACATGATGCTGCGTGTTGGCTTTAGTTCTTCATTGTTGTTTTTTAACTGTAGAGTTGTGTTGATTCTTTTGATCTGGTAGACATGAACGGCTAAACTTTTCTCCCAAAAAGCAGGAAGGAATAAACACTGATGTTCTGACCTCAGATTTCTCTGAACAAACGAGTAGTCTCTGAAAGCAAATCTCGTGACATTTGAGTTGCTGGCAAAGAAAAAAGTTTGCAACTTCAGGAGCCAAAAATGCCAACTTCATGGTCGGAAGTACTAGAAATACAGTCCTAAATCAGATTTACCTCAACAAAAGGAATGCACTACATGAGTAGAATGAATGGGGTTACAGCCCGCTGAGTGAAAAACAAGATGTCACTAAAAGCCAAAGTTTCCAAATCTACCGCACAGTACCTTTAGTCTTCAGCGTCATTTCAAGTACACGATAATAATAGCCACAGTAGTAGCATTTAGTGAAAAAGTGGCCTTTATTTTCTTTTGATATTTTTCTTTTACGCGTAACACTGATACAAACAATACTTTCCCCCCTTGCAGGACAACAAACATTAGGATGAGACTTAGGCCATGAGAAAAAAACCTTAACATTGGAATGGGCCTTAGGTCCCCAGTCTGAGAAATTGTCGAACCCGAGGTAGAGACAAACTTGGTCGTGCAATATTTATTTCTGTAGAAACCCCCCCAACAAACTATAAACACACAATAGCTCAAGTAGGTTCATTTTTGAGGTTTTGACTGCATATGCCCGTCAGTAAAAAACTGTGAGTTTTGTTGTTTTGTATCAAAAATTGTTTGGGTGTTTTTTGTTTTTGTTTTTTGTGAGAATGAAGGTTGTTTCAAAATATTAACCAAAAACTACTCTGGAGCTTGGTGGTTGACCAAAAAATTTTGCGCTGTCTGTGCAGACAACTTAATTGAACCGCGTGCTGTGATAGACATAAGTTGCAAGTTTTGCTTTTGTACAAAATCAAAAAAGAAATCTACATTGTGAAGCTTTGGCATGTTTCTCTTTAACCTCAATACATTTCATCCCTGACACAGTTTCGAGGAACAGTGTGTGTGTGTGTGGGGGGGTGCTTTGTAATGTGAATGGCCACTGTGACTGACGTGTGTGTGTGGGGGGGGGGGGGGTGAGTGAGTGAAAGAGAAAGGGGAGTGTCAGCCAGAGGAATGTTAAATTTGCTAAGTGATATCAAACACATAAACACGTGCTGATTGTTTCAAATATTGAATAAAAATAATTTAACCATTGGTAAATATCACATATAAGTTGGTGGGAGTTTTACAGAATATCTCTTCTGAGTGACTAGGATGTTTTAACTGTTTGGTTATCGTGTAATCTGTGTTTTTGACTTCTGCAAGCTGACACTGTGAGAGACACCTGACTAATGTGCTCTGAAACTCTAATTGCCACAACCACACAGATAAAAGTTTTTTTTTAAAGTCGTATATTACACTGGGGGGAGACCCTTTTTCCCATTTGTATCTTGCAGGGCAGCTCTGTGCTTTATTGTAGAAGTGGCATAATTTAAATAGTGAAGTGTATTGGCTTTTCTGCCAGATGTATCATTTTGTGCTATATAAGTGCAGGTTAGTTAGTTAGTTAGTTAGTGTTAAGATCAAATAGACCCGTTTGTGGACTTCCGGTTATGGCTGCCACGTAGGACGGACGTGTCTCGCTCTGCTCTGCTCCTGGAGAAAAAAAATCGGCAAATAACTCTCTCATTTGGGACAGAACGTATCCCAGCATTTGGGCGAGGATATGTCGGCGAAGCCTAAGGCTGGAAAACCAGGAAAAGGAAAAAGCGAGCCGCCGAAACAGTCCAAATTAACGGACTTTCAGGTCTGTGACGCAGCAAACAAAACTCCATATATGGCGGAGGAGGCTGGCGGCGGTGCGATGTTTGCGGGGAATGGCGCAGATGCGCTGATGGCTGCCATGAGTTCAATGAGAGCGGACTTTTCCTCTAGATTTGATGGGATTATGACAGCGTTGGAAGGAATAAGAAAGGAATTGGGTGACTGTGTAGAACGAACGGCGCAGATGGAGCTCCGTCTCGCTAGTGCTGAAGATGACGTCACCCGTCTTCAATTAAAGGTGCGCACTTTGGAAAAAAAAAATAAATCTCTGGAAGATAATATTTTGGATTTGGAATCTCGGTCGAGACAGAATAATTTGAGGCTGGTGGGTCTTCCAGAGGAATCAGAAGGTCGGGACGTATGTTCCTTTCTGGAAAAGTGGATTCCGGAGGTGCTGGGCAGCGAGGAGTTGCAATCAGCAGTGGTTCTGGAAAAAGCACATCGTATTGGCCCACGGAGAGATAAGGGACCGCCGAGGACCTTAATTATGAAGTTTCTTAGCAACAGAGACAGGATGAAGATCTTCAACGCTGCACGTGCTAAAGGAGAGATTAAACACCAGGACCAGCAGGTGCGGTTCTACCCAGATTTGGCCACAGGAATCCAGCAACTGAGGAAGCAGTTTGATCCCATACGTAAGGAGCTGCGCAACCTTGGGATTCGTCATGGTGTAATCTATCCTGCGAGACTGCTGACCACGTATGAGGGCAGAACCCACATTTTCAAGACCCCAGAGGAGGCGCAGGAGTTCATCAAGAAGATCAAAGAAGAAGAAGAGACTGGTGGGAGCTAAGCATGAACAAAATATAAGGTAGAATAATTAAGCATTTGCACAGGCATCTGACTGACTTGAAGTAAATAGTAAGTTTACAAAATATAGATTGTATTATATATTTAAAAAACAAAACAAAAACAAAACAAACAACAACAAAAAAAAAACTATGATGTACAAAGTTGTTAAAAATTTTGGAGTTAAGTTGGAAAACTACAGAGGAGAGTTAATGTTACGTCATTAAAAGCAGTAGAGCTGGGGTGATTGGGAGGATGAAGAAGGAGTGGCTTAGGCTGTTCCCCGTGGGTGTGGAACGGTCGATGGCTATATCGGGAGACAGAATTTTTCTTTTGATTTTGGGGGGTTTGCCACAAGTGTGGGAAGGGGAAATTTGTTTGTGTGTAGTTTGTAGGATGAATGTTCAACCACTCATGTTTTTGCTTCTCTGTATGAGCATGTTTACACTGCAAGGTAATCCTAAACTCTCTATTGATCATGGACCAAAGTGTTAATCTTAATTTAACTTCATGGAATTGCAGAGGTCTACAAAATTTAAAAAAACTTAAACAAGTTATGAATAAAATAAAGGACATGGGTTCAAGAATTGTGTTTTTACAAGAAATTCATCTGATAGAGGAGGATGTTAAAAGAATTAGGAGTAGATGGCAGGGAAGTGTATTCACCTCTTCATTTTCATCCCGAGCCAGGGGAGTTATGACTCTCATACATAAATCAGTTCCTTTTCAGGTGAAAAATGTAATTGGAGACAAATTTGGAAGATATGTAATCATTCAAGGTTCTTTGCTATTAGAAAATATAAATCTTGTGAACTTATATGGTCCCAATATAGATGATCAGAAGTTCTTTGCTAATTTATTTCTCATCTTATCATCACTTACAGGGCAACATATAATAGCAGGGGATTTTAATTGTACATTGAATCCAGGTGTGGATAGATCAACAGGACTGGATTGTACGCACATTGGATGTAGGATGACTATTAATCATTTTATGAAAGAATTGAGATTGTTAGATATATGGAGAGAAATGAAACCACAAGTTAAAGCCTATTCTTGTTATTCCAGTACCTACAAGACATTCTCACGTATTGATTATTTTTTGATTTCCACAGAATTAAGGTCCAAGATTCAAAACTGCTTTTATGATAACATCGTGATTTCTGATCATGCACCCTGTTGTCTAATATATGTAGATAAAAAATTGACAAAGGAATCAGGTAGATGGCAATTTCAGCATAAATGGCTTCAGGATGAGGAATTTGTCAAGTATATAGAAAAACAGATAGACGAGTTCTTTGACATCAATACTACACAAACATCAGCATGTGTAAAGTGGGAGGCTTTCAAAGCTTTTATTAGGGGACATATTATTAGTTATACAGGATCAAAATCTAAGAAGACTCGAGAGGAGAGAGGTAAATTGGAACATAAAATAAAAAGTCTTCAGGAAAAAGTGTATGCAGGAAGTGACCCAAGGTTGGAGAATGAATTACTGATTTTGAGAGCTGAATACGACAAAAAATCAGCGAATAGAGCTGCCTCGAGTCTTCTAAGATTGAAACAATCTTTTTATGAACAAGGTGAAAAATCAGGAAAATTATTAGCATGGCAGATTAAACAATTGGAAATTAAAACACCAATTACCAGTATTATAAGTAAGGGACAGGTAGTTATAGATCCTTTAGAAATTAATAGAGCCTTTAGAGATTACTATGAAAAATTATATGATACCAAAAATGAACCTGATTTAACAAAACTAAATGGGTTTTTGAACGAACTATCTATACCGTGTATTCCAAATGAAAACAGGGAGATATTGGAGTCTAAAATTAGTCAAGAAGAAGTTGGGCTAGCCATTGATAATATGAAATCAGGAAAAAGTGCAGGACCAGATGGTCTTCCAGTTGACCTTTATAAAAAATTTAAGAATAAATTAATAAAACCTTTTTTGGAAATGGTTTTAGAAGCATTTCAAAATAATAATTTACTATCATACATAAATAATGCCTTAATTATACTGCTGCCAAAACCAGGTAAGCCCTCTAATAAATGTGAAAATATGAGACCAATAAGCCTATTAAACGCTGACCTTAAGATAATCTGTAAAATTTTAGCAAGACGAATACAAGAAATTTTACCAAATATTATTAATCGAGATCAGAATGGCTTTATAAAGGGTAGACAAGGCTTCCATAATGTAAGAAGACTATTTAATATTATTTATTTTAATAAAGAAGCACCGGATACAGCTCTCCTATCATTGGACGCCGAAAAGGCCTTTGATAGAGTTGAATGGCCCTTTCTTTTTGAAGTCCTACAAAGGTTTGGACTTGGAAATAATTTCATAAAATGGGTTCAAATAATATACAATAATGCTACAGCAGAAATCCTAACAAATAACAATATTTCAAAACCAATAAAAATCAATAGAGGATGTCGACAAGGCTGTCCACTTTCACCTTTACTGTTTACTATGGCAATTGAACCTTTAGCGATAGCGATACGTTTACATTCACAAATATATGGAATTAAAGTTGGACCAACAGAACATAAAATCTCCCTGTACGCCGATGATATAATTTTGTTTATGTCGAATCTAAAAAAATCAATTCCAACCTTGTTGAATTTAATAAAGAATTTTGGGGAAATATCAGGATATAAAATAAATAAAACTAAATCTTCAATATTAATGCTAAATGAGACCCAGAGAAATTACCCAGCCCCTGAGGTAAATCAATTCAATGTTGTAAATCAGTTTAAATATTTAGGAATCCAAATTATGCCTAAGCTAGAATCAGTCGCCAGTGTCAACTATGAAGCCTTAATGTCAGATATCAATGAGTTAACTCAGAGATGGATGTCACTACCAATGTCGATGATCGGGAGAATCAATATACTTAAAAGTAATATTTTACCTAAAATACTTTATTTATTTCAATACATTCCCTTATCACCACCTTTAGATCTATTCTCAAGAATAAAAAAAAAGTTAGTGGAATTTATATGGAACAACAGGAGGGCTAGATTACGTTTGTCTTTATTATATTTACCATTTGATCGTGGAGGTCTGAAATGTCCAAATTTTATGTTGTATTATTGGTCGGCACAACTGAGGTCTATGACATATTATTTTTCATCAAATGATCTCCCTCACTGGACTGAAATGGAATCATACAATTTATCTTTACCTCTTCCCATATTCATATACTCAGATTCGGCAAAAAAATTACAAAAACAAGTTAAAAATCCATTTGTAAAGCATATGATCAAAATATGGTGTGAAGCTAAAAACTATTTAAAAGAACCACAGTTATTGTCACAATTTAGTCCAATATGGGGTAATCAATATTTTAAACCAGGGAGAGCGGACGCTGTATTTAAAGTATGGAATTTAAAAGGGATACAAAAGATTCAGGATTTATATTTGCCATGTGCAGACAACATAATGTCTTTTGAAGAGCTGAGGATCAAATTTAATCTCAATAGAACACATTTTTTTAAATATCTTCAACTTAGAAACTTTATTCGATCAAATCAAAATAAAGCTCTCACTCGACCTATTTATTCATCCTTGGAAAAAATGATGATGAAAGATAGTAAAAGAAAGGGTATTATTTCAGAGTTTTATAACTCATTGACACTATCTTCAAGTGAAAATTCACTGAAAAGAAACTACTGGAAAGAAGATCTGCAAATTGAAATTTCAGAGGAACAATGGGAATTGGCTTGTACAGAAGCTCAAACCAAATCAATAAATGCACGCCTTAAATTGATACATTTCAAATGGTTAATGCGGATGTATGTTACACCGGAGGAGTTAAATAGATATAACAAAAATATACCAGATACATGCACAAAATGCATGGAAAGTAAAGGAACCCTATTTCATTGTTTATGGGAATGTAGATTAATAAGAATGTTTTGGGAGGAGGTGAGGGTAACAATTGAAAAAATAATCTCAAAACAAATCATATTGAATCCTAAACTGTTTTTGTTGGGTCTGTACCCAGAAAAGCATAATTTCAATAAAAGTGAAAGAACATTCATAGACCTCAGTTTGCTTAATGCCAAAAAATGTATTGCACTATTATGGAAAAAGACTCATAGACCAGATGTGACTCAGTGGTTAAGACAGATGTTAACAAACCTTCCATTAGAAAGAATAACATATATACTGAAATCAAAGGAAATTGTGTTTGAGAATATATGGAGACCTTTTATTGATTATGTAAAAAATTTAAACATAACTCTTGAAGAAGAAGGTGAATGATGTGTGTGGACCTTGTAAATTCCAAACTGGTGAACATAATATGTATACTAATGTATTGGACTGTCTAGACTAAACAGAGGAGCATTGTTGAAGACTTGATTTTGTTGATGGTTGTTGGTGTTTTTAGGGTATTTTTTTTTTTTTGTAGTACTTTAGTGTTAGTGTTTGATTGTTTGTATCATGTTTGTTAAAAAAAAAAAAAAGGTTCAATAAAGATATTGTGGAAAAAATAGACCCGTTTGCTCAGGTCAGTCTGCCTCTAAAAAACCTTTTTCTGAATGTGCAGAAGATGTTGCAGATTTGTGACTAGGTCAGTGTGTGTGTGTGTGTGTGTGTGTGTGTGTGAAAGAGAAAGGGGGTGGTCAGCCAGAGGAATGTTAAATTTGCTAGGTGATATCAAACACACATATATAAACACGTGCTGGTTGTTTCAAAATATTGAATAAAAATAATCTAACCATTGGTAAATATTGCGTACAAGTTGTGGGGAGTTTTACAGAAATGTGCTTGTTAAGTTTTAAGTCTTTGAACCATACATATTTGCTCCTTTTCTCCTACTGACTCAGCAAACAATTAATCCTTAACTCACCTGTTTTGACTGAGAGAATGGCTGCGTCTGTGATTTTCTGACTAATGTGAGTGCGTGCTTTCACCAGAATCTTATTGTTTTGGTCACTGCTAACTTTGTGGCTATAGGTTGATAAAAGATTGGCAAATTGGGAGCCTAAACTCCATGCTTAACTATTTATTTACTAATATATTCATTCTCAATTTGTGGTACTGTCACACAAAAGTCTGCCTTAAGTCCTACAGAGACACCCTGACTAATGTGGATGTGTGCTCTGGAATGCGTGGAAGATGTCAAATGGGGCTGACTGAAAGTTGTGTTAATCCTGAACTTATCTGTTTTGACTGAGAGAATGGCTGTGTCTGTGATTTTCTGACTAATGTGGGTGCGTGCTTTCACGTTAAGATCAAAGAGCCCACCTGTTTTGGCCACTGTCAGTTTGACGAGAAGTTCAAAGCACTTAATTGACAACCTCATTATGCGAAGTGTCATATGGACAATAGATTAGAAACAAAGCTGTCAGTTCGATGAGAAGATCAAAGCACTTGATTGACAACTTCATTAACCTTGAAACATATATGGACAATAGATTAGAAACAAAGCTGTCAGTTCGACAAGAAGATCAAAGCACTTGATTGACAACCTCATTATGCGAGGTCAAAGGTCATGCTTTCAAAGCACTTTTGATTGACAACCTCATTACGCGAGGTCACGGGGGGGCGGGGTCAGGGTCAGGCCAGGTCAAAGGGGGCGTGGTACCTGTCAAAATGAGATTAGGGGTGTGTTAAAGTACACCCCTCACTCTCTCAGATGTGTTGTTACAAACTGTAGACGTGATAATAGTCATTTTCCATCAGACAGCTGAGACTAGGGCAATCTGCCTCTGATAGGGTCACCCAAGACAAACTGGTCCTGGGTGAAGGGCCAGACTAAGAACGATCCAACAGACTCTCATGATAAATTCTAGATCAAGGATTCAGTGTACCCCGCCCAGTATGGGGTTACCGGGCCCCCACCCTGGAGCCAGGCCTGGGGGAGGGGCTCGATGGCTAGCGTCTGGTGGCCGGGTTTCCACCCATGGGACCCGGCCGGGCTCAGCCTGAAGGAGTTGCATGGGTCCGCCCTCCAGTGGGCTCACCACCTGCAGGAGGGATCATGGGGGTCCGGTGCTATGTGGATTAGGTGGCGGTCAAAGGCGGAGACCTTGGCGGACTGATCCCAAGCTTTCTAAACTGGCTTTTGGTATGTGGAATGTCACCTCTCTGGTGGGGAAGGAGCCTGAGCTGGTGTACGAGGTTGAGCGATACCGGCTAGATATAGTCGGCCTCACTTCAACACACAGCTCTGGTTCCAGAACCAGTCTCCTGGAGAGGGGCTGGAGCTTGGCCTTTTCTGGAGTTGCCCCGGGCGAGAGGCAACGAGCAGGGGTGGGTATTCTTGTATCCCCCCGCCTTGCTGCCTCTATATTGGAGTTTTTCCCAGTGGACGAAAGGGTTGCTTCCCTCCGCCTTCGGTTTGGGAAATGGGTCCTGACCATCATTTGTGTCTATGCACCAAATGATGTTTCAGAGTACCCATCCTTTTTGGAGTCACTGACTGGGGTGCTGGAGGGTGCTCCTCTTGGAGACTCCATTGTCCTACTTGGGGACTTCAATGCACACGTGGGCAATGACAGTGAAACCTGGAAGGGAGTGATTGGGAGGAACGGCCTGCCCAATCTGAACCCGAGTGGTGTTCAGTTATTGGACTTCTGTGCTAACCACAGTTTGTCCATAACGAACACCATGTTCAAGTATAAGGGTGTCCATATGTGCACCTGGCACCAGGACACCCTAGGTTGCAGGTCGATGATCGATTTTGTTATCATGTCATCAGACCTGTGACCGTATGTCTTGGACACTCGGGTAAAGAGAGGTGCAGAGCTGTCAACTCATCACCACCTGGTGGTGAGTTGGATCCGATGGCAGAGGAGGATGCCATTCAGACCTAGTAGACCCAAACATATAGTGAGGGTGTGCTGGGAACGTCTGGCTGAGGCCCTGTCCGGGAGGTCTTCAACTCCCACCTCCGGAAGAACTTCAACCACATTCCGAGGGAGTCTGGAGACATGGAGTCTGAATGGGCCATGTTCTCCATCTTTATTCTTGAAGCAGCAGCCCAGAGCTGCGGCCGCAAGGTGGTCGGTGCATCTCGTGGTGGCAACCCCCGAACCAAGTGGTGGACACCAGTGGTGAGGGGGGCCATTAAGCTGAAGAAGGAGTCCTATCAAGCTTGGTTGGCTTGTGGGACTCCCAAAGCAGCTGAGGTGTACCGGCAGGCCAAGAGGAGTGTAGCTCGGGTGGTTGCTGAAGCAAAAACCTGGGTATGGGAGGAGTTCGGTGAGGCCATGGAGCAAGACTTTCGGTCGGCCTCGAAAAAATTCGGGCAAACTGTCCGGTGGCTCAGGAGGGGAAAGCAGCTCCCTGTCTACACTGTGTATGGCGCAGATGGGGTGCTGTTGACTTCGACTGGGGATAACGTTGGGCGGTGGAAGGAATACTTTGAGGATCTCCTCAATCCCACTGATACGCTTTCCACAGAGGAAGCACAGCTTGTGGACGAGGGGGATGACTTGCCTATCACAGGGGCTGAGGTCGCCAAGGTGGTTAAAAATCTCCTTGGTGGCCAGGCCCCGGGGGTGGACGAGATTTGCCCTGAGTACCTCAAGGCCCTGGATGTTGTAGGGCTGTCATGGTTGACATGCCCCTGCAACATTGCGTGGAGGTCGGGGACAGTGCCTTTGGCATGGCAAACTGGGGTGGTGGTTCTTCTCTTCAAAAAAGGGGACCGGAGGGTGTGCTCCAACTTTAGAGGGATCACACTCCTCAACCTCCCTGGGAAGGTCTATGCCAAGGTACTGGAAAGGAGAGTCCGGCCATTGGTCGAACCTCGGATTCAGGAGGAGCAATGTGGTTTTCGTCCTGGCCGTGGCACATCGGACCAGCTCTTTACCCTCTCGAGAATTCTCGAGGGTTCGTGGGAGTTTGCCCAACCAGTTTACATGTGTTTTGTGGACTTGGAGAAGGCATTTGACCGTGTCCTTTGTGGTTTTTTGTGGGGGGTGCTTCGGGAGTATGGGGTATCGGGCTTGTTGTTACGAGCTATTTGGTCTCTGTACGACCGTTGTGAGAGTTTGGTTCGTATCGCCAACACTCGGTCGGACTCATTCCCAGTGAGAGTGGGACTCCGCCAGGGCTGCTCTTTGTCACCAATCCTGTTCATAATTTTTATGGACAGGATTTCTAGGCGCAGCCAGGGAATGGAGGGTGTTGTGCTTAGTGACCACAGGATCCCATCTCTGTTGTTTGCAGATGATGTTGTCCTGTTGGCTTCATCCAGCAATGACCTACAGTTCTTGCTGGGACGGTTTGCCGCTGAGTGTGAAGCGGCTGGGATGAGAATCAGCACCTCCAAGTCCGAGTCCATGGTCCTCAGCCGGAAAAGGGTGGATTGTCCTCTCTGGGTTGGGGATAGGCTCCTGTCCCAAGTGGAGGAGTTTAAGTATCTTGGGGTCTTATTCACGACTGAGGGGAGAATGGAGCAAGAGATTGACAGACGGATCGGAGCAGCATCTGCAGTGATGCGGACGTTGTACCGGTCTGTTGTGGTGAAGAGGGAGCTGAATTCTAAGGCAAAGCTGTCAAGTTACCAGTCAATCTACGTTCCTACTCTCACCTATGGTCACGAGCTTTGGGTAATGACCGACAGAATGAGATTGCAGATACAAGCGGCTGAAACGAGCTTTCTCCGTAGGATTGCTGGACTCACCCTCAGAGATAGGGTGAGGAGCTCAGTCATCCAGGAGAGGCTCAGAGTAGAACCGCTGCTCCTCCACATTGAAAGGAGTCAGTTGAGGTGGTATAGGCATCTGATTAGGATGCCTCCCACTTGAGGTGTTTCGGGCACATCCCACTGGGAGGAGACCCCAGGGCAGACCCAGGACTCGGTGGAGAGACTGTCTCCCAGCTGGTCTGGGAACACCTTGGTATCCTCTCTGAAGAGTTGGAGCAGGTGGCTGGGGAGAGGGAAGTCTGGGCTTCTCTGCTTGAACTGCTGCCTCCGCAACCTGGACCTCCAGAAAAGCGATAGAAGATGGATGGCTGGATGGATGGACAGCTGAGACTGTGAGCCAGTGAAGTTAAAACACCTTTACCTGCTACCTGAATAAAGATTATTGGATGATGGATGGATTAATGGATTTGATCGCCAAAAGAAATTTGAGAGACTGGATCATGTCTCTGTCACAGTAAACATTTGGACTGTGGGTAATGGACACTGTCTTTGGATCACTGTACATCGGATTAAATCCATAACATAAAGGTAAGTTAACATGGACAGCTTTATGCGGTGTTGCCATCTCACTCTTTTGAAGTGATTCTCACTCTTTTTCCCCTCCCTCTCACTCCACAAACCTTATTTCTCACTCCAAAATGAGGAAATTATGGGCAATTTCGTGTTGATTTTCTTCTGATTTTTCCCACAATATGAGCTCTCAAGGCAGGATAAAGCAGACTGAACATGTTCTAAAAGCTGTCTGAAACAGTCTGTTTTCAGCCTGACATTAATAAGCCTGTAATGTAATCCATTAATTAAATTATCTTGCTATGTGTGCAAGATAAGTTACTATAAGTATGCATTTAAAAGTAACGTGAAAGTTACTTTTCCAAGTAACTAGTTGCTTTAATCATGCAGTAATTGGTAAAGTAACTGTTACTTTTGAAAAGAAGTAACTAGTAACTGTAATTTGTTACCATTTTTTAGTAACTTACCTAACACTACAACTTACATTTAAAAACAGTGAAAACTTAATAAACTGACAAAAATCACCGTGTTTTTCTTTGTTTGTTTTTTTTTTGGAGAGGTGGGGAGCTTTAAGGCAACAACAAAAAAGGCAAACAGGGACTCAAAAATGCCTTGTCAGGAGAAAAGAGGTGCATGCTTGAGTTAAGAGTCTGGAGGAGGAGGGGGAGAGGATACACTAATATGGGGAGACAGGGCCAATCAAGGGAGCATCTGTTTTTAGTCTATAAACCTTCTCCATCCATCCTCATCTTCCCACCCTGCTTATTTAACATCTTCCTCTATAAGCCTCTTTTATTTTGTGTTTGGGTAAACTCCACCTTCTGCTCTGTTTTACTGTCAAAAGACCAGGAGCTTATCACAGAGGGGTTTGTTAGCATTTCTGCTAAGTCTCGATCAATTGCGGCTTCTCTATTTCTACACATAAGACTAAAAAACCCCTGAATTGTTATTTCAGTGAAGGCTTGTGAAATAATTTAAAGCATGTGTGTGAATCACTGTTACATAACAGATTTGCGAAGAGTGCGGTGGATCTGGATGCAGAAAGAAAGAAGTTGGAAAGAAATGGAAGAAGGTTTTAATCATCTGTCCTCATTTATTTCTAAATGTCATTCAAATAGGGAAGAAAATCTGGAGTTGGTTTGAACCCAATCAACCTCAATCATAAAAAATTATTCAGTAATTCAGAGATTAGTCATACTCTTAGAATGTAGCCACTCAACCTATGAAAAAAACCACTAATTTCTCCAAAGAAGGAGAATTATGCTGAAGATACGGTTGCCACACTCCTCCCATGTCCTCTGCTGAACCCTCCGACTATTTCCCCCTGCTGAAGACACCAAATGGACTCTCTGTGGGTAACTACATCATTTCATCTTCATACTGTTTTATATTTATATATTTATATCTAAACTGTTAGAGGGTTTATTCCTGAACAGAATTGAGGATTATCTGTGGACAAACGACAATCAGTTTGGTTTCAAATCAGCTCTTTCAACTGACAAGGCTGTTTACCTACTCCATGAATTTGTTGACTACTTCAGAAGCCATTCCACTAGTGTCTATGCTACGTTCCTAGATGCTAGCAAAGCTTTTGACAGGATTAACCACTGGTGTTTGTTCAGAAAACTGATCGATCGAGGTATTCCTATTTACATTGTTAGCATCCTGCTATACTGGTACAGAAGGCAGTCTATGGTTGTTAGATGGGGCAATGTCACCTCATCCAAATTTCATGTGACCAACGGTGTTAAACAAGGTGGTATACTGTCACCCTTGTTGTTTAATGTCTATGTTGATGATCTCAGTGTACTGTTGAACAATACTAATGTGGGCGGCTCCTTTAACGGTGCACTGTTAAATCACATTTTCTACGTTGATGACCTCTGTTTGTTAAGTTTGTCTACTGCAGCGATGCAACATCTCCTTTCGGTATGTGAAAAATTTGGTGAAAAAAATGACATCCTGTTCAACTGTACTAAATCTATGTGTATGGCTTTCAAACCTAAGGGTGTCAATACGTCGAATCCTGTTATGCCACTCTGTGGTAATAGCTTGAACTTTGTTGAAAAAGTCAAATACCTAGGTGTGTGGATTGAATCTGATAAGACCAATGTTGATTGTAACAGGCATCTCAGGAAACTGTACGCTCAAACAAATTTACTGTTGCGAAATTTCCATAGATGTTCTCCTGATGTCAAATGTATGTTGTTCAAGACCTTCTGTACCTCAATGTACTGCTCGCCTTTATGGTTTAATAGCAATGTTGCTGTTAGGAACAAAATCCGCATTGCATATAATAACTCCCTAAGAAGGTTGTTAGATGTACCACGAAGGTCGAGTGCAAGCAAGATGTTTGTGTCTGTGAACATTCCGTCTTTTGGCGAATTGATACGTAAGAATGTTTACAGTTTTTTGAGAAGGTTGCTGGCATGTAACAATCATCTTATATCAGCAATTGTCAACTCGTCACTCACACTTCATTCCAGCATTTGGAAGTGGTGGCGTTCCATTTTATACTGAGCCCATTATTGCATGTTATTGTTGTTACAAGAGCGCCGAGTGTCTGCTGATCTGTATATACTTTTATTTATTTATTTATTTATCTATTTTCTACTCGTTTTAGTTTTGCTCATAATATGAACCCTGAGTTTGAAATAAACGTTTGAATTTGAATTTGAATTTGAATATTTCAAGCAAGGAGTGCAAGAGAGGGGCTGGGAGTATACAAAGAACATGTTCATGTTTTTACTGGAGCCCCAGGGTTGACCCTGGGCTCATAACAGACATCTGAAACAGCCATGATCAGGAAGGAAGGAAAGAAAGAAGAGAATTCAGGAAGAGGGGAACAGAAAATGCCTGTCTGGTGCTGCAAAGTCCAGAACTACACTAATATGAAGCCAGGAGATTGTCTGACCTTCACTTTTAGAAGAACAACAGCAGTAAAAATACAGACAGGTGCATCATGCAGAGTTAAAGCCCCAGCAAGTAATTAACTGTAGATGCCTTTGAATTTTTCCTTAAATCCTGACAGCTATCAATAATTCAATCGATCAATCAACTTTATTTATAAAGCACTTTAAAAGCAACACTCGCTACACAAAGTGCTGTACAGCAACAGAACATAAAAGCAGGGCACTAACACAAAGGGCGCTAACACAAGAACCACAGTAAAAAAAAAAAATAAAAAAAAAAAAAATCATAATTAAAATAAAAAGTAAAATAAATAAAAATCTGTTTCATTCAATAAAATCAATGTCTCATACTGGGTCAAAGGCCAGGGAGTAAAAATGTGTTTTAAGACGTGTTTTAAAAATGGACAGTGAAGGTGCTTGTCTAATGTCCAGGGGTAAATCATTCCATAACCTGGGGGCCATGATCAAAAAGGCTCTGTCCCCTCTGAGCTTGCGCCTCGCCTTTGGTACCACCAAAAGCAGCTGTTCAGCTGACCTAAGGGACCAGGTAGGAGCGTAGGGATGCAGAAGCTCAGAGAGGTAAGGTGGAGCAAGACCAATCAAGGATTTAAAAACAAATAAAAGAATTTTAAAATGAACTCTAAAATACACGGGCAGCCAGTGGAGTGAAGCTAGGATGGGTGTGATGTGATCTCTTCCACGTGTACCTGTTAAAAGACGAGCAGCGGCATTTTGAACCAGCTGCAGACGGGAAACAGATGACTGGCTGACACCGGTGTAAAGTGTGTTACAGTAATCCAGCCGAGATGAAATAAAAACATGGATTGCTGTTTCCAAGTGTGGTCTAGAGAGAATGGGTTTTACTTTTGCTAAACGCCTTAGATGAAAGAAGCTGGATTTTACCACAGAACGAATCTGCGTGTCTAATTAACCTCTTGCACTCCATTGTACCGCGGGCGGGCAAGTCTCTGCGTCCCAGAGCGCACGAGGGCGCTCTCGTGCGCCCTCGTGCGCTCTAGGACGCACGATGGAGCTGCGTCCAAGCGCGCACTGAAAATAAAAGCTGCATTTCCGTTCTTCCACTGCAGACACAGCTGCGAACAGATTAGATCATCTGATTGACCTCTCATTCGACTAATAAGAGCCTTGAATTGGGTTTCTGAAACCTTGAAGAACCAATGACTGAAAACCTAGCAAGAAGGACCCGCCTACCAACGCTGTGAATGCAGCGAGCCAACTGAAGCACAGAAGTTCGCAAGCTGTTTTTTGTAAGGCTGGATGAAGACAGACTGCTGCAGCAGATGAAAAAAGGACACGCAGGAAGAACCGTCACAGACCCAGCAGCACGGAGACCATCCACAAGTGCAATCTGTGTGACAGCGATTGCCATTCGCGTATCGGCATGTTCGGCCACAGGCGGTGCTTTTTTTGTTTTTGTTCCAGCAGAGTAGACGTTATGATTCTCTTCCATGGTCATCGTAGACCGACGGAGGCCGATGACAAAGGCTGAGTGACACACACGCATTCGCCAGTCTTTTTTTAATTACTACTGTTATTTGTTTTGAAAAATCGTTCGCCAAAAACCGCAATCATGGAAGCGCAAAACCGCAATAATGGAGACCAGCGTCACGTTCGTCTGACAATGAGGAAGAAGTTCGCCAGCTCCGCTTCTGCTGTGAAGAGGTAAGTGTTCTAAGCTAAATTATTCTTTATCCCTGAAAATTGTAATCAAAATGACTTTTGACCGATCGGTAAATTACAGCTGTGCGTCATCGCTGCATGACGGACCGTGGCGCAACGGGTGATGTCTGTCCTCTGTAGCGAGGGGGGGGGGACAAACCCCCCCACACACACACAGCCCTTAGTGTCACCTTTCATTAGAGCCCAAGATGAAGCTTCTATATTGAATCATTCAAAAGTTACAGACGTTTTTCCAAACTGTGCCATTTGGCACAATTTGGCACAGTTCAAAAACGCCTGGGAACTACCTGAGGAAAAAGCTGAGTAATATATTCATTTTTTGTGGTATTGTTACAAAATTTGGACCTCAGCTGGATAACACTTGGTTCTACATTTCTGTTGCATTTTCCAGCCCGGATCTGAAGCTGTGTGTTAATTGCAAGCATTTGTATCCGAAAAAACACCCAGGCCAAATTTATTTTCTTCAAGTTCACTATGTTTAGATGACTGTAACTCAGTGGCGGGAGCACTTAGAGAGATTATGACTGTTTTGCCAAAAAATTCAAAGTGTTTTCTTTTAAATGAGACCAACCCCATGAAGATGCTGCAAAGGGTTGAAGAACAGCTTTCGATTTACTTTGGGCACGTTATTTTTTGGCGTTTTTAGGGAAATTGACCGGAGTGCAAGGAGTTAAAATCATTGTCCATGATAAAACCAAGGTTCCTAGCTGTGGATTTAACATAAGGAGTAAGGGGGCCCAAGTATACAGGAAGGGACTCACAGGGGCGACTAGGTCCAAACACCATCACTTCGGTCTTCTTATCATTAAAATTTAGGAAGTTTAGGGCCATCCAAGACTTTATGTTCTTCAATGCATGCCAGGAGTGAGTTTACTGATGAGGCAGCTTTTTGTTTTAGAGGGACATAAATCTGACAGTCATCAGTATACAGGTGGAAAGAGATACCATGCTTTTTAAAAATGGAACCCAGTGGAAGTATGTACAGAGAAAAAAACATGGGCCCTAGAATTGACCCCTGTGGGACCCCGTAAGGCAGAGGAGCAGAAGAGGATTCAAACCCAGACATGCTAACTTTAAAAGTCCTGTCTGACAGATAGGATCTAAACCAGTTGAGAGCAGTGCCACAAATGCCCACTAGGTGCTGCAAACGGGAAATTAAAACATGATGGTCCACTGCGTCAAAGGCAGCAGTCAAATCAAGCAGCACAAGAACAGCATATTCACCTGAATCACATGCCAAGAGAATATTGTTAAAAACTCTTAACAAGGCTGTCTCTGTGCTATGAAGAGCTTTGAAACCAGATTGAAAAATCTCCAAAATACCGTGTTCATCCAGAAAACATTTCAGCTGCATACAGACAATTTTCTCTAAAATTTTTGAGAGAAATGGCAGCTAATAATAGGCCTAAAATTTGCCAACATGGTATGATCGAGACCAGGTTTCTTAATCAAGGGCTGTACTACTGCATGTTTAAAATTTGCAGGAACCACACCAGATGACAGGCTGCAGTTCAAGATGGCGAGAACTGACTGGCCTATTAAAGTGAAACAAAAATCCATCCTGTGGCACAATCACAGGACTGTAAAAACTGTCTTCCTTTTTACCTTTCTACTTGTAAGTACTCTGGTTGTACATTAATTGTTTGCATGTCCACTGGATTTGTGGTTTCCTATGTGGTGACAATAAAAGTTGTCCCTTTAATTTCAAATGTAAAATGCTCCTCTCTGTATTCTTCTAGTGGTGTGGCATGATTCTTTAAAGCAGTGCTATGTCTTTCTTGTTCCAGGCAGGAATGCCGAAAAGACTACAACTATGGTGACTATGACCTCATCCTCAACAACCAATCACAGGGTGCTTAGTTGTTGGTGGCTACAGTTCTGCCCTGTGATTGGTTGTTGGGACTGAGGTCATAATCTGTTGAAGTCTTTTCAGTGTTGCTACCAAGAACAGAGCTGTTGCATGCAATCAAGGACCACTTAGGCTATGGAGAGAGTGGCATTCACCTGGTCAAAGGTTGATGTACTATCAAAATAAATTTGGAAGCATTATTTTAAGATTAAAATCTTACATAGTGTTACTTTAAATGCATTTAAGCTAGCAGTCCTTGATGTCAAATAAAAACAGATACAGCAAAGCAGCTTATTTCTGACACCTCAAATGTTTCAGACACTTTTTGCTATTTTGTTTTCAAGATATCAGAACTTACTGCAAAGCCACCATGTTATTGTTTATTGATTTTACTTCTGCATTCAACACCATCTTTCCACTGATTCTGATGCAGAAACTACACACACTTGGACTGAGCACCTTCCTCTGTAATTGGGTGATGGACTTCCTAACAAACAGACCACAGATTGTTAAGATCCACAACATCTCCTCCTCCTCCATCGCCCTCAGCACTGACTCCCCACAAGGCTGTGTGGTAAGGCCCCTCTTGTTTACTTTACTAACTCATGACTGCTTTGCCAGAAACCAAGGCTGTCCCATTGTGAAGTTTGCAGGTGACACAGCAGTGGTGGGATGCATCACTAACAATGATGAGTCCCAATACAGGGAGGAGGTGGAATGTCACGGGGTGGAAGTATTTTATTGTGTTTTTTGGTGTTTTATATAGTTTTAAGTTTATGTTGCATGTTTTGTAGTTTTTATATTTTTTAACCATGTGCTTTTAGTTGGAAATGTTGTCTGCTTCCACCCTGTGCTTCCCCTAATTACTGATCAGCAGCACCTGTGTTGACTGGGGATGTGCAGCACCAGTGGCTGTACATGATACAAAAGATGCTCTGGCAGTCCAGAGGAGAGCTTTTGCCAGGAGGAGAGAGCCCTGCCTGAGGAGAAGACTTCAGGTGAAGGCCCTGCCAGACGAGAGAACCTGCTTGAAGGAGCTTTGCCTGAAGAGAGAGCCCTGTCTGAGGGGAGCCTGGCCGGATGAAGGCCTGCCTGGGAGAGAGCTTTGTCTGGAGGAGAGGCCCCGGCCGGAGGAGAATCCTGCCAGGACAAGAGGAGGCTGCTGGTCCCAGGAAGATGGCTGAAGGAGGGCATGACTGAGGAGAAGGAGCAGTAATGGCGTAGGACCACCATGATGCTGGCATTTGGGGGAGGACACTTCTGTGTGGAGCAGTTGGGGTGCTGCAGGTGAAGGCAGCAAGAGGCAGAGTGAGGAGCAGTGGTCTCAAGCTTCAGGTATTTGGGAGTCAACCTCAGTGAAGACCTCACCTGGAGCTATAACACTTCCCATCTGGTCAGGAAGGCTCACTAATGTCTATACTTCCTCAGGAGACTGTGGAAGGCTGGACTCGATGGCTTAGTCTTATTCTCCTTTTATAGATTGGTTCCTGCCCTCAAGAAGTCGTCTCCATTGGACCTGAATGACTATCGACCAGTTGCCCTCACGTCTCATATGACGAAGGTCCTGGAGAGACTGGTCTTAGCCCACCTGAGGCCACAGGTGAAGACGTGGCTGGACCCTCTGCAGTTTGCATATGGGTGTTTTTATTTATTAGGGGTCCAATGTGTGACATTGGTGGCAAAATTTAAAATTGATCAAATCTGCACATGAAATTGACTAATCACTATCCAATTGTGTCAGGTTTATGAAACTATTAACTATTTTCGTAACGGCATTCGCGTTCAGGAACTCTTGAGGATGAGCGCTCACTTCAACTACTTGTAAATGGAGACGTAAACGGGACACTCGGGCTTTTGTTTCCCCGTGTGCCAGTGCACTTTGCAATGGCACACGTTTTACACGAAACAACTTCAACACTTCCAGTATTTTTCACGCATCAAAATTCATCAACAGCTACATTTTCATGACATATTAAGATGTGATAACGTGTATACATACCTTCAAATTCTCCCTGTTTGTTGGATAAGACGTAAAATCACAAAAGGCGTAAATGTGGGACACGGAAGTTTGGACCTTCGATAACTTCAATATAAAGTGACCACGGTTAATCCTCTCCACATGGGTTGAGCACATCCGGGGTAGAGAAAATAAAAGTGCTTTCCCAGGGCGGTCACCTCACCAAACGGGGCTGCGCGCGGCCAACCAAGACTGAAGACGTAAATTTTTTAAAGGACACCATATTCGATGTGTCATAAATGTTTGAGATTTTATTGAAATATTCTACATCTGAGCTTCACAAAGACTGATCTCCTTTTTACGTGTATGGTTTGGGATTTGAAAGGTGCAAAGTGAAAAGCATCAGCACTTCCTTTTTTCTTGTTACTTTACCAAATAACTTGCATGTTGCTGCGTAAATTCGGGGACACGGAAATTTACGTCGTACGAGTAAATTTGCAGGGGTCGCCGTACAAAAACCATAGATCCGATCACATTGGGGAATGTTTTATTTTGAATTTGCATTACAACTCTGTTATCTCTTGCATAAATGAGTAGAAAGAGTTACTCAGAGATCACTTTACAGTACTTTGAAATTGATGCGATTTTCATGTCACACAAAAACTGGGAAAAATGAGGGGACACGACCAATAGTTTCGATTCTAACGGCAAAATCAATGATTTTTTTAAAAAATTGCAATGCAAGTCTGAAACTCTTATGTTCCCTTGCATATTATAAAAACGAAACCGACATCTGCAAATTACAGAAAAAGAGAGCGCTTGAAAGTCGGATACCCCTGATATAATGCACTGGACCCCCCCCCCCCCAAAAAAAACCCACCCATATCAGCCCCATTTAGGAGTTGAAGACGCTGTCATCTACCTGCTGCAACAAGCCCATCTGCACCTGGATAGTGGAGGAGACACTGTGAGAATCACATTCTTTGATTTCTCCAGTGCCTTTAACACCATTCAGCCACTGCTGCTGGGTGAGAAGCTGCGGGTGATGGGGGTCGACAGCTCTGTGATCTCCTTTGGATTACTGACTACCTGACAGGCAGGCCACAGTTTGTCCGGCTGGGCAGTGTCTTGTCTGATGTAGTGGTTAGTGATATGGGAGCTCCGCAGGGGACTGTTCTTTCTCCTTTTCTCTTCACCTTATACACCACTGACTTTCAGTACAACACCGAGGCATGCCACCTGCAGAAATTCTCTGACAACTCAGCTGTTGTTGGGTGTATAAGAGGGGAGAGGAAGGGGAGTACAGGGCACTGGTAGATAGATCTGTGGAGTGGACAGAGCAGAATCACCTGAGGCTAAACGTCAGCAAGACCAGAGAGATGGTGATTGACTTCAGCAAGAAGAGGACACCTTCACAGCCACTGCAGATCAGGAGAGAGGATGTGGAGGTAGTTGAGGACTACAAATACCTGGGTGTCATGATCAGCAATGGACTGGACTGGAAATCCAATGCCAATGCTGCGTACAAGAAGATGAGCAGACTCTACTTCCTGAGGAAACTGAGAGCCTTATTTTTTTTTTTCCCTTTTTTTCCCCCCTCCCGAGATCCTTCAACAAGTGCAACAGGATACTGGAGCTTTTCTACCAGAGCTACCTTTTTTTTCCCCCCCGTGACATCCTTCAATGTGTGCAACAGGATGCTGGAGCTTTTCTACCAGGCCATTGTCCACAGTGCTATCTTCTTTGCTGCTGTCTGTTGGGGTAGCAATATCAGAGCCAGCAACACCAACAGACTTGACAAGATTATCAAGAGGGCTGGCTCTGTACTTGGTCTCAGGCTAGAGACCTTTGAGACTGTGGTGGAGAGGAGGACACTAAATAAACTGCGATCCATCATGGACAATCCTGATCACCCCCTCCACCACACACTGGACAGACAGCGGAGCACTTTCTCCAGCACACTGCTACAACTTTGCTGCCAAATGGTGAGGTACTGGAAATCTTTCCTGCCACATGCCATTTCACTGTACAATAACTCACTCTAATGTTGTATTCTGGTTATAACTATGCTGCCATACTGCACCTTACAGTGTAATTGGCGCCTCACATTTCACCCTGCACCTGATAGTCCTGCACTGTACAATGGGTATGATTCATTTATCTATACGGGTCACCATCTATTCATCTATAATGTATATAAGTTTTTAGCAGTTTTACTTTCCATGAGTAATCCCTTTGTCTATTATGCTGTGTGTGTTTCTGTCATTCCATCCATCCATCCATCTGATGTGTAGTGGAAAGTGTCCTCTGCTCTTGCATCACCATGTGGCACGGTAGCTCCTCTGTTGCAGAGAAGAAAAAACTCTCCACAGGGTAGTTAAAGCTGTGGAGAAGATTGTTGGGAGTAGCCTCCCCACCACCTCTGACATTTATGTCACTCACTGTAGGAAGAGGGCTACCTGCGTCAGGATGGACTCTACTCATCCTGCGCAGTCACTTTTTGTCCCTCTTCCTTCTGGGAGGAGGCTGCGGAGCATCCAAAGCAGGACTACCAGACTGAAAAACAGCTTTTTTCCTACAGCTGTGAGACTGTTGAACACTGGAAAGGTACTGTGAACTTGTGCACTATTGTTGTATAGCTGATAACTGCATATCCAGTAGCTTCTGGAAATATGTTTTTATACTTTTAACTTATTAATATATTTTAATGTTTTTATTACTGGTTTTATTTAGGTTTGTGACAATATTGGGACCTCAGAAACTAATTTCGTTCTTTGCTTGTAGTTAAAAATGACAAGAAAGAATCCTTGAATGTTGGACAATTCAGAAATTTGCAACCAGCCAGTGTATAAATGTCATCCAATCAGAGGTAGCTCTGCATTTGCACAGCTTTAAGAGGCTCGCTTTTTTGGCTTTGTGAATGCATTGCCCATAGGACTTTATTTACTGTTTATTTGTATAGGGACAAGTATGTAGCATAAATCATTACTATAGACCAAAGCATTTGTAGCCAAGGTTAATTTGCAATGTCAGTTCCTAGCTGGGCTTTCAAAATGCACAAAACGCAATATAAAACTACACAAAATACATGCAGTCCCAATAGTACACAACACAAACCAACAAGGCAAGACACAACAAAACTAATAGCAAGTTATTCATGACAACATGATTCTTCCCTCTTTAAAAACTGTTTCAAGTTCAATTTAAAATGATCCTAGTCTCTATCCAGTTTCAGTTCTGAAGATAAAACATTCCACATCTTAATTCCACAAATGGAGAAGGCAGTTTGTCCAAATGAGGATTTATGTAAAGGGACCTTACAGTTCCCACTGGATGCTGCTCGTGTTACTGAGCCTACATCTCTAAGAAGAACCATGAGGTCACTAAGGACCTGAGGAGCCTGATTATGAAGACATTTATAAAATTTTTAATGAGTTTTAAATTTGCAAATTTAATGAAGTGTTCAAAACTTAACATATTTAACTTCTTTAAAATATGTCAGTGATGTGATCTTATTGGTTTGCTGTCCAGAATTTTAATTGCCCGCTTGTATATCATCTTAAGAGGCTTAATTGTTGTTGATGTTGCTTGTGACCAAGAAAGGACACAATAACTTAAACGTGAAAGTATCATAGCATGCATAAAACTGTTTGCAGCATAAAATGGTAGACAATCTCTAATAAGTCTGAAAATGTACAAGTTTACTTTTGCCACTCTGCTTATCATTTTAACATGCTTTTCAAATTTTAGATTAGAGTGCAGTATGAGGCCTAGATACTTTACTTCTGAAACCTGTTTAATACATTGTCAATCTATCTATAAATGCAAAGAATCTCTGTGTGTGTGTGTCTGTGTTTCTTCCACGCATATCTCTTGAACCATTTGTCAGACTGACCTAAGATTTTAAACATGCTTTGCTGCGGTTACGAGGGTGTGCATCCCTGAATATGGACTCGCTCAGTCAAAATATGTAATTTTTTTATCAATAAAAATTTAGCCACCGCTCTGTGTCTCTTCATGCCCTGGCTGCAAAAAGTGTGGGCGGGGTTTTGGATTGACTCCGTGCTGATTGGATAAAACACAGCACCATG
This sequence comes from Pholidichthys leucotaenia, assembly GCA_020510985.1. NCBI lineage: Eukaryota > Metazoa > Chordata > Actinopteri > Cichliformes > Pholidichthyidae > Pholidichthys > Pholidichthys leucotaenia. The sequence continues at coordinate 337,290,839 of CM035841.1, forward strand.
GCCTGTCAGTTACCACAGACTTCCCTGGACAAAACAAGGAAGTAAAAAATGACAAATTTAACTAGAAAAACATAATACTGAAGGTTTAACCCTTAAAAAAATCATACCATAAAGTTGCTGTGATTGCGTAGGTCTAAAGGATAATTCGGCATATGTGGCAAACATGAGGTATGCGAGCAGACTGGGCGGAGTGTCAGCGAGACAAGGCCTGACAAATCAACACAGAACATGCCGGGAGAAGCAGCAGCCAGACACAACCTGGCTCAAAGGCACGCTAACTGATGGTGATTAAATAAAGTTATTTTCAATAAAGTGGAAAAAAAAAAAAGAGAATGCATGGAGTGTGCTTTTGCCCTGAGGCTGATTTACCATGGAAAACAGCTGAGCTCTGTGGTTCGAGTGATCAAGTGATTGGATCCACCTCCTCTGGTGTTCTGACATTTTGGCATATCTGGGGGGAAGGCCCTACAACCTTTGCTCCACAAATGCGGCATGTCTCAACCATACGCTGGATACGTCTGAAAATTTTGAGCATGGGGCACATATTTTTTCCAGTTTATAAAAATTTTCATTGGGTCTGAGGTGTGTGCAAAAAAAATGTGTTTTGGTTAACGTTTAGAGGGTCAAAAATGCGATCATTTAGGCGGAATAATAATCTTCTCGCATCAATAAAAAGCAAACCGCTTACAATACAGCCACTGTGATCACATCCTTAGCCTTTGCCAGTCATGCCCTCAAGGTTCAGATCTTTATTTGGCCTCAGTATTGCCCCAGCGTGACGATATAAGCACCGCCTCAATCTTAGCATTAAAGTTTTAAAAAAAATTTAATAACAAAATATTGCTAAAATATAAAATGATGCACTACAATGGGTCTCAAATATTTGTAAACGTGTCCTGTTATAGTACTGCTTGAGTTCATTGACGATACACAGAAGAAATTCAATATTAAACTGAACTCCATCACTGAACAGTGATAAACTAAAATAACTATAATAGTGACTGAACAACTCCCGTTCCCCAAAGTGCAAGATACACTATTATCTTGAATATAAGTGATAAAAGATCACACAATTAAGTATTAAGTGATCTGACAATCAAATAAGTGATCTGAAACAGTCGCTAATATTCAGTGTCCTATCCATCCATTCATCTTCTTCCGCTTACTCCTTTTCGGGGTGGGGGGGCTGGAGCCTATCCCAGCATCTTTGGGCAAGAGGCAGGGTACACCCTGGACAGATCGCCAGTCCATCGCAGGACCAACACAGAGGGACAGACAACCATTCACTCTCACAGTCATACCTAAGGACAATTTAGAATCCCCAGTTGATGCCAATTAACCTAACTTGCATGTTTTTGGCATGTGGGAGGAAACCGGAGAAATCCCGGAGTAAACCCACGCAAACACGGGGAGAACATGCAAACTCCACACAGATCACTGTTGGTCGGGGGCTGGGATCGAACCCAGGATCCCCAGGCCAAGGGTGAGTTGCTGTGCTGCCGCAGTGCTAACCACTCCGCCACTGCGCTGCAATGTCCCATTCATTGTCAACATTTAGGTATTCTGTAAAAAGTATTTACACAATCAAATAAATCTTCGTGTCATTTACTCGTTTTATATTTGTCAAAGTCTAACATGTGATTGCCTACATACAAGCTACACCTCTTTGTATTCCACTTTCAAACACCGCCTACATTTGGGCCTGTAAAGCCTGATTGGGATACCCGTTTCAGACAGGAATACTTGCGTTCTACGGGTATGCACTAGTTAATTTTTGAATTTAACTCACTAGCCTCCATTGCAGACTGAGCAGACCGAGCTCTGGAGGAAAATCAAACAGTCAGTCACTTTAAATGACTTTAGGAGGATTATCCTGACATCTTTAATACACAGAGCTGCTCTGCCTGTCCAGTGTTTCGCAAAAATTTCTCCAGTCCTGCTTTTATATGCTATTTCATGAAAGGCCAAACATTTGGTGAAAGACCTCCCCACAGGTTTGGGTGATTAAAGTTGATTGCGTGTTGCTTCATTATAAAAAGAGATTTCTCTCGTGAACAGAGTGCCTGTTCCAATGAGCTACTTCACCAACTTTGTCATCAGTTATTCATACAGGTATTGATGAGGATGATAGAAGTGTGGTGGGACGGACAACAGTGCTGCAATGCAAATCTCACAAGAACATGCAGTGACAAAGAAGTGAAGGTAACAAGTGGATTCACACGCATGCATGCAGTCATTAATTGTTCCCTGCTGACTGAACACCTGGTGCTGTTGCTTCTTATAATCAATCTGCAAAACCACAGTGTTTTCTTCAACACTTGTGTGCACTTTTGTCCGTGTTCTGTTGTGCTGTGCAGCAACAGAACAAAACATCAACCTGCAATGAATATGCATTCTTGCCAATTTCTCCTAAATATTGTTAAGCACATCTCCAGTTTTCTGTACAACATACCCAATCAGATGATCACCTTGTATTTTTCACATACCAACAATCCAGGATGTTTTTTAAACTTTTCGCTTTAACAGCACTCTGTGGCTTTGGTCATCTCACTGTTGGTTCTCCACTTGACCTCAGACTTGTGAATTAAAGATTTGGGCTTTCATCTGGTGTTTGGCATCTTTCCTTTGGACCCTCTTTCCTGTGAGCCCTGCAGTCATGGGTCAATTATAGTAATACTATCATAGTGTGTGTTACGCTGTGATTCCCTCCCCTAGTGTTGCATGAGTGTGTGTTTAACTGGGTCAAACCCCTCTGTTGCCTCTCAGATAGTCTGCTGGGACATTAATCTAGGATTAGAGCAGGATCCTCTAACTCAGTTAAACATCTCTGTCTTACACACAGAGAGAGAAATCTAATGCCTATGAATCAATTTTTAACCATTTTCATGACTTTACTTTGTCTTTTCACTTTCACAAAATGGCATCACACTCACTCATAATCTCTTCTTTTAAGTCCCTCATTTGCATATTTTCTTTGAACTGTTCCCTCACCATAACATTCCTATTGCATGGCAAACACATACTCTAACCTTGAGCTAATCAGACACCCTAAAATGCAATTTTATTCAGTACATGGAATAAAATGGATTATGTAGTTGAAAGTAAGGCAAGTCATTCATTTCCTGGAGACTTACTTAATTACTAATGTCTATATCTATCCCTGTCCCCAACCCTAACAATAACCCTAATCCTAACCCAAACGTGTTATGACCCTAAAATGTGATAATTTACGCCATGGGGACCTGATATTTGGTCACCATATCATAAGATTTCCCCATGATGTGAGTGTGTAAACAGATTTAAAAGCCTGCAAGGTGGTATGTGGGTCTAGAGAAAGCATATGACAGGGTACCAAGAGTTGAAGTCCAGTATTGTATGAGGAGGTCAGGAGATGCAGAGAAGTATGGGAGGGTGGTGCAGGACATGTATGAGGACAGCAAGACAGATGAGGTGTGTGGTGGGAGTGACAGATGGATTCAAGGTGGAGGAAGAGTTCCATCAGGGATTGGCTCCAAACCTGTTCTTGTTTGCAGTGATGGACAGGCTGACAGATGAGGTCAGGCAGGAGTTTCCTTGGACCATGATGTTTGCAGATGACATTGTGATTTGTAGTGAGAGTAGGAAGCATGTGGGAGAGAACCCGGAGAGGTAGAGGTATGCACTGGAGAGAAGAGGAATAAAAGTCAGTAGAAGCAAGACAGAATCCATGAGTGTGAATGAGAGGGAGGCATGTCTAATGGGGAAAATGCAAGAAGTAGAGGTAGTGAAGATAGATAAGTTTAAATACATGGGATCAACCATCTAAAGCAATGGATAGTATACAAGAGAGGTGAGGAAGAGAGTGTAGGCAGGGTGGAGTGGGTGGAGACAAGTGTCGGGTGATTTGTGACAGAAGGCAACGAGTGAAAGGGAAGATTTGCAAGATGGTAGGGAGACCTACTATGATATACGTATGTGGTAACCTGGGAGCAATAAGCACATGCTTTTATCTGTTTGCGTTTTTATTAATGTCTTGGTGCCTCACAAAACAGGTGGTGTCCCACACTGGCAGCACATTCCATACAGAGGAAGGTAACTGACAAACATATCCCCTAGAGTACACCGGTAACAGCACAAAGGTTCCAGGTGCAACCAATTATGTATTCACATAGTCCCATAGTGTGTAAAAAGATGCTCATTTAGTGGTAGGCTGTGCCATCCTAGGTGCCCGACGGAGAGGTTCCGCAGGTCCTGCCTACCTACGGCTGTCAGACCTTATAACCTAACCAGGGCTGCTCAAAGAGGTCGTATTAAATGTACTAAACATAACAATTTTGCACAATAGAGATCGTCCCCTCCAATACACAACTAGGACAATAACAATCATTACTGAGGGTGGCAACAACACTGTTGATTCAAATGCGAAATATACTGTCTGGGTACATATTCATAATCTGCAGGGTAATTTCACAAACCTTAATGCTGTTTATTCCATCTAGCTGCAATGCTCCTGCACTGTGTATACATCTGTGTACAAATGTATATTTATCTACTGCTTTAGCTAACCAGTTCTTATTATTAACTATTGCTCTGAGTGCTGCTATCCCTTTACTGCTGTAATCCTGGAATTTCCCCATTGTGGGACTAATAAAGGCTTATCTTATCCTATCTTTAGATGCAGCCCTGCCTCTGCCATTCTTTTTAACAACTGGCCTAAGGTTTGCAGATGCTCCTCCTCTGTCTTCCCTGTGACCAAGATGTCATCTAAGCAGACAGACACATGAGGAATATTTTGAAGAAGGTTGTCCATGGAGCACTGGGAAATTGCTGGACTGGATGCCACACCAAAAACCAGGCAGTTGTATTTAAACAGTCCCTTGTGTGTATTGATTGTCACATATTGTTTAGAGTTCTCATCTAATAGGAGTTGGTATGTGTGACTCATGTCCAGCTTTGTGAATGTTTTTCCACCAGCCAATGTAGCAAACAGGTCCTCCACACAAGGCAGCAGGTATGTGTCAGTCTGTGCTGCTTGATTAATAGTGAGTTTATAATCCCCACAGATGCGTACTTCACCATCCTCTTTTAGCACAGGCAAAATTGGGGCAGCCCAGTCTGAGAATTCAATAGGCTCAATGACCCCAGTTTCTCTAGTCTCTCCAATTCCACCTCCACTTTGGCCTTCATGCCATATGGGACAGTGTGGGGTATGAAAAAGCGAGGTTGAGCTTTGGGAGCTACACACAGTTTAACCGTTGTCCCTCTGAGTGTACCTAGCTCGTTCTTAAAAACCTCTGCATATTTCTCCAAAATATCATTTAGTACAGTCATGTGAACTTAATCTCATGCCAGTTCAGATGTTTTGGGGGTTTTTTGTATTTTGTATATTAATCCCTGAGGGAAATTACAGGGCATTAATCTGGATGGATGAGGCAGCCACGGTGCGGCACCAATCCCTTCACCATTCACACCTAGGGCAACTTTAGAGTCTCCAGTTAACCTAACGTGCATGTTTTTGGCCTGTGGAAGGAAACCAGAGTACCTGGGGTAAACACACGCAGACACGGGGAGAACATGCAAACTCCACACAGAAGGGTCACTGATGGTCAGGGGGTGGGATTGAACCTGTGACCTTCTTACTGTGCTGCCACAGTGCTAACCACTGCACCACCGAGCTGTAGTAGATCATGTCCCAACAAACTTGGTCCCTCCCCTTTAACTGCCAGCAGTGTTGCATCGGCCTCCAGGCCTTTGTATTTCACATTCACCACCAGAAGCGGTTCTAGGATCAGAGCTTTAGGGGTGCTGAGCACCCACTGAGCTCCACCACACACACACCCTTTTCTCACACACACACACACACGTTATTTTGTTAGAGTTATCATCTTTCCTACATCAACTCCCTAGCTTCTAGTTAGTGAGCATGGTACGTGATGATACATAAAAACTGACCCAGGATTTACACTGACTCTGGATGCAGTACGTTGCAGATGCAGTGCGGATGGCCCCTTGCGTCTGTCCCTACCAAATCTGTTTGTGTTTTGCAGCAGCATGGATGAGAACAAAGTTTGAAATACAAGATCATGTGAGAATTATACAAAATAACGCGAGATCTCGAGAAAGACCCAAGAGTGACCAAGATGAACCGATCGCAATCATGTGATGACAACAAGGAAGTGTGATGTAGCAGCTCCCCACCTGGATTTCTGGGCCCTAAATAAAACGTAAGTAGCCCATTAATTTTAATTCTATGAAGCGTTTGTATGTTAAGTCAGGTTTTTACCTTCTTTGACACAGTGGTGGAGGAGTAGACCTCAGAAAATAACGGACGATTCTTAAATCGTTTTTAATGCCCAAACGGCTATTAAATACCGTGAGATACCGTGGGATTTCCTTGCAGATTGTATCCGGCATCCGTCAAAAATAGACTTGTTGCGTTTCATTAGCAAACCGAATCCGACGAGCCGGATTCGCTCCGGAGTGGTCCGGACCAGGTGGGGATTAGAAAATTGATGAGAATGGGAACTATTTGTTGCGGAGGCCAGATCACAGCCGTAACGTACTGCATCTGTAGTCAGTGTAAATTCAGGGTGGCAGCTTGGATTTAATATTTTGCTTATACCAAAACGACAACAGCTTCTGAACGCAGTGGTTCAACAAAAATAAATTATCTCTAAATCTGAAAAAAAAAAAAAGATTATGTTGTTTGGAAATTATAAAATAAATCATGAAATAATGGTAACGATAGATGATACCAGAACTGAAATAGTACAGGAAAATAAGTTTCTGGGGGTGATGCTAGACAACAAAATCTGCTGGAAACCTCACATCAGTCACATCCGGGTCAAGTTGGCAAAATGTATAGGGATACTGGGGAAGACAAGACACATCTTGGACTATAAATCATTGTTCTTACTGTACAATTCACTGTTTCTACCATATCTTAACTACTGTGTAGAGGTCTGGGGAAACACCTACAAGACCAACCTACAGCCAATATGCACATTACTAAAAAAAGCTATAAGGATAATAAATAATGTAGGATATAGAGACCATACCAACTCATTTTTAAAGTCATATGTCATAAAGTTCATGGATTTAGTTAAATATAAGACAGCACAAGTAATGTACAGGGCAATTAATAATCAACTCCCAACTAATATACAAAAAAAATCAAAGAGACAATGATTATAATTTGAGAGGAGACTTAAACTTTACTAAACCTAAGGTACTGTCATGAATCTGGGTTTGGCTGTTCCAAACCAAGTTCTGACTTATTGTTATGTTTTTCCCCTATTTTCCACCTGGCGCTTCAGGGAGCTATTGGGCCTCTGCTCCCTGACAGCTTGGGCACGCCCCCTCCTCCTGTCAAGTGCCATCAGCTGTACTGTCACAGGTGTTCACACACACACACACACACACACACATGCACACGCTCCATTCATTCCCATTCACACGCTCATACACGCTCTCTCACACACCAGGTCCAATCACGTTCAGTCCACGCTTTCTCGCACTGGCAATCTCGTTCCTCGTTAGCATCAGGAGTATTTCTTCACTGCGTTTGTGGAAAGAGATTGTTGGAGCATTCACCTCCATATGCGGCAGCTAGCTCTCCACGTATGAGTTTTCATTACCTGCTACTATTCAGCCAAGCACTTGAAGTTCGGTTAATCCCTTGGTGTAATCGGCTGACCCTGCTCACCCTCTTAATCCTATATACTACACGGATCGCCCCGGGATCCAGCCCCGTAAGTGTCATGTTCGCCTTTCTCTTTGTGCTGACAGTAGTCCTGCGGCACTAGGCTTCCCCTTGACTGGGCTGTAGAGAATCCGGCAGACGCCCTGTATGTCTGGTGGCCATAAGTCATCATTTTCAACTTCCTGTATTTGTGTGGTCAAACTGAACTGTGAATTTTGTGGCTTGTTTAATAAAATGGCACTTTCTGCTCACACAATTGGGTTTTTCATTCTCTCCCTCATGCGCCGTATAATGGCGCACGGGGATTTATGACGGAATGCTCCAACCAGACTGAAAAAAACCCAGTGGAGTAGAAGTGTGGGGGGGGGGGTTTCTTTTTCTCTCCATGCTTTTTTTCTCTTCCTCCCTGAGTGTCAACATGGTGGTTCGGACGGAGAGGGAGTTGGAGCAGGAGCTGTGCTCGTTGTGCTTCTTGGAGGAGATCTTTTCATGGACGCAAAAGCCCTGTTCCTCCCTGGCTGTTCGACAGGCTTAGGACACCGCGAGGAGGGTGCTGGAGCGAGACAGCCTCTGGGATCATCCGGAGGCAATGGAGATCCTTCGGGACATCTTCGCCTCGCCATGTGAGGAATCGGCTGAGGATCTCCCAGTGTTTGAGCTCCTCGTGGCCACTCTGCTTCTTTCTCCAGAGAATGCGGGGCTTTTCTGCATGGGTGACCCGCTGCCCAGCGCAGTGCTCCGCATCCCGGATTACCTGGTTCCCGAGTCGCCCATAAGGAGGAAAAGGAGGAATCCCCACCGACTACAGCTCTGCCTCCCCGCTCCGAGCCATGCTCTGCTCCGTCAGGGGAGGAATTGGAGGAACGTAGGCTGGCTCTCCTGGCAGAGACGGACCTCATCTTGGAGGTGAAGCCGTGGCTCCTCCCGGAGATGGCTGAAAGATTAAAGGAACTTTCCCCGAGAGAGGAGGAGCCGCAACCCGATGAGGAACGCCAGGAGAGGAGAGAGGACACCTCGGAGACTGCTGGGGACCTCCAGTGCCAGGAGAACAGGCAAGTTTCTTCTCATTTAATTTTCACGGTCAATGAACAATTTTGCCTGCCTCCTGGCAAGGAGACTCGGAGTGTGCATTCCCCTGAGTGCTCCGCCCCAGCGACATATAGTGCTCTCGTATCTGGTCTCACCAACTCCTTTCTATGTGCCCCTACGAGCCCACTGGTCCTGGATCCAGGTCACTCGAGCGAAGAGGAGCTGGAGGCCCGGGAGGGTCTTGTCCGTGGGCCAGCGAAAAGGTTGTCCACGACCGCCACGCCAGAGGAGCAGGAGGCGTGGAGGACGGCGCACGAGGGTACCACGACTGCAACCACCATCATGCCTGCTGCGGGGGCCGCCTCAGCGGAGTCATTCCGCGGACCAGACCCACAGCCAATGGGACCTGGGGCGTCGTCATCGGAGTCCTGGACTGCGGAAGAGCTTTAGCACAGGCAAGTAATCTCTCCTGTACTTCAACTATCTTTGGTGGAGGGATCTTGTCTGGCTCTTGTGGAGGGGAGTCGGGTGCGGCTCTCAGCCGCATCTGGACCCTCCTCGCTGGGCTCTGCCGCTGTCAGCAACCCTAACCGTTCCTCCTCTCCTATCGCCTTCGAGCTCCATCCTAGGGCCACCGGAAAGGAGCTGCCACAACCTGGGTTACCCACAGATGACGACGCAGGCCCAGTTTTCTTAGAGGAGGCCGATGGGGGTGAAGCACCCGACGGACCGGGGGAACATGTGCACCCTAAATCACCGGAGTCCTGGACGGCGGTGGAGCCAGAGTTCAGGCAAGTGTGCTCCATTATGTCTGCAATGTCTATGTCAATGTCACACTGCCCGATTCATGGTGAGGTGGACCCGGGGCAGCTCACAGTAGCCCTCAGGGCTGCCACACCGTGCTCTGCCGCTGACGGGGACCCTGACTCAGTTTCTCTTTTTCTCCCTTCGGGTTCGGAGCCCCCAGCCAGGGTCGCCGGAGAGATGCTGATCTCGTCGGAGGCCGCCAAGGATCGGGGCCCAGTGTCAGGTGACGTGAGGAGCATCACCTCCCTCGCTGGGGAGGCCACTGCGGGAGCAATGAGGCCCCCAAAGGGGGTCACCGCAGGTGCAACGGTGCTCCAGCCAGAGCCCACTGCGGGTGCAGCAGAGCCCCAGCCGGGGTCCACCGCCGGTGCAGCAGAGCTCCAGCCAGAGTCCGCCACCGGTGCAGCAGAGCTCCAGCCAGAGTCCGCCACCGGTGCAGCAGAGCTCCAGCCAGAGTCCGCCGCCGGTGCAGCCATGTCCCAGACCGGGACCATCGCGGGTGCTACGGTTCCCCTGCCCCAAGCCTCAAACGGCAGGGGGGGCTCCTGTTCCTTGGTTTGGCCACCAATGTTCCAGAGTATGGAGGCTGCCTCTCCACCTTCCCCTCCGGTTCTGGTGGCTCCACCACGCTGGTCGGCCACCCAAAGGACTTGGCTTATGGGTCGGGTAGGTCCATCGGACACTATCCTGCGGGGCCGCCTGCTGGACTTGGGACTTGGGCAGGCCACCCGATCTGTCACTCCTCGCCATGCTGGGGGCCTGGGATTCTGGTCGACCCCCTGAACTTTGGACTTCTGGGGAGGGGGGTTAGTGTTCCAGGTAGGGGGTCGTTAGGAGGGTTTTGCTCATTATTTTGTTTTTTACTGGTTGTGTTTTCACCGGTTGCTTCCTTCCTAACCGGTTTTCCCCCACCTCTCACCTGAGTTAGTGTTTGTTGACCGGGGGGGGGGGGGGTGTCCCTTGAGGGGTGTTGTTTCTTTTCTTTCATCCACCAAAATAGTCAATACATCACAACTCCTCCCCACTTAATGATGTTGCCATTACTTTCTTATTCACTTAGTTACTGTATAACTACCTTTATGAACATTACCTCGTTAAGAGAACAATTCCTTTAACCTGAGAAAGACTTAACATTTCAATATATTCAAGTTTAACATTTCTTAACCTGAACTCAGGCTGGGGGGTCGACTACCCCAAACCTGGAGTCTGTCAAGGGATTATTCTGCCCTTTTCTTGTGACAAGACTCTCTAGCCAAATACTAATGAACAGTCTCTTATTTCAGGATTCAGCAGTTACTTCCTTTAGAGGTTAAATCTGTCTGGTGGTTTGATAACCCTGGTTTGGATACCGTTTACCTGTCTTTTGTGGAGTACCAGTCTCTCTGGGGATCGCCATCACTGAAGACATGGCTGGAAGTAGTAGAGCAGGTGGCACAACGTTACTGGAGTTGTTTGAATCGTCCACATCAGAAACTTGACGAGTCCCACTTTGTGCCACTGTTGGAGGTTGTTCAGGGTGCTGGGTTGTCTGTGCAGACCCTAAGATGTGAGGAGAACAGGACAGCATTTGGTCGGTGTGTTATTTCCAGCTCTGTAATGAGCCAGCGTCTACCTTGTACGACACTGGGATCATCTGAGATGTAACAATTCCTGGTGTCCACTTTTCCTCCCACCATCGGTAATCATGACCCAATACAGAATCACCAACAGTGAATGTGCGTTCCTTAGTATGATGATCCCTGTGAAGTTGTTGGGTGCCTTGTCTCTGTTCCACAGTTGCTGCTATGTCTGGCTTCAGCAGATCGAATCGTGTGCATAATCTGCAGTGCAGGAAGAGCATCGCTGGGGACTCGTTGGTAGTCGAATACAGTGTGTTTCTGTAGCTGAGTAAAAAGGTATCCAGCCTCTTTTGCACTGAAGCAGACCTGTTGGATGACTTTAGAGAGTTTTTCAAAGTTTGGACAAAATGCTCGGCTAAGCCATTGATAGCTGGGTGTTGAGGTGCTGAGTGCATATGTTTAACTCCATTGGCTTTGAGGAAAGCAGAAAATTCATCTGAGGTGAACTGTGGCCCCTTGTCACTCACCAAAATGTCTGGAATGCCTTACTGACTGAATAATCCCCTCAGAACTTGGATCGTTTTCGCTGAGGTAGTAGTGTCCATGAGGTGGATTTCTGGCCATTTCGAGTGAGCATCAACCACTACAAAGAACATGTGACCTTCATAAGGTCCTGCAAAGTCCACATGGACTCTCTGCCATGGTGCTCCTGGCCACGGCCATGTGCGTAGCTGCGATAAGGGAGGTGATCTTTGAGTGCACTGGCAGAGTACAGATCTTGGTTTGCTGCTCGATTTGCGCATCCATTCCAGGCCACCACATGTAGCTGCGTGTTATACCTTTCATCTTAACTATACCTGGGTGTCCAGCATGTAGCTCAGCCAACAGACGTGGTCTGTATTTTGGAAGAACAATCACTCAGTTACCCCACATTAGGCATCCTTGTACAATGGTGAGTTCATCTTTCCTGGTGATATATGGTGTTAGTGAGGAGTCTGCGCTTTTAGCTTTTGGAAAACGTCCAGTTGACACCATTTCCGTTACCTGGGCCAGGATTGGTAAATGGTGTTCACTTATATAGTGCTTTTTCTCGTCTCTGGATAACCAAAGTGCTTTACAGATCCTGCTATCCACCCATTCACGCACACATTCACACACTGATGGCGGCAGAGCTGCCATACACACACAGGCACTAGCCTGGCCACCAGTAGCAACTTGGGTCTAGTCTGGTCTCTTTACGGATGTCTGTACTGCACACAGGAAGTGATTCCACATGATTTATGAGGTAGACATCTGCAGTTCCTAATTTCTCATCTGGGGATGTCTGCAATGGCAGACATAAAAGACCATCTGCATTACAATGTTCTGCAGTACTTCTGTACTGAATAGAGTAGTTGTGAGCTGCTAACAACAAAGCCCACCACTGGAGTCGTGCAGCAGCCAGTGAAGGAATAGCTTGGCTTGGACCCAATATAGTTGTGAGTGGACAATGGTCTATCAGTAGGGTAAAATGGTGTCCATACAAGTAGGCATGAAACTTGCAGATCCCAAAAATAATTCCTAATGCCCCACATTCAGTCTGTGCATAGCTCTGTTCCCCTTTGTTCAATGTTCTGGAGGCAAAAGCTATGGGTTTCTCTTCGCCATTTGGCAGAACATGTGAGATCACTGCTCCTACACCATAAGGAGAGGTGTCGCATGCCAGTGTGATGGGGAGTTTTGGATCGTAGTGTGTGAGAACTCTGTCTGACAATAACTGCTTTTTAGCTGCCTGGAAAGCATTCTCACACTCAGGAGTCCACCGCCACTGCACACCCTTGTGCAGCAATGCATTCAATGGATTCAGTGTGGTTGCCATGTTTGGAACAAACCTACTGTAGTAGTTAATGAGTTCCAAGAAGGACCAGAGCTGTGACATTAGTTGGAGCAGGGGCCTCCACAATACCTCTCAGTTTTTCAGGGGATTTGTGGAGCCCAGATGAATCAATGACATGCCCCAAATATTCTAGGGACCTCTTGAAAAACTCACATTTTCCTCGCTGAACTCTGAGTCTGAATTTTTCCAATCGACTCAGCACTGCCCCCAAGTTCTTTAAATGCTCTGTGTCGTCACTACCAGTCACTAATGTCATCAAGGAAACAGTGCACATTTGGGAGACCTTGAAGTACCTGATCCATGACTCTTTAGAATATGGATGGTGCCAATGTTATCCCCAATAGCATTCTGCTGTAGCAGAACAACCCTTTGTGGGTCGTGATGGTGAGATACTTGCTGGAATTTTCCTCTGCCGGTACCTGCAGGTACGCATGGGACAAGTCCAATTTGCTGAAGCACTGGCCACCAGCAAGTGAAGCAAACAAGTCTTCAATGCGGGGAATTGGATAGCATTCAGCACAGAGGACAGGGTTGACTGTCACTTTAAAGTCTCCACAGATTCTCACATCACCTTTTTTCTTGACCACGAGTACAATGGAGGTTGCCCACTCATTGAACTGAACTGGAGAGATGACGTTTAGTTGTTGCGATCGTTCAAGTTCAGCTTCTACCTTGGGTCAGAGAGCATAGGGAACAACACGAGCCTGGCAGAATTTTGGCTGATGTCCAGGTTTGAGTATGAGTGAAGCCTCAAAACTCTTAAGTATTCCCAGTCCATCTTTTAAAACATTTTCATACTTATTCAGTAACTTTTCCAATTTACTTTCGGTGCTATGCTTTGCTGTATTCACAGCCTTTATCTCGTGCCAGTTTAATTATCTTCAACCGCTCTCTGCCCCAAAGTGAAGATGCATTTCCTTTCACCACGTACAGGGAAGTCTTGCTCTCTGTCCATTCATTGACACTTTCATTTTAGTAACTCCCTCTGGCAGGATAGTTTCACCTGTGTAAGTCTTCACTCTATAAAAACAAGAAATCTCTGTGTGTGTGTCTGTCTGTGTGTCTGTCACGCTTCATAGGACATCACAGGACGGGCCTATGATCTCTGCCTGAACATCATAGGACGTCCTATGAACTAAGGCATCATAGGACACCTAGACAAATGTGTCTTTATGATGTCATATACACCACGTGTCTTTGAACTCAAGGCATCATAGGACGCATAGACAAATGTGATTTATGATGTCATATAGACCATGAACTCAGGCATCATAGGATGACTCGTGATGCCTATATGACGGCACGTCACGCCGCGCCGCTCATCAGCGGCGCCACCTGCACATCATCAGCGGCGAGGAATATAAGCCGCCTCGCCCTGAGCTTCGGCCTGAAGCCGTCAGACTTCGCTACTCATCATCGTGAGTCAAACCTTTCCTTCAGCACGACGCTTTTGGTAAGAAGCCCTTACCTCCTTTCTTTCCAGTCTGCTCCCCTGTGCACAGGTGGATTCCTCGGCAGCGGACAACGCCTCTCCCTCGCCATTCCTCGCTGCTGCACTGAGCCCTGCAGGTGGCTGTCTTCCGGGTCCCGTCCTTGTGGTGCCAGTCATCTGTCCCTTGCAAGTAAGCTCCTCTCTCGCTTATTCTCCTCCTGTGTTGGTGTGTGCCCGTCACCCTGTTTCCTTGTGCTCTTTCCCATAGGGTTGCCGGCTGTACGGTCTCCTGCCTCTGTGCCCGAAGCAGACGCCGCCACCAATACATTTACATCCCGCAGACACACATCCATTCACCCCTGTTGCTAATAAACTATTTGAACTTCTCTGAGCCTGTGTGTGTGCGTCTCCTGAGCCGTGCGTTATGTCAGCACATAGACAAATGTGTCTTTATGATGTCATATACATCAAGCCCATGGCACATAGACAAATATGTCTTTATGATGTCATATACATCAAGCCTGCCTTCATGTCTTTATGATGTCATATACAGTGACAGACATCAGGCAACATGTCTTTATGATGTCATATACATCAAGGCTGCCTTCATGTCTTTATGTCATATACAATGAGTCCATGCCAGAAAGCCTCTTTTTGCTCAGATCTATTTTCATGATCCTGTCCATGAACTGGAATTACGACACACCTATCCCTCAACCAGTGGTCTCAAAGAAGAAGTAGAAGAAGACCCACCAGATGGAGAGCAATAGAATGACAATAACTGCTACACGTCAGAAAAGATGCCATGAAGATGAAACACCTGAGGTTCCAGCAGTACATCGCACCTAAGACAGGAGGACACCCTTCACCAGCATAGGGTACGACAGACCTTAAAGCACATTTCTAGGACATCATAGGATGGCCTATGATCTCTGCCTCATCATCATAGCGCGTCCTATGAACTCAGGCATCATAGGACTCGCCATGCCTACACGATGGCAAATGTGTAACCCTGACGAATGCCAGTCTACACTACAAATGTGTAAAATGCCAAGCAAAGCCCTGATTTTCTCCGGGTGCTCCGGTTTCTTGGTTTCTACGGGCATGCACGGGCCTTCCTGAACAGGGTTGAAAGCCACTTTTTCAGGATTGTGCCCATGAACTGGAATTACGACGCATCTATCCCTCAACCAGTGGTCTGAAAGAAGAAGAAGACCCACCAGATGGAGAGCAATAGAATGAGGAGAACTGCTGCTCGTCAGAAAGGATGCCGTGAACATGAAACACCTCAGGTTCCACCAGTACGCCACAGGCATGACTGTGAACAACACAGCCATCTGAGACAGGAGGAGACCCTTCAGTGGTCTGAACAAAGAAGCCCTACCAGATGATGCCTATATGATGGCACATAGACAGAGCACATGACTCCCTACAAGACATATATATATATACGTAGACACAGGTAAGCAACAGTAACCGAGAGATGAAGAAGAACATAACACAGAACAGTGACAGGCAGGAGAAGAAGTAACAAGCAGGGGCAAACAGCCCCAGATGGCAGGGCATATTTTGTGTGATTTTTTTATGTTTTGCTGCATACAAAAGCCATCACATGTGATTGCCACTTTGTGCTGTGTTGCTATACCAACTGTCCTGTAACTGGCAAGAATTCTGTTACAATACATCCCCTCTATAGGCACTGCACGGGTATGCACTAGTTAACAAAACACTAATTTCATGCAGGTGAACGTGTGACAACTTAGCTTTGTACAGCTCTTTTGAGATGAGGGAAACTGCTGCACCTGTGTCTAGCTCCATCTTGACGGGTTTTCCCTCTATTTTGGGTGTCACCATAATGATTGGGGAAAAAGGCACCCTGCATCATTTTCACTCCACCCGCCTCTGGCTGGACGACAGCTATTGTGTGAAGACACACTTCACCTTCAAAATCTGTTGTATTATTGCTCTGGGGAACATTTGAATTTATTTGGTAAACAGAGCTTCTTTTGGAATAATCTTTCTTGTACCTTGTATTGCTTTTATTTACAGTTTTATCTTGTGCATTGCCCTTTCTTTTTCTTACACGTGTGAAATGTGGCCCCCTTTTCCACAGTTATGGCACTGATTGTCTCTGTAATAACAAACACTGTGTGATTTACTTTATCACACTCCATGCACTTCTTCTCAGGTACAGGTGAAAGTGACACTGCCTGTACTTTAAGTGAGCCACTCAGTTGCTGAGACTCTTTTGCCATAGTCTCCATGGACATTGCGATTTCCACTGCTTTTTGGTAGCTGAGGGACGTTTCTGTCAGCAGTCTCTTTTGAATTGATTTGCTGTCCAAACCACACACCAGCCGGTCACGTTGTGCATCTTGTATGTAAGTATGCGCCAAATTTACAGTGCTCCAACAGCTTCTTTAAAACTGCCACATATTGTGCTACCGTTTCCTCCTCTGCCTGGATTCGTTTGTGGAAACGATATCTCTCCGCTATAACAATGGGTTTAGGGGAAAAGTGTCTCTTCAGTGTGTCAATAATCTCTGCATACATCTTCTCACTGGGCTTTTCCGGAACAATCAGGCTGCGCGGTAACCCATACATTGTAGGCCCGGTAACACTGAGAAACACTGACGCTTTCTTTTCATCTTTGATTCCATTAGCAACCATAAAGTGTTCAAATCTCTCCACATATGTAGCCCACTGCTCTGCAGATTCATCAAAGGCATCAATATGACTAATGATAGCAGCCATTTCCTTAGCTCCTTGACTCACATCGGCGCCGTCTATCCTGAAGTTAGCTTCTTCCATTAGCCTATGCTAGCGTGGATGTCGTTGCCTCGGACATCAATAAATCCCACTCGTGAAAAGGCAAAACCGTACTCGTCGCTACTTTCTGTGATGTTTACCGGCAGTGTGGGCTCTCTATTACTACCACTTGTAGTTACCTTACTTACCACTACAAGTATAAATTGAGGAAGCCAGTCGTGATCTGAACATAGCTGCTTTATTTTTCTCTCAGTCCACGCAGGCAGTACCCTCTATTGTACAACACTGCCCTCTGGAGGTGTCCACCAAAATAGCCAATACATCACATGCACTTTTATCTGTTTGCGTTTTTATTAATGTCTCGGTGCCTCACAAAACAGGGGGTGTCCTACAGTGGCAGCACATTGCATGCAGAGGAAGGTAACTGACAAAAATGTCCCCTGGAGTTCACCTATAACAGCACAAAGGTTCCGGGGTGCAACCTGTTATGCATTCACATATTCCCAGTCTGTAACAATATATAGCTTGGAAACAATGGTACTGACAAAAAAAACAGGAGTTGGAGCTGGAGGTGACAGAGTTGAATAAAATTCTTACAGAAAGTGATTTGTAGGGACAGGGTTAGAAATGAGTTTATCAGAAGAACAGCTCCAGTTGAGAGGTATGCAGACAAAGTAACAGAGGCAAGGCTGAGATGCTTGGACATATGCAGAGGAGGGATAGTGGATATATTGGATGAAGGCTTTAAAAGATAGAGCTGTCAGGCAGGAGGAAAAGAGGAAGACTACACAAGATTCATGGCTGTAAAGGGACATGTTCAAAGTCATGCTCAAAGTCATGAAGTCCTTTGAGCGCCTGGTCCTGTCCCACCTCAAGTCCATCACCACCCCTCTCCTGGACCCGCTGCAGTTTGCCTACCGAGCCAACAGGTCTGTAGACGATGCAGTCAACCTGGCCCTCCACTCCATCCTGCAGCACCTGGACTCCCCGGGAACCTACGCCAGGATCCTGTTTGTGGACTTCAGCTCCGCATTCAACACCATCCGCCCCGCTCTGCTCCGGGACAAGCTGTCCCTGCTCAACGTGCCTGACTCCCTCTGCAGGTGGATCATCGACTTCCTGACGGACCGGAGGCAGCATGTGCGGCTGGGAAAGACTGTCTCAGACTATACTAGCATCAGCACCGGATCACCCCAGGGCTGTGTACTTTCCCCCCTACTCTTCTCCCTTTACACCAACTCCTGCACCTCCAGCCACCAGTCTGTCAAGTTGATCAAGTTTGCGGACGACACCACCCTCATCGGGCTCATCTCCAACGGCGACGAGTCCGCCTACAGGAGAGAGGTGGCCCAGCTGGCGTCCTGGTGCAGCAATAACAACCTGCAGCTGAACGCTCTGAAGACAGTGGAGATGATTGTAGACTTCAGGAAAGTCACTACTCCTCTGCCCCCCCTCACCCTCTCAGGCTCTCCCATCACCACTGCTGATTCCTTCCGCTTCCTAGGCACTACCATCACCAGGGACCTCAAATGGGAGCTGACCATCAGCTCACTCATCAAAAAAGCCCAGCAGAGGATGTTCTTCCTGCGGCAGCTGAGGAAGCTCAAGCTACCCACCAAGATGTTAGTGCAGTTCTACACAGCCATCATCGAGTCCATCCTCACCACCTCCATAACCGTGTGGTACGCAGGAGCCACTGCCAGGGACAGACTAAGGCTGCAGTGCGTCGTGCGCACTGCTGAGAAGGTGATCGGCTGCAAGCTCCCATCTCTCCAGGATCTGTACATCTCCAGGACCCGGAGGCGTGCTGGCCGGATCATAGCCGATCCCTCACACCCTGGTCATGTACTGTTTGCCCCCCTCCCCTCTGGTAGAAGACTTCGGTCCATCCAGACTAAAACCTCCCGTCACATGAACAGCTTCTTCCCCTCTGCCATTAGACTGCTGAACACTAAGTGACTCTCGTGCACCATGTACAGCAGCTCAACCAGACTCATGTCAATCATCACTGTTTTCTTCCTGCATTACCGACTGCACTATATAGTTCTCCACAGTATCTGCTGCTGGCTAATATATATTTTAACTGTTGACCAGTATCACTTAATCTTATCCTACACTTTATTACATGTATAGTTTATTTCTCTTATCTTATCATGTTTAATGTTGCAGCATTGTACCGAGACAAATTCCTAGTTTGTGTACTACATGAACAATGGCAATAAACCTGATTCTGATTCTGATTCTGATTCTGGAGAGGATTGGTGTTACAAGAGGATGCAAGGATCTGTAAAGACGTGGAATGAGCCCCATGTCCTCACCTTGATTTATAATTTATATTCCTTGTTTTCAGGACATGGACCCCCAGCCCTCGCCCTCACGTTGAGTTTGCATTTTGGGTTTTTCTGTACTTATTATTATTCATTATTATGTCTGCATTTGTGTTCTGTAGAATTTGTTCCATGCTTGGTTCTCAGTTCATTATTATTATTATTATTATTATTATTATTATCATCATCGTGATTGTGTGGGACCCACAGTAATGTTGAGGCATATTAGTGGACACCCCCCCCCCACACACACACACACATTTTTCATTGCTCTTTTGATGTGTTATTTTGTTATTTGTGGGGGTTCATGATGTTATTTTTCTGATAAGTGACTATACCTGTGCACCGGGCAAACCATCTGTAATATTTAGTAGGTTTATTTGTGTATAACCAGAGTGATGCTCATACAGGCACTTTGGGCAGTTGAGAGGTCCTTTAGGACACAGGAGGGCTTAAGCATCATTTGGGAAGTAGCCTGCAGGATGCAGCCATGTGTTATGCTGGACTGATGTGCTTGTATCTCTGTGTTTTCAGGTGAGCTGAAGTGGTTAAACAAGCTATAAAAGTAGTGGCAGAGGAGTAGAAATGTGTGTGTAAATGAGAAACCTACCAATAGTTTCTAATTTATATCAAGATGGCTCCTGTTGTAAGAAAGAGTGCTTCACCGTGTTAGCAGGACAGAATGACATAGTTTTCCAGTTATGGCCTACTAATATGCAGTTGCGTGTGTGTGTGTGTGTGTGTGCGCGCGTGCATGCGTGAGCTATTTTAGAACAAATGTTGTATATGTAGCCACAGGTACTGTGTTATGAATTACTGGGAACATATTTTATAAGCATGGTTGCACTGTATGGATTGTGAAGTAACATGTAAATGCCTGCGGGAGGGCTTAAGCATCATTCGGGAAGCAGCCTGCAGGATGCAGCCACATTACGTTATGCTGGACTGATGTGCTTGGATCTCTGTGTTTTCAGTGATAAAGAAAAGTAAAGTCCACCATTATTAAACTTCATGCATGCCTGGAAGTGGCTTTTGTCCAAGTGTGTAACAGTTGTCATGGTCTTGTCTCCCTTGCTCCCTCTGCGCATGAGTCATGTGTACCCCCTGTCTGTCATTGTCTGTGCAGGCCCACTCGTCCTGTTCTCCGCACCTGCAGCCACTTCCCTGCTGTCTCAGTTTGCCCCCAATTGTATCCATCTGGCCTGTGTTGTGCTGATTACTCGTTGTCTATACATGCCTGCATCAGTCTTCGTCAGTTGTGGCGTCCTTGTCAGTGTTTTGTGCATTACTGCGCTTCCTGCCTAGTATTATTCAGTAGTCCTGCTGGTGTATTTTCGGTCGTGTCTAATCCTGCTTTGCCGACTTCTGCCTGTTTTGTGTGTCCAGCTCATGAGCTGCATTTTGTTTTGTGACTTAAATAAATCTTGCCAACTGTCAGTTTCACGGGTGGGTCCTGCTTCAACACTCACCTTGACAATATCATCTGCAAGGAAGACAGATGATCCACTGTGGCGACCCTTAAAGGGAAGAAAAATATGGCGTTACATTTGTGCCTCACTTCTGAGCAAGGAAGTGGAGATTTTGAGCGAGGAATTATCGATTTTGAGCATAAAAACATGTTTTTTTGCAAGAACTTAAGATTACAAAGCTTGCGCTGACAATATGTTTTCCTCAGATTTCCTCTCTGCTTGCTTGTGATGTTTAATTGTGCTCCTCTTGCTGGCGAATTATGATTGGCTGGTTCTCCTGGAGGAAGAACCAGCCAATCACAATTCGCCCTGACTCCTGATTGGTTGAAATTGTGGCACATTCATAGCTCTGTGCCATGTCGAGCTGTTACAACTCGCTCTCGCCTGTCATCAACGCCAGCGGCGCGCACACCTGCGCCTCATCAGCCTCTGCCTATATAACTCCCTCTGCCTCGGCCTGGAGTCGTCTGCTCGTCTACGCTCCCAAATCTCCAGCGCTTGACCGTTTCGTCCTGACCAGCGCATCTCCTTGCAAGCACGTAAGCTGTATTATTCCTCTTACCTTCTCTCCAGCTTCTCCCCTGTGCACAGGTGGACCTCAAGGGCAGCGGACTTCCTCATCCTCGCCTCTCCCCATCGATTCTCTCTCCAGCACGCCGGGAGCGTACGGAAGCGCTGTCCTCCAGGCAGCATCAGCGTCGCCAACGCCAGCCACCATCTCATCTGCACATAAGCAGTACATTGTGGTTACTCCCTACGGGGTGTCTGACTGTAGCTAACTCCCTACTCTGCTCTGCCCTTAGGGTTGCCTGGCTGCACGGTGAACTGCTCTGCTCCCGACGCACTCTGTTCACCCACACCACATCCACACTTCCTCTCACGCATTCAGACATCACTGATTGTTTGAATAAAGCCTTAAATCTTCCCGAGCCTGTGTGTGTGTTCCCTGAGCCCGTCATTATGTCAGTACGACTCCAGCAAAGTGGCTCAGCGGACAGCGGGCTTGCACGCCGACTTTCCACCCTCGAGGCTCGGGTGGATTTAATCGCTCATCAGCAACAAGTGATTTTCAATGAACTCACCCAAATTATCCAATTATTAGGTCGCCTGAACCCTCCACCGGCCTTCCCTCCGGCTCCGGTTGGCGGGCCAGCTTCAGTCTCTTCCCCGGCTAGCTCAGCTAGCTCGGTACCGCTGACCTGACTCACTCCCATTCCTACCTCCGCGCGTTTCAGCAGTAAACTCGGTGAGGCTCGCGGGTTTCTTCTGCAATGTGAGTCGGTGTTCCAGCACGTCCCCTGGGATTTTCTTTCTGATCATAGCCGAATTGGGCATGTGGCTAATCTCCTGGAAGGGCGAGCGTTAGCTTGGGCCTACGCCGTCATGGCGAGGCCCAGCTACGCAAACCTGACCTACGCCCAGTTCGTGCAAGATTTTAAGGAGGTTTTTAACCACTTGGACCGAGATAACGTCCTAACCACCCGGCTGCTAAATCTCCGTCAGGGTAGCCGGTCGGCCGCCGACTACACTGTCGACTTCCGGGTGGTTGCGACGGAAGTCGGGTGGGGCGAAGCTGCGCTCTGCAGCATCTTCACCCGCAGCTTGAATTCGTCCTTACAGGACGAGCTGGCCTCCCGGGATATACCGGACCGGTTATTAGAATTAATTTCCCTTGCAATAAATTTAGATAATAGGCTGAGGGAACGGGCCGACGAGCGGAGGGCTTCTGGCCGCTCGAGCGGAGCTTCCGCCCGGGCCCCTCAGTCTCGCCCCCTGGCGTTACCCGCTCCGGGGTCCACCGACGACACTGAGGCAATGCTGATCGGACGGGCTAAACTTCTATCCGCGGAGAAACAGCGCCGTAGAGAGTTGGGCCTCTGTATGTATTGCGGGGGTGACCAGCACTCTGTGGAAGACTGTCCAATTCGGCCAAAAGGGGACGTCCGCGAGTCGCTGTAGGGGGCCTCGCGGACGCGTCCCATTCTAATCCCCTCACTAAATGCCTCCTCCCGGTTAGGTTCTGTCATAATCCCACGGGCCACGTCATACACGCACTGGTGGACTCGGGGGCGGAACAGAATTTCATTTTTCAAAGCCTGGTAACCCGTTTGGGCATCCCCTGCCAATTGCTGCCAGCCCCCATTAACCTGGTCACTCTTGCCCGTACACCTCTAGAGAGAGTCACTCATAGAACTAAACCGGTCCCAGTCATCGTCTCCGGCAACCACAGGGAGGACCTCAGCCTCTTCGTACTACCCACCTCGGCTTCACCTGTCATCCTGGGTTATCCCTGGCTGCGTCTTCATAATCCCACCTTCGACTGGCAGTCCGGCAGCGTCCTCTCCTGGAGCACCTTTTGCATGAGCACCTGCCTTCAGTCCGCTGCCTGTGCCCCGTCGGTGCCGCTCCCAGCTCCTGACTCTCCTCCTCCGGACCTCTCCTTGGTACCGCCGGAGTTTCATGACCTGGGCCCGGTCTTCAGTAAGTCCAAAGCACTGTCTGTTCCCCCCCACCGCCCCTACGACTGCGCTATAAACCTCCGCCCGGGGGCGCCCCTACCATCTGGCCGCCTCTACAGCCTGTTTGCCCCAGAGCGTGAGGCCATGGACGTTTATATTAAGGAGTCGCTCAGCCCAGGCATCATCCGGCCTTCCTCGTCCCCGGTTGGAGCCGGATTCTTCTTCGTGGGCAAGAACGACGGGTCCCTGCGGCCGTGTATCGACTTCTGGGCTCTCAATGACATCATAAAAAAGGACAAGTACACGCTGCCCCTGATGGACTTGGCCTTCAACTCCCTCCAGGGGGCCTACTGGTTCACCAAACTGGACCTGCGCAGTGCGTACCACCTTGTTCGGATCCGGGAGGGTGATGAATGGAAGACGGGGTTCCGGACGCCCAGCGGCCATTTCGAGTATCTGGTCATGCCGGTTGGGCTCACCAACGCTCCAGCCGTCTTCCAACGCCTCATCAACGACGTTCTTCGGGACTTCCTGGGGGTCTTCGTGTTCGTATATCTGGACGACATCCCGATCTTCTCCCAGACTCGGGAGGAGCATCAGGCCCATGTGAAGCGGGTCCTTCAGCGACTTCTGGAGAACAGGCTGTACGTTAAAGCAGAGAAGTGTGAGTTCTACACCAACCAAACTTCCTTCCTGGGTTTCGTCGTCGCTCACAACCAGGTTCTCCCCAACCCGGCTAAGGTCAAGGTGGTGGTGGAGTGGCCGCCCCCTCCTCCAGGAAGCAGGTGCAACAATTTCTCGACTTCGCCAATTTCTACCGCCGCTTCGTGCCGAAGTACAGCACCATCGCCGCTCCCCTGACTCACCTCACCTCCCACAAGGTGCCGTTCCAGTGGACCGAAGACGCAGCATCGGCCTTCGAGACCCTGAAGACGGAGTTCGCCTCCTCCCGGATCCTCACCCAGGTTGACCCGACACTCCAGTGCCTGGTCGAGGTGGACGCATCCGACACGGGGGTGGGGGCAGTGCTGTCCCAGTATTCACCTGCGGATGGGCAGGTGCGTCCCTGCGCCGCCTTCTTCCGGCGCCTCTCCCCTGCTGAACGAAATTACGACGTCGGTGACGGGGAGCTCCTGGCGGTGAAGCTCGCACTTCAGGAGTGGCGTCATTGGCTGGAGGGAGCAGCTCAGCCGTTTGTGGTCTGGACCGATCACAAGAACTTGGAGTACCTGAGGACGGCCAAGTGTCTGAATGCCCGCCAGGCGCGTTGGTCACTCTTTTTCGGACGCTTCAAGTTTACCATCACCTATCGCCCCGGTTCCAAGAATGGGAAACCAGATGCGCTGTCCAGACAGTTTGCCCCCGAAGACCCAGAGGCTCGGGACCACACCATCCTGCCCACCTCGTGCGTCGTGGGGGCCGTCTCATGGGGGATTAAGGCCAAGGTCCAGAAGGCACAGGAGGCGGAACCCGACCCTGGCGGCGGTCCGGTCGGGAGACTATTCGTTCCATCATCGGTCCGGGGCGACGTCATCCACTGGGCTCATACGGCTAAGTTCGCCTGTCACCTTGGCATCTCCCAGCTGGTGGAGCTCCTCCAACGGTCCTTTTGGTGGCCTGGTCTTAGGAGTGATGTCACCAACTACGTCCGTGCCTGTCCCCAGTGCGCAACGGGTAAGACCTCCACTTCCCCCTCAGCGGGTCTCCCCCACCCACTACCGGTCCCCGGGAGGCCCTGGTCCCATGTGGCTCTGGACTTCGTCACCGGCCTCCCCAAGTCTAACTCTTAAGACACCATCCTGACCATCGTCGACCAGTTCTCCAAGGCGGCCCATTTCGTGCCTCTCCACGGGCTCCCTTCGGCGCAAGAGACGGCCGACTTATTAATCCAACACGTAGTCACGTTGCACGGGATCCCGGTGGATGTCGTCTCGGATCGGGGGCCTCAGTTTGTGTCCAAGGTTTGGAAGTCCTTCTGCAACGCACTGGGGGCCACGGTGAGTCTGTCCTCCGGTCACCATCCTCAGTTGAACGGACAGTATGAGCGCACTAACCAGGAGCTGGAGGCAGCCTTACGCTGCATCACCTCTTCCAGCCCCTCTTCCTGGAGCACCTGCCTACCCTGGGTTGAGTACGCCCACAACTCGACCTTGTCCTCAGCCATCGGTATGTCCCCCTTCCGGGCGTCCCTGGGGTATGATCCGCCCTTGTTCCCCGAAGAGGAAGGTGAGGTGGCGGTCCCATCTGTCCAGGCACATTTGAGGCGCTGCCGGCGTATTTGGACCAAGACGCGCCAGGCGCTTTTACGCACAGCGGAGCGCAATTCTCGAGTCGCCAATTGCCACAGGAGGGCCGCTCCCAAGTATCAGGTGGGTCAGCAAGTATGGTTATCTACTAGAGATATTAAGCTGAAGGCTGAGAGGAGGAAGCTGGCACAGCGCTTCATCGACCCTTATCCCATAACTAAGATAATTAATCCGGTGGCTGTGCGTTTGGCTCCCCCCCCCACCTCCGGGTCTGCCCGATGTTTCACGTCTTCCATATTAAACCTGTTGTTTCTGCCCCTCTCTGTCCTCCTCCCAGAGCCCCTCCTCCCCCCAGGATGATCAACGGCGATCCGGCATGGGGGGTCACGGCCATCCTGGACGCCCGCCGCCGTGGCCGCGGTCTCCAGTACCTGGTGGACTGGGAGGGATATGGCCCTGAATGCAGATCCTGGGTGCCCCCGTCCTGGGTGCTGGATAAGAGCCTCATCACGGAGTTCCACCGGGCGCACCCAGGTAAGCCAGCTCTGGGAGGCGCTGCTCGGGGGGGGGGGGGGAGTACTGTTACATCTCGCTCTTGCCTGTCATCAGCGCCAGCGGCGCGCACACCTGCACCTCATCAGCCTCTGCCTATGCCTAGGGTTGCCTGGCTGCACGGCGAACTGCTCTGCTCCCGACGCACTCTGTTCACCCACACCACATCCACACTTCCTCTCACACATTCAAACATCACTGGTTGTTTGAATAAAGCCTTAAATCTTCCCAAGCCTGTGTGTGTGTTCCCTGAGCCCGTCATTATGTCACGAGCAAGCGCACAGGTAGAGTTGAGTGCAGTGCAAGGAGAGAGAGAAGTTGAGCAAGCAAGGGAGGACGCAAGCGGAGCACAATTAAACGCCACGAGTGAGCAGAGAGGAAATCTGAGGAAAATATATTGTAAGCGCGTGCTTTGTAATCCTAAGGTCTTGTAAAAAACATGTTTTGTGCTCAAAAGTGATAATTCCTCACTCAAAATCTCCACTTCCTTGCTCAGAAACGAGGCACAAATGTAATGCCATAGAAAAAAAGAAGAAAGTGTTTGAAGTGACACTCCGTCAAAAACCAAGGTTTTTTTTTTTCTTGTTAAAGGTGATATAGATAAGATTCTACCCACCTGGCTGGTAGGGGTCGCACTCACTGTTGACTCACTACAATCTCGTACAGGTTGCCAGGTAGAGAGATAAACAGCACTTTCTGGAGGCTAACTTCAATGCGTAATACAACAGCAAAATCAATACAAAAAGCTGTAAAACAACACATACGTCCTTGCAGATATCAACCATAGAGATAGAATAAATTAGAGTGTTCACGGCTAACATTTTGACAGCTAATAAGCGACTTTCACATCTCGGCTCGCACAAAGCATCATGGGAACATGGCTACCAAACACGCTCTATCGATACATTTAATTTATGGAAAGCTCCTTATCTACGAGCATATTGTATGCGTAGGGGTCTTCCCGGTTGTACCTGCAAACGCAAGGATGAACTAGTTGCACTTACGTACATTTGCGGCCACGTTGCAGAAATTGGCCAAAATGGCCCCCCTGTATGTACGCTGACATAGCAGATTTTTTGTTGTCAAAGGACCAAGCACCCTTACTTGCTAAGATAAGATAAGATAAGCCTTTATTAGTCCCACAACGGGGAAATTCCAGGATTGCAACAGCACAGGGATAGCAACACTCAGAGCAACAATCAGAAGGCAAGAAAAAAAAAACAAAAAAAAAAAACAAGCAAGAGCAGCTAATATACATATGTACATATTACTATAAAATATATATATACACACACACACACACACAGACACACAGTGCAGAGCATTGTAGCTGGATGGAATAAATATATGAATATATGAACACACAGTGCAGAGCATTGTAGCTAGATGGAATAAATATGTAAATATATAAACACCCACAGTACGGAGCATTGCAGCTAGGTGGAATAAATATGCAAGTATATAAACACACACAGTGCGGAGCAATGTAGCTAGATGGAATAATATGTAGATATATAAAAACACAGTGCGGAGCATTGTAGCTAGATGGAATAAATATATAGATATATAAATATAAACACACCCAGTGCTGAGCATTGTAGCTAGATGGAATAAATATATAGATATATAAATATAAACACACCCAGTGCAGAGCATTGTAGCTAGATGGAATAAATATGTAAATATATAAACACACACAGTGCAGAGCATTGTTGCTAGGTGGGATGAAACAGCATAACCGTCTATTTAGTTATCCTACATGGTATGATTATGTGCCCATACATATTCTCACCCTCCATAGCGACCGGTATGTTCCTAGTTGTATGCTAGACTCCAAAACAACTACAAAGAAGGTAAGCAAGTGGTTTGACAGCTCAGCTTTGGTTTTGTCATTTTGAGTAAATTTCACTACAACGCATAGCCTGCTTACTTAGATCTATAGGTTGATACTACTATAGTTTAAGTACCACACGTTTTCAATGATTTGCAACTTTATTTTATACCAGCCTACTTATCAATGGCCTTAATTACATGTGTGTGTAGAGCAAGCTTCATTACCAATATACAAAGAACTATATCCTAGATCCAGGCCTGCCTGTCCGTACCTACTACTTCAGGGTTTAGACTCGTGTCAGTTAGGCTAGAACTTGAACAATACACAACACTATTTAATTATAATATAGACTTACTGCTTTAATCCAACAATTATGTCCGTCTGGATCCTTCAGCTCCGTGGGGAATGTATATAACGTGAATGGTGGTGGACATGTACACACGCTGGTCCCGAAGTTACACGCATGTATGCTGCAAGTTTGCTTTTTCCACCGCTCTAGATGATGCATGCCGTTCCACACTTCACTATGGCACAATGTGCACCTGGCATAATGGCGATTTAAAGCTTGAAGCAGACTTTAAACGGCAATTGTTCAGGTGTGACAGTACTGTCTCTATACAAAAGCAAGGCAGCTACCGGAATGTTTGGTAGTGGTGAACTTTGAACTCACATAGTCCGCACATGCGCACTCGTAATGCGAAAGTCGCTTATTTGGGTGCCACTGGATAAAGTCCTCTTGACAGCCCTTGTAGGATTGTGATAATGGGACATGAAATAATGGTTTGTTGTATTTATTGTTATCATATAAGTAAGCTGGAACGTTATAAGTAATATGGAATGTTATGAAGACAAATTTTAATGAAAATGTCAAGATTCAAGGTTGATTTTATGGTTTTTGTTGTGTTAAGTTGCAGAATGGACCTTTTCACAAATACCGCCATCTTTGTTTCTAGTGGATATTTCATTTTTAGATATTACTTGTGAATATTTAGGCATTTCCAGCAGACAAGAAGACTCTGATTGTTGCAGAGAAATAATAAGAAAAAAATAATGTTGTGTGGCAGCCTCAAAAGTCACATTTAATGCTAAAGAACCTTATTTTGGAGGAGACGGGTGATGCACAACACTGTTTGACCAGCTGATCACCATCTGAGGATTAATAAAATAAGTGTGCTGGCATTAAAACTGCCATTAAAGGCAGAAGACAGACGGTGGGAACAAAATCCATGATGCGCGACATTGGGGTGAACTCAGGCTGACGAAAATAATTTGAATGAATGAATGAATGAATCTTTATTTTGGATAGATTAAAAGTAAAGATTAAAAGAAAGGAACAGAATAATACACCAAAGGGGGAAAAAAACATCTTACAAGGTCAAATTAAACAATAACTCCTCTGATCATACAGTTCAACATAAGTTATCCGAAATGGGTGATGGCTTCATGATGGCTGAAGCCGCAACATATATTGCCCACCCATATTCCATCCAAGAATTCAAAAGAAAAACAAAACAAGAGCAATTACAATTCAGAACAAAGCTAAGACAAAACATGACAAAAAACTAAGCAACAACACAGACTGGATATGACAATCCTTATGTGATTTTACATGTCATCTTGTATATATATTTGGAATATTTCTTACTTTAGTTTTTGTTTAAATTGTCCAAGCGTTGTACGTGATTTTAATTCAGGTCCAAAAGCATTCCACAATCTGACTCCTTGCACTGAGACACAGTGTTGCTTGGTGGTAGTTCTCACTGAAGGTTTTTGAAATATACATGTTCCTCTGAAATGATATTGTTTCTCCCTTATTTGGAACAACTTTTGAATATTTGCGGGCAGTGATAGATTCTTCACTTTAAACATTATTACTGCAGTTTTAAAGTCAACCAGATCTTTCAACTTGAGAGCTTTTAATTTAAGAAAAAGTGGGATTGTTGGTTCCCTGTAAGCAGCTTTGTTTATTATTCTAATAGCGCTCTTCTGGAGCATAAAGATTGGATACAGTATATGTTTGTTTTATATGTATTTCCCCATACTTCATTACAATATGTCTTGTATGGGAGTATTAATGAATGATACAAAGTATATAATGTGGGTTGATTCAGCAAATATTTCACTCTGTGTAGTATTGCAATTGATTTAGATATTTTACCTTTAATATAATTAATATGTGACATCCAACACAGTTTATTATCAATTATTACTCCAAGAAATTTAGTTTCAGATACCCTTTCAATCTCTTCACCATTTACACTGAGTTTAGATACTAAGTTGTTGTGATGATTGTTAAAAACTATAAATTTTGTCTTACTTAAATTTAGCGTTAATTTGTTTGAATCAAACCACAGTTTAAGCTTTCCTAATTCCTTTCTGAGTGTATCCAAAAGTTGTTCCAAATTGCTTCCACTGCATAATAAATTAGTGTCATCGGCAAACAATATTAAATCCATTTTTTCCGAAACTTTACATATATCATTTATATACATATTGAATAACAGTGGCCCCAAAACTGAACCCTATGGGACTCCACAGGTAACCTTCAGCAACTCTGAGTTTTTGTTACCAACACATACATACTGATATCTATTCTTTAAGTAACTACATAACCAGGACAGTGCTACCCCCCTAATACCACAATTTTGTAGTTTCTTTAATAGTAAATTATGAACCACTGTATCAAATGCTTTCTTAAGATCCAGGAATACCCCAACTGAATACTCTTTATTTTCAACGGCAGTTGATATTTTTTCTTTAAATTCCATTAGAGCAAATGCATTTGTCCTCTTGTGTCTGAACCCATATTGCTGCTCACACAATAAATTATTCTTCATTATGAAGTTGTCAGTTCTCACACAGAATATTTTTTCAAGTATCTTGGAAAATTGCAGCAATAGTGAAATTGGTCTATAGTTTGAAAATTCCCCTCTGTCACCCATCTTGTATATCGGAATTACTTCAGCTATTTTCATTGCATTGGGAAATACAGTATACCTGTTTGGAGAGACAGGTTACAGATATACGTCAGTGGCTTCACTAAGCATTCAGTGATAGTTTTGACTAAGAGCATGTCAATACCATCACAATCCGTAGATGTTTTACTTTTAAATGATTTAACAATTTCAATTACCTCTCTCTCGTCTGTGTTCTTTGTGAAAATGGAGTCTTTTATAGCAATGTTTTTGCTTATTGTATCACCTGTAGGTGCCGTAATGGGTATTTCTCGAGCCAAATTAGGACCAGTGTTAACAAAAAAGTTATTAACTTCATCTGCAGGTGAGACTGCATTCACACTCTGAGTTGCTTTATTATTTGTTTTTGAAAGATTGGTTGGGTAGCTTGTATTTCTGTTTTTATTTCCAAGAATATTGTTAAGTATTGTCCATGTATTTTTAATATTGTCTCTGTTTTTCTCCAGTTCTTTACTGTAATAGTCTCTTTTACTACATCTCATTATATATGTTAACTTATTTTTGTATGTTTTATACCGCTGCTCTGCTTCTTTTGTCCTTTTCTTTAGAAAAGCTTTATATAATGAATTTTTCTTTTTACATACCTTTTGTAATCCTTTGGTTAACCATGGCTTGTCAACAAATTTCTGTTTAAGCTTTTTCTTTACTAATGGACAATTTTTTTCATAAAGAGTGGTTACGATGTTCATGAATGTGTCATAGGCTTCATTTACATCTGATACATAGACTTTTGTCCAGTCTTGCTTCAGCAAGTCATCTTTAAAAGAACTGATTGCATTTTGTGATTTGTATCTGAAAGATTTTAAAGGGGTTTTTTTGTATTGGTCCCCATGTGGCCATGGATAAGTGCAAAGACTGGCAAATGGTCACTTATATCATTTATCAATAATCCACTTTCTATTTTCTTATCAATAATATTAACAAACAGGTTATCAATAAGTGTAGCAGTGTGAACTGTGATTCTACCGTGATGTGTTATTGTGGGATATAGACTCATACTGTACATAGAATTCATGAACTCTGTAATTACATTTTGTTGAAATGGATTTAGTAAATCAATATTGAAATCTCCACAAATTACAACCATTTTCTTACTAGTAATATTATTGTACAGCTCAACTAATTTGTCTCTGAATGTCTCAATGCAAGTTTCCAGCATTTTATATATACAAATTATAATTAGATTTTTTGTTTTATCTTGGTCAATCTCAACAATAACACATTCCAGAATCCCTGGTAGCGCAAAGGACATTCCATTTACAAGTTTACACCTATACAGGTCATCAGTATACAGTGCAACACCACCACCCTTTTTTTTAGATCTGTTAATATGAAACATCTGATATCCCTCTATTGCCATCAGAGGAGCCTGCTCTTCATTAAGCCAAGTTTCAGAAACTGCGATAGCTGTAAATTTTCTGTCTAGCTGTTTTAAATAGTCCTGAATCTGTGGAAAGATTTTGTTAAGACTTCTGCTGTTAAGTGTATTATTGATAGTTTACCATCTAATTGCACTTGACTTTTGAATTGCTTTTCAGTGTAATATTCACAATGATTATGAATATTATTGAAAAAGTGGTTATCAGGATCAATATCATTCTCCATCTCTTGTAGTTTATGTTCAGCATAATGGCATATTTTCAGAGTTTGAATTTCCTCACTCTGTGTCAAATGACTTCCTCCAACTGGGGATAATTGATGTCTACTCAAGTCAGTCATAAGTTTTTTGTTTTGTTTAGTTTTTTGTTTTTTTTTAAGTACATTGACATGGTATGTCACAAAAGAACTGTGACGTTTGCGGGATTCACACAAAGAAAGAGGAGCAAGATGGTTGTGACGAACAGGCTTTATTTACACACCACCAACCCCAACTACCTCTGAGCACAGAAAGGAGGGGAGGTCATCCTCCCAGACCTCCGTTTCAATCACGGTTACACACACACATGATACGTCTTGCCCTAATCCTGCCTATAAACACTGCTGGGTCATTATAACGCAGTTATAATGACACAGCAGTATAATAACTCAGTAATAACACATTTAATACACACACACAGTAACGTTTTCTACTGGCAAAGCATGCTGGGAAATCCTTGCCCCCCTTAACATGGCCCCGACGTTACACTGCCCTCCCCTGGACTGGTTTCTGTCCCCAGAAAATTCAAAGTCCACTTTCAGAAATCCAATGCGAGTCAGCCTGGTGCCGGGGCGGCATGCACGGGCCATCCAGTGTCCATCTGAGTCTCGGTCGGAGTATCTGGTTGGGGTAGGGTTCCGGTTTGGCCACCAGTGGGCGGATGGACACATCTGACAGCACACATCTGTAGGACCACGCACAGTCCCTTTCCTGGCAGCGGGAGTCCCATGCCCGCTCCGGCCGACTCCCACCGCTGCCAGGTCTCCTAGGCGGCCGCTGGCCCGCGTCCATACGTCCAGCCCTTGCCGCGCCTGGAAAATGGCTGGATCTTCGTCCTGCTTGCTCCGCTGTTGCGCGTCGCTGCTGCGCCGAGGGCCTCCGTGACATCATCAAAAAGGGAAGCATCTGCGGGTGGCGGTAGGACACACACAGTTCCTCCCCTGGCAGCGGGAGTCACGACTCCCACCGCTGCCAGGACCTCCCAGGCAGCTGCTGGCCCGCGTCCAGGCGTCCAGCCCCTGACGAGCCCGGGAAAAGACCGGATCTGTCTTGCTTGCTCCGCTGCTGCTGTACTCCAAAGGCCTCTGTGACGTCACCGCCGGGGGAAGCATCTGCAGGAGGCGGCCTTTTCTCCGTCCATGCCACCTCGCTCTAATTTAACGTCGGCAAGGGGCTAGTTTGTCGTGCGCTGCGTGCGGGGCAGTACCATGCGATGTACCCTGGCTCTTCGCAGCGGAAGCCCCCCTTCTTTGTGTCACCGCTGCTGTCTCCTCCGTGCACGCGCTGCCATGGTCTGCCGTAGCTCCTCCTCCCACTCGCTGTCAGCACGGCGGTTTCCTCCGGTGACCAGTCGTTCAGCGCGGCAGCCAACTCGACCTGGGCCAGGTGGTCATCCAACAGGTTCTCACCGTTGTAGCGGGGAATCTTGGCCCGCTGCCGGATGGATGGGACGGTCACCTCCTGGTCGATCGCCGCTCCTAATCACTCTGGAATCGCCAGCCCGTCCTGCCCTGAAAAGGGCGGGAAACAGGGCTGGTTTGATTTGCTCGGCCTGCTCTGCCTTGAAAAAAGCAGAGCAGTCCCGTCGGGTCCGCTGCTTCATCCATCGCGGTGAGCCACTCCAGGGGCCGGCATCTCAGCTCTACGCTCCGTTCCCAGCCGAGCGATGAACCGCTCTGGCCGCTGGACCTCCGCCTGGATCCTCATCTTGCTCCATCCCACTTCTGACACCAGTGTGACGTTTGCGGGATTCACACAAAGAAAGAGGAGCAAGATGGTTGTGACGAACAGGCTTTATTTACACACCACCAACCCCAACTACCTCTGAGCACAGAAAGGAGGGGAGGTCATCTCCATCTCCATTTCCTCCTTCTTTGGTGGCATTTTTACTGACTTGTTGATAATAAAACAATCTCTGCTGGTGTTGCCGGTATCCGATCCGACCAACCTCGAATTCAGCTAGGGCCTCAGCTAGCCCCCTCCGCTGCTAGTCCCGCTGCTTACCGCCGCTACAATTGAGCTCCTGTCCAGCCGGGGTGCTGGCAGCTCCTCCACTGAGCCCCGCCACCCACCGTCGCTGTAGTTGAGCTCCGATACTGCTCCTGTCCAGCTGGGGTCTCGGTAGTTCCTCCGCCGAGCCCTGCCGCTGTAACTGAGCTCCAATCCGGCTCTGAGCGACTGCTCCTCCACTGGTCCCCATCTCCTACCGCCGCTGTAGTTGAACTCCGATCCGGTTCCCTTCCAACTGTTGCCTTGGTTAGTTCCTCCGGCGAGCCCCAATCACAAGATTCTAAGAATCTGTGCAGGAGGCTCAGCCGTCATCTACCGGGCCGATGCCGGGTGAGTGAGACAAACCGGGGACAGAGTTGCTCCTTTGTATCGGTATTAGGTGCTACGACTAGCTATGGCGTTAGCGATAGCGATAGCGTTAGCTTAGCACATTAGCTTAGCCTCGTTCTACAACACACTCCACACCTCCTCTGGGGTGTGTGTAATTTAAATTTATACAGCCATGATATACAATGTAAATGAGCTCATCAGTTCAGTTACAGGCATTAGTGAAATAAGTGAATAAAGTGTTTTAAGTGTTAGTTGCCTGGTCATTTTAAAAGTATACATGTCAAACATAAGAATTTATATACATTTTAGAAGAAAGGAAATAATATCTCCCCCCCTCCCCTTCTCTCAGCTGTGCCCGCAGCTGTTCTGCACAGTTCTCCTGTGTGATATTATTCA
The DNA here is from genome assembly GCA_020510985.1 of Pholidichthys leucotaenia. Lineage (NCBI taxonomy): Eukaryota > Metazoa > Chordata > Actinopteri > Cichliformes > Pholidichthyidae > Pholidichthys > Pholidichthys leucotaenia. Next base: position 337,326,226 of record CM035841.1, read on the forward strand.
GAGCAGGAGTGAAAATACTTTCATGACTTGCTCTGTCGTACAGCATTCATACAGGTAAATTTATTTATTTAACCTGATATGGTGACTGCTACAGTTACTGCAGCTGTGCTGTGAGCACTGTGCCGCTGAGCCTGATGCGTTAGTGGAGTTAACCAGAAAATTCATGATGGATACCAGTTATTAATTAGTACGGTAACACTAGACTTAGTCAAAGAAATATCATCTTAGAATAGGCAAATTTACCACAATTTATCTTTGTAGAATTAATTTACCACAGTATTGACTGTGATGATCAGGCGAGCTTGCTCCCCCTCCCCTACTGTTCCTGTCTTCCCGGCTCCAGAGTAATCACCATACCTGTGTGATTGACACACTTGCTGCTTCCTGGTTTTCCAGCGTATTTAAGAGCCAGCATGTGAGAAGCTCACCGCTGGATCATTGGGTATTGCTGCCCAAACTATGCTGTAGTCTAGCGGTGGGCCCTGTTCTTTAATAGGTTCAATCTTTCCATTTCATACCGACCAGGGTCCCACAATACCAAGGCTGATGCCCTCTCTTGCCAGTTTTCCCCTGACTCCTCCTCCTCCATCTATTCCTCGACAGCTGCTGTATCTCCCCCAGAGACTATTCTCCCCTCCCCCCCTTTCTCAGGGCGCTATCGTGGGAGATTGAGCAGAGGGTCCGGCGGGCCCAGTCATCTGAACCCATCCCAGAGGGAGATCCGTCCAACCAGCTATATGTGCCCTCCATGCTGTGCAATGAGGTGATCAAGGGCGGCACACCAGCTTCTTTGCCTGCCATCCCAGCATTTCCCGGACCATTGAGCTACTTAGGAGAGTTTTGGTGGCCCCACACTCAGGAGGGATGTGCGGGAGTATGTTAAGGCCTATCACACCTGTGCCGCTAACAAGACGGACTCTTCCCCTCCAGCTGGCCTCCTCCATCCCCTCCCGGTGCCGAGTTGCCCGTGGTCCCACAGCGCTCTGGACTTTGTCACGGGCCTCTCTCCATCCCAGGGTAACACAGTCATACTCACCATCATCGACCATTTCTCCAAGGCCATCCATCTTGTCCCTCTTCCTAAACTGCCATCGGCTGCAGAAATGGCCGACCTATTGACTCAACATGTTTTCCGCCTGCATCGGTTCCCCATGGACATTGTCTCGGACCAGGGTCCACAGTTTAAATCTCAGGTGTGGAAGGCATTTTGTTGATTCCTGGGTGCTACAGCCAGCCTGACATCCGGATACCACCCACAGAGCAATGGTCAAGCCGAGCATGCTAATTAGTCCTTGGAGGCTACCCTGAGGTGTGCAACATCCTGCAATCCCACCACCTGGAGTTCCCACCTGACCTGGGTGGAGTACTCTCATAACTCTGCCATCTCCCCCGCCACTGGGCTGACACTATTCAAAGTCTCGATGGGCTACACTTCGCCTCTGCTGCCCATGGCGGAGAGGGGTCTCACCATTCCATCTGTGGAGGTTCACGCACACTGTTGCCGCCATCTGTGGAGGGCCACGAGAGCTGCCCTGCCGAGCAGAACCAACAGTACGCAAATTGCCGACGTGTGCCAGCACCAAAGTACACAGTGGGACGGAAGGTTTGGCTGCCAGCGAGCAGATTCCGCTGAAGGCGGAATCTCAGAAGTTGTCACCGCGCTAACTGGGCCCATTTCCCATCAAGCACATCATAAACGATGTAACTGTTCGGCTGGACCTTCCACCTTCGATGCAGATCCATCCCACCGTCCACGTCTCCCGCATCAAGCCCCTCTCCATCAGCTCTCTCTGCCCTCCTCCAGATCCCCCCTCCCCCCGGGTCATCGACGGTCAGACCACCTACACTGTGGAGAAAATTCTGGACGTCCGTCGACGGGGTCGTGGCTGCCAGTACCTGGTCCATTGGAAAGGGTACGGTCCGTAGGAGAGGTCCTGGATCCCGGGCTACCACATCCTGGATAAGCAGATGGTGCGGGTATTCCATCTAGCGCACCTGCGAAAGCCCAGTGGGATGCCAGGAGGCACCCCTTGAGGGGGGGCATTGTGATGATCAGGTGAGCGTGCTCCTCCTCCCCTCCTTTTTCTGTCTTCCCGGCTCCAGAGTAATCATCACACCTATGTGATTGACACACCTGCTGCTTCCTGGTTTTCCAGCATATTTAAGAGCCGGCGTGTGAGAAGCTCACCACTGGGTCGTTGAGTATTGCTGCCCAAACTACGCTCTAGTTATTGCTCTTTGGGTTGATCTGTGTTTCTCACTCCCGTGTCTTCTCCCTTTTCTCAGGTTTGCTGCCACTTCAGCGGTGTGTACTCCGGGGCTGATCATGCTCGCCTGACCCAAAGACACCAGACGTCCACCCAGGTCATCCATCTTCCCCGGTCTTCCCCTGGTTCCTCGCAGGAGTTCCCTGCCGGGCTCCTCTGCTCATCGTAGTAAGAGTGTTCTCCTTTTCTTATTCTCCTCTTGCGGAGGTTCTGCCTCTAATCATCTCTCTCTGCTCTCCTCCCGCCAGGCTGCATGCGCTCCAGTGGGCTCCTGTTTTTGTGTACAAATTTAAGTGTGTTTTTGTTTGCGCTTTTCTTTAGTTGTGCATTTTATTTAGGTTGGTGTATTTTGGGTTGTGGTTTCATTAAAGTGGTGTAACTTCTACCATCTGGGTCTGAGTGTCCGTTTGTTGTGGTAGCTCAGTGTTTGAGCCTCACTCTTGTATTGAATCATGACACTGACACTGGATATGTGACTTTCGGCACTCTGGTGCACAAAAAAAAGATGAAAACAGCATTCTTTCAAAGCTCTGAGCCCAATCACAACTGTATGAAAAATATTTAAAATTTCAGAAGCTAAAAGTGTAATTCAAATTTCTGCATCTGGTCGATTAGATTTTAGATTTTCTGCTTAAATCCACTGTTTTGGCTGCAGTGATATAAATGCATATGGAACATTTATAAAAGCTGTCTCTTTAATCTTTAGAGTAAATCATTAAAACACTCATCTAAATCTAACACAAGACTGTCACACGTGACTCTAGGGAGCCACGCAATAAGAGAGCCAAGGGCGAGCCAGTCAGTTGTGATGTTTATTAGTGACAGGGAGAAGGGATGAGGAAAGCACAAATGCTCATACATAGTAACATACGGGAGCAGTACAGCACCAGAGTTAACAACTGGCACCGGGCGAAGGGGTAACAGCATGAAAACTCACAGCGGGTACACTCACGGGTTTAGCAGCCAGAGAGCTGGCACTGGCATAGGGCTCCAGTACTCAGATACTCATATAAGGTGATACACCCAAGTGATACAATAAGCAGCAGCGGGCTAGCACCGGACAAGGGGGTACAGAGGCACAACAGCTCCTTACAGGGTAACACTTACAGGTAATGCTGCAGATGAGTCAAGGGCTGGAACCGGACGAAGGGACTCCAGCCTAGCAGTGCTTATGTCGCAGCCCCGAATGATCGAGGCTGCTCCTCTTTATACTCATTAGCAGCGCCCCAGCTGAAGAGGATTAATTGGCCCCAGCCGTCCCGTGACATTGACAGCTGGGAACCAGCTGAGGCGCTGCCCAATGAGAGGCAGGGATAAAAGGAGCATGGGCTGAGCGCCGAGCCGGCGTCTCACCCCATGGTGACAGAGCCTCCCCCTCACGGTCGGGCTCCCGAACGACCAGGAACATCCCAGCCCCCCACCCCCACCTAGGGTGGGCGGAAGGGAGGCAGGACCGGAGGGGAAGATGCAAAGGGAAGGACAAAAAAAAAAACAATAGACCAATGAAGGGCAGCAGGGCAGAGAAAAAAAAAAACCCAAATACAATACCCTACATCACAGGGAAAAAGATTAACCCAGAGCACAGTTGGGGAGAAAACTGAGTTAGGACACAGGTAGGGAAAATACTAAATATGACTACAGACAACACACAAATAACGTGTAGATCGGGGCAAAGAAAGAAAACCAAAAACCCACCAAAAAGGTGGCAGGAATGAATAAAGCAATCACAGAGTATGGTTAAGGGGAACAAAACACACTACTCCATAATGCACCAACGAGACAAAGGTCAGGACAAAAAATGATGAAAAACGCTGTGCATGGACAATAAAGAAAACAAAATACACAGCACTGAATATATAAAAGATCACCTAAAGAAACAAGAGGTGACAAGGACAAATGGGTAATAATGAAGTACGGTTAAGTGGGAACGAAACACATTACTTCAAACAATAACACACACAGTCAATGTTAAAGTCGGGGCTAGGGAAGGCCCCCCACGAGGATAATAAGACAGAATGGGGTGATCACAGAGTATGGTTGAACAGGAAACCACACACACACTCCATGATGCACCGACAAGGCCAAGGCTAAGGTAAGGATGAATGAAAACGCTGAGTAAAGATAAGAAAATGCAATACATAAGGTGAGTCACCAAGAGGAAAAAAGGTGACAGGGTAACAGGATAATGATAAGATAAAAATGCTGAGTATGGTTAATAAAAAAAACACAACACACAGCACAAAAACACATATTCCCCTAATAGACAAAGAAACTACACCCGAGTGACCTCAATAATAATAAAAGAAGTAAAGGACACCCGAGGAGACAGCAGGCAGAGTCCAAAACGGCCGGAATTGTTCTGGTAATCTCCCCGCCCATTGTCCAGTTGGCAACCCGGGGAAGAGACAATGTTCGGGCGGCCAAGTCCAAACCCAAGTTCCAAGAAACTAGGCCACCGGTAGCCGTGCCAGGCCACCCGGCAACAATACAGTTCGTCGGGAGGTTGGACCAGCTCGCCGAACCAGAAGACTTGCAGGTCGAGCCGTCGACCCGCGTCACTCAACCACCAGGACCGTTGAGACGGGCAAAGGGTCAGAGCGGACCCCGGAGGAAGAGGCTTAGGGGAGAGCCGATGATGAGGTAGACGAGCGTCAGGCTGCAGGGGAACAGCCACCTCCCCACCGGACCTGGACAACACTGGGGTGGCACCCGCGTCGGACCCCGATTGGGTCTTAGGCGAACCCACGCTGAACGCCGCTGGAGCAGCACCCGCGTCGGACCCCGATTGGGTCTCGGGCGAATCCACGTCGAGCACCGCTGGAGCAGCACCCACGACGGACCCCGACTGGGTCGGCACCGCACCAGAACCGACCACCAACACTGAACCTGGACCCCACAGCACCACGAGGAATGGCAACTCCTCGCCGGCGACCCTGGAAGAAGGCTCAGAGGAGAAAACAGAACCGGGGTCAGGATCACCGGCAGCGCCAGAACCCGGCGGAACGAGCTCGGATGCAGCGGGCGGCTGCACCCGGCTCATCCCCCCTAGAGACAGGCTAAAGTGCTCCGAGAAATAGAGGGAGAAAAGAGAGAGGAGCACTCACCTGATCTCGGGTTCCGACGCCGTCCAGGACTGCGAAGATCCAGGATCCGTTGTCCGGAGGTCGTTGTCAGGCTCCCATTCGGCTGCGTCGGGCCCCGCAGCCAGGACGATGGTCAGCGCAGCTTGAGGTTCCTCCAGCGCAGATAGCCACGCCGACAGTCCACGCAGCGTGATGGTAGGAGAACCTCGTCCTGCTGGACCGAACCGCACCTCCGTGGAGACCCGGGGACGCTTGGTCATCGGCGCAGACTCCACACAGCAGTCGGTCTTCCTCCTCCGCCCACAACGTAGCTGCGGAACCGCAGGCCCTCTTCTCGTCCCACCACGTTGACCCGGAGCCGGGGAGCGCTCGGCGGAGAGAGACACAGAGGATGCAGGATTAAAGGCACAGGTTACAGCAGGTGGTGGGAGTTCAGGGAGCTGCGAACCCCGAACTCCACCTCCAGGAGTGTGACAGAGCAAATCATTAAATTGATGTAAATAAACTGAGACTTGCCTGCCTCCTGGAGGTTGGGTGGAGCCTGCTGCGGTGAACATTGCTTCCTCCTCTCCCCGCCAGGCGATAACGGAGGACCCCCTGGGAAATCGTCTGGGGACCGCTCGCGTTGTCTCCAGGAGAGGGCTCACCAGGCCGGGATTCCAGGCGCACACAGCAGTCGGGGAGCGCGTCAAGGAGGAGGGGGTAACAGCCGGGGTGAGCCAGCCCGAATGCCCTGGAGTGACAGTGGGGGAATGAGGCTCAGGGAACGAGGCTGTAAAATCTCCACACTGACGAGGCGAAAAGGTGACAGCTGCGTGGGAGGAGAGGTCCTGGTGGAAGCCCAGAACTGGATCCGGACGGGGTTCATGCTGAGGTGACGTGGCGAAGTGATGACGGCTATTCCCAGTGGACGAAGCGAGGGGGGAACCCAGGAATCGCCGCTCCTGAGCAGAGACTGAGGCGAGGAAGGCGTTGAGCTCGGGAAAGCTTCGCTGCCCTGGGGTCCTCTCCATCAATCTCACTGCCGCCGCCACATGCCTGCAGATGGTGAATGGATGCACAGCGGGAATCGCGTCAGCCGCTCGGTCCCAGACGTAACTGCTGTCAGCTGCGGCTCCATGGGAGGAATCCCGAGTGACGTGGTGCAGAACGGGGGAAGCCCTCTGGGTGGCGCGAACTCCCGTGCTGGAATGGCAGCAGGAACAGGGTCCCGAAGCGGGGGGCAACGTCATCCACTTCGGCGTTCTGCCGGGGTTTCCATCCAACCCGCGGAGCTTCTCTCGCTGTGTGTCCATGGCGTCAATCCTGGCACTGACCTCGAGATGGAATAAGGAGCGAGTGTAACTGTCCAGGAGATCCTCAGCACGGCCCGGATGCCAGCGTCTCGCGTTGGAGGCGTCGTGCAGGGTGAAGAGCGTCCTGTCGACAGCCCCCGGGATGGACCTCAGCTCGTCGCCCTAGCGTCGGAGGTGACTCCTGGGAAACGGCATGCTAACGGCGCTAACACCCGGACAGGAAGGTACAAGTCCAAACCATTTACGGCCGCAGGCAACTCGTTCTGGCTGCGACATACTGTCACACGTGGCTCTAGGGAGCTACGCAATAAGAGAGCCAAAGGCGAGCCAGTCAGTTGTGATGTTTATTAGTGACAGGGGGAAGGGATGAGGAAAGCACAAATGCTCATACATAGTAATATACGCAAGCAGTACAGCACCAGAGTTAACAATTGGCACCGGGCGAAGGGGTAACAGCATGAAAACTCACAGCGGGTACACTCACGGGTTTAGCAGCCAGAGAGCTGGCACTGACATAGGGCTCCAGTACTCAGATACTCATATAAGGTGATACACCCAAGTGATACAATAAGCAGCAGCGGGCTAGCACCAGACAAGGGGGTACAGAGGCACAACAGCTCCTTACAGGGTAACACTTACAGGTAATGCTGCAGATGAGTCAAGGGCTGGAACCGGACGAAGGGACTCCAGCCTAGCAGTGCTTATGTCGCAGCCCAGAATGATCGAGGCTGCTCCTCTTTATACTCATTAGCAGCGCCCCAGCTGAAGAGGATTAATTGGCCCCAGCCGTCCCGTGACATTGACAGCTGGGAACCAGCTGAGGCGCTGCCCAATGAGAGGCAGGGATAAAAGGAGCATGGGCTGAGCGCCGAGCCGGCGTCTCACCCCATGGTGACAAAGACAAACTGATCACTGCTCAATATAACCTGAGGATATATTGCGCAATATAACTTCAATATAAGGATGCACTGCTCAATATAACCTGATATGATCAAATAATTCTGCGCTGCATCAGATCTGTCATGAGATTTGAGTACGCATGATGACGTTCAGATTGATAAATACCGAACTTTGCATTGAATTGGTGTAAGACCATTTTTCTGTTAGATAAATTAGGATCATTGTTTTTAAGTTATAATCTTGTAAATCTATGTTTATGGTAATACATACAGTGGATATAAAAAGTCTACACACCCCTGTTCAAATCCCAGGTTTTTGTGATGTAAAAAAAGAGACTAAGATAAATCATTTCAAAACTTTTTCCACCATTAATGTGACCTATAACCTGGACAACCCAATTGAAAACAAACTGAAATCTTTTAATGGAAAAAGTAAAAAACTTACAATAACCTGGTTGCATAAATATGCACACCCTTAAACTAATACTTTGTTGCAGTACCTTTGGCTTTTATTACAGCACTCAGTCTTTTTGGGTAGGAGTCTATCAGCGTGGCACATCTTAATGTGGCAATATTTACCCACTCTTCTTTGCAAAAATGCTCTAAATCTGTCAGACTGCAAGGGCATCTCCTGTGCACAGCCCTCTTCAGATCACCCCACAGATGTTTGATCGGATTCAGGTCTGGACTCTGACTGCCATTCCATAGCCTTAATCTTCTTCTGGTGAAGCCATTCTTTTGTTGATTTGGTTGTGTGCTTTGGGTCATTGTCATGCTGAAAGATGAAGTTCCTCTTCATATTCAGCTTTCTAGCTGAAACCTGAAGGTTTTTTGCCAACACTGACTGATATTTGGAACTGTTCATAATTCCCTCCACCTTGACGAAGGCCCCAGTTCCAGCTGAAGAAAACAGCCCCAAAGCATAATGGTACCACCACAATGCTTCACCGTAGGTATGGTATGCTTTTGGTGATGAGCAGTGTTGGGTTTGCGCCAAATAAACCTTTTGGAATTATGGCCAAAAACTTGAACCTTGGTTTCATCAGCCCACAACACATTTTCCCACATGCGTTTGGGAGATTTCAAATGTGTTTTGCAAAGTATAGCCAGGCTTGGATGTTTTTCTTCGTAAGCTAAGGCTTCCGTCTTGCCACCCTAGACGTGAGATTGTTGTCACATGTACTAAACAGCCAGTACTTGCCAGAAATTCCTGCAGCTCCTTCAATGTTACTGTCAGCCTCTTGGCAGCCTCCCTGACCAGTTTTCTTCTCGTCTTTTCATCAATTTTGGAGGGATGTCCAGTTCTTGGTAATGTCACTGTTGTGCCATATTTTCTCCACTTTATGATGACTGTCTTCACTGTGTTCCATGGTATATTTAATGCCTTGGAAATTCTTTTGTACCTTTCTCTTGACTGATACCTTTGAACAATGAGATCCTTCTGATGCTTTGGAAGCTCTCTGCGGACCATGGCTTGTGCTGTAAGATGTGACCACAAAAATGTCAGGAAAAGCCTACTTGAACAGCTGAACTTTATTTGGGGCTAATCAGAGGCACTATAAATGGTAGCAGGTGTGTGCTGACTCCCATTAACATGAGTTTGAATTAGGGATGAGCCGATCCGATCCACGGTATCGGTATCAGGTCCGATCCAGGCAAAATGGCTGGATTGGTGTCGGTAAGGAATAAAAGTAATTTACCAATCCGATACATTAATATTATTAAAATGAAGGTGCGTTCCTGTTCTCAGCCACGCTGCGCACAGCTTCTGTAATCAGAGGCAACAAGCGTTACATCACTGGAGTCTGTCTGTGAGATTCGCCTAAGTATGTTGCTGTGTGGTAGCAGCATTTACAATTTTACACCACTAACTTGATAAAACACTTGCAAAAATATCACGGCAAAGGATTATACTGAATTGCGTCATATATTTATTCCATCCAGCTACAATGCTCTGCACTGTGTGTCTGTGTGTGTGTATATATATATTTTATAGTAATATGTACATATGTATATTAGCTGCTCTTGCTGCTCTTGCTTGCTTGTGTTTTTTCTTGCCTTCTGATTGTTGCTCTGAGTGTTGCTATCCCTGTGCTGTTGCAATCCTGGAATTTCCCCGTTGTGGGACTAATAAAGGCTTATCTTATCTTATCTTATCTTAACTGTGCAGAAAGATGCATGTTCTGCAGCAGCAGCCACTGTTTTTCCAGCTCAGGAGGCTGGGCACTAAAAGTGAAACCTAAAAAAAACAAAAAAAAAACCAGAACATAAAAACCAGACTGGAGCATACCTTTTGAGGAATACAGTTGAGGAGAGGTAGGTGACAGAAACATAAATAGCATTTTTTTTTTTTTTGTATTTTGTATACTTTATTAATCCCAGAGGGTGCAAGGCTACATGAACACAAAATGGAGCAGGAATGACTTTAAAATAAGAGCAAAACTAAAATCTAAATTTCATTCCAGTCCGTTGATTTTTTGTTCTTAAATTTACTCACAGTCTCGATAATTTCCTTTTCAGTAACTGCACCCAAAAAGATTGTGTTTGGGTTTCTATCCTCTATTTCATTCACAGACCCACTGAGGTTTGTTTCTGGAGTCACTATTGATTTTGCCAATTCAGGACCAACGTTTACAAAAAATTTATTGAAACCACTGACCACATCTTCCATATTATTAATCAAACTGTCGTTTTCGATAAAATATTCTGGATAATTTGCATACTTAGGACGATTACTAATAATCCCCTTGAGTACTTGCCATATTCCTCTTATGTTATTTTTGTTATCCTCTAGTATTCTGTTGTAATATTCTTTCTTACAGGTCCTCATTATAGTGGTAAGCTTATTTTTATATCTTTTATATTTGATCTCAGCTTCCACTGTTCTGCATTTAATGAATTGTTTATATAATGTATTCTTCTTTTTACATGCATTTATTAACCCCTTGGTGATCCAAGGAATATTTTTTTGTTGTTGTCTGTCACTGTATTGTTTTATAGGACAGTATTTATTGTACAATGATTGAAATATTTGTAAAAATTTATCATATGCTCCATTTATGTCATTTTCATCATAAACTGTCTTCCAATCTTGTATTAATAATTCCTTTGTCAGTAAATACATTGATTCTTCGGTTCTTATTCTTTTATATTTAATATTTTTGGTATACTTTTTCTTCCTATAATCACATTGATAGACAACAAAAATCAGCAGGTGGTCGCTGATATCATTCAATAAAAGCCCACTCCTGATATTATTTTCCATAATGTTTGTGAATATGTTATCTATTAGTGTGGCACTGTGCGACGTGATTCTGCTAGGTCCGGTAATTGTTGGATGTAAGCCCATACTGTACATTGTGTTGATAAATTCTTCTGTCAAACTATGTTGTTTTGAGTTCATCAGATCTATATTTAAATCACCACAGATGAACATAACTTAAGATAAGATAAGATAAGCCTTTATTAGTCCCACAACGGGGAAATTCCAGGATTGCAACAGCACAGGGATAGCAACACTCAGAGCAACAATCAGAAGGCAAGAAAAAAAACAAGCAAGCAAGAGCAGCTAATAAACATATGTACATATTACTATAAAATATATATATATACACACACACACAGACACACAGTGCAGAGCATTGTAGCTGGATGGAATAAATATATGAATATATGAACACACAGTGCAGAGCATTGTAGCTAGATGGAATAAATATGTAAATATATAAACACCCACAGTACGGAGCATTGCAGCTAGGTGGAATAAATATGCAAGTATATAAACACACACAGTGCGGAGCAATGTAACTAGATGGAATAATATGTAGATATATAAATATATAAACACCCACAGTACGGAGCATTGTAGCTAGATGGAATACTTTATGAGTTAGTTTTGCATACATTTTTTCCATCCAGTCCTTAAATAAGTCAATGTTTGATCCAGGTGTTCTATATACACAGCTCACTACTACATTCTTCACATTGTCCAGACAGATTTCTATTGTAATACATTCAAATAAATCATCCACAGTTACTGACAGATTTTCAACAACCTTGTATTGCAAGCTCTTGTCAACATAAATTGCAACTCCTCCTCCTTTTTTCACTTTTCTATTTATATAATTTAATTCATAGCCATCCATGGTAAAATCCACTCCTTTCTCTTCACTGAGCCACGTCTCTGATATTGCCACAATATTGAATGGCTCTTTAAACTGATTTAAATAATCTTTAATGTTATTAAAGTTTGCATAGAGACTTCTGCTGTTGAAGTGGATCATAGAAATATTGAAATCAGATGTGCCAAAATGAATATACTTCCACGTCTTCTATACCTTTTCCAAACAATACCGGTAGAACCTCCCAAAAAAACATGGCAGGAGCTGGACAGAAGACTCTCAAGATTCATATGGCAGGGCAAGAGACCTAGAATCAGATATAGAACCTTACAGCTAAACAAAGACAAAGGTGGGCTCGCGCTGCCAAATATCAGGGACTATTTTATAGCTGCACAAATTAAAACTTTAGTAGAGATATGTAACCCAGTCTACACTGCACAATGGAAGGAGATGGAATGCCAAATAACAAGTGACATCCCCCTACAGGCGATAATAGGGAACAATGCCTTACCTAAACTCTTGAATAACACTAACCCGTGGATAGAGACCCCGCTAAAAATTTGGTTTAAGATAGTCAGAGAGAATCAAGCTAAAGAGCCCTATCGACTTCTGCAATGGATTGCCTATGATCAAGACTTTACCCCCAATAAAACAGACACTAGATTTAAAGAGTGGAAAGAGAAAGGGCTGATAAAATATTACGATTTTTTTAAGGGGCAAACTTTAAGAAGTTTTGAAGATTTGAAAAAACAAGGTCTAATAAATCAAGATCTTTACAGGTTCTTTCAGCTTATAAGATAAGATAAGATAAGATAAGCCTTTATTAGTCCCACAACGGGGAAATTCCAGGATTGCAACAGCACAGGGATAGCAACACTCAGAGCAACAATCAGAAGGCAAGAAAAAAAACAAGCAAGCAAGAGCAGCTAATATACATATGTACATATTACTATAAAATATATATATACACACACACACACAGACACACAGTGCAGAGCATTGTAGCTGGATGGAATAAATATATGAATATATGAACACACAGTGCAGAGCATTGTAGCTAGATGGAATAAATATGTAAATATATAAACACCCACAGTACGGAGCATTGCAGCTAGGTGGAATAAATATGCAAGTATATAAACACACACAGTGCGGAGCAATGTAGCTAGATGGAATAATATGTAGATATATAAAAACACAGTGCGGAGCATTGTAGCTAGATGGAATAAATATATAGATATATAAATATAAACACACCCAGTGCTGAGCATTGTAGCTAGATGGAATAAATATGTAAATATATAAACACACACAGTGCAGAGCATTGTTGCTAGGTGGGATGAAACAGCATAACCGTCTATTTAGTTATCCTACATGGTATGATTATGTGCCCATACATATTCTCACCCTCCATAGCGACCGGTATGTTCCTAGTTGTATGCCAGAGAGGACCATTGTGTAAGTCTACTGCATCTTTTGCATTCAAAAAAACTATTAGTTTGTTATGTCTTTTTGCTATCTCTGCGAGCAGCCCTGCTTAGGTTGTACATTCTGACAGCCGTTGGTAGGAAGGACCTACGAAACCTCTCGGTTGTGCACCTGGGATGATGTAGTCTGCTGCTAAATGAGCTCCTCAGTGCATCCAGTATGTCCTGCATAGGGTGGAACTCGGACTCCAGCAGAGATGACAGTTTAGCCACCGTCCTTCTCTCTCCTATCTCCTCCATCGGATCAAGGCGCTGCCCCAGGACAGAGCTAGCTTTCTTGATCAGTTTGTTCAGTCTCTTCCTATCGGCTGCAGTAATGCCACTGCCCCAGCAGACCACTCCAAAAGTGATGGCTGATGCCACCACCGTGTCATAGAATGACTTCAGCAGCGCCCCTTGTACACCAAAAGACCTGAGTCTCCTCAGCAGGAACAGCCTGCGCTGTCCCTTCTTGTAGAGTGCGTCAGTATTGTGTGACCAGTCTAGTTTATTGTTCAGATGAATACCCAGGTACTTATAGGATGTCACCATCTCGATGTCTGTTCCCTGTATATTTACTGGTGCTGTGAGGGGCTGCCCATGCCTGCGGCAGTCCACCACCAGCTCCTTAGTTTTCCTCACGTTGATCTGGAGGCAGTTCCGATGGCACCAGTCCACAAAGTCCTGGATAAGCCCTCTGTACTCAGCTTCATCTCCGTTGGAGATGAGACCAACGATCGCAGAGTCATCAGAGAACTTCTGTAGATGGCAATGTGTTGTGTTGTGTGAGAAGTCCGCAGTATAAAGAGTGAACAGGAAGGGAGCCAGCACCGTTCCCTGGGGGGCCCCCGTGCTACTGATGATCGTGTCGGAAACACAGTCCCGGGTTCTCACAAACTGAGGCCGGTTCGTGAGGTAGTCCAGGATCCATGATGACAGGTGCTGGTCCACCCCTGCGCGCAGCAGCTTGTCCTTCAGGATCATCGGTTGGATGGTGTTGAAAGCACTGGAGAAGTCAAAGAACATGATCCTCACCATATTCCCGGGCTTCTCCAGGTGGGACAGAGAACGGTGAAAGAGGAAGATCACCGCATCCTCCACCCCAATGCCATGCTGGTAGGCGAACTGGAGTGGATCCATCGCTGGTTCCACCAGGGGGCGGAGATGAGCAAGGAGCAGTCTCTCCAGGGTCTTCATCAAGTGGGACGTCAAGGCCACTGGTCTGTAGCTGTTCAGGTCTTTGGGGTGGGAAGTTTTTGGTACAGGTACCACACAAGATGTTTTCCACAGCTGTGGTACCCTCCCCAGTTTCAGGCTCATGTTGAAGATATACGTCACAATCCCACACAGCTGGTCTGCACAGGACTTGAGGAGCTTTGCGCTGATGCCGTCCGGTCCCGACGCCTTCCTCGCCTTGATCTTCCTCAGCCCCGTCCTCACCTGGGTCTTGGTCAGGGTCAGGATGGGGGGCTGTGTGTTGGGAGTGGGGGGGGTGTCGGTGGAGTGGGGAGTGGGCAGCAGGACTTGATTTCTTAGAGGCAGCAGTGGTTGTTGTGCAGACAGGGGGGAGGGCGGTTGGTCAAATCTATTGAAAAACAGATTCAGGTTGTTCGCCCACTCCCTGCCCCCCCGTGGCCTGGGGGGAGGTATTCTGGAGCCCCGAGATGGTTTTGAGGTTTCTCCAGACCCCGCTGATGTCGCTCTGTTGCAGCTTGTCCTCCATCTTCTTCCTGAAGCTGTCCTTGCCTTCTCTGATCTTTCTCCTCAGCTCCCTCTGTACGGACTTCAGCATCTCCCTGTTCCCCGACCTGAAGATCCTCTTCTTCTCTCTCAGAAGTGTTTTTATCTCAGGGTTGATCCAGGGTTTGTTGTTTGAGTGACGCCGTATGGTCTTGGTGGGAACGGATTTGTCCACACAGAAGCTGAGGTAGCCCGTGAAGGTGTGAATGAGGCCATCGATGTCCTCACCATGTGGATCGCAGAGCTGCTTCCAGGCAGTGGCTTCAAAACAGTCCTTTAGAGTGTCCATTGTCTCCTCAGACCATAACTCCACAGTGTGCATGGCCGGAGGTTGTCTGTGCACTAGGGGTTTGTACACCGGTCGGAGATGAACCAAGTTGTGATCCGATCTCCCAAGTGGGGGGAGTTGTGATGAGGTGTACGCCTCCTTAGTGTTTGCGTAGAACAAATCCAGTGTTTTATTGTCTCTAGTGTGGCATGTGACATACTGGGTGAAAGTGGGCAGAATGGGAGACAGTGAAACGTGGTTGAAATCGCCTGAGATGAGGAGAAGAGCATCTGGGTGTTCTGTCTACAGCCTGCTGGTTACTGAATGGATGACGTCACGCGCTGTCCCAGCGTTCGCCGTCGGATTTGCATAAACAACAATGCACATCACGTGTGAGTGTTCTCTCGGGAGATATGTAGGCCTCATGCTAACAGCTAGCAACTCAATATCTTTGCTGCAGTGTCGTTGTTTAACAGTGATATGTCCCGGTCTGCACCAGTTGTTGTTAACATACATTATCACTCCACCGCCCCTAGTTTTGCCACTCTCTGGTGTTCGGTCAGCTCGTATCATGTGAAAACCCTCCAGCTCAATGTTAGCATCTGCTGCTAGTTCAGTTAGCCACGTCTCAGTAAACAAAAGGAGAGAGCACTCCCGGTAAGTGCTATCATAACGGGAGATAGCCGCTAGCTCATCTAACTTTCCCAGTATCGACCGTACATTTCCCATGACAACAGATGGAAGGGAGGGTCTGTACCTTATATTTTTTGTCCTCCGCCTTACTCCAGCCCGGCAGCCGCGACGCTTTCGCCTCAATTCTCTCGGTATGTCGAGTTTTTCCAGTGGGACCGGGTAGCGGTTAAATGCTAGCAGCTCTTCCCTGTTGTATCGTATCCTGCTATAAACAGTGGCTCCGTCCACCGGCTCAGGAGACATTTGGGACGATCTGTGTGTCCGTGATATAAGTGGGGTGAAAAAAAAGTGATCAAAAGAGACACCACATAAACAATATACTTAAAAAGGAGGATTTGGAAAGGGCCCAGTCAGGTGTTCTGAAGGTCTTCTTAATGGCATATAAAGGGATCCCAGGGATCAGATACATTTCTAAAATATAATTCAATTCAATTCAATTCAACTTTATTTATATAGCGCCATTTCACAACAACAGTCATCTCATAGCACTATCAACTGAAGGGGGGACCCCCACAGTTGCAGAAAGACCCCAGCAATCAGGCGATCCCCTGTGAGCAAGCACTTGGCGACGGTGGAGAGGAAAAACTCCCTTTTAACAGGAAGAAACCTCCAGCAGAACCAGGCTCAGGGAGGGGCAGTCATCTGCTGCGACTGGCTGGGGGGTGAGGGGATAGAGAAGAAGAAAAGAACAGACATGTAGAGAGCAAACAGCACGATGGGGACTCAATCTATGGGAGAGAACAAACAAATGTTAATGACCAGCAAAAAAAAAAAAAAAAAAAAAAAAAAAAAATTATACCAAGGTCTTCAAGACTTAAAAGGAGACAACACATCATATATAAAAGAGAGATGGGAAAAAGAGGGGAATTTCACTTTACAATTGGAAATATGGGAAAAGCTAAATAAACAGCAATGGAAAAGTACCTCATCCCTGCAGTGGAGAGAATTTGGATGGAAAAACTTGGTAAGATTTTTCAGAACACCTGCACAAAACAAATTTACCCATAAGGGGTTGAACTATTGGCGCTTGTGTGGTGAAAAGACTGCAAATCATTTTCATGTGTTTTGGTCATGCCCAGTTATCCACCAATATTGGACCAAAGTACAGACAATATTGGGGAAAATATTCAAAATAACAGTTCCCTTTTCTTTTGTAACTTTGTATTTGGGTTTACTACCGGACTCACTGGAAAGACGAGGAGATAAATACTTATTCAATGTTTTAATATTGGCAAGTAAAAAAGCCCTAACTAAAAAATGGATGCTGAAGGACTGTCCTACACCTGAAGATTGGATTAACGTGATTCAAGACATTTACTCGATGGAAAAGTTGACATTCGCACTGAGACAGGACATGGATGGGTTCATGAACTTTTGGCAACCCTGGATCGCATATGTGTCTTCCATTAGATCTAATCTTTGACAAATACCATTTCAATAATGGTCCCGCTCTTTGTTCCAATGCTACTCAGATGCTCTTTTACTTTTAATTAATTAATTTTCTGTTTGTTTTTTGCTGTTCTGTTTGTTTGTTTATTCGTTTTTTTTAATTTAATTCTCTTTAATTTCTCTTTCTTTCACTTTAAAAAAAAAGGGGGTGTTGTAATAACTATCCTACCAATGTTGTCAAATAGCAAAAAATAAGGGAACGTGTGATGAAAATGTAAACAATGCAATGCTGTAATGACCTGTATACCCTTTACAAAAACTTAAATAAAAACTTCAGAATGCACGTTTATATGGGGCTGACCAGTGAAATGCTGCCAATGTTGCAAAGTTTAAAATAAAAAAAAGCAGCAGCATTGCTGAACGGAGCCAAATTTGTAATATATTCTTTGACTTTTAGATTTTTGTTTTTACATGTGTACAAAATGCAACTAGTGATTAACAAAGTATGTTCTATAATTTTGTTTTAAATAAGCGAGACGGTATTGGGTTTGGATCGGTGTCTGATCGGTATCAGCCGATACTCAAAGTCACAGTATTGGTGTTGGTATCGGTCTTGAAAAAGTGGTATCGGCTCTGTGACGATGGAGTGTCACCACTGTATTGTTTGTGTGATTGTGTTGTATTTGTAATATGATAAATGTTATTATGATTGTTTGTAAAGTGCACACATTATTTTGGGATCTGTCTTTGTTTAATTTTGAATGCCCTTGGGAGAAAATTGTTATGGTTAAGTATGTTGTTAAAATAATGGATAATGATTTATTTCACATACCTTTGCCAACATGCTTCCTGCGGGTGTCCGGGCGAAAGACTCTGTTAGGGGTTGAGGGCCTTTTATAGGACACCAGCAGGAAGGAAGCATGTATGGTAAGTTAGAGGGGCGGTTTAACATTTGTAAATAAGGGTTTGAATTATTTATTGAATTATTTATATTGTTATTTATTATATGTTATTTATATTTATATTGTATATAGTTGGGGAAGTATTTATGTATTTTTAGAGATTAGTGGGTATGTGTAAACAATGGAAATGTTTATTGTTTTACCTGGGGTTATGGCAGGGGCTAATCAGCCCTAATTATCTCCAGTAGTATATAACAGGTGTTGGGTTTAGTAGTTGTTGCAGAGTTTATCTTCAGTCTTGCAGTCGAGAGTTTCGCTGTAACTTTGTGGATTGTTGATGAAGGATCGTGTCGGATGTTTTTTGGAACTATTTACATGTAAGATTATTGAAATAAAAATTTGACTAATTGAAATCTGCCTCGCCCCGCTGTTACACATCCTTACAGGCTCATCCCTAGTTTGAATGTGATTGGTTAACCTGTTGAACTCTGTTCAACTTCCCTAAAAACGCCTAAAAATAACATGCCCAACGTAAATCAAAAGCTGTTCTTCAACCCTTTGCAGCATCTTCATGGGGTTAGTCTCATTTAAAAGAAAACACTCTGAATTTTTTGGCAAAACAGTCATAATCTCTCTAAGTGCTCCTGCCACTGAGTAACAAGAAAGTTCGCCTGGGTGTTTTTTTTTAGATACAAATGCTTGCAAATAACATACAGCTGTCAGATACTGGCTGGAAAACAACAGAAATGTAGAACCAAGTGTTTTCAAGTTCAGGTCAAAATTTTGTAAAAATACCACAAAAAATGAATATATTACACAGCTTTTTTCTCCGGTTGTAACAAGGCTGTGTCTGTACTGGAAGACCGGAAATACAGCTTTTTTTTTTTCAGTGCGCACTGAGACGCACTAAGATGCGGAGACGTGACCGCCCGCGGAATTCACAGAGTTCAAGGGGTTAATTCTGAACACACACACATCCCCAGATACAAGAAGGTGTTGATATTTATGCAAACAAGTTATTTTAAGTTTTTTATTTTTTATTTTTCCTCTTAAAAGATTTCAGTTTGTTTTTCAATTGGGTTGTACAGGTTATAGGTCACATTAATGGTGGAAAAAGTTTTGAAATGATTTATCTTGGTCTCGTTTTTTTTACATCACAAAAACCTGGCATTTTAACAGGGGTGTGTAGACTTTTTATATCCACTGTTACTGAATATATTGTCTACTCAGGTTAAGTGCCAATGGATACTAGTATACTGTACAATACAATAGTCTAACCTGCCAGATGAATTTACATATTAAAATTTAAAACATTCTAGAAATATAGCCAGTGCATTGATGTGGTACATCACAACACAGGTGTCATGCAAAGATGTCTCTCGTCTCCCATGATCTTCACATTGGTGATCGACTGGGTGATGAAAACTGTAATGAACCAGCCAAGGGGTATCCAGCGGACCCTTACCCAAAAACTAGAGGATTTGGACTTTGCAGATGATGTTAGTCTATGTGCGCACACCCATGGACACATGCAAGCAAAGAGAGATACTCTAAACATTGTTGCCAGAATGACAGGACTAGAGATCAACATTCTCAAAGAGCTTACGAGTGAACACCCTACAGAAAGCTTCCATCACCATAAGTGGACAGGCAATAGAGGACGTTGAACATTTCACTTACCTCGGTAGCGTTATTAGCAAGTTAGGAGGGACAGATAAAGATGTAAAAGCTAGGATCAACAAAGCTCGCCACGTTTTTGTCATTCTGAAACCTTTGTGGAGCAAGGAGAATATCAGCCAATACACCAAGCTCAGATTGTTCAACACAAATGTGAAATCTGTGTTGCTGTATGGATTGGAAACCTGGAGACGCACCAAGAACCTAGAGCCTAGAGAACCTAGAGTCTAGGTTGTAGCTTATGGTCTAGGTCCTAGACCATAAGCTACAAGTCTTCATTAACACCTGCTTCCACCAGATAATATGTATCAGGTGGCCAGAGTGGATCTCAAACAAGGAGCTTTGGAGACAGACGAGACAACAGCCCATTGTCAATACTATTCAGAGTAGAAAGTGGAGATGGATTGGGCACACATTGCGAGGAGAACAGACCAGCATCCCACGTCATGCTGGAATCTGCAAGGGAAACGCAGGCGAGGAAGACCAACCCTGACCTGGAGAAGAACCCTGCAGACAGAACTGAAGACCATTGGACTATCTTGGGGAGAAGTAAAACGCACAGCCCAAAACAGGGAACGATGGCAGTTTGCAGTAAAGGCCCTATGTTCCAGACAGAACAAAGAGGACTAAGTAAGTAAGTAAGTATTGATGTGGCCCAGCTTTGCCCCCAAACAATCCCAGGATACTTTGCTGAACGCATCACGAGCAGCCACCATCATGCATTTGTGAAAAGGTCCATGGTGTCCGAATGCGCATATGCCACTTGTAAAAATATTTTTGTAAAAGGGAACAGACTGTCTTTTCACTGGTAAGTTCTTAAGGAAATTAAGTGAAACACTTGATTTTGTACTTTGTCAGTCCTTGCCTCATAATTGGTTGTGCATTATTTTAGATGCAGATCACTAACTCTTCCATCGACAAGACAAGTGAAGTTCTCGTCTGTGAACTTTATTGATGCCCAACAGACAGAGTACAAACTGGAACAGAGGCAAAAGTAGCATCAGTATAAAAAAAAAGCCTATTACATAATATTTATTTGTGCTTATTTAACAATTCAATCTTAGCAAAAGAATATCAACCAAACTGCTCATAATTTGTGTGTATGTGTGTATGTGTCCAAAGATCTGATACAGGTATAATTTTTCAGTGAACAAGTATAATCACTTTCAATATTTGTTATCCTTTAAAACATTACAAGTGTCACTTCAATATTCTTTCTTATACTGTTGATTAACAAGAAAGAAAAACATTTTTAAAACTAGAAAAGAACAAAAGAAAAACATTTTTAAAACCAGAAAAGCACTCAGAAAGTGCATACCTTCACTAAGTCTTCTTCTGTCCCTCATGGATCACCTCCAAAATGTAATGGGTTTGTGTGTAGGCTTAGAGCCACTTCTGGTAAAAATTGCATCAGAGTATGTCCATTAGTTTTGAAGTATTGTTGCTAAGACACTGTGAGAAGATAAGTGCCTTGGTTGAGGTATGCATTCTCAGATCATCACCAAAATGTAATTGGTTCCTCTGTAACCCAAGAACCACCTCTGATGAAAATTTCATCCAAATCAATCCAGTAGGTATTGTTTTTGGTTTTAATAAATCTTTTATTTTCCTTCATTTTTTTTTACCATGCTCAGGCATTGTGCCTGACAACAACTGCTGTTTATTTCATGTAATATTCAACTTCTTGCACAAAAATGAACAAAATGCAGTACATACCTATGTGGCTCTATGGCATGTTTGTGTTTTTATCAGCACCAATATGGCATCCACGTTTGGCCACCAAAAACTAGCCTAGTGGCTAGCGATGAGCACTCTATTCTATCTCTGTGGTTGACATCAGCAAGGACATACAGACGTGGACAAAATTGTCGGTACCCCTCTGTTAATGAAAGAAAAACCCGCAATAGTCACAGACATAACTTGAATCTGACAAAAGTGGTAATAAATAAAATTCTATGAAAATTAACCATTGAAAATCAGACAATGCTTTTGAATTGTGGTTCAACAGAATTATTTAAAAAAACAAACCATGAAACAGGCCTGGACAAAAATTTGATTTGATTTGATTTTGTATACTTTATTGATCCCCAAATGATGGTACCCTTAACTTATTATTTTGTTGCACAACCTTTTGAGGCAATCACTGCAATCAAACAATTTCTGTAACTGTCAATGATACTCTCAGCAGGTATTTTGGCCCACTCCTCATGAGCAAACTGCTCCAGTTGTCTCAGGTTTGAAGGGTGCCTTCTCCAGATGGCATGTTTCAGCTCCTTCCACAGATGTTCAATAGGATTTAGATCAGGGCTCATAGAAGGCCACTTTAGAATAGTCCAATGTTTGGCTCTTAGCCATTCTTGGGTGTTTTTAGCTGTGTGTTTTGGGTCATTATCCTGTTGCAAGACCCATGACCTGCGACTGAGACCAAGCTGTCTGACACTGGGCAGCACATTTCTCTCTAGAATACCTTGATAGTCTTGAGATTTCATTGTACCCTGCACAGATTCAAGACACCCTGTGCCAGATGCAGCAAAACAGCCCCAGAACATAACAGAACCTCCTCCATGTTTCACAGTAGGGGCAGTGTTCTTTTCTTGGTATGCTTCAGTTTTGCGTCTGTGAACATAGAGCTGATGTGCCTTGCCAAAAAGTTCCAGTTTTTGTCTCGTCTGTCCATAGGACATTCTCCCAGAAGCTTTGTGGCTTGTCAACATGCAGTTTGGCAAATTCCAGTCTGGCTTTTTTATGATTTGTTTTCAACAGTGGTGTCCTCCTTGGTAGTCTCCCACAAAGTCCATTTTGGCTCAAACAACGACAGATGGTGCGATCTGACACTGATGTACCTTGACCTTGGAGTTCACCATGAATGTGTTTAGAGGTTGTTCTGGGCTCTTTTGTTACTATTCGTATTATCCGTCTCCTCCTGCGGCCACGTCCAGGGAGGTTGGCTACAGTCCCGTGGATCTTAAATTTCTGAATAATATGTGCAACTGTAGTCACAGGAACATCAAGCTGTTTGGAGATGGTCTTATAGCCTTTACCTTTAACATGCTTGTCTATAATTTTCTTTCTAATCTCCCGAGACAACTCTCTCCTTTGCTTCCTCTGGTCCATGTTTAGTGTGGTACACACCATGTCATCAAACAGCACAGTGACTACTTGTCACCCTTTAAATAGGCTGACTGACTGATTACAAGTTTGTAGACACCTGTGATGTTAATTAGAGGACACATCTTGGTTGAACATGTCCCTATGGTCACATTATTTTCAATCTTTTCTAGGGGTACCATCATTTTTGTCCAGGCCTGTTTCATGAGTTTGTTTTTAAAATAATTCTGTTGAACCACAATTCAACAGCATTGCCTGATTTTCATTGGTTAATTTTCATATCAGATTCAAGTTATTTCTGTGACCATTGTGGGTTTTTCTTTCATTAACAGAGGGGTACCAACAATTTTGTCCACGTCTGTATGCGTTGTTTTACAGCTCATCAAATAAAGTTGTCCTAAACAGTTACCAGCCTGTTCATTAATATGAAGGCACTCCACTGTAACTTCCCAGTTTGGGATCAATAAAGTACATCTATCTATCCATCTATCTGGGGTAAAGGTTTTTTGAGTGAACCAATCACAAGTAAGAAGGCAGTCAGGGTGGATTTGTTTTGCAGCAAGCACAACCTTTCTTTCTTTATGGTTTGACTAAATTAAAGGAGCATGTAGTTCTCTGTGAATGGAGCATTTTACTATTTCCACTGAACACATGCGATCCATGTCTGTGTTTTTACAACACCATGTTGCACAATGTGGCACCTGTTGGTCTCCCTTTCCCTCCACCCAGTACCTGCCAGCACCAAAGACTAGTGAAGTGAAATAATTTGACAGTATAATGGCAGTGCTGGAAATGTGCTTCCACTAAAATGGACAGGCTAAATGGTGGGGGGGGGGGGGGGGGGGGAGAAGCAGGAAATGACACACGCACATGCATGAGCACACAAACAGACACTACATCTGACTTCTTGATCCACCCTAAACAAGAATGGCACTGAAATACAGACAAGTGTTCTCCTCGCTGAAGCCTGAAATTGCCTTTTCCTTCCGGCGCTTGATTGTGTTTCTCACTGAGTGAAACAAGCATTGGGACCCCGAGACAGATTCAGCATGTCAATTCATTTTCATTAGTGCCATGTTCACACTCGTTTGATATTGTGACTGTGGGATTGTTTTTATGCATGGAAGGTACACACTGAACAACAAGAGAGTGCTGCAGTTCATTACCCAGACACCAATGAAACTTCGCCTCCACTTAGCATGACTGTCTTCTTCTTCTTTCAGCTGCTCCCTTTGGGGGTCGCCACAGCAGATTATCTGCCTCCATCTCACCCTATCCATTGCATCTTCCTCTGTAACACCAACCCTCTCCATGTCCTTGTTCACTACATCCATGAATCTTCTCTGTGGTCTTCCTCTTTTCCTCTTTCCTGGCAGCTCCATCTTCAACATCCCTTGTCCAATATATCCACTATCCCTCCTCTGCACATGTCCAAACCATCTCAGCCTTGCCTCTCTCACTTTGTCTCCTAACCGCTCAACCTGAGCTGTCCCTCTGATATACTCATTTCTAATCTTGTCCCTCCTAGTCACTCCCAATGAAAATCTTAGCATCTTTAACTCTGCCACCTCCAGCTCCATTTCCTGTCTTTTTGTCAGTGCCACTCTCTCCAAACCATGCATTATCGCAGGTCTCACTATAGTCTAGTAAATCTTCCCTTTCACTCTTGCTGCTATGCTTCTGTCACAAATCATCCCTGATACTCGTCTCCATCCACTCCACCCTGCCTGCACTCTCTTCTTCACCTCTTTTGTGCATTTTCCATTGCTTTGGATGGTTGACCCCAGGTATTTAAACTCATCTACTTTCTCTACCTCTGCTCTTTCCCTCTTCACGTTACACCTGCCTCCCTCTCATTCACACTCATGTATTCTGTCTTGCTTCTACTGACTTTCATTCCTCTTCTCTCCAGTGCATACCTCCACCTCTCCAGGTTCTCTTCCACCTCCTCCCTACTCTCACTATAGATCACAGTGTGATCTATAGTGACACAATCTGCAAACATCATGGTCCACAGAGACTCCTGCCTGACCTCATCTGTCAGCCTGTCCATCACCATGGCAAACAAGAAGGGGCTCAAAGCCAATCCCTGATGTAACCCCACCACCACCTTAAACCCGTCTGTCACTCCTACAGCACACCTTACCACCATCTCACTGTCCTCATACATGTCCTGCACCACCCTCACGCACTTCTCTGCCACTCTTGACTTTCTCACACAGTACTACAGTGGGGCAAAAAAGTATTTAGTCAGCCACCAGTTGTGCAAGTTCTCCCACTTAAAAGATGAGAAAGGTCTCCAATTTTCATCATAGGTATACCTCAACTATGAGAGACAAAATGAGAAAAAAAAAATCCAGAAAATCACATTGAAGGATTTTTAATGAATTAATTGGTAAATTCCTTGGTAAAATAAGTATTTGGTCACCTACAAACAAGCAAGATTTCTGGCTCTCACAGACATGTAACTTCTTCTTTAAGAGGCTCCTCTGTCCTCCACTCATTACCTGTATTAATGGCACCTGTTTGAACTCATTATCAGTATAAAAGACACCTGTCCACAACCTCAAACAGTCAGACTCCAAACTCCACTATGGCCAAGACCAAAGAGCTGTCAAAGGACACCAGAAACAAAACTGTAGACCTGCACCAGGCTGGGAAGACTGAATCTGCAATAGGTAAGCAGCTTGGTGTGAAGAAATCAACTGTGGGAGCAATTATTAGAAGATGGAAGACATACAAGACCACTGATAATCTCCCTCGATCTGGGGCTCCACGCAAAATCTCACCCCGTGAGGTCAAAATGATCACGAAAATGGTGAGCAAATATCCCAGAACCACATGGGGGGACCTAGTGAATGACCTGCAGAGAGCTGGGACCAAAGTAACAAAGGCTACATCAGAAACACACTATGCCGCCAGGGACTCAAATCCTGCAGTACCAGACGTGTCCCCCTGCTTAAGCCAGTACATGTCCAGGCCCGTCTGAAGTTTGCTAGAGAGCATTTGGATGATCCAGAAGAGGATTGGGAGAATGTCATATGGTCAGATGAAACCAAAATAGAACTTTTTGGTAAAAACTCAACTTGTCATGTTTGGAGGAGAAAGAACACCATACCTACTGTGAAGCATTGGGGTGGAAACATCATACTTTGGGGCTGTTTTTCTGCAAAGGGACCAGGACGACTGATCCGTGTAAAGGAAAGAATGAATGGGGCCATGTATCGTGAGATTTTGAGTGAAAACCTCCTTCCACCAGCAAGGGCACTGAAGATGAAACGTGGCTGGGTCTTTCAGCATGACAATGATCCCAAACACACCGCCTAGGCAATGAAGGAGCGGCTTCGTAAGAAGCATTTCAAGGTCCTGGAGTGGCCTAGCCAGTCTCCAGATCTCAACCCCATAGAAAATCTTTGGAGGGAGTTGAAAGTCTGTGTTGCCCAGCGACAGCCCCAAAACATTACTGCTCTGGAGGAGATCTGCATGGAGGAATGGGCCAAAATACCAGCAACAGTGTGTGAAAACCTTGTGAAAACTTACAGAAAACGTCTGACTTCTGTCATTGCCAACAAAGGGTATATAACAAAGTATTGAGATGAACTTTTGTTATTGACCAAATACTTATTTTACCGAGGAATTTACCAATTAATTCTTTAAAAATCCTTCAATGTGATTTTCTGGATTTTTTTTTTCTTATTTTGTCTCTCATAGTTGAGGTAATACCTATGATGAAAATTGGAGACCTCTCTCATCTTTTAAGTGGGAGAACTTGCACAATTGGTGGTTGACTAAATACTTTTTTACCCCACTGTACATGTCCTCTCTTGGCACCTTATCATTGCTCCTCTTAGAGCAAACATTGCATCTAAAAGATGGAATGTTAACTAAAAGATGGCATCCACACGCTGCAGCTAGACGCTCCGGACTACTGTGCTCATTTTTGTTTTTTTCTGCCTTTTTGTGTCCTCCTGCAATGGACTAATCACCTACAGTCTGGAACTTCTAGGCATTGGCCGCCGACTTAACTCCAACATCTCCAGCGCTTTTTCCAGCAATCAATACCACATCCCTGAGGAGGTCGCCAGACCTCTGGGCACTCCATGGATTGTTATCGGGCTCAGCAAGAGGCGCAGATGGCACCGAGAGAGAAATAAGAAACAAGGCTGCAGAGCTAGCTTCCGAGCCCAGCTGCGAAAACAACACACCAAACCACGGTTACCTTCAATTTTCCTCACCAACACCAGGTCCCTCGCCAACAAAATGGATGAGCTGAGATTGGAGATTGCCTATAATTGCTGCATCCGGGACTGTTGTATTCTGATTGTGACTGAGTCATGGGTTCACCCACGTATTCCTGACACCGCTGTAGAATTACCTGGCCGAACTACACACCGTTTCGACTGCAACGCCAACTCTGGTAAGGGCGGGTGTGGTGGGCTCTGTGTTTATGTGCTTTGGACTTGGTGTAATAACAGCAGAATAATTCAAAGCCACTGTTCACCTGACTTAGAGGCCATGTCCTTTCTGTGTAGGCCCTTCTATCTACCCCGCAAGAAGTAATTGTAACATCTGTTTACATCCCTCCAGACACTAGCATTAGCTTAGCACTTAGCCACCTCCAGCACATCTTTAGCAGGCACCAGAAAGATCACCCTGACACAGTCCACATTATTACAGGGGATTTTAACAAAGAATGCTTAAAGACTGTACTCCCCAAATTCCACCAACATGTGAAGTGCCCCCCAAAAGATGGGAAAGAACACTGGATCATGTTTACAGCAACATTGAGCATGCCTACAGAGCCACCTCTCTCCCTCACCTTGGGCAATTAGACCATCTCTCCCTGCTTCTAATATCTGCTTACACCCCCCTGAGGAAGAGTTCCCCCCCAACCAAACAAACAATTAAAACCTGACCTGAAAATGCTCTCCTCCAGCTACAGGACTGCTTTAGCTGCACAGACTGGAACATCTTTGAACAGCAGGACCTGGACTCCTACACTGAGTCCGTCCTCTTCTACATTAAGTGCTGTGTAGAAAATGTGACAGTCACCAAACACATCCGGGTCTTCCCAAACTAGAAACCCTGGATGACCAGTGAGATCCAGGCTCTGATGAAAGTTCGCAACTCAGCCTTCAGGCAGAGGGACAGCTCTCTGTACAGCACTGCCAGAGCCAACCTGAGAAGAGGCATAAAACTCGCTAAGAACACCTACAGGAGGAAGGTGGAATGCTTCTGCACAGACAACAGCCCCCAACAGATGTGGAGAGGCATCCAGGCCCTCACCAACTACAGGGGCCAGTGCCCCCCAACATCAGACAGCAGCCTCACACTGGCAGAGGAGCTTAACAGCTTCTTCACCCAGATTGAGCACACTCCCCCCCTCCAATCCGCCCCCCTCCTCTACCCCCCCCCCCCCCACACACACACACACAGGTGCATGAGGCGAGGAGGCAACTGAGAGCAGTAAACAGCCACAGAGCTGCTGGTCCCAATGGCATCCCAGGAGTGGTGGTCAAAGCATGTGCAGACTAGCTGGCAGAGATCCTCACCAAGCTGTTCAACCTTTCCCTAATGCACGCCACCATCCCCTCCTGCCTCAAGGCCTCCACCATCATCCCCATCCCCAAAAGTCTGCAATTGACAGCCTGAACGATTACAGACCCATAGCACTCACGTTTGGAGCCATGAAGTGTTTTGAATGACTGGTGTCCCAGCACATCAGGGAGTGTCTTCCCCCCTCCTTCAACCCCCACCAGCTCACCTACAGGGAGAACCAGTCTACAGAAGACGCCATCACCACCACACTCCACAGAGCACTAAGCCACTTGGAGAACCCAACGAGCTAGGATGCTCTTTGTGGACTACAGCTCAGCTTTCAACACCATCATCCCGGACATCATGATCAATAAACTGCACCTCTTCCAGACCCCCCCCCCCCCACCTGCTCCTGGATAAAAAACTTTCTCACCAACTGCCCATAAACAGTCAGATTTGGCCCCCACCACTCCTCCACACTGTCTCTCAGCACTGGCTCCCCCCAGGACTGTGTGCTAAGCCCACTACTGTACTCCCTGTAGACCTTTGACTGTATTCCATCCCACCCAACTACTGTCATCGTGAAGTACGCGGAACAGACAGGACCCCCCCTCATAAATGGTGACCGCGTGGAAACCGTCCCCATTTTCAAGTTCCTGGGCACACACATTTCCTCTGACCTCTCCTGGGCTGTCACACTAAGGCCCTGGTGAAGAAAGCCCAGCACTTCCTCCATGTTCTGAGGAAGAACAACTTGGACCAGAAGCTGCTGCTGGCCTTCTACCACTGCTCAGTGGAGAGTGTGCTCACCTACTGTTTGGGTGTGTGGTGCGCTGGCTGCACAGCTGAAAACAGGAAGGCTGTGCAGAGGGTCATCAGTACCACCCAAAAAATCAGCAGCAGCTCTGTGCCCTCCCTGGAGGACCTCTCCAGATCCTCCTGTCTCAGAAAGATCAAGACAATCACAGCAGACCCCTCACATCCCGCCCACCACCTGTTTGACCTGCTCCCCTCTGGATGATGGTTCAGACTAACCAGGTCCCACACCTCCAGACTAACAGTTTCTTTCCCTGGGCCATCCAGACTGCACACAGTCAGAGGACCCATCCTCCTCCCTCCGAATGCTCATATGCACAGAACTGAGGACCTTTTTAATTATCATAATAACACACTTGCCTTTGCACTCTGCACTTTCACGTGCATTGACCCATCTGTGAAACCACTACCATTCCTGTGTATATTTTCCATAATCCTTGGGCCATTTTATTCAATCATGTGCTCATCACTCTGCACTTTTGTGTACATAGTTCTATCCGTGAAGCCACTACCATACCTGTGTATGTACCTGTGGGCGATTTTTATTTCAGGCGTATGTTTAATCGTGTATTCTGTAACTGTGTTTTATCAAATCCTTCTCTCTTTGTCATGAATTGTCCCACAGGGCAGAGAGGTGAGACCCACGTGCTGAACTGCAAGTTTGTGAGGTTTATTGAAAACAACAAAACATAAGTCCAAACAGTGCTCAACACAAAATTCAAACAAACGAGAAACTTACAGATTTAGCGCACCAGAACAAGGGCAGCGTTCAGGTGGGGATGAGGAAAAGTAAACTCAAGACTGTGCTGATGGAAAATAAAAATAACTGTCCTTAAGTAGGATTAGAAGCAAATCACAAAAGTGCTGACAGGTGTGGGTCACATGAGCGGGCAGAAAGAAACAATGATTCATAATTGTACCAGCTGGGAGCAGTGAGAGGGGAGCGACCGGCTGACAGCTGACCGGGGCTATGCCCACACGGAGCACAAAGTTATTACAGTTCTGAGCATCACCTTTGTTCTTGAAAATTGGTACCAAACCACTTCTTCTCCACTCCTCAGGCATCCTCTCACTCTCCAATATTGTGTTAAACAATCTGGTTAAAAAGTCCACTGCCATCTCTCCAAAACATCTCCATACCTCTACAGGTATGTCATCTGGACCAACTGCCTTTCCATTCTTCATCCTCTTCAGAGCTGCCCTCACTTCTGCCTTGCTCATCCTCAGGACTTCCTTGTTCACTATCTTTCCTTCATCCGTCCTCCCCTCTCTCATTTTCTTTATTCATCAGCTCTTCAAAGTACTCCTTCCACCTTTTCAACACGCTCGTCATTTGTTAGTACATGACCATTTCTGTCCATAATCAGCCTAACCTGCTGCACATCTTTTCCAGCTCATTCTCTCTGTCTAGCCAATCAATACAAGTCATTTTCTCCTTCCTTAGTGTTTATCTTCTCATACAACTCCCTATATGCCTTTTCCTTTGTCTTGCCACCTCTCTCTTTGCCATGTGCCTAGATTCCAAATACTCCTGTCTACTTTCTTCATCTCCCTGACTATCCCGCTTTTTCTTTACTAACCTCTTCCTTTGGATACTTTCCTGTACCTCCTCATTCAAGTCTCCTTGTCTTCCTTCCTCTGTTCACTGGATACACCACATACCCTTCTACCCGTTTCCCTCAATACTTTTTTTTTTTCCACAATATCTTTATTGAACCTTTTTTTTTTTTAACAAACATGATACAAACAATCAAACACTAACACTAAAGTACTACAAAAAAAAAAAATGCACTAAAAACACCAACAACCACCAACAAAATCAAGTCTTCAACAATGCTCCTCTGTTTAGTCTAGACAATCCAATACATAAGTATACATATTATGTTCACCAGTTTGGAATTTACAAGGTCCACACACATCATTCACCTTCTTCTTCAAGAGTTATGTTTAAATTTTTTACATAATCAATAAAAGGTCTCCATATATTCTCAAACACAATTTCCTTTGATTTCAGTATATATGTTATTCTTTCTAATGGAAGGTTTGTTAACATCTGTCTTAACCACTGAGTCACATCTGGTCTATGAGTCTTTTTCCATAATAGTGCAATACATTTTTTGGCATTAAGCAAACTGAGGTCTATGAATGTTCTTTCACTTTTATTAAAATTATGCTTTTCTGGGTACAGACCCAACAAAAACAGTTTAGGATTCAATATGATTTGTTTTGAGATTATTTTTTCAATTGTTACCCTCACCTCTTCCCAAAACATTCTTATTAATCTACATTCCCATAAACAATGAAATAGGGTTCCTTTACTTTCCATGCATTTTGTGCATGTATCTGGTATATTTTTGTAATATCTATTTAACTCCTCCGGTGTAACATACATCCGCATTAACCATTTGAAATGTATCAATTTAAGGCGTGCATTTATTGATTTGGTTTGAGCTTCTGTACAAGCCAATTCCCATTGTTCCTCTGAAATTTCAGTTTGCAGATCTTCTTTCCAGTAGTTTAATCTTTTCAGTGAATTTTCACTTGAAGATAGTGTCAATGAGTTATAAAACTCTGAAATAATACCCTTTCTTTTACTATCTTTCATCATCATTTTTTCCAAGGATGAATAAATAGGTCGAGTGAGAGCTTTATTTTGATTTGATCGAATAAAGTTTCTAAGTTGAAGATATTTAAAAAAATGTGTTCTATTGAGATTAAATTTGATCCTCAGCTCTTCAAAAGACATTATGTTATCTGCACATGGCAAATATAAATCCTGAATCTTTTGTATCCCTTTTAAATTCCATACTTTAAATACAGCGTCCACTCTCCCTGGTTTAAAATATTGATTACCCCATATTGGACTAAATTGTGACAATAACTGTGGTTCTTTTAAATAGTTTTTAGCTTCACACCATATTTTGATCATATGCTTTACAAATGGATTTTTAACTTGTTTTTGTAATTTTTTTGCCGAATCTGAGTATATGAATATGGGAAGAGGTAAAGGTAAATTGTATGATTCCATTTCAGTCCAGTGAGGGAGATCATTTGATGAAAAATAATATGTCATAGACCTCAGTTGTGCCGACCAATAATACAACATAAAATTTGGACATTTCAGACCTCCACGATCAAATGGTAAATATAATAAAGACAAACGTAATCTAGCCCTCCTGTTGTTCCATATAAATTCCACTAACTTTTTTTTTATTCTTGAGAATAGATCTAAAGGTGGTGATAAGGGAATGTATTGAAATAAATAAAGTATTTTAGGTAAAATATTACTTTTAAGTATATTGATTCTCCCGATCATCGACATTGGTAGTGACATCCATCTCTGAGTTAACTCATTGATATCTGACATTAAGGCTTCATAGTTGACACTGGCGACTGATTCTAGCTTAGGCACAATTTGGATTCCTAAATATTTAAACTGATTTACAACATTGAATTGATTTACCTCAGGGGCTGGGTAATTTCTCTGGGTCTCATTTAGCATTAATATTGAAGATTTAGTTTTATTTATTTTATATCCTGATATTTCCCCAAAATTCTTTATTAAATTCAACAAGGTTGGAATTGATTTTTTTAGATTCGACATAAACAAAATTATGTCATCGGCGTACAGGGAGATTTTATGTTCTGTTGGTCCAACTTTAATTCCATATATTTGTGAATGTAAACGTATCGCTATCGCTAAAGGTTCAATTGCCATAGTAAACAGTAAAGGTGAAAGTGGACAGCCTTGTCGACATCCTCTATTGATTTTTATTGGTTTTGAAATATTGTTATTTGTTAGGATTTCTGCTGTAGCATTATTGTATATTATTTGAACCCATTTTATGAAATTATTTCCAAGTCCAAACCTTTGTAGGACTTCAAAAAGAAAGGGCCATTCAACTCTATCAAAGGCCTTTTCGGCGTCCAGTGATAGGAGAGCTGTATCCGGTGCTTCTTTATTAAAATAAATAATATTAAATAGTCTTCTTACATTATGGAAGCCTTGTCTACCCTTTATAAAGCCATTCTGATCTCGATTAATAATATTTGGTAAAATTTCTTGTATTCGTCTTGCTAAAATTTTACAGATTATCTTAAGGTCGGCGTTTAATAGGCTTATTGGTCTCATATTTTCACATTTATTAGAGGGCTTACCTGGTTTTGGCAGCAGTATAATTAAGGCATTATTTATGTATGATGGTAAATTATTATTTTGAAATGCTTCTAAAACCATTTCCAAAAAAGGTTTTATTAATTTATTCTTAAATTTTTTATAAAGGTCAACTGGAAGACCATCTGGTCCTGCACTTTTTCCTGATTTCATATTATCAATGGCTAGCCCAACTTCTTCTTGACTAATTTTAGACTCCAATATCTCCCTGTTTTCATTTGGAATACACGGTATAGATAGTTCGTTCAAAAACCCATTTAGTTTTGTTAAATCAGGTTCATTTTTGGTATCATATAATTTTTCATAGTAATCTCTAAAGGCTCTATTAATTTCTAAAGGATCTATAACTACCTGTCCGTTACTTATAATACTGGTAATTGGTGTTTTAATTTCTAATTGTTTAATCTGCCATGCTAATAATTTTCCTGATTTTTCACCTTGTTCATAAAAAGATTGTTTCAATCTTAGAAGACTCGAGGCAGCTCTATTCGCTGATTTTTTGTCGTATTCAGCTCTCAAAATCAGTAATTCATTCTCCAACCTTGGGTCACTTCCTGCATACACTTTTTCCTGAAGACTTTTTATTTTATGTTCCAATTTACCTCTCTCCTCTCGAGTCTTCTTAGATTTTGATCCTGTATAACTAATAATATGTTCCCTAATAAAAGCTTTGAAAGCCTCCCACTTTACACATGCTGATGTTTGTGTAGTATTGATGTCAAAGAACTCGTCTATCTGTTTTTCTATATACTTGACAAATTCCTCATCCTGAAGCCATTTATGCTGAAATTGCCATCTACCTGATTCCTTTGTCAATTTTTTATCTACATATATTAGACAACAGGGTGCATGATCAGAGATCACGATGTTATCATAAAAGCAGTTTTGAATCTTGGACCTTAATTCTGTGGAAATCAAAAAATAATCAATACGTGAGAATGTCTTGTAGGTACTGGAATAACAAGAATAGGCTTTAACTTGTGGTTTCATTTCTCTCCATATATCTAACAATCTCAATTCTTTCATAAAATGATTAATAGTCATCCTACATCCAATGTGCGTACAATCCAGTCCTGTTGATCTATCTATACCTGGATTCAATGTACAATTAAAATCCCCTGCTATTATATGTTGCCCTGTAAGTGATGATAAGATAAGAAATAAATTAGCAAAGAACTTCTGATCATCTATATAGGGACCATATAAGTTCACAAGATTTATATTTTCTAATAGCAAAGAACCTTGAATGATTACATATCTTCCAAATTTGTCTCCAATTACATTTTTCACTTGAAAAGGAACTGATTTATGTATGAGAGTCATAACTCCCCTGGCTCGGGATGAAAATGAAGAGGTGAATACACTTCCTTGCCATCTACTCCTAATTCTTTTAACATCCTCCTCTATTAGATGAGTTTCTTGTAAAAACACAATTTTTGAACCCATGTCTTTTATTTTATTCATAACTTGTTTAAGTTTTTTTAAATTTTGTAGACCTCTGCAATTCCATGAAGTTAAATTAAGATTAACACTTTGGTTTATGATCAATAGAGAGTTTGGGATTACCTTGCAGTGTAAACATGCTCATACAGAGAAGCAAAAACATGAGTGGTTGAACATTCATCCTACAAACTACACACAAACAAATTTCCCCTTCCCACACTTGTGGCAAACCCCCCAAAATCAAAAGAAAAATTCTGTCTCCCGATATAGCCATCGACCGTTCCACACCCACGGGGAACAGCCTAAGCCACTCCTTCTTCATCCTCCCAATCACCCTAACTCTACTGCTTTTAATGACGTAACATTAACTCTCCTCTGTAGTTTTCCAACTTAACTCCAAAATTTTTAACAACTTTGTACATCATAATTTTTTTTGTTTGTTTTGTTTTTGTTTTGTTTTTTTAATATATAATACAATCTATATTTTGTAAACTTACTATTTACTTCAAGTCAGTCAGATGCCTGTGCAAATGCTTAATTATTCTACCTTATATTTTGTTCATGCTTAGCTCCCACCAGTCTCTTCTTCTTCTTTGATCTTCTTGATGAACTCCTGCGCCTCCTCTGGGGTCTTGAAGATGTGGGTTCTGCCCTCATACGTGGTCAGCAGTCTCGCAGGATAGATTACACCATGACGAATCCCAAGGTTGCGCAGCTCCTTACGTATGGGATCAAACTGCTTCCTCAATTGCTGGATTCCTGTGGCCAAATCTGGGTAGAACCGCACCTGCTGGTCCTGGTGTTTAATCTCTCCTTTAGCTCGTGCAGCGTTGAAGATCTTCATCCTGTCTCTGTTGCTAAGAAACTTCATAATTAAGGTCCTCGGCGGTCCCTTATCTCTCCGTGGGCCAATACGATGTGCATTTTCCAGAACCACTGCTGATTGCAACTCCTCGCTGCCCAGCACCTCCGGAATCCACTTTTCCAGAAAGGAACATACGTCCCGACCTTCTGATTCCTCTGGAAGACCCACCAGCCTCAAGTTATTCTGTCTCGACCGAGATTCCAAATCCAAAATATTATTTTCCAGAGATTTTTTTTTTTTTTCCAAAGTGCGCACCTTTAATTGAAGACGGGTGACGTCATCTTCAGCACTAGCGAGACGGAGCTCCATCTGCGCCGTTCGTTCTACACAGTCACCCAATTCCTTTCTTATTCCTTCCAACGCTGTCATAATCCCATCAAATCTAGAGGAAAAGTCCGCTCTCATTGAACTCATGGCAGCCATCAGCGCATCTGCGCCTCCCCCCGCAGACATCGCACCGTTGCCAGCCTCCTCCGCCATATATGGAGTTTTATTTGCTGCGTCACAGACCTGAAAGTCCGTTAATTTGGACTGTTTCGGCGGCTCGCTTTTTCCTTTACCTGGTTTTCCAGCCTTAGGCTTCGCCGACATATCCTCGCCCAAACGCTGGGATACGTTCTGTCCCAAATGAGAGAGTTATTTGCCGATTTTTTTTCTCCAGGAGCAGAGCAGAGTGAGACACGTCCGTCTTACGTGGCAGCCATAACCGGAACCCCGTTTCCCTCAATACTTTTACTGTACTTTCCCAGTCATCTGGCAATTCTTCCCTGCCACCCAGAGCCTGTATCAACTCCTTCCTGAACTCTGTGTGACCTTCTTCCTTCTGTAACTTCCCCCACTTAATCTTTGGCTCTGCCTTCACTCTCTTCCTCTTCTTGCTTTCCAATGTCATCCTACAGACTACCATTCAATGCTGTCTTGCTACATTCTCCCCTGCCACCACCTTGTAGTCTCCTATCGCTTTCAGATTTCTCCTTCTGCATAAGATGTAGTCCACCTGTGTGCACCTTTCTCCACTCTTGTAAGTCACCCTATGTTCCTCTCTCTTCTTGAAGTATGTGTTCACCATAGCCATTTCCATCCTTTTAGCAAAATCCACAGCCATCTGTCCTTCCACATTTCTCTCCTTAAGACCATACCTATCCAGAACCTCCTCATCACCTCAGTTCCCTTCACCTACATGTCCATTAAAGTCCGCTCCAATCACCACTCTCTCCTCCCTGGGAACACTCTCTACCACTTCATCCAACTTTCTCCAGAATTCTTCGTTCTCTTCTACCTGACATCCAACTTGTGGGGCATACACACTGACAACATTCAACATCACACCTTTGACTTCTAGCTTCAAACTCATGATTCTGTCTGACTCCCTCTTTACCTCCTGAACACTTTTCACATACTCTTCCTTCAAGATTACTCCTACTCCATTTCTCTTCCTATCTACACCGTGGCAGAACAGTTTAAATCCACCCCCAGTGCTCCTAGCCTTGCTTCCCTTCCATCTGGTTTCTTGAACACACAGTATATCTACCTTTCTTCTCTCCATAATATCAGTCAACTCTCTGCCTTTACTAGTCACAGTCCTTAAATTTAACATTCCTATTCTCACCTCCACACTTCTACCTTTCCTTTTCTCTCTCTCCTTCCTAACACGCCTTCCCCCTCTCCTCCCCCTCGATCTTCGACCAACAGTAGCAAAATTTCCATCGGCACCCTGTTTGTTAACAGCACTGGTGGCGGTCGTTGTTAATCCAGGCCTCGACCGATCCGGTATGAAAGTCTCATTGGTCATGATCCGCATGTTTGATTTGGCTAAGGTTTTACGTCGGATGCCCTTCCTGACACAACTCTCCCCATTTACCTGGGCTTGGAACTGGCACTAGGAGTACACTGGCTTGTGCACCCCCTGTGGCTGGGTTCTCCACTTAGCATGACTGTGAATGGACAATATTGCAAATAGGGTCAAACTTGATGACAAAACAAGCAAACGTATTTTAGCAACAAATGTCCTTAATTAGCAAGCAAAGGTGGAGAGAGTTGCCAGAAATTGTACTCGGGTAGATTTACCTTATTTGTCACTATTCCCCGTGTACCATTACGCGGTACACAAGGGAAGAAATGAAAAACTCAATAGCGAGAGAAGAACGTGCCATTTATTAACATAAACTTCCACAAAGATAACAAGTCCAGTTGACCACAAAAATACAGGGAATAGAAATGATGGAAAGAGGCCCCCAAACATGCAGGAACGGTGGACCCCAGCTGGGACTCTGCCGCGCCGATGGTGGACCCCAGCTGGGGCTCTGCTGCACCCGCGGTGGGCTCCGGCTGGGGCACCGTTGCACTAGCGGTGGTCCCCATCGGGTACCTCATTGCTCCTGCGGTGGCCTCCCCAGCGAGGGAGGTGAGGCTCCTCACGGCCCTTGGCGATGGACCCCAATCCTCTGCAGCCTCCGGTGGGATCAGCTGCTCTCCGGTGACCCTGGCAGGGGGCTCCAAGCCCGGAAGGAGAGAAAGAGAGACCAGATCAGGGTCAACCGGCAGCGGCAGAGCCCAGTGAGGTGGCCCCGAGGGCTACTTCAAGTTGCCCCTGGCCCTCCTCACCATGAATCGGACAGTGTGACATTGACATTAATACGACTGACATAATGGAGCACACTTGCCTGAACTCAGGCTCCACCACTGTCCAGGACTCCAGTGATTTAGGGTGCATCAGTACCGTCGATCCGCTTGGTGCTGTACCCCCGTCGACCTCCTCTGGGACCGCTAGCCCTGCGTCGTCGTCTGTAGGAAACCCAAGCAGTGGCAGCTCCTCTCCGGCGACCCTAGGGAGGAGCTCGAAGAGGTTAGGAGAGGAGGAATGGTTAGGGTTGCCGGCAGCAGCAGAGTCCAGCGAGGGGAGTCCAGATGTGGCCGAGAGCCGCACCCAACTCTCCTCCCCAAGAGCCAGACAAGATCTCTCAATCACTGACAAATGAACTACAGGAGAGATTACTTGCCTGTGCTCAAGCTCTACCGCCGTCCAGGACTCCGGCGATGCCGACGATGATGGTCAGGGACTCATCGGCTGGAGGTCTGGTCCGGGGAAGACTCTGCTGCGGCAGCCCCCACAGCAGGCATGGTGGTGGTTGCAGTCGAGGTATTCCCGTGCGCTGTCCTCCATGCCTCTGGCTCCTCTGGCGTGGTGGCTGCGGATGACCTCTCCGCTGGCCCATGGACTGGACCTTCCTGGGCCTCTGGCACCTCTTCCCTCGAGCGACCTGGATCCAGAACCAGTGGGCTCATAAGGGGACACAGAAAGGAGTAGGTGAGGTCAGGTGCGAGAATATTTGCCGCTGGGGCAGAGCATGCAGGGGACTGCACATCCCATGTCTCCTTGCCAGGAGGCGGGCAAAATTGTTCATCAACCATAAAAGTTAAATGAGAAAAAACTTGCCTGTTCTCCTGGCACTGGACATCCCCAGCGGCCTCCAAAGAGTCTTCTCTCCCCTCCTGGCATTCTTCATCGAGCTGCAGCTCCCCCTCCCTCAGGGAAAGTTCCTTTAATCTCCCGGCCATCTCCGGGAGGAGCCACGGCTTCACCTCCATGATGAGGTCCATCTCAGCCAGAAGAGCCCACCTACGTTCCTCTAGTTCCTCCCGTGACGGAGCAGAACATGGCTCGGAGCAGGGAGGCAGAGCTGTAGTCGGCAGCGCTGGACACTTCTTATGATGGGGATTCCTCCTCCTCCTCCTCTTCACGGGTGACTCGGGAACCAGATAATCCAGGATGCAGAGCACTGCGCTGGGCAGCGGGTCACCCATGCAGAGAAGCTCCGCATTTTCTGGAGAAACAAGCGGAGTGGCCGCGAGGAGCTCGAGCACTGGGAGATCCTCAGCCGATTCCTCACATGACACGGCGAAGATGTCCTGGAGGCTCTCCATTGCCTCAGGATGGTCCCAGAGGCTATCTTGCTCCATAACCCTCTTTGCGGTGTCTCGAGCCTGCCAAACAGTCAGGAAGGAACGGGGCCTCTGTGTCCATGAGAAGATCTCCTCCAAGAAGCACAGCGAGTGCAGCTCCCGCTCCGACTCCCTCTCCGTCCGAACCACCATGTTGACACTCAGGGAGGAAGGAAAAAAAGTGTGGAAAGAAAAAGAAAAAACACACTTCTACTCCGCTGGGTTTTTTCTGTATGGTCGGAGCATTCTGTCACTATTCTCCATGTACCATTACGCGGCGCATGATAGAAGGAATGAAGAACCCTATAGCGAGAGTAAAATGTGCCATTTATTAACATAAACTTCCACAAAGATAACAAGTCCAGTCGACCACAAAAATACAGGGAATAGAAATGATGGAAAGAGGCCCCCAAACATGCAGGAACGCCACCTGGATGCTCTACGGCCAGGGGGGGAATTGCCTAGTGCCGCAGGGCAGCTGTCGGCACAAGGAGAAAGGCAAACATTAAACTTACGGGACTGGAGCGATCCGGGCTGTCAATGCAGTCTGGAGGATGAGGAAGAAAAGCAGAGTCAACCGTAACACCAAGGGATTAACTGAACTTAAAGTGACTGGCTGAATAACATGTTGGTAGTGAGAACCCAAACATGGAGAACTAGCTGCCGCGTATGGAGGTGAATGCTCTGACAATCTCTTTCCACAAACACAGCGAATAAATAATCCTGATGCTAAAGAGGAAAGAGCTTGCTGGTGTGAGGAAGCTTGAATAGGAATGAATGGAGTGTGTGTGTGTGTGTGTGTGAACAACCGTAATGATGCACAGCTGATGGCACTTGACAGGAGGAGGGGGCGTGCCCGAGCTGTCAGGGAGCAAAGAACTCAAACAGCTCCCTGACGGGAAATAGGGCAAGAAATAACAATAAGTCAGAACTGGGTTTGGAACAACCAAACCCAAATTCATGACATTATTGGTCATGTAAATGTAGTTAGTAAAGAAATGACTTGCATAGGAGTACTACTAAAAAAGTTTACTACTGGCAAGTTGTGAAAAATGTCTCTTAAATTTGCAGTTATTGTCTCAAAATGTGATGTTTTCCTTATATTTTTGAAACTTTTTTGCATAACTGTTCAAGATTTTTTTTAAACATCGGCAACATTTTGTCCTGAATTTGAAATTTCTTTAGTGACTTGTCTACTTGTACATTTCAGATTATTTTGATTTAGACTGAGTTCTCAAAACCCCAACCCCTATTAATGTGAGATATTATTCTTGTAGATTTCTGACTTAATTTGTGACTTTTTGTGATAACTTTGTTGTGGGAGGCATCTCGTATGCTAAAAAAATATTTTTCATTATGTACTTTGTGTCAACATGTTCGGGGTTGTTTTCAACCCCGTCCATGACCTGTGGCTGTAGGGTTTTGATTATGGCTTATTAATTCCAGCTGGCAGATTGAGCCTTGCTCTCTGCCAGTCCTATAGACATGACTCCTCCTCACCAGACATTCACCGGCTGTATGGTTTCACCACATGCACACATGCATACACACACATTTCCAATTAATTGTCATTCACCTGCTTGCCTCATGGCTGTGACCACTTGCCTTCATTAGTGATTTACATACTTATGGGAGGCAGTGGGATCAGTCAGGGCGGCAGCTTCAGTCAAGCTTGGACATCCTGACTCACCGATGTTTGGCTTTCTTCCCCTGGACTTATTGTGTTGTTTCTTTGAGCCTTTCCGCTCCAACGTATGCGTAAGTCTTTCCTTTTGTGCCTTTTCCCTCCACTCCTGACTGTTCGGAGCACGTTAGGCATTTCCTCTAGGCCAACGAGGTTGTAGTGGGTTGTCTCACTCATTCGCAACAGTGACTGTTTTTTGGACATTTTGTGTACATTTTTCCCTGTAATAAACACGCTTACTTTACTGCACGTTGGGCTCGCTTCCAATTTATGTTTGCTGCGAGATCGCGCAGCGGACATGACACTTTGTCCATATGGCATGTTGTGCATGTACAGTGGGGCAAAAAAGTATTTAGTCAGCCACCAATTGTGCAAGTTCTCCCACTTAAAAGATGAGAGAGGTCTCCAATTTTCATCATAGGTATACCTCAACTATGAGAGACAAAATGAGAAAAAAAAATCCAGAAAATCACATTGAAGGATTTTTAAAGAATTTATTTGCAAATTATGGTGAAAAATAAGTATTTGGTCACCTACAAACAAGCAAGATTTCTGGCTCTCACAGACCTGTAACTTCTTCTTTAAGAGGCTCCTCTGTCCTCCACTCGTTACCTGTATTAATGGCACCTGTTTGAAC
Source organism: Pholidichthys leucotaenia (assembly GCA_020510985.1). Classification (NCBI taxonomy): domain Eukaryota; kingdom Metazoa; phylum Chordata; class Actinopteri; order Cichliformes; family Pholidichthyidae; genus Pholidichthys; species Pholidichthys leucotaenia. The sequence continues at coordinate 337,368,233 of CM035841.1, forward strand.
TCATTATCAGTATAAAAGACACCTGTCCACAACCTCCAACAGTCAGACTCCAAACTCCACTATGGCCAAGACCAAAGAGCTGTCAAAGGACACCAGAAACAAAATTGTAGACCTGCACCAGGCTGGGAAGACTGAATCTGCAATAGGTAAGCAGCTTGGTGTGAAAAAATCAACTGTGGGAGCAATTATTAGAAAATGGAAGACATACAGGACCACTGATAATCTCCCTCGATCTGGGGCTCCACGCAAGATCTCACCCCGTGGGGTCAAAATTATCACGAGAACGGTGAGCAAAAATCCCAGAACTACAAAGGGGGACCTAGTGAATGACCTGCAGTGAGCTGGGACCAAAGTAACAAAGGCTACATCAGAAACACACTACACCGCCAGGGACTCAAATCCTGCAGTGCCAGATGTGTCCCCCTGCTTAAGCCAGTACATGTCCAGGCCCGTCTGAAGTTTGCTAGAGAGCATTTGGATGATCCAGAAGAGGATTGGGAGAATGTCATATGGTCAGATGAAACCAAAATAGAACTTTTTGGTAAAAACTCAACTTGTCGTGTTTGGAGGAGAAAGAACACCATACCTACTGTGAAGCATGGGGGTGGAAACATCGTGCTTTGGGGCTGTTTTTCTGCAAAGGGACCAGGACGACTGATCCGTGTAAAGGAAAGAATGAATGGGGCCATGTATCGTGAGATTTTGAGTGAAAACCTCCTCCCATCAGCAAGGGCATTGAAGATGAAACATGGCTAGGTCTTTCAGCATGACAATGATCCCAAACATATCGCCCGGGCAACGAAGGAGTGGCTTCGTAAGAAGCATTTCAAGGTCCTGGAGTGGCCTAGCCAGTCTCCAGATCTCAACCCCATAGAAAATCTTTGGAGGGAGTTGAAAGTCCGTGTTGCCCAGCGACAGCCCCAAAACATCATTGCTCTAGAGGAGATCTGCATGGAGGAATGGGCCAAAATACCAGCAACAGTGTGTGAAAACCTTGTGAAGACTTACAGAAAACGTTTGACCTTTGTCATTGCCAACAAAGGGTATATAACAAAGTATTGAGATGAACTTTTGTTATTGACCAAATACTTATTTTTCACCATAATTTGCAAATAAATTCTTTAAAAATCATTCAATGTGATTTTCTGGATTTTTTTTTTTCTCATTTTCTCTCTCATAGTTGAGGTATACCTATGATGAAAATTGGAGACCTCTCTCATCTTTTAAGTGGGAGAACTTGCACAATTGGTGGCTGACTAAATACTTTTTTACTCCACTGTATAATAAAATGTGTGATAACAGTGAATCATCTCATCTTTGTCCACAGATTCTCACCATCCATCCATCCATCTTCTTCCGCTTAATCCTTTTCAGGTCGCGGGGTGGCTGGAGCCTATCCCAGCATCTTTGGGCAAGAGGCACGGTACACCCTGGACAGATCGCCAGTCCATCGCAGGGCCAACACAGAGAGACAGACAACCATTCACTCTCACAGTCATACCTAAGGACAATTTAGAATCCCCAGTTTGATGCCAATTAACCTAACTTGCATGTTTTTGGCATGTGGGAGGAAACCGGAGAAATCCCGGAGTAAACCCACGCAGACACGGGGAGAACATGCAAACTCCACACAGATCAGTGTTGGTCGGGGGCTGGGATCGAACCCAGGATCCCCCAGCCAAGGTTGAGTTGCTGTGCTGCCGCAGTGCTAACCACTCCGCCACCGCGCTACCCTCAGATTCTCACCATTCATCCTAATTACCCACTAAAAGAAAGCTGGATTTGCCCTGCACCTTCAGAGTTTGACAGCAAGATTAGATTGAACATAGAATTTTTCCTCAGGTTAAAGCGGCATTAAAAAATGTCAGAGAAAAAAGTCCCTTTGAGGAAAAATTACATAAGTTCACATTTTTTTCATATGGAATACCCATATACTATAAAGTGTTACTGTATTTGTGTATGAAAAATATTTTGTGTGTTAGCACATGAACAGTTCATGTGGTTTTGGTTTTTAAGTTTTTTTTTATATTAATAATCTGTTTTATTAATTTAATACTTAAACTTTTTACTTTTTACAGTTCATCTATTACTTTTAGCAAAGTCATCTTAGACCAGATGTCAGCAACGTCCACTATGCATAGTACCATTATTTTTTTTGTCCAAAACATCTGCCTAGAGCCGCAAACATGTCTGAGGCTGAAAACTAAGGTGAAAAGGCACAGTGAAAAGTACAAACTGACCTGACATAAATATACAACTTTTACTCTTTTCGGGTAAAATTGCCACCTTTTTCACATAAATTTGTGAATTTTTTTCTCATACAATTGCAACTTCTTCCAGCAAACTTATTTCTTTGAGATTTGTGTGGGTGTTTTCCTCACAAAAAAATGCAGCCCCCCCCCCCCCACACACACACACACACTAAATATGTAAGATTTTTGGTTTACATTTTCTGCTTTTTTCAACAAATTTGTCATATGTTTTCTGTAAATGTGTTACTTTTCAGGTAAAAATGAATCGTTTTGCACACAAATCTGACATTTTTCTTATAAAATTGCAACTCTTTCCAGTAAATTTGTGGATTTTTTTTTTTCAGAAATTTTGTGACTTTTTTTCTTGCTAATTAGCAAGGGACTTTTGTTGCTCAAGAAACTGTTTTTCCTACATTTGCAAGGTTTTTGGCATAAATTGTCTGCTTTTCTCAAATTTGTGAAAGCTTTTCTTATGCCATGCAGCTTTCTTCTCATTAAAGTGTGGGGCAATGTCTTACATGCTTGGTTCATTTATAAATTTGAGCTTGGAGGTCTAGGGTGATGAATGAATGAATGAACAGCACCTTAAATCAAGTATTTAATTACTGGTGGTTTAGTTTAGTTGCCGTGAAGGAGGTTTGCAGTCTCTGAATGCTTTGCAATTATTGGAACTACACCTTGAAACATCCACTAACATAAAAAAGATCATAAAATCTTTAAAAAAAAAAAAAAAGATGTTTAAAATCTAAAACAACCATTTGAGTTTTGACATATCAATGTTTTACCAAAATGTATTAATTCAAATTCAACTATAAGTAATAAAAAAAGCAATAAAATTACAAAAAGCATAATTACGGTAAGAGAATTTTAAAAAAAATACTTTAATGGCTACTCATTTTTCAACAGCTCCTATAAAGTTCAGTTCATAAAACCACATAAAGGGAGGCCATATTTTGTTTATGAAATGGGTGGGTCACTTTATTATTTTTAAAACAGGATCCTAACTTGGCTGTACTTCTGCATCATTACATTTTCTGGTTATTTGGCAGCAGTGATGGTCTTTGAGCAGACTCTCTATGACCTCCAGTGGCAAAAGGCTCATAGTGTATTGACATGATTGAAAAGGAAAACAACCACTAGGTGGCGCCACAAGTGTAAAAAATGAAATGTGTGAGCAGGGAGTGAACAGGCAGTCAGGTCATTGCTCTGGGGAGTATGCATACACTAATACTGTATGTAGAGACAGACGAGCACTAAGACAAACCCATTCCTGTACAGTTCATAACCACAACAGCCATTTCAAGTTCAAAGCACGTGTTCTCTTCTATAGATCCATGTATGTGTCATGCTGGTTTTCACACCGTCAGAGGTGGGTTATATTTGCTCTGTGTTCAAGATTTTTCACTCAACTGTATATGAGTAGTTTTACTGTAGGATACTTTTCACTCTCGTGAGATTTCTTGAAAAAAAAAAACATGCATTTTTCTCATTTTCATTTAATTCTAAGATACTTTTGAGTCCGCTGATTTAAAATGAACAAATATCCAGTTTTGTCAACAATTAAATCTTCTGACATTTTAATTAATACTTGACACTTTGCTTAATATTCACGAGAATAAACTTGATCAAAAGTTGCTCACTACTCAAGTAACTTTCTGTTGCTCCTGCATTTATACAATACTTGAATAATTGTGCTGCTTTTACTTCAGTACATTTTCTGGCTACTCTACTTCTGCGCACTGTGTACACTTCAACAGTCCAAAGGTCAGTTTAGACATTTAATCTCTGTTATATTTACTCAGCTGCTGGTCCCTGCAAATCCTCTTTCCCATTTTCTGAACATTTCTGACTCTCTGAACATATGTCTGAAATACCCCCTTTAAAGCAGGGGTGGAGATTCTTGAGCGATCAAGTGATGACAAAATGGCCAGATCTCCAAATGATCTTTCAGTGATCTCCCAGCAACTGCCAAGATCACTCAATGATCTCTCAGTGATCTCCACAGTCCTCAAAGTTTTGACTTATTCCAAAACAATCTCTCAATGATCACCAAAGGGAAGTGGTCTTTCATCGAGTGTTCAGCCATCTCATTGATCTCCCAATGGATCATTCAATGAATGCCAATTTTTTCCACTCCAAAGGTAGAGATGGCTGTCAGTGAGGTCAGTGAGGGACTGCTGAATGTTTGATGACAGACCAATAGAGTTCATTGAAAAATCACTGAGAGATCACTGGGAGATCGGTGAGATCGTTGCGCACTCCTTGAGAATTCATTGAGAGTTTGTTGATGTCATAGTCTGGGGCATGATCTTAGGATCATGGATCATGCCCACATTTTTGTGTTCATTTTTTGCCTCTCTGTGTTCATTATTATGATTATTTGCCTTCTATCCTCTGTTATTGTCTTTAGTGTTCCCCAATCTGTCGTCATCCCATGTCCTCGCCCTTTGTTAGTATGTTTCTCTGTGCTGCGATTATCATTAGTATTTTGGTCCCTGTATGCTCTGTCTGTACAGCCCCGCCCGTCCTGTGCTGTCTCTGTTGCTCGATTGTTCTCACCTGTCCTGTGTTGTCTTGATTACCCCCCTATCTATATATACCAGTGTCAGTCTGTGTCAATTGTGGCACCATTGATGTTCCTGTGATGTTTCTGCCTGTGCCCTGTTCAGTTCCAGGTGTGATTCATGTTCCTGTTTCCTTTTGAGTTCTGCCTGCCTGGTTTTGCTCGGTTTTTCAGCCCACGTGCTGTTATTTGTTCCAGTTTTTTTGTTAATAAATAATCATTTTTGCACCATTCTCCTGCCTGCACCTGAGTCCTCTCCATCACCCAATCGTGACAGTTGAGAGACTGATTTCCTTTGGTGATCGCTGAGAGATTATTTTGGCCTGAGTCAAAACAATGACTCAACTGTGCCGACCTTGGAAATCACCGGAAGCTCTTTTTTTGGTGGAAAAGGGGGTATGAGATCTTGTCAATCGCTGAGAGATCTTACATATACATATACACACACCTCTCTCTCTCAAGGATCTTTCAAAGATCTCTATAGAGCGCCATGAAAATTGTACAGCGATCTCCCAAACATTTACACAGAAACAGCTCTTCTGAGGCTTTTGAAGATCGTTGAGAGATCAGGTCAATTTTTGATCCCTCAGTGCTCAAACAAATGTTCGCCATCTGTGTAAAAGAACCCTTACTATTTGCTATGTTTCAATAATGATGCAGAACCCGATAAGATCACATGTTAGGAGCCAACCTGGGTTTTATTACTCACAGAGTTTCGAGTGAAACTTAAGTGAGCTGCAATCAAAACATCTATCTGGAGTGAAAACATGCTCTTGGAAGAAATTTCAACACAATGCTGTATGTGTGACAAGAGTCACTGTTATTGTCATGCTGCTCCTCAGATGACATGTCAGTAGGACACAGTCACCCGGGTGTGTCTATGATCTCTGGTGGCAGCTTTAACTAGAATTTCTCTCATCACTTCCTCCTCTCAGTGTATGAGCACAGAACCCTGGGGCTTTTTTTAATGCTGTTATTTTTAAAGAGCTGGTTTTTGTATTGATTTTTGTTGGCTGCTGTCAAAAACAATCTGAAATTGGCAAGAAATGCTTTATTCAGCTTAAAGTAGCTCACCTTACAGCATAACCAATGAGCTTTCTATGCCAGTTTGTTCATTCATCGGCTCTTCTATATAGTCCAATTCAAATTTCAGGTTTATCAGGTCTATCTATCTGACTCTGACAGGCATATGTCCCTCTGAACTGAAACAGGCAGCCAGTGGAGCCTTGTGGGGGAGCAGATAAAGAGCTGATTGATATGTTAAGTGTTGAGTGTGTGACAGCAGAGACACGTGGCTTTTCTGGCGTCAAACCGGTCCAGGAGGAGGCGGTGGAGCTGCTTGCTGGCTGAGCTGGCAACAGTTATGTGTTTGTTTGTTTTTTTTTGGGGGGGGTGTGTGTAGAAAAGTGCAGAGGGACACACTTCCCTTTGTCACATCAGTAACACTGGCTTTTTTATTTATCATGGTGACATCCTGCTTTAAACAGCAGTGCGAGCCCAGTTATGTGGGTACTTAGACAGTAGCTGAACTAAATAACAGAGGAAAGAAAGAAGGAACTCCCACTTATTTGGACCACAGTGGATTTAAAGATGACTGCCAGGCCTGTTCCAGCCTCATCACTTACATTTTTACTTTACTGAATCCAGATCAGTGATCTACAGCTTGTGGCTCCAGAGCCCCTTTTGACCATACACAGTGGCTTACTGGTAATTAAACTTTACAACTTTACAAGAAGCAAACACAAATTTACAAGAGCAAAGTAAAACATTACAAGGAAAGAGTTGGATATCAGCCACTTTTTCTGCAAGTTCTGCTTTTGTAGTGATAAATTTGGGAGATATAAACATACATGTATAAAAGGAAAAAAGGTCACAGTCCCCAAATCATATTTTTAGCTCAATTATCAATGTTTGAAAATTGTAAGGCCCAAAATATGGATATCAGTGAAATTTTAGCTTCACATGTCAAATACGTTCCAAGGTATGTTTAAAAATGCCCACTGACCCACTTTCAGCCCTCTTTTTTGACAAGTATTTCATATACAGTGGTGTGAAAAAGTGTTTGCCCCCTTCCTGGTTTCTCATTTTTTTGAATGTCACACTTAAATGTTTCAGATCATCAAACACATTTAAATATTAGACAAAGATAACACAAGTAAACACAAAATGCAGTTTTTAAATGAAGGTGTTTATGATTAAGGGGGAAAAAAATCCAAACCTACATGGCCCTGTGTGAAAAAGTGATTGCCCCCTAAACCTAATAACTGGTTGGGCCACCCTTAGCAGCAACAACTGCAATCAAGCATTTGCGATAACTGGCAATGAGTCTTTTACAGCGCTGTGGAGGAATTTTGACCCACTCATCTTTGCAGAATTGTTGTAATTCAGCCACATTGGATTGTTTTCGAGCATGAACTGCGTTTTTAAAGTCATGCCACAATCAGATTCAGGTCAGGACTTTGACTAGGCCACTCTAAAGTCTTCATTTTGTTTTTCTTAAGCCATTCAGAGGTGGACTTGCTGGATTGTTTTTGATTATAGTCCTGCTGCAGAACCCAAGTGCGCTTCAACTTGAGGTCACGAACAGATGGCCGGACATTCTCCTTCAGGATTTTTTGGTAGACAGCAGAATTCATGGTTCCATTTACCACAGCAAGTCTTCTGGGTCCTGAAGCAGCAAAACAGCCCCAGACCATCACACTACCACCACCATATTTTACTGTTGGTATGATGTTCCTTTTCTGAAATGCTGTGTTACTTTTATGCCGGCTGTAATGGGACACATACCTTCCAAAAAGTTCAACTTTTGTCTTGTCAGTCCACAGAGTATTTTCCCAAAAGCCTTGGGGCTCATCAAGATGCTTTCTAGCAAAACTGAGACGAGCCTTTATGTTCTTTTTGCTCAGCAGTGGTTTTCGTCTTGGAACTCTGCCATACAGGCTATTTTTGCCCAGTCTCTTTCTTATGGTGGAGTCATGACCACTGACCTTAACTGAGGCAAGTGAGGCCTGCAGTTCTTTGGATGTTGTTGTGGAGTCTTTTGTGACCTCTTGGATGAGTCATCACTGCGCTCTTGGGGTAATTTTGGTCAGCCAGCCACTCCTGGAAAGGTTCAACACTGTTCCATGTTTTTGCCATTTGTGGATAATGGCTCTCACTGTGCTTTGCTCGAGTCCCAAAGCTTTAGAAATGGCTAGAAAATTGAACTCAGCTTTCCGAAGATGTGATAAACCACAGTTAATTTTTGTTTTAACGGGGGGGCAATCACTTTTTCACACAGGGCCATGTAGGTTTGGATTGTTTTTACCCTTAATAATAAACACCTTCAATTAAAAACTGTATTTTGTGTTTACTTGTGTTATCTTTGTCTAATATTTAAATTTGTTTGATGATCTGAAACATTTCACTGTGACATACAAAAAAATGAGAAATTAGGAAGGGGGTAAACACTTTTTCACACCACTGTATGTAAAGTAAAATTTCACAGATGCTATGTTAAATATACAATGCATACTGTTATGAGTTAAAAGAAGAAAAATATGAAGGGAATCAGCAATGGCTGATTACATGACACTTGCATGACCCTGCTGCTATTTTTTGGACAGACCGGTTTATAACTTTAAACTTTGCTGTTTTGCCTTCATTTTAAGACTTAATCATGAGATTTTTTTCTTTCCAAAAATTGCTCAAATGACTTTAGATGCTCTTAATTCACCATGACTGTCAAAACTCTAATAACATATTTCTGTCTATGATAGACCTTTCTGTGTGGAGTTTGTGTGTTTTTCCCTTGTCTGTGTGGGTTTCCTCCCACAGTCCAAGGACATGCATGTTAGGTTAATTTGTACTAAGTGGGGATAAACTGTCCTTAGGAATGACTGTCAGAGTGAATGGTTGTCCATCTCTCTGTTGGTCCTGCGATGGGCTGGCGATCTCTTCAGGGTGTATCCCGCCACTCGCCCAAAGATGCTGGGATAGGGTGCAGCCCCCCCACAACCCCAAAAGGAGCAGTTAATAACATGAATGAATGTGTATGGCTGAATGATTAAGCACATTTAGTAGGTTTTTATTATAACACAGTGAGTTCATGCAGTAATAATGTGAATACAAAAGCTTTTCCTTTCCTCAGTTCCCATAAGTGTATGTGCTCCTGCCGAGTTCTCGCCAACAAATTCAGAGGCTCTGCTGTTGTTGTACAAAGAAGAATTTAGATCAATGAATAAACAGGACTGAGATGAGCAGAAAAAAAATAGAACTAGCAGAATGCAACAAGGAGAGAATGAATTATCAACCCCACCATCCTGATTCCTCCACCTGCCTTCACTGAAGGTTACCTTGATACACTGCATGATTGATGTCTGCAGGATAAAATATTTTTTTTATCCTCAACTGCCACTGAAATCTCTTTCATCTGTTTCTCCTTGGATGATATTTATTGTATATCTGCGGCTTTGATTCGCAAGAAAAGAGAAAGATCTGTAGAGATCATCTCCTGTGAGATGCAAATCTGGTCCAGGAATAGAATCGATGTTTTAATCTCAGATTAAGTTACATGTCAGGTTATTTCAACAAGATGGAGTCTTTTTACAGAGCGCGTTGGTGAGTCAGTCAGTGTGAATAACAGAAGCAGTTTAACTGTAGGAAAAAAGGGGCTTATTTCTGTCATTGTTATGTTTACAGTGTTTACGATCGTTATGATTATTATGCACCTGATGTCAGAGGAAGATATTTGATAGTACTTTACTGTCAAGTACGTGACAGCCGGTGGCTTGTCACCAGACTGCAAACCAAATCTACCTACGGGTACAAATAAGTAACAAAAAAAAAAAAAAAAAAAGTACAAACTACTATGGACAATATAGTATGGTATAGGTATAATATAATAACCACAAAAGTACAATATTTTATAACATGATTACTGTTTAAGTATGTATACTTATGTCTTATTGATGTGGTAATTTCATACTTTGCCATGCTCTGTCAGGGGTGGGAATTGCCAGAGGCCCCACGATACAATATTATCACAATACTTGGGCCGTGATGCAATATTATCATGATCTTGCACAACACTGAATATTACTGCGATTTCCCATCCTGATCTTTTGGCCAGATTTCAGCAGTCATTCCTTTGCTGTGCTGACCTAACCAGACTGTGAGCATTTTGTACCACCTAGTGGACTGAAAAGTCAATTAGTTTTTATTACTCTGGTACCTAATAGGCAATTCTATATTTGCACCATTTAATAATAGTTTTTGATAAAGTACACTAGTGTCTCTGAATTGACACAATATCACCGCCAAAAGTATCGCAATACTACAATGTATCGATTTCCCTTACCACAACTACCTAAACCATATTTATACTGTACTTATACTGTAATTACACCCAATCAAATTCAAGACGGCATGCAGCCCATGCCCCATATTTGTGTTACAGTTAGGCTGCATGTCCACCAAATGCTTTTTTTGTTGCCCGACCGCCCTGAGCATTTTTTTTCAGTGTTTGAGCACTGCGCTCTGGGGGAAAAAAAGTCTGTGCCCTGTATCCCTGCAACAGCTTGTCACTCTCAGCTTAGCACTTCCACTTTCCTATGGTCAGACTTTCTACTGATGTTTTAATAGCAGTATCTAAATAACAATGGACAGAAAATGTATTTTAGCAGCTCTGGATGTGAAATATGATGACACGGAAAGCAGGAGTTTGAGTACAGACTAGTACCAGCATCCTATGTCCCGCCCACGCAGCAGTTCTGAATGGCTGCTTAGGTTTGGCCATTGACGAGCTCAGCTGCAGTCTCTGAAAAGCTGAACTTTTTTCAACTCGGTGCACCGTGACAAAAAACGGCCACTGCCGAGAGCGTTTCAGCGCCGAGGGCACTCAGTGCTATAAACGCTGAACTACATAGAGAATGAATCGAAAATAGCCACCCAAAGTGGAAAAAACATGTTTGGTGGACACACAGCCTTGTACTGTAACTGATTCTTTCAGAATAATTACAATGCGCTTCCATTGTACTTGCACTGTAATCACATCATAGTTCTGTTGTACTTAGGCTGTGTTCATGCTGTAACATGCTGTAATACCATCATACTTGCACCATAATTTTGGCACAATTTGCAGGCTGTAATAAAAAGTCTTACTAGATATTTTGTATAATTTTAAAACAGGTGACTCTTCTTACAATTAAACTTTTTCCATCAGCACACTGCATCCTTATCCTTTTTTTGAAATTTAAACATGTAGCAGTGACTCCTGAATCTGAGGTTCGACCAGTGGTCGGACCCTCCTTTCCAGTACCCTGACACAGACCTTCCTAGGGAGGCTGCGAAGTGTGATCCCCCTAAAGTTGGAACACACCCTCCGGTCCCCATTTTTAAAAAGTGGAACCACCACCCCGGTTTGCCATGCCAAAGGCACTGTCCCCAGCTTCCACACAACATTGCAGAGGTGTGTCAACCATGACAGCCTTACAACATCCAGCGCCTTGAGATACTCAGGCTCAAGCAGAGAACTGAGTTCTCTGCTTGAGCTGCAACCCAGACCTCCGGAAAAGTGGTAGAAAATGGATGGATGGATGGATGGATGGATGTAGCAGTGACATAACAATGATATGAATATAATCATTAATCATTAATAACTAGAATTAATAATTATTGCATTACCTCATTATAACACTAGATAGGGCACCACCCACCTTTGGACAGAGCGGTGGGGACTCTATGAACAAATAATTAAGCATAGGAATTTGGCAATTAATAAGCATTAATTAATACTTTAATTAGCAATTACTGTCAGTCTCGTAATCTGGGTGTCAGTTCTTGACACTGTGTGATTCTAGAGTCTGGACAGAGATTACACCTGTGAACAATTTAGTAGTTTTAATAAAGAAATCCAAAGTGGCAATAGATACTGTACCTGTATAGCTTGTAAAATGGGAAGATAACCAAAGGTAGCATGAACAGTGGTAATTTTGCATATATCAAGAAACAGCAATATTTGTGGAATAAGGCTGAAATGTGATTGTGTGGCTGAATAGAGAATTAATGAAATGATAATAGTGACAAAAATTAAGTATAATGCAAAGCTAATGAAAAAGGAATTTGAAACAAATGTTATGAAAAAGAGAAAAATCAGATTAACTTTACATTATGCTCAAAAAGTAACGGTAGTTACAGAAAAGGTTATGGCTGAGGTGGATAAGTCTGTCCCTGAAGCTAATGCTGTTAGCTGCCTTACTTTCTTAGATGGGCTGGGTTTTACAAGAGACTCAGGCAGAAGCAGAACAGAGTGGTCAAGCCTCATGGGGGTCACAGGCGCTGGAGGATTGGGCTTTTGGGTAGCCCTGCTTTAGTTCAACCTGGGTTCTAGATGAGCCTTGGTGGCAGGGGTCCTCTCTACAGTTCTGAGCCCGAGGTCTTGACCGAGAAGCCTTCTGTGAGGTGGGGGCCCAGCTCAGGCCGGTAGCTTGAGTCTGCTGAGAACTGAGAACTGAGAACTGAGAACAATGGATTGCCCTCTAGGACAGTGTTTGGCAGTGGACAACAGCCCAGAAGAAAGCCTTTAAAATGGATTGATTAGGTATGCTAAAAATGTGTGTTCACGCTTGAGTTACAGAAAACTTAAGGTTAAAGAAAAATCAAAGCTTGGGTTGCTTAAGAAAAAGAAAAAATTGAGGATTACTTCCACTAGTCACTGATTCCTTGAGAAGGTGGCAAAGCTTTAAAGAAAATTCAAAAAGGTATCAAGGTTTAGGTGACTAAAGAGCATTCTAAGAACAAAGAAAGCTTCAGTTTACCTTGAGTCAAATAAAAGAGCTGAGTGATAGGCTTCGAGGCCCAAAGGAGGGAAAAAGAGATGCAGGCGATCTCCCTCTCCGGAAGTCGACAGGAAAAGAAAAAAAAACATGAATCTGCACCTTTTAAGAGAATGGAATTTTTTAAAATACACTATGTATCTACAATAATGAAATCTTCCACCACAGCAAAGCGAGGTTGTCCAGTTGACACCAAGACAGCATTACGTAACTAAAAGCACCAAGACAGTTTGTTAATCACGTCAACCTGCAGGCACTGCAGGTACCTGGCACCCTTACAGATCTCCCTTTGGGTGTGTTTACATGAGCACGACACTGGCATCCTATTTATTTGTGTGTGTGGTTTTTTTGTGACTCTGGTTATATATTACATCAAACAAGCCATTGTCTGATAGCTGGGTATTTTTCCCCTCAAAGGAAAATGAGAAAAGGTCATCCATATAAAATTAAATTTGAAGGTCAAAGGTAGTTTAAATGGGAGATTACCCATAACTGTTTAGGCATGAAAAAAAAATCCTCTTTTGTAAAACTGAACAGTAGACGTCACATTTTTCCAATGCACGTGCACTGACTTCATGTTGGGTTTAGTCAACAACACCGTCCTGCTGGCTCTGAATCAGCCCTGGGACAACAACCCGACAGTGAAATTTTCCACACCCGTCTGTGCCATGCTGCAGGAACTCGGCCTGCTTCCAGTAATAACGCAGACACCATTTTGTCCGACATTATTTAGTGGCAGATGCATTTTGTTCTCCCATGATTAAAGCATGTAATTTCAAAACTCTTGACTGGCTGTGTCTCCCTATAGCTGTAAAATACATGCTGCACACTTTAAAAAATGCACAGTGCAAAAATGAGGAGAAAAGGCTGAAGCACAAAGTTTTATTTCAATTCATCAAAAGTGAAATGTGAAGGAATCCACAGCCCTATGATTTTGTTAGTTTTGTAAAGAAAGTGGAATTGCTTTGTCCTTAAGCATGCAAAACAATTAGACATTACAGTGATGAAACCACATAATATTAGGCATATGGTGACTGTTATATTAAATTTGGTGCATTTTTCCCACTTTATTCAGTAGGTAAACACTCACATGGTGCTGGTACAAGTTCTGCATGCATTTGGCTACCGTGCTTCTATTTAATCACAGCTTGTGCAACACAGCTTCACTTTTGTTATTTAAGAAGTGGCACTTTAACAGCCACATTTACATTACTTATCAAAACATACAGTGTACAAAATCACAAAATAAATATGCCCCTTTAAAAAAGAAATCATCTTCTGGATTGGCAATAAAATAGGTCATAATGCATGTTTTAAATATCAACCTTGACATTTCCATTAAAATTAAGATAAGTTTTCCTTGTTTTACTTAGAAGCAGTGTTGAATAGTAATTCCTGCAGCGAGTGAGAGGGGAAGAAAAACGGTCATTATTATCTGTTGTGTTTGGTCTAATAAGTTTATGAGAAGGACACACTGTCTTTAAAAAAAAATCTTGCTTGCCTAAGATGTTGCAGCCAGCTATTTTAATTCCAGTTCAGAAGAAACAAAACTCATAATGCAGAGGCTCGGCTGTAGCCCTTAACAAACCTTGCATCAGGCTCCACCGTCAATGATACATTTGATCTCGGAGCTCATTAAAAGGCCATCTTTGCGGCCAGTCTTGCAGTCCAGTACTGGCTGGGAGATGGAATGAAATCAGGAGGGACTCAAACGGACCTGCACTCATCAGACCTGCAAACGAGAGAAAGAGGGGCAGACGGATTTAGACTCAAATGTCTATTGATGGCCACAAATCACAAAGTGTTCATAGGTGGGGTCTACAGTGTCGTCGTCTTCCCATTTTTAACATCTCTGATCGGGGACACTGCTCTTCACACGTCTGCAAACAGCACCATGCTTCTGCTCACACCCTGACATCTGACTTTCTCACTATAAAGAAAAGTGCAACTACCAAGGAAATACGTGAATACTTAATGTTTCCAAGGAGGCGCTGTATAATCTTTGTTTTTTTCTTTTCAAGTTTTGACGTATGATTGTCAAGTACATGCCTCATCCAAGGCTTGAGGATATGAGAAAATAACTAGAAGCATGAGTGTCAAAGAGCTTAATTGTCTGGAGAGATATCAGCTCGCTCCTTTTAAATTATGAGGAGAGCCCTGCCGTTAGATGAGTGTTTGATTAATGCTGCACTCAGACAGGAGTGCAACCGTGAGGCGTAGTCAGAGCAGACATACTGAAAATAAAACCAATGGTGCATTCAGCTGACTGGTCAAACATCTGTAAACCAAAATGATTTGTTAACGGACTGAAAATAATTGGGAACATTCCAAACTGATTTCTTAAAATGATTTGGCAGCGTGGTGGCGGAGTGGTTAGCACTGCGGCAGCACAGCAACTCACCCATGGCCGGGGGATCCTGGGTTCGATCCCAGCCCCCGACCAACACTGATCTGTGTGGAGTTTGCATGTTCTCCCCGTGTCTGCGTGGGTTTGCTCCGGGATTTCTCCAGTTTCCTCCCACATACCAAAAACATGCAAGTTGGGTTAATCGGCATCAACTGGGGATTCTAAATTGTCCTTAGGTATGACTGAGAGTGAATGGTTGTCTGTCTCTCTGCGTTGGCCCTGCAATGGACTGGCAATCTGTCCAGGATGTACCCTGCCTCTTGCCCAAAGATGCTGGGATAGGCTCCAGTCCCCCCCCCCCCGAAAAGGATTAAGCGCAAGAAGATGGATGGATGGACTTTTTATTTGTTTAGTCATCTGAGGTTGGCTTCATCTGAAAAATAAATTATTCAGTCTCAAAATTTGTTAAACCTGTGGATAATGCTAGCAGTCATTTTTATTTGCAGTTTTTATAACCTAATTAATATATTCTCAAATGTTTATACAGTGCTGAGCACCCTTCATTTCATTATTTTTTGTTACCAAGGAGTCAAACTTTCTTGTAATTTTTACAGTGATCCTGAGCAGTAGCTCTTCAGGTTTTCCGAAGGTCTTAAAGTTTTTCTACAAATCAGGTACTTGTTCACTCACTTTTAGTTCAGTCCTCCTTCTACCTGATGAATGCCCAGTTTCCTCCCAACATAAGAGGAAGCTGGACAACTGGGGTACAAAAGAAGCGGAAGGCCTACATAACTATCCACACCTTATGAACAGTATCTGAAAGTCATGTCCTTAGAAATGGGGGGGGGGGGGGGAGATCCAGCAAAGGCCCGACAGAAGACCTGACAGATTCATTTGGCCATTCAGTTGAAGCCTCTGAAGCCTTGTCAGAATGGTCTCAGTAGAAAGGTGGCTGTCAAGAAGTGGAAGGGAAGGTGGGGGAGAAGGCTGGGGTATGCCAAATTACACAAAAAACCCAAACTGAAAATCAGTAGATGGAGTGATGAATCCAAATCTGAAATGGAGGATCATCTTGACAGAGAAGTGAACAAAATACGAGCTGTGGAATGACCTTCAAGACACCTGGGGGACCTTTTTTTGCAGAGAGGTTAAAGAAATTACAGGAAATCTTGTCTGAGAGTTCAGGCTGTGTTGTGTCACACCAGTGGTCATACCAAATAATAACTGACAAGCTCGTTCAAGTCATACAAACTCAGTTTTGCCTTACATACTGTATTTCCATTTGAGTTGACATGTTTCAATTAACTGTTGCACCTATTTCCCATTTTCTTCGCAAAATATTAAGAAATAAGGACTTTTGCACAATGCTGTACCTCAGAAGACTGTAGGATCTACTGCACTCTGTTTTGTCTGTATCCTGTAGAATGATCTCTCAGGCATCTCTACTTTTGGGATGGAAAAAATTGAAGTTCAATAAAAGATCACTGAGAGCTCACTGGGAGATCAATGAGATTACTGAGCACTCCTTGACTGCTCAACAACCTCATCAATCACCCAATGATCTTTCCAGGAATGCTAAATTTTTCCACCCCAAAGGTAGAGATGGCTGAGAGATCAGTGAGGGATTGCTAAGCATTAGATGAAAGAACATTGATGAGATTCTTGAGTGCTCCTTGCGGTTGTTGAGAATTTGTCAACAGATCGCGTTCCTTTGATGATCATTGGACTGGCTCAAAACAAGCTCTTAACTGTGGTGACCATAGAGATCACTGGAAGATCACTGGGAGGTCTTGGTGATTGCTGAGAGATAACTGAAAGATTGTTGAGAGCTGGCCATTTTCCTTTTTTTTTTTTTCTTAGGCTTTAGGAGATCATTGAGACATTGGGTCAATTTTTGATCTCCCAGTGGTCACCCAATGATCTCTGGCTGTGTAAAGGGGCCCTAAGTGTCTGCATTGCAAAGTGCCAGTCTAGGAGATTTAAAAAAAAAAAAAAACTATTAACCTTGGTGCTTTTGGTGAACTGTGCGCCCTGCAGTTAGTCTTTCTCCTTGATGGTTCCATGCAGGGTGTCACTCAGCACTGGATCCAGGCTCATCTGAAGCACAGCTTTTATCTTTTGATCCATCGTGTCGAACAGCCTCCAGCCGACACAGCTGTGAGAGTCCACTATTCCACTGTACATATGGGCAAAGGGACACAAACTTCCTCTGGTTCACTGGCTGCAGTCAGACTCTCTCTTGATGTCTGTGAACTTTAAAACTGGTGTTTAAAGTGCAGAAAGTGAAATAATACTGCACCATACTTGGTGAAATAATCACTATTTAATATTTTCTCTGTCAGCAGAATACAGAATTTGGGCCCATGTAATGTTAATGTAAATTAATGTTAATTTCCTTTTTTCAGCATTAGGGATGTGAGAAAGCACATGACTCACTTGCACCTTTGGTTTATTTAACAGTAATAATTGTGCAAGTGCAAAATGAATTGGTCAGTTATCAGCAAATTAGTCAAATCACTAAAATTCAATTAGATAAATGAAAAATTACTGTGTTAAAATGGTACATGTTGTCTAACATAAAACAGTGTGATAAATCACATTAATTTGCTTATGATTAGTATTAAATAATGATTAGTTCACCATTTTTCACTAATGAATGATATAAAGTGATGTGCCATCATGACACATTTATATCATTTTGTGTTGGTTATTGCAATTAACTTAATTTAAATTAAAAACATTGCAAATCCCATTCCATCTACCCCACTCAAAAATGTTTATAATGAGCAGATGTCATGATTTAAAAATGCATAGGCCATCTGTGCAAACAAACTTTGGCTGGCTGCCCTCCCGTCTGAATCACAGATTTTCCATATATTTATATTGAAGTCTATGCTTGCTGCTTTGTGCATCAAAGGTCCTTCTGCAGCTCAGATGTCAGCCACGATTTTTAGATCAGGATAAAATCTGACTGCACACGTCCTGCTGGGCAGCATGTCAATGAGGTAGATTGCACTTTTTTTTAATTGTTGGGCCTCTTTCATTCTCATTTACTCTGTAAACACCTTAGGAATTTGGTGAGTTTGGGCTAAGGAAATATTTAATGGTTCAAAAAGCAGGAATGTTCTTCAGGACAATGACGAGTCATGTGACAGGCACCGGCTGACCCACTGCAGAGGGGGCTACATCTCTCTCTAAACCGAGCTCTCATCTGGCCTGGGCAGTAGCAGCATGTGCTTCCTCTTCTCCAAAATCTTGTTGAGCTCCTCCGCGAAGGAGCAGCCATGCGGCGACGTGTTCTCAGAGTCACTCTGCCGCAGCAGCACGTAGCTGTTCCCATTCATCCTCCTCAGGACGCTGGGCAGCGTGGCTGAGAGCCCGTTAGGGAAGTCACACCCCGGGGAGGTGTGTCGGGTGGTGGGGGGAAGAGGTGGGGCTGGGGGGGGAGACTCCCTGTTGGATGAAAGGTGACCCTCGCCTGGGACAATCTGTAGAAAGCCTCCATCTGGGATGCTTCTGTTGTTCAGTTTTGAAACTCCGTTACAAACGCCGTGGCCGTTACAGTGACCGGAGACGGTCGTCAGCTCCATGTGGGAGGAGTTTCTGTGTTTCTTGTTTCTGCTGGGCCTCTTGCTGCTCGAGTGGGCTGCAGCCGCAGCTCGCAGCGAGTACTTTCCTCTGTTGCCCACGCGCAGACAGAAGCCAACGTAGACGAGCACCACGGTGAGGACGACGCACAGGCCTCCGAGGATGGTGACGAGGGACAGATAAACAACCTCCATGTTCCTGGGGGAGAGCAGATGAGCCGCGGGTGGTGACGGAGGCGTCACCGAGGAGGTGCGCTGGGTGGGCGATCTCACTATGCCAAAAGCACGGCGAGTACCGTGCACCGACTCTCCTGGAGGGTGAGGGTCCAGGCGGACGGTCACATTGTAGGCAACTATAGCAACCTTGAAGCCGTTTTCCATGGCGTGACAGGTGTACAAACCGCTCTGGTCCTGCCGGGCCTCGATGATAAGTAGGCCATCTGTGCCGGTCCTGAAGCCAGAGTTGAGGTCATAGCCCCGCACCTCACTGCCATCCAGAGTCCAGAGGGGCGTCGCCAGGTTGGAGTTGAGCTCACACTGCAGCAGCACGTCGTCGCCCACTCGCACAGAGCGGCTCCGCTGGACAACATCTGAAACACCGGTAAAACCATAAATTACAAACATGAGAAACTTGTGAATTATCTTTCCGACACGTTGTCTAAGTTAACTGCTTTATGTATATAATACGTTTATCAAAGCCTGTTCTGCGTTACTGAGGCGTGAACTTCAGTTACGAATCTTTTAATTCCTGCCGTCACATTACCTCTCTGACTGAGACAGACAGAGGCAGAAGATTCTACATTTCATCACACTGAAATGGAGAAGTGAGGGAAGGCATTAGCCTGTCTTGAATATCAAACAGATTTCTCTCCAGAGATGGCAAAAATGTGATTAAAGAAAGGAGAAGAGGATTTTTGCCAACACAGTGTGCATAATCAACTTTCAAAGAGGACTTTCATGCCATCTGATGACAACTATGAATCTTTAGAGTCGTTCCTGGCGCTCTCTATTTTCAATCTGCCTCTCAAGTGTGAAAAGCGAACTTGATTATATTTCTGCGCACCATCCTGCGTGCTTTCACATCCCTTTCCGCCATGCTCGATGTCCTGGATTAATGTGGATCTGTGGAGAGGGAGAAAACACAACAATAGGCGGATTAATGCAAAGAATAAATGTCTGCTCTAACACAGTAAACACTGAGTATCTTTAGTCCATTTACTCCAGTCTGCACCAATCTGATCCATTCATCCCCACTATATAATCATTTCCTTTCACAAAGACTTTCTGCTGAGTAAGCATATCTGCCCAGATTAATCAGTACACTTAAAAGTACACCACTCCATGTAATGTTTACTATTGCGTTAGCCTCTGCCAGCACCACCACCATGCAATACTTCTGAGAGCCGACAATGTCACAGGACACGGTGATATTTGAACTCAACTCAAACAAAACTATAGGGCACATGGAACACTAAAATCACCCGTCTCTCTCTCTCTCTCTCTCACACACACACACACACACAGAGAGTCCAGCACAGACCTGTTTGCGTGCGTCATTACGTCCACACACACCGTTCCGTTCCAGCCGCAATGTGGGTCCCTGGCGAAGATGCAGTCTGAGCAGGAAGTGTATCTGCGACAGTTGGAAAGCGGCAACTGGGCCACGCCTGATGGAGAGCCCACGTACACGCTCATCTGATGGAGAGAGAAGATTTTATGCTTAAAAAAAAGCTATCTACACTTTAGGAGTAATCGCTGGAGCACACGTGAGAGAGACGCCACCTGTTTTGCAGATATCAGCAGGTTGTCGACAGGCTGCGGCTCTTCAAACAGTTGAAGCTCCTCAATGATGTGCAGCTGACCTTTGATGTCCACGGCTTTATGCATCCAGCCTTCATCTGAGTCAAACACATAAATGGAGGAAACATCAAAATTATCCAAACACAATCAATATCAAACTCCTGCTTAACATTTGTCAACTGGTAGGTTATTTTAAATGTTTGCAAGTGAAAAAATAATGTTTTTGCATCCCTCGCTATCAAAGAACTTTCACAGACTTCAATTTGTGCATCTTTAGATAGTATATTTCTCTTATTATACCTCTGATAACACACATTTCTAAAATTATTACTAATATTATGAACATCCCTTGCAAGCAGCAGTTCTGTCAGGGCCAGCATTATTAAAAAAGGGCCTTTCTTTGCCCGTGTTTGCCCAAGAGCAGCATCAAGATGCTAATACAGAAAATAGCAGGCAAAATAATAAACATGACAGTGGCTAAGTCAGTGGAGGAATTAACAGGAGGGTTTGGGTTGAAAAGTGGCTTTCATATGCAGCCATAACCATGGGCAGGATAAAATAGTTTAAAATGTGAACTTAATTTCAGATTTTTCAAATGAATACATAAAAAATGCCAGCAAATCTGCGTGGGCCTTTTTGATCTGATTAGAATGAGGCACATACTGTGTATTTAGAGACAACTTTGTGCTAGTTTGATGCAGAAAGAAAGGTCTACAAACTTTGGATCAAGCAAACAGCATGAGTCCGGTTAATGACATATACAAGGTAGTAGTCAGTTTAAGTAGGAAGAAACATGAGGAAGTTGGCACTGGACTGGGTTGAGATTCATCTTTGTAAAAATCACTACTAAGTACTGTATTAATCACTGACTCCACAAAAACTGAATTCACTTAAAACAATGACTCTGCAACCTATGATTTTTTTTAATCCTGTTTTTGGTTTCTGAGTTTCATTATAGTGAAACAAATGGAAAACAATTAGGCTGAAGAATGAAATCTAGTGTATGTCTAAAACCAAGAGTCCACAACATCTAAGAAGGAAGGAGTCATTTTGAACAATTTCTGCCCATGGAAGCTTAAAACATACATAAGGTCTTTATTAACCCATCAGCTTTTGTAATAATAATAAAATTAGTGATAGTAATCCCCAAACGTTTTGTAATTGATTTTTTTCATAAATTTTTAACTTTTGTAGTAAATTTTAGACCGTTTTCCTGAAAATGTGCTACATTTTGCTTTTTTCCTTGTAATTTTATGAGCTTTGGATTTTTGTCAAACTGAGACCGAAGCTACTGCTCAGGCCTAAAGAGTAGCATGTGGATCTGGAGGAGCAGGTTGCCGACCCAAGGTCTGTCCTAGTCTCGGTAGTAACAACAGTTCTCAAAATCATGCTGCACTCGGCAGATATTTCTCAAACTGTCAAACACAAATAATGGTTGAGATGAATTCCTACAAACCTGTGCCCATGTATAAAACATGGTATGTTTGCCCATTTAATCCCTCCGCTATGTGTATGGCCATGTGTGTGTAGTCTGTGGTCCTTCGGAACAACAGCGGGCGTCTGTCTGCAGGTAGGACCTGCTGTGCCATCAGGGGATGCCGTCTGACGAAATCCAGCACGTCATCAGGCAGAAAGGTGGAGAGGTTGATATTCCTGAGCCTCAGAGCATCGTTAATACACTGTGAGGGGGAGAAAAAAAATCAAACGGGGGAAGATATGATGAGCAACTAATAAGGCATGATGTGGACTGCAGGGACAAGACGTTTTTGGCTCATTTAATAATAAACTTTTGTGTAAATAAAAGCGAATACTGGAAGGCAGAGAGGATGTCATGAGGCTTAGCAAAACAGTCTGCTGGGGAAAGGATCAAGATGAAAATTCCAGCCTGTGGAAGACTGCATGTGGGTAAATGCGACTTTTCTCTTAGATTACAATGAGCCTGTGAGAGCTCAGCAGCCGGCTCGTGCTGACATGCAGGCAAATCAGCTTCTTCTGCACCTGACTGAGGGAACAACTTTTTTGCCCCCCTTTCAAATGACTTCAGCCAACTCTTCTAAGAGGCTTTCATGCTCCCAAGTTAACACTCTTGACCGTTTCTGCTTTCCATTTAATAGCAAAGTTAAAATTAAGTCCCACACAGTGTTGGGAGTGACACTGCAGTGGATGATGTCTGCTCCTGTCAGCAGTGCCACGGCCCTGGCTGCTGCACTAAGCCATTGTCACCAAAGCTACAAGCTGGAGTTAATCGGCATGGAAATGGGTTTTGGTGACATAAGCTGGTTTCTGTATTTTCAGCCGCTTCCTTGACACTGCCACTCATTCTCTCAGATGTTTTTCCCTCCATTTTCCCTGTGATTCCTCTCTTTATGCATCCACACTTTGAATCAGTTTTATCTAATTTTCTAGTCCAGGCTCATGGAGGCTGAACCGGATGGTGAAATGTTTAATAGAAAGGTAAGACTAGACCATTTATTTGTGTTTTTACCATTCCAGGTCTTGGATCGGGGATCTTTCCAGTGTACTCCTTCCACTTTGATCCAGAGTCCTGGTTCTCCATGTAGGGTCCTCGAAAAGCTTCTTGGACTTCAGACAGGGAGAACCGACACACTGCAGACGCCTTCACATCTTTCCTAAAGAGACATTAACTTACACAGTGAGAAAGACCAGAGCGCAGACCGCAAACAATAACTGCAGAAAACCTAGGGTTGCCATAGTGACAGCGCTGGATGTACAGTCGAAACAAAGGAAAGAGACAAATGGGAGGAATGCACAGAGGGACAAATGTGGAGACAAAGTATGAGGCTGTCATTGTAGTCATGCATTCATGGAGATGAGTAGAACAGAAAAAGGAGATTTCAGGGAGGTGAAGCAGGAGCCGAAGGTGGAGGAGAGTGCAGCTTCCCACTGTGACAAATACAATCATGCAGTGGCCAAAATATACATTATTTTTAATTCTCATTTAGCCAATGTTTGGATGTAGTAAACAGAAAACAGACCACAGTTATTAAGTAGCTGAAGACATTTGTATTGGTTTTCTCTATATACTGTATTGTGAAACCTTATTTGAGAAACTGGATATTACTAGGTAGTACTGGTGGGGGGGGGGGGGTTCAGTTTCCTGCTGTTTTTTACAAGCAAGAGTACCAAAATACACTCAACCAAAATACAAATGCATGCATATCCTATTTCTCACAAGATCAAGTAAACAACAGTGTGATAGTCTAGATTACTCCAAGGCCTGACAGAGACCAAAACTTTAAGGGAGTTTCTAAAATGTCCCCAAATGTTCGTGGGGATTCTCACTTTCCTCGAGTGAGTCTCGGGGCCTTGCTCTTATGTCGCTGGAATTTTGAATATGTTCAAAAAATTTGCGTGACAAAGGTTTTCTCAAAAAAAGTCACAGAATTGTTGCGAGTTTCATGAACCTATCTCGAGCCCTTCTCAATTAAGTATTTTTATTTTTTGACAAGGCACAACAGCATTGCAAAAACAAAGAAATAAAGGTACAACTTATGCTGGAGTTGATTCAGCAAAACCACTAGGACTGGGAAAAGATACACAGCCCCCTACCAACTGGTGAGCAGAAATTTTACATTCTTATAGCATAATTTTAGTTTGAAATTAAATCTGGCATGAAATCAAATCTGTAGTAAGTAATTTTCACACTAAATTTCTCCCCCATTTATCGAATTTATTTTTTTTTTCCTCATTTAGTACACTGATATTATCTGTACAAGATAGGTCATGCAAATGTGTCGTAAGTAGCAATCCTGTGTGATTTCAAGTGAAACTCACTAATTTGTGTATTTTCTAGCAATTTTATATCTCCAACTAGTCACGAGCTGTTGCAACCCAGTGAGATACAGGTTTAAAAGATCTAAGACTTATTCCGCCCAACCTGATATTTCTTGGGGTCAAAACTGTGCTATGAGGCACTTCTCTCATGCCAAGACACTCCATCCGCTTTACGTGTGGCATAGCAGGAGCATGAATTAATGCACAAGTGTGCCATGTGTTTTCAACCAGATTTCACACAGAAACCTGAATGTTCCAGGGACCCCTAGTTGAAAAACACTGGGGTATTCTTCTAAAATATGCAATTTTATCACACAGTTTTGAGGGAGAACGCGACTGGAATTCTGACTGTGGGAATGACCCCAAGATCAGCTGTTCACTGCCCTATAAAAGCCTTTTGTCAACATAAAACTGCACATTTTTGAGTAGATTATTGAGTAAGCATTGAAGGGATATCAGTTACATGCAACAAATAATAAATAAATAAATAAATAAATAATAAATCACAATATCATGTATGAACATGTGAATAATATTTAATCACTCAATAACAGAAGATGTCACCAGTTTGTGGACATTTGAACTGGCTCACCCCTCATGGATCGTCACCTTATCGTGGTGGGGGGTTTGCGTGCCCTAGTGATCCTAGGAGCTATGTTGTCCAGGGCAATTTGCCTCTGGTAGGGTCACCCACGACAAACTGGTCCTGGGTGAAGGGCCAGACTAAGAACGATCCAACAAACTCTCATGTTGAATGTTAAAACTAACTAACTAACTAACTAACTAACCTGCACTTATATAGCGCTTTTCTAGTCACAAAGCCCAATCAAAGCGCTTTCACTAATACTAACCCTCTATTCTAAGGGCCTATAGGAAACAGATATCTAGGAACAATTTAGAACAGCCAATTAACCTAACATGTATGTCTTTGGATTGTTGGAGGAAACCGGAGCCCCCAGAGTAAACCCACGCAGCACAGGGAGAACATGCAAACTCCACACAGAAAGGTTCCAACCCCTGCCAACCTGGGGATTCGAACCAGGAACCTTCTAGCTGTAAGGCAACAGTGCTAACCACTGCACCACCGTGCTGCCCAACAAGGATTCAGTGTACCCGCCCGGTATGGGGTTACCGGGGCCCCACCCTGGAGCCAGGCCTGGGGGAGGGGCTTGATGGCTAGCGCCTGGTGGTAGGGTTTCTGCTCATGGGACCCAGCCGGGCTCAGTCCAAAGGAGTTACATGGGTCCACCCTCCAGTGGGCTCACCACCTGCAGGAGGGACCATGGGGGTCCAGTGCTATGTGGATCAGGTGGCAGTCGAAGGCAGAGACCTTGGTGGTCTGATCCCAGGTTTCCTAAACTGGCTTTTGGGATGTGGAATGTCACCTCTCTGCTGGGGAAGGAGCCTGAGCTGGTGCATGAGGTTGAGAGATACCAGCTAGATATAATCAGCCTCACCGCAACACACAGTTCTTGGAGAGGGGCTGGAGCTTGGCCTACTCTGGAGTTGCCCCGGGCAAGAGCAGCGAGCAGGGGTGGGTATTCTTGTATCCCCTCACCTTGCGGCTTCTATATTGGCATTTTCCCCGGTGGACGAAAGGGTTGTTTCCCTGTGCCTTCGGGTTGGGAAACGGGTCCTGACCATCATTTGTGCCTATGCACCAAATGATGGTTCGGAGTACCCACCCTATTTTGGAGTCGCTGACTGGGGGTGCTGGAGGGTGGAGACTCTTGGAGTCTGGGGGACTTCAATGTGCACATGGGCAACGACAGTGAAACCTGGAGGGGGTGATTGCGAGGAACGGCCTGCCTGATCTGAACCCAAGTCGTGTTCAGTTATTGGACTTCTGTGCTACCCACAGTTTGTCCATAATAAACACCATGTTCACACATAAGGGTGTCCATATGTGCACCTGGCACCAGGACACCCTAGGTCGCAGGTCGATGATCAATTTTGTTATCGTGTCATCAGACCTGCGACCGTATGTCTTGGACATTTGGGTAAAGAGAGGTGCAGAGCTGTCAACTGATCACCACCTGGTGATGAGTTGGATCCAATGGCAGGGGAGGACACCATTCAGACCTGGTAGACCAAAACATATAGTGACGGTGTACTGGAAACATCTGGCTAAGGCCCCTGTTCGGGATGTTTTCAACTTCCACCTCCAGAAGAACTTCAACCACACTCCAAGCGAGTCTGGAGACATGGAGTCTGAATGGGCCATGTTCTCCACCTCCATTGTTGAAACGGCTGCCCAGAGCTGCAGCCGCAAAGTCGTCGGTGCATCTCGTGGTGGCAACCCCCAAACCAAGTAGTGGACACCAGTGGTGAAGGAGAGCCATTAAGGTGAAGAAAGAGTACTATCAAGCTTGGTTGGCTTGTGGGACTCCCGAAACAGCTGAGGTGTACCGGCAGGCCAAGCGAAGTGTGGCTCGGGTGGTTGCTGAAGCAAAAACTTGGGTGTGGGAGGAGTTCGGTGAGGCCATGAAACAAGACTTTCAGACGGCATCAAAGAGATTCTGGCAAACTGCCTGGCGGCTCAGGAGGGGGTATCAGCTCCCTGTCCACACTGTGTATGGTGCGGATGGGGCGCTGCTGACTTTGACTGGGAATATCGTCAGGCGGTGGAAGGAATAATTTGAGGATCTCCTCAATCCCACTGACACGCCTTCCACAGAGGAAGCAGGGCTTGTGGACGAGGGGCACAACTTGCCCATCGCAGGGGCTGAGGTCACCAAGGTGGTTAAAAATCTCTTTGGTGGCCGGGCCACGGGGGTGGACGAGATCCGCCCTGAGTACCTCAAGGCCCTGGATGTTGTAGGGCTGTCATGGTTGACACGCCTCTGTAACATTGCGTGGAGGTTGGGGACAGTGCCTTCAGCATGGCAAATCGGGGTGGTGGTTCCTCTCTTTAAAAAAGGGGACCGGAGGGTGTGCTCCAACTTTAGCGGGATCACACTCCTCAGTCTCCCTGGGAAGGTCTATGCCAAGGTACTGGAGAGGAGAGTCCGGCTGTTGGTCGAACCTCAGGTTCAGGAGGAGCAATGTGGTTTTTGTCCTGGCCATGGCACATCGGACCAACTCTTTACCCTCTCCAGAATCCTCGAGGGTTCGTGGGAGTTTGCCCAATCAGTTTACATGTGTTTTTTGGACTTGGAGAAGGAATTCCACCGCATCTCTCATGGTTTTTGTGGGGGGTGCTTCAGGAGTATGGGGTATCAGGCTTGTTATTACGAGCTATCCGGTCTCTATACGACCATTGTGAGAGTTTGGTTCGTGTTGCCAACACTCTGTCGGACTCATTCCCAGTGAGAGTTGGACTCCGCCAGGGCTGCCCTTTGTCACTGATCCTGTTCATAATTTTTATGGACAGGATTTCTAGGCGCAGCCAGGGAACGGAGGGTGTCATGCTTGGTGACCACAGGATCTTACCTCTGTTGTTTGCAGATGATGTTGTCCTGTTGGCTTCATCCAGCAATGACCTACAAGTCTTACTGGGACGGTTTGCCGCTGAGTGTGAAGCGGCTGGGATGAGAATCAGCACCTCCAAGTCCAAGTCCATGGTCCTCAGCTGGAAAAAGGTGGGTTGTCCTCTCCGGGTTGGGGACAAGCTCCTGCCCCAAGTGGAGGAGTTTAAGTATCTTGGGGTCTTATTCACGAGTGAGGGGAGAATGGAGCAAGAGATTGACAGACGGATCGGAGCAGCATCTGCAGTGATGCATACGTTGTACCGGTCCATTGTGGTGAAGAGGGAGCTAAGCTCTAAAGCAAAGCTGTCGATTTACCAGTGAATCTACGTTCCTACCTTCACCTATGGTCATGAGCTTTGGGTAATGACCGAAAGAATGAGATCACAGATACAAGCAGCTGAAATGATCTTCCTTCACAGGATTGCTGGACTCACCCTTCAAGATAGGGTGAGGAGCTCAGTCATCCGGGAGAGGCTCAGACTAGAACTGCTGCTCCTCCACATTGAAAGGAGCCAGTTGAGGTGTTATGGGCATCTGATCAGGATGCCTCCTGGACACCTCCCACTTGAGGTGTTTCGGGCACGTCCCACTGGGAGGAAACCCTGGGGTAGACCCAGGACTCGCTGGAGAGATTATGTCTCCCACCTGGTCTGGGAATGCCTTGGTATCCTCTCTGAAGAGCTGGAGCAGGTGGTTGTGAAGAGGGAAGTCTGGGCTTCTCTGCTTGAACTGCTGCCTCCGCGACCCAGACCTCCAGAAAAGCAGTAGAAGATGGATGGATGGATGAACTGGCTCATTTCGTCTCTTGAGTATAACTTTATTTCTGTATTTTTTGGTATAAAAACAAAAGAAGTGACTTTATGATATCCGAAGCAACTTATTTCTGCCATAATCCTTCCCTAATGTGGTGATTTAAGGTGTAAAAAAAAAGACCAGGTAACTGAAATAAATGCTTACATATGTAGTAAATTTTTACCACTGTTGTCTTTCCTCTCATTCATCTGCCATTCTGAAACTCAATCAGCTCACTGTGTGTGTGTGGGTCCATTGTCTCTACCCACTATTTTGTAGGTAGGAGCAAAAATACCCCACTTCATATATTCATTAAGGTGAAGGTGTAAATTCAAGATTCAAAGGCTTTATTATCATGTGCACAGTTAAGAAATGCAACAGTTCCTGAGCAATGAAATACTTACTCTGCTCTCCGAACGAATGCCAAGGTAATAGGTACACAACATACTAATAAGGTAAAAACACACCTAATACTAATGGATACTAATAACACACACTATACACACAGTTAGGCAATTAGGACACCTTAGCACACCTTGATACTAAGTACTAATATTAATGAATACTAATCACACACATTAGGCAATTTGGCCAGTTAAAGCAGTCAAACTAGAGGAAACATGAAGAGTAAAATTGAAAGTTCACTGGATGATTATAGTGGACAGTGGTATATTGATATCAGAGATGATATGAACCTAAGATGGCATAAGCCTATGTACAGTGTGCAAATGAGCAGTATACAAATTACAAATTCCACACAATGTACTAATTTTCTCATTTGGAGCACACATTTCTCATTGCACTGCCTTATTTTTTTGTTAGTGCTTTGCACTTTGTACATCTTTTAGCACCTGCAATCTTTTAGCAAATCAGACCTATAATGTATATTGTAATTGTAAACACAGCATATGACCTTTAATTTGACCCTTTATACTGCGACTTCTCACACAACACAACACACTGCCATCTACAGAAGTTCTCTGACGACTCTGCAATCGTCGGCCTCATCTCCAACGGAGATGAAGCTGAGTACAGAGGACTTATCCAGGACTTCGTGGACTGGTGCCATAGGAACTGCCTCCAGATCAACGCGAGGAAAACTAAGGAGCTGGTGGTGCACGGTGCACGGTGGCTGCACGGTGGCGCAGTGGTTAGCACTGCGGCAGCACAGTTTACCCTTGGCCGGGGGATTGTGGGGATCGTGGGATCGTGGGTTCGATCCCAGCCCCCGACCAACAGTGATCTGTGTGGAGTTTGCATGTTCTCCCCGTGTTGCGTGGGTTTACTCCGGGATTTCTCCGGTTTCCTCCCACATGCCAAAAACATGCATGTTAGGTTAATTGGCTGTTCTAAATTGTCCCTAGATATCTGTTTCCTATAGGCCCTTAGAATAGAGGGTTAGTATTAATGAAAGCGCTTTGAGTGGTCTTTGTGACTAGAAAAGCGCTATATAAGTGCAGGTTAGTTAGTTAGTTAGTTAGTGGTGGACTGCCGCAGGCAAGGACAACCCCTCACAGCACCAGTAAACATACAGGGAACAGACATCGAGATGGTGACATCCTACAAGTACCTGGGTGTTCATCTGAACAATAAACTAGACTGGTCACACAATATCGACGCACTCTACAAGAAGGGACAGCGCAGGCTGTTCCTACTGAGGAGACTCAGGTCTTTTGGTGTACAAGGGGCGCTGCTGAAGACATTCTATGACACGGTGGTGGCATCAGCCATCACTTTTGAAGTGGTCTGCTGGGGCAGTGGCATTACAGCAGCCAATAGGAAGAGGCTGAACAAACTGATCAAGAAAGCTAGCTCTGTCCTGGGGCAGCGCCCTGACCCAGTGGAGGAGATAGGAGAGAGAAGGATGGTGGCTAAACTGTCATCTCTGCTGGAGTCCGAGTCCCACCCTATGCAGGACATACTGAACGCACTGAGGAGTTCATTTAGCAGCAGACTACATCATCCTAGGTGCGCAACCGAGAGGTTTCGCAGGTCCTTCCTACCTACGGCAGTCAGACTGTATAACCTAAGCAGGGCTGCTTGCAGAGATAGCAAAAAAATGTGACGACCTAATAGTACTGAATGCAAAAGACGCAATAGACTTACACAATGGTCCCCTCCAGTATATATAACTAGGACAGTATCGGTCGCTACAGAGGGTGACAATATGTATGGGTACATATTCATACTATGTAGGATAACTAAGTAGACGGTTATGCTGTTTATTCCATCTCGCTACAATGCTCCGCACTTTGTATATATATTTATATATTGATGTCTATGTATGTATATCCACTGCTCTCATTTATATCTTCCGTATCTTCTTAATTATTGCTCTGAGGGTTGCTATCCCTGTGCTGTTGCAATCCTGGAATTTCCCCTTTGTGGGACTAATAAAGGCTTATCTTAATTTAGCCTTTGCTAATGTTGTGACTAACTCTTGACATTAACCAACACAGCCGTGGTTTGATAATGTTAATCGCCACTTCTGTTTCAACTGAAGGAGTAGTAGGCAATTGTTCAAAGAAGCATTTGTATCCCAGCTTATAATTCAAACTGCTGAGAGTATGGTAGTATTAAACTGTTTTCTGTCATCACAGTGATTAAAGTAAAAATTTGATTACAATTTTTCAAGAACACCTCTTTATTTGCTTTTTAAATTAATATTATCTCCTGCTACTTTTGTAAAACTCCTTGACCCAAATAATGTGAAAACAGAAGTTGGTGGTAGAAGTTTACAGGGCTTTGTTTCTCCCCTTGCTTTCATCTCTTCCCAACTTGTCTTCTTTGATTGTCTTCATGTATTGATTGCTGCTTTTCATCTTTTGTCTTGCTCATTTAAATTTGGGTCCTCAAAGGCCCCAGCAGCCACAGATCTAAGCACACCAATTCCCACTTACCACCCCAGTCCGAAGATGCCATAGAAGAGTGTGTCCTGTGGCGTGTGGCCGGGCATAACAAACACGCTGCGCAGCATGTTAAAGTGGAAGTCATATTCGGGCAGAGAACAAATCAGCCTGGTCTTCAAAAAGGATGTCCACCTTTTCTGGAGAATTAAATGGCCTCCCCGGTCTCCCTAACGGAAAAGAGGCAAGGGAGAAGAGAGGGTCATACAAGGTAAGAAAAAATAGATAGAACACTCAGCTCAAGGTGGCAGGCCAGAGGATGTGGACCTCCTAAAGAGCTGAACAGATAGCAAAGGAAAGCCAGAACAATATCCTTAATAAGGTTATGGCTTTCTAGAGAGAGGAATCCACACTGTCATTTCAGTCCAAGTGTTTTTATGTCCTCAGTAGGCTGAAAGTACAAACTGTGGAGTGACTTTCTAACTGGGTGTGACAGCCCCTCACACACAACCCAAAATCCATTCATGATGTGGCTTGACTTAAAGCCACAATCCTGGAAATGCCATCCTACTGTTTTTCTGTTTCAACACAAATGAATTCAGCCTGCAGCAAATAGCGAGTGTCACATACGCCGCCACAAGGCATTTCTATTAAGATGGATATGTTGCCATGTTTTCAAGGAGAGACAGTTTGTGAGCCAGCTTTGTTTTAAGACGAGGTTAAAACACAGTGCAGCTGGCACTGACTGCTCTTAACTCTTAACTTGGTGGCAGGATATGTAAATCCTTCTCATTCTCATTTTAGGCTGCAGAGGATGCTAAATAGTCTGCCTCTCACCTGTAGTCATCCATCCGCCTCACTCTGAACCACACTGACTCTGCAGCCAATTCATCAGCCACAGTCTGCTCCTCTAATTACACCGCAGCCTTGTTCCAAATGTAACCCCCCCATCTACTGCCTCATCTATTACAGTACCCTCTCTTATCATCAACCAAGGCTTCACTCAAGTTAGGCTGATGCAAGATTTCACTCCCAGCTGCAAAATATCCCACGCATCTATTCTTAATACGTACCTTACAAACCCGAGCTACACGAGCCACCCTGCTGTGGCTGGAGGTAGGTGTTTGTTCCTGGATCCGCTCGGTAAAGAAGAAGTAGATCTTATTATCATCTCCAGTGGTGCTACCCAAACTCTCCCTCACTAGTGCAGAACCCACAAAGTCTGCCTCTGCAATGGGGAGAAAGAGATGCACTGAACACAAAATATTTATCTTGTTTTACTTTGTAAATTGAGTTAATACATTGGTGCAGAACTGAATCACAGCTAAGTTGAAAATTAGTTGTGCTTTGATGAGTTAAAAAGTCTGCATGTTGCATCTTTCTAATGCAGGTAACAGTAATGATGATAATCACAAAAAAATATATATAATTTCTAATAAACATGTTTAACTTAGTAGTAGGATACTTGCAGTTTGAGGGGAAAAGACATTTTAAACTCAAAACGGCAAAACGTTCCCTGAAAGAAACATGCTTTGCTAACCTGAAACGAAATTTAAATCCAACAAAACATTTGTGGCTGAACTGCGTCCTTCACAATGCAGAGCCACTTTGAGCATTTTTGTCCAAAAAAAAAAAAATATCTGCAAACAGCCATAAAACACATTTGAGCCTAAAAATTAAGATTAAATGGACAAGTTGGAGGCATAAACATTTTTCCTCATACAGTAAAAATGAAATTATTCTCTCATAAATGTGCTATTTTCAAAAAATGTGCAATTTCTGCCTTTTAAATTTGATGTTTTTCTTGTGAATTCAGAGGATTTTGACTTCTGATCCAAAATCAGAGTGTAGGACATGATGTTTTAACCAGACGTGTGCTAGTTGTGAGATCAAAGTCTGTCCCCATTCTACCCAAAGGTAATAAAGCCATCTTATCGTCAGGCGATTAACTGACCATTCAGCCAACGTGTTGGAGCATCTTCCGTTTTTAGCATGGGCGATGGAGAGTTACGCCGGATATCTGGAAATCTCCTAAACTCATACTGGGAAGCTGTATAAATCTGCTGATCTGGAGGAGTAAAAAAGCAT
Organism: Pholidichthys leucotaenia; assembly: GCA_020510985.1. NCBI lineage: Eukaryota > Metazoa > Chordata > Actinopteri > Cichliformes > Pholidichthyidae > Pholidichthys > Pholidichthys leucotaenia. The sequence goes on from CM035841.1 coordinate 337,401,587, forward strand.
ATCTATCAGGTTATTTCGTTGTTAAAAGGAAAATCTGGAAGTGACTGGTAACAGTTTTAACTGGTTTACCTATAACAAGGCCAGTGTAGCCTGTTTTAGGGCTATAGGGACATTTTTCTTTGCCTTGTTCAGGCTGAGATGACATTATAAACTTTTCTTCATCCTGCAAAGCAGAAAACGTGCAGAGGTTGAATTTTGTTGTCAAATTCCACATATCAATTTCAAGTTTTATTTAATGGAAAAATCAAAGATATTCACACTATAGACCAGTGCAGAGATATGCATGCTGCTGATGGACTTACTATGTAAGCACAGAGTGGTCTGAAGGCATTCGTTCCACACATGTAGAGATGAGTAGAGTTGAATCTCTGGAGTAAGCGGATGTGATTAAAACATTCGGTCTGAAAAAGCAAAATGAAGAAAAGAATTACAATAAGGAATTATTACAATAAAAAAGGAGACCACAGAGCAGTGAGGGTGAAAGAACTGTTGTATATACATACTTTATTGTCCTTTCCCTTCAACAGGCACTGACTTTTTTGCTCGGGGGAAGCCTCCCACTCAATCTATAACACAAAAAAATCACATACAGTAAGACAGAAAAAGACCCACAGGGTTTGTGATTATTTCATTTCACTGACTGAAAAAAATCCTTTGGAAAATACCATGGGCCCTATTTTGACGGTCATCAGAGGACTTTTCTGCCAGACTTTCTGCCGTACGCCAGTGTTTTTGTTAGTTTCTGTCAGTGCATCGTCTGTTTTTTACGCTTTGCGTCATGCCATCTATTTACCAGTAGACAGTGCGCCTGCTGTGCGCTGGGAGGCAGAGGCTCATTTCAAAGAGGTGTGGCAGTGCACAATCTCAGGTGCATGCTACTCCAATGTGCTTTTGATCAGGAAAAAGGAGGTCTGTAGTCAGAAGCACTTTGTTTAATGCTATTTCAGTGGCATGTTTTGAAATCACACAGCTCCAGCGCTCATGAGGAAATAGCACACGCTGGGTTTTTCTGTTATTTTAATGGCGAGAGTTGCAACAGTAATAATATAATCGCCTGTCATTTTAATTATAATATGATCACACACTAGTTTTTTTTTTTAAATTCCATCCACATTCTCATTTTAATTGCGGACTTACCGTTGGAGTCTATAGATTAGGCATTAATGTATGATTTTCTTTAGGAGAATGAATGAATGAATGAATGAACAAGGAATCTGTGTGCATTCTGGTGTGGGTGCGTGGCGGGGGGGGGGGGGTAGGTTACTGTCAGTCTTAAGATTTTAAACTACAAACCTCTTCTTTGAAAACATTTTGTCCACTAATCTGTCATGTGTCGAGTCATATCGCATCATCATATCTTGTGTCTGTTTGTGCTCGTGTGTTTCGATTAATGAAAAAACTCACTCAGCCAGTGTTTTCTGTTAAACAAGGACAGTTAAATACGAACTACTTGAAGACACAACAGGGTTTTTCACTACACAGAGTGGAAAAAAAAACATTACATGGGTTCATGATTCAGTTCTCTGCTGGACTGCAGCTCGACCAGTCTGTCCTATACCGGGAAAACAGCTGTCACCAGGACCCCGGAGAATAGCTGGTATGGGCACACAAACCCAATATTATTATCTAATGATGACAGTTTTTACCATTTTAACCTCATTCACTGTCATTCTTTTAAAAGAATTATTCAAAATGAAAATATCTGTCATGTGTCTGAGTGTATGTTTTCACAGAGCTCAGACTCTCTATTTCTAGTTTTTGCATATCTGTTAGTTTGGTTTTGTTAGTTTCTGTCTATATTTTGGTTGTTGTCACTTATTCCTCCCCTTTCCCAGACACCCCAACTAGCTGTTCACAGTTTGTTCCTATCACCTCAGCTGTGGGCAGTTAGTCTAATTAGGTCACCTGCTCAGCAACTCACACCTGTGGTTCATTTTTTCCCATGTATTTAAGCACTGCTTGTCCCCTTTCTCATTGCAGCACTACTGAATGTTCCCTGGAGTGTTTCTCTGTTTACTCCTCATCTGACTCTACTCTTAAGTTCACAGAGCAATGTTGGCTTTGGAATGCCCACTGTAAGTTCTCCTCATTTGTATTTTTTGTATATTCTGCACAGTTTTTTGTATTTCTGTTCTTTTAGTTATTAAATGTCACGAATGCAATTCAGCGCCTGGGTCTGTTTTCCTGCCCTGGAGGGGCATATATGACAGAATAGTGCCACCAGAGTAAGACCCAGCTGCTGCGTTTGTAATTTTTCCTTTTTTGGTGTTTTTTTTTTTTTCACCCACGTGTCTTGGCGCTCATCATGTCCCCGGCTCGCTGGCCTCACTCAGGTAAACGGAGAATGGCAGCAGGGTCTCCTAGCCTGGAGGAGGAATGGGCGACGGACTTCATCCAAAGTTACGTGGATGAAGCTCTCGCCGCCAGCGGACCCAAGAAGGTCTGGTGGAGTGTATATGGAGCGGTGGGGATTCTGGAGGCTCACCCCAGCCTGTGGAAGTATCCCTAATATACGGGCCTGCTGTCTATGGTCTCCATGCTTAAACACTCGTTTCCCGGACTGAGGATGGGGTCGCCTCCTGCTGGACCAAAGCCATGGCGGAGGTGCCCAACCCGGCAGAGGTCCATCTCCTCTCCCGGCTCGCCAACTTCAGCTCCACCACAGCAGCGTTCTCCCACCTTGGACAGCCAGAGGAATCCTCCCACCTCTCCAGCAGCCATTTTCCTGACGTCGAAGCAGCAGCCCCCCTCGGCAGTACAGCCATCCCCTCTCTCTCTCTCTCTCTCTGGCGGCCAAAGGAGGAGGGCGGAAATAGGGAACTCCGTGGTTTGTTTGGACTTTCTTCGGTTTTCTACTACTGGCCGCATTTTCAGTTTTTGTTTTTTTGTGTGGAGGATGGCGACCTTGGAAATGCCACCTCCATCTATCCACCAGGGGGTGAGGATCGTTCCCCCGGACAGCAGCGTTACTGTGGAGGAGGTGATTCTGGCCGTGGCCGAGCAGGTGGGCCATGATGCGATCTGCTTTGCGTCCCGAATGAATAGAGCTGTAGTTGTGTTTCTGGCTGCTGAAGAGGATGTCCACACCCTGATTGTAAGCGGTGTTGTTATCGGGGAAACGTATGTACAGGTGTCCCCCTTATCTGTCCCATCAACGCGAATCACCGTCTCAGGTGTTCCGCCTTTCATCACTGATGAGCAGTTGGCGACAGAGCTCCGCAGATTTGGGAAGTTTGCGGGCCCGTTTACAACTCTGACTTTGGGATGCAAGGAGACCAAGTTAAAACATGTGAAATCTTTGAAGATTTGAAAAAACAAGATCTAATAAATCAAGATCTATACAGGTTCTTTCAGCTTAGACACCACATAAACAATATACTTAAAAAGGAGGATTTGGAAAGGGCCCAGTCAGGTGTTCTGAAGGTCTTCTTAATGGCATATAAAGGGATCCCAGGGATCAGATACATTTCTAAAATATACCAAGGTCTTCAAGACTTAAAAGGAGACAACACATCGTATATAAAAGAGAGATGGGAAAAAGAGGGGAATTTCACTTTACAATTGGAAATATGGGAAAAGCTAAATAAACAGCAATGGAAAAGTACCTCATCCCTGCAGTGGAGAGAATTTGGATGGAAAAACTTGGTAAGATTTTTCAGAACACCTGCACAAAACAAATTTACCCATAAGGGATTGAACTGTTGGCGCTTGTGTGGTGAAAAGACTGCAAATCATTTTCATGTGTTTTGGTCATGCCCAGTTATCCACCAATATTGGTCCAACGTACAGACAATATTGGGGAAAATATTCAAAATAACAGTTCCCTTTTCTTTTGTAACTTTGTATTTGGGTTTATTACCGGACTCACTGGAAAGACGAGGAGATAAATACTCAATGTTTTAATATTGGCAAGTAAAAAAGCCCTAACTAAAAAATGGATGCTGAAGGACTGTCCTACACCTGAAGATTGGATTAACGTGATTCAAGACATTTACTCGATGGAAAAGTTGACATTCGCACTGAGACAGGACATGGATGGGTTCATGAACTTTTGGCAACCCTGGATCGCATATGTGTCTTCCATTAGAACTAATCTTTGACAAATACCATTTCAATAATGGTTCCACTCTTTGTTCCAACGCTACTCAGATGCTCTTTTACTTTTAATTACTTAATTTTCTGTTTGTTTGTTTTTTGCTGTTCTGTTTGTTTGTTTATTCGTTTGTTTGTTTTTTATTTAATTCTCCTTAACTTCACTTTTTCTTTCACTTAAAAAAAAAAGGGGGGGTTGTTGTAATAACTATCCTACCAATGTTGTCAAATAGCAAAAAATAAGGGAACATGTGATGAAAATGTAAACAATGCAATGCTGTAATGACCTGTATACCCTTTACAAAAACTTAAATAAAAAAACAAAAAAAAAAACGTGAAATCACTCAGGCGACAGGGGTTCATGTTTTTGGGCTCGCCAACTGCGACCCTGGAAGTGTCCTTCCGGGTCAAACACGGGGACGGCTCCTATATGGTGTATGCGAGCTCAGGACAGATGAAGTGTTTTGAATGTGGAGACGTGGGCCATAAACGGTTTGCTTGTCCGCACAGGCAGCAGGAGGAGGGCCATGATGGAGCCGCGGATGGTGCCGGCGGCAAACCCTCCGCTCACGCCGCAGCTGCTGACGGCGGCGTGGCCTCCACTCCCGCCGCTGCTGCGGACGACGTTGCGGGGCCTTCCGCCAGCCCTGGTCCGGAGCCTGCCGCTGTGTCTGTGGACGGCCCGACTGTGGTGCCCGCGGCCCAGCTTACGGCCGGGAGCGTCGCTGGTGATGGCGCCCAAAATGTCACTGATGGTGCGTCACAATCATCTCGCTGTGTGACATCAGCGGCTGTGCCTCCGGAAGCTGCTACCGTTTCGGAGCAGGAGACGGAGCACCGAACTGATGGTGCGTCAGCATCTCGCTGTGTGACATCAGCGGCTGTGCTTCCGGAGGCTGCTACCGTTTCACAGCAGGGGACGGAACAGCGACAGTCAGCTGCTGTGGGTGGCATCCAGGAAAATGTGGCCCGTGATGAATCCACTGGCCCAGGAGAACCAAACAGTCAGCTGAGTTGTGCTGACGAGGAAATGGAATCTGATCCCCACACTGTGTCTAATACTGAGTCTATTGAGGCAAAATGCAGTACAAACACGAGTTTGTATTCACTGGAAGACATAAATGCTTTTCTGGATGAAACCTATAACAAGGCCATTAAAGTCACTGACTACTTCAGTGACACTGATAAATTCATTAAGTCTGTTGATGTGCTAAGAAGGCAGGTTGGTCTTGACCTCCTGGACGAAAGGAAACGTTTTCGCCTCAAGAAACACCTGACAGCCCTGCGTAAAGCAGCAGGGAGAACAGGGCTCAAGCGCGCCCGACAGGAGGAATAAATGGCGGTCGTTCCTCTGCCTGTTTTACACATTTTTGGAATATTGTTTGATCAGACTTTTATATGACGTTTCTAATTGACTGTAATTGACTGTCACGGAACTGGATCTTTACCTGCAGGGCATGGATGCCCCAACGTTTTCATTCTTTCGACAATCTGGACGAGCCTGCTGCGAAGATGACTTGCTTGGAAAAACCTGCATGGTCTAAGGACTACAATCCATCTGAGATGAGGAAAATGTCTCTGGGACGTGCAACGGAACTGGCTGCGGCCGCACAGCGCTATCTCTGCTACCGGAGGAAGGGGACTTGGCCTGGCTTAAGAACTGGGGGCCTCTGGCTCGTCTTTGCACGGACTACGAGGACGACTCGCACTACTGCCACTGGCAATGTGGAATAGGTGGACTGCAAGGCATACTCTGTGTTGTGTCGGGGGGGAGACTTATGTTTGCACTTTTTCAAATGTGAGACACTTGGTGGAATGAGATTGGTGCTCTTACATTTTCTTGAATTGTGCAATAAAGGCATTTTTTAAAAGTAAAAAGTCTCTCTCTCTCTCTCTCTCTCTCTCTCTCTCTCTCTCAACTGGATCATCAGCCTCTTCCTGTGCTGCAGCTGCCGTTTTTTTGTGCTACTTTGGCGCCCTCTCCCACTGCCAAGAGCTTATCTACTTTTTCCCCGGCTCAGTCCGTCTCCGTGTCAACAGGGGCGGCTCCTCTACAATCCTCTGAGGGGTCCATTGCCGCCACAGCCATGGGGAGGGAAAACATTACACCTGCTGCAGCAAGCAACACCGAAGACTGGGATTACAGGCAAGTTTCATTTTATTCCGATTCAATTTATGATGACATGCCTTGCCTGATTCCCGGTAATGAGGCTCAGGGTCTGCAGTCTCCTGAGCTCTCACTACCTGGTGCAGCCACCAATTGCTCACCAGTCCCCTCCGTGTCTCCTTCACTTCCTTCGGCCCCGAGACTGAGCCGCCAGACGCGGGAGGAGCCAGTGGTCCTGGAGAACCCAATCCCGGTACCAGTGGTGAGCCAACCCCCAGCTGCCACGCCGGACAAGCCACCAGCATGGGTTCCTTCACCTGGGGGAAACAAGACTCAACCTACCATCATGCCTGCTGCAGAGGCCAACGCAGCAGAGTTTGAGGCTGAACAGGACCTCCATAGGACTGAGCCTGAGGTTACGTCATCGCCGGGATCAACGGAGTCCTGGGTGGCAGTGGAGCTCGAGCTCAGGCAAGTGCTCTCTCTAGTTTTTCTTTCATCAGTTTTAGAGCAATCTTGCCTGGCTCTTCGTGAGGAGGGCCGGGTGCAGCCGCCCGCTGCGCCTGAGCTCGCCTCGCCGGACTCCGACGCTGCTGGTGACCCTGACCCCTCTTCTTTGTGTGTTCTGTCTGAGCTTTCTCCCAGGGTCACCGGAAGTGTTCCAGTGCAGCCAGAGGTCTCCGTGGGTCCAGGTTCGCTGCCCAATGTCATCGTGGGTCCGGCTTCCCCCGCAGTGGAGGTCATTGTGGGTGCCCTGGCCCAGGCCGGGATCTCCGTGTGTGCAGCTTCGGCTCAAGCCGGGTCCACCGCAGGTGCAACTCCTCCTCTGTTCGAGGCCATCATTTGGGTCCCTCCTCCTCTATCTGAGTCTTCGTGGGTGTTGCGCTCTAGCCCGGAGCCACCGTGGGCACAGCTCCACTCCTGCCTGGAGCCACCGTGTGTGCAGCGCCACTCCTGCCCGGAGCCACCGCGGGTGCAGCGCCACTCCTGCCCGGAGCCACCACGGGTGCAGCTCCACTCCTGTCTGGAGCCATCACAGGCGCAGCTCTGCTCCAGCCTAGAGCCACTGCGGGTGCAGCTCCGCTCCAGCCCAGAGCCACCACAGACGCTGCTACGCTCCAGCCCGGAGCCACCGCGGGTGCAACAATGTCTCAACCTGAGACCACCGAGGGTGCAACTGGCTGGCCCGAGGACACTATGGCCCCCCCTTCCTCCTCAGCCAGACGTTGTCGCGGTCCCTCTTCTTCCTCTGCCAGACACCGTCGTGGTCCCCCATCCTCCTCCTCCACCAGACACCGTCGTGGTTCCCCCCCTCCGGCCCTGCTTTCCGTCCTTGGGCCTTCCCGTGGGGGAGCCACCTCCTGGGTCACCCCTCCAGTTCTGGTGGCATAAGAACTCTGTCCAGCCGCCCAAAAGACTGAGATGCTGGGTCGGGTGGTACATACTCTCCAGTAGGCCACCCGACTCATACCACCTTGCCGTCCGGTTGGCCTGGGACTTTGGCCGGCCACCCAAACTATGTAATTCTGTGACCTAAGGGGCCCGGGGTCTAGTTTTGCCCAGGTGCAGGTCATGAGCGGGTTTGTGTTTTTCCCTCCTAAGCCTGTTTTCCCCACCTCCCACCCGGGGTGGGTTTTTTGTTGTACCTTTTTCTCTTGGGGGAGGGGGGTCTTTTGGGTGTTACCTGGGGGTGTCTGGAATCTACCCCTTAAAGGGGGGGCTCTGTCATGTGTCTGAGCGTATGTTTTCACAGAGCTCAGACTCTCACTTTATTTCTAGTTTTTGCATATCTTTTAGTTTGGTTTTGTTAGTTTCTGTCTATATTTTGGTTGTTGTCACTTATGCCTCCCCTTTCCCAGACACCCCCACTAGCGGTTCAGTCTGCTCCTGTCACCTCAGCTGTAGACAGTTAGTCTAATTAGGTCACCTGCTCAGTGACTCACACCTGTGGCTCATTTTTCCCCATGTATTTAAGCACTGCTTGTCCACTTTCTCATTGCGACACTATTGAATGTTCCCTGGAGTGCTTCTCTGTTTACTCCTCATCTGACTCTACTCCCGCATTCGCAGCGTGATGTCGGCTCTGGAACGCCCACTGTAAGTTCTCCTCATTTGTATTTTTTGTATGTTCTGCACAGTTTTTTGGATTTCTGTTCTTTTAGTTATTAAATGTCACGAATGCAATTCAGCGCCTGGGTCTGTTTTCCTGCCCCAGAGAGGCATATATGACAATATCCCGACAGTTGTTTTGAATTAAATCTACAATTTTGCATTCAGCAGATCAGATTAATACAGCTCAGGCCACGATGAGCAGCTCCTCTTTCTTGGTTTAAAAGAGAAGCTCTGATGAACGATAATACATTTTTTGTTCTTTTTTTTAGTTAGATTGGGTTTAGGATAATAAAATTGAAGGAAACTCTGTCAACCTCATGGACAGAGAAAGACTGGCACATTGTTCACATTGTGGCGGGTTTGGAATAACCCCCCCCCCCCAACAAACTAAGGACAGTCAACTCGCTACTTCTGGTTTTTTCCGCTGCACTACTGAGACGTAATGTGCCATTCATGCATTGTGATGTTAATGTGCCATTCATGCATTGTGTTCATGCGTCCTGTCCTTACTGTGACCTAGAGACTGAGATCAATATGTAGATGTGCCTTGTAACCTCTTTGTCCTGCAGCTGGAGCAGAGGCCAGCAATCTACCTATTGTTATGTATGTCTCTCATATGCTAATGCCCATACCAACTGCTGTGAATGCTCTTTCATGTATTGTTGTAACTGGGTATATATGCTGCACGATTCTGTAACTCACTCTCTCACTCTCTCATTCCTGCAACTGCTGCTGACACACAGACACGCTGTGTCTCTTCTCTGAGAGCCTGAGGACGCCACTCCAGCCTGCTCACACTTAGGGCTGGAGCGGAGTTCTGTGACGGCGGTGTGATTTAATAAACTTGCTTAAAACCTTCACCACGCTGCATTATTTCATGCTGCCGCAACATGTATTTATTAGGATCCCTATTAGCTGCAGCTAATAGCTGTCGCTGTTCTTCCTAGGGTCCGAAATTCAGGTTCAGAAATTCATGATCTCTGAATTGTAGCCGACAGCTCTCATCCATGGGCAAGCAAGGCTGTGGAGTTAAAAAGCTCCTTGCTTTTAAATGCATTTTCCCTTTGTGAATGAGCCTGCATTGTCCTCAGTGCAAAACAGAATTGTCCTCCCACTTAAACCTCTTTCGTGTTAGCATCATGTCTTTGATCTTGCTCCCCATTTATTAAAGGGAATGAGGGCAAAGGCAGCAATTGGTTTATTTCATATTACGCCCCATACACACCTCTGAATAATTAAGAGCATTAGGACAGCCCTTTTCGGCTGTGTCTCTGGCCGAAAATTCGTTTCTGTGCTGTTGTGATAAGGAAATGAACTTGGAAACAATTAAAAATGTGTTCTGCGTCAGTGACAACTGACTGACCAACCACGTCCTTGTAATACGGCCCCATAAATTAAAAAGCTAATAGTAGATGGTAATATTTCTTTTTCTTCGTCTGAAAATTCATAAATTAGAAATTTTGTGATCGGGGCATTTAAATTTACAGCAGTGGGGCAGAGGACGCAGAAGTGTTGCAGAGGAGCGTTACACAGGCAAGCAATTATACCCTATGACCTGCATCACTGCTCCATCAACTTAATTAGCATAACAGCTTTATGTTTGGTTGGTTAGACAGCAGCAATGATAAAGGAGGGCTTTTAATTTTTACTGATATGCACAAGGGTGGTTAATTCTGACTTTTTGCAGTAACATTATAAAAAGTTTGACTATTAGATTCAAAGGAATGGAGGTGGCATCACACAAAAAAAACAGAAAATTTAGGGGGAAAAATGGTTCTGTATTAAATCTGGTGACAACTGTTATTTCTGAAGGTAATGCTAACAATATCTAATACAAGCCCCGGTGTTGTTTTTTTGATGGACACATTTATTGATTCCTAGCAGGAGGGCTGGAAATTAATATTTGATGGGGAAGCAGAAGATAACATAACAACAGGGCCATGACTGGAATTTGATGACATTACACAACACAATATCTGGACTAGAAGTCGAAGCAAAAACCCTTTGCTGCCTCTTCTACATTTTTCCAGCTACACGTAGGTACATGTGCAGATGCATATTGTCATTATAAACAGCAAATACTATGGGAGCATTGGTACAACGACAGTGAAATGAACAACAAATTGTCAATGAAAGATAATCAAGTTGAACAGGTACTGTAAGTGATTAAAATTAAGATGTGATTCAGCCTCTTCTCCACAAACAGACCGCAATGCATTAAAAAAAATCCACCAAAACTTAGAAACTTGCCTTTGGCATAGTTTCAGAGTTCTCAAGTTTTATATTTTCCAGAAATCCATTTTAGGTTTTTTCATCTAATCTCATCTTTTTATCTTTTTTCTTTGTATCCCACTCGTTTGTTTAAGAGCTTAACTAAATAAAGGCATTGTGTATTTCTTTGTGATGGAAGCCTTTTAATATTTCAAATGTACATGTGTGACCTTATTTTTTAGGTTTAAAACTCACAAAAACACAATTTTAAAGGTAAAACCTTCCAAAATATGATAAAGAATGTTCGGTATATGTTATACAAATTATTGCATTTATTAGCATTTTGGAGTCAACATTCTGTACATCCTCTCTGTGGATCGCCACCTTATTGTGGTGGGGGGTGCCCTCATGATCACAGGAGCTATGTTGCTGGGGGCAATTTACTGTTAGTAGGGTCTCCCAAGGCAATTTGTCCTGGGTGAAGGGCCAGACTAGGAGCGGTCCAGTTGATCCCCATGGAGCAGTTACAAGAAGGATCCAGTGTACCCCCATCCATTTTGGGGTCACCAGGGCTCGAAGACAAACGTCTGGCAACCAGGTTTCTGTGGTTTCACCACCAGCACAAGGGATCATGGGTGTGGGGAGCGTGAAATAACGAAGCTGAATTGGTTCTTAATTCAGGTTTTATTCATGCACTTCATCCCCAGCCTTCTCTCAAGAACACAAGAGAGTGAGCTGCATCAGACCTTCACATTTATACATTTCACACAAAGGGAGAATCACATATCCCAGTCAAAACCCCCTATTGACATTAACCCCCCCTCCGGTCTCTCAGTCCTCCACCTGTCTCCTAGGAGGTCGGGAAGTCCTTTCAGTCCCTTATCGCCGTACCTCCGTCCTCTTGTTGTTAACCACAGGTGGTCCAGACATATTGTTCCATTCAGGACGTGAAGTCAATCCACACATGCAATCTCCAGCATCCCCTTTATGCTTATGCATATGTGGGCCAAAATACATGGGCTACAATGGGGATCATGGTGCTATGTGAACTGGGCAACAGTCTGGGCTTCTCTGCTGCTTCGACTGCTGAACCCATGACCCAGACCCCTGGATAAATGGTAGAAGATGGATGCATGCATGCATTCTGCACATTTTTTTATTAATATTACTTTATATTCTATCAATTTATGAAAGTTACAGTGAGACAATACAGTTGTTGGTTCTCTACCTTTTTTATTCACATATTAATTTATGCAGCACGATGTTCCTGTAGTGCCACTGAGTTATTGTGTTGAAAATAATACGACTACACTCACATAAAGAAGCACACAATAGGTGACAGGGGAATAAACAGTTTTTTTTGCCTCAAAATAAAATAACACAGCCTCAAAAGGTTTCTGCCATGTGGAATGCAAATGAAGCCGTGGCAGAGTTAAAGATGAGGCAGTTGAGACGCAAAACATGCAGAAATACAAAAACAACCAAACTCACAGTGAGAGCCGAGCCGTCTGAGATGTCAGAGGCATTGAGAGCGAATACGGCCCCCCGAGCCCCGACATAGAGACGATCACTGTCAGCCTCTAACAACATGGTGCTGTAGTTGACTGCAGAGGACTGGAAACGCCTGCAGCCCTGGAGACCTGAGAGGAGAGGACAGGAGAGGAGAGGTTTGGTTTTAAAAGTCCCTTTATTGCACAATTCAAAAATAATAAATCACCATGATACCATCACTCCACAAAGTGTCTCACATTTCAAAAGTTTAGCAATAACTCATCCCCCTCCCCCACAGAACACAGAATATTCCCTACAGTCCATCTATTAATAAAAGCCTCCAAATTGTCCACCATTTTATAATAAGAATACTCCACTCAGAGTCTGACTTTTAACAAGGCCTTCAGAACCAACACAGGATCCACACTGCCAGTATTAATAGTCCGATTTTTCCTTGTCAGCCAGATGGCAAGTTTAACAGCACCAGATAGGAAGATTATCAAAGTATGTACAGACTTCTTTGTCACTTTATACTTAAATATAAATAAACAAATCATAAGAAAAACATTCACCAAAATTATGAAACCACACTTTCAAAAGATAAAAAAGTCCAGATAAACGAGAACATCAAACAAACAAATGCTCCAGGGTCTCAATCTGGGAACAAAACAAACATTCCTCCTCCACATTAGGATCCAGGTGTGCTCTGTATTTATTTGTAGTTATTGCCCCATGCACAATCCTCCACTTGAGGTCTGCTGTCCGTTTCTCAATAGGGAGCTTGTACATGGACCGCCAGCTGCCTTTTAGGGAGAAAACCGGCCTCAAAAACCCAGCCCACTTCGACTCTTTCATCCCCGTCAGAGAGCACAGGTTTAGGACCTTTACACAGATGTGATACACCGTCTTCTTCCCTGCTAACTGGAACTTGTCCAGATGAGGAGTTCTGAAAGATAGCAGGTGGCCCTCTCCCTCCTGCCACTCTCCCACTGCTGGACTTATGGAAAGGGCAGGAAAGTTATACACAGTGTCCTCATCTCATTGATCAGAAAGAGTGTGATTTTCTGCAAAGGCTCTCAGTGGTCGTGACAGGGCAGCACAAACTTTCTTCACCACCCTATACACCACTCTGACAGATGTAATGTTGGCACTCCGCCTCAGCATTTCTATAGACGTGGTCGACATCTTCATCAGATGACCAAGTTTAGTACAGCCTGCCTCTCTTAAACAAGTTTGCAGACTGACAAGCTGCAGCATTTGAGTGCTTATGAATTGATTGAAAAATAATGGTTCCTCAAACAGCCACATGCCTGGTGTCTCCTCAGGAATATGGGCTACAGTGAAAACTTGCCATGCATGCAAGACAGATGTGTAGAAAAGTCCACCTCCCCAGATTTCATGAGAAAAAGCTGCTTATCATAGCCCAAGTGGCCAACTCTCCTCAGGAGCAGGGTTGCAGTGTCCATCCAGCAGGGGCCACATCCATAAAGGAACCGTTGTGCAGTCTGAAGCCTAAAACAGGCGATCTTGGACTGTATGCCAACCAGGCCCTGTCCTCCCTCGGCAACAGGCAGGTAGAGAACAGCCGCACGTACCCAATGTCGACCCGACCAAAAGAAATCCACAGTGGCCTTCTGAACCTTCTCCACCAGGCTTCTGGGTGGTGTCAAAGCGATAAGTCTATGCCAAAGAGCCGAAGCGACCAGATTACTGGCGACCAGAACCCTTTCCCTACATGACAGCTGTGGTAGCAACCAATTCCACTTAGAAAACTGAGCACACACTTTCTCCTTAATTCCCTCCCAGTTCTTGCTTTCAAAGCCCTCAGAACCTCAAAACACCCCCAACACGTTAAGACCGGCTTTCCCCCACAAAAGACCTCCAGGTAGATGAAGAATGTCTTGATGTGTCCACTGCCCCACCACTAAACCCTCACTTTTCCCCCAATTTACCCGTGTAAAAGATGTTTTTTCATAAATAGATAAAGTGTCCACCAAACGCTGTATATCCCTATGGGATGCATACCTGTCAAGTGATACGGTTTCGCCGTATTTTAATACGGGGAAAATGCAATTTTAGCAAATACGGGCGTATTGCCATTTCTGTACGCCAAAAAGAAAGATATACGGGGAAAAAAAATTATTGAGAGTGTGGAGGAACACCTCGTGTGTGACCCCCACAGCATACAGGGCTGGCAGAGCGCTCAGCGTGAGCAATTATCACAACAGTGAGAGGTGTGGACTGATCACTATGCAATGCGCCTCCCACCTTCTGTTGTCCTGCGGCTCCGGAACAGAGAGGAATCCAGGCGCCAGTAATGCTGCGCCTGGTATGTGTGACTCTAATGCAAATGTCCACGCTTTCCTGCTGTATACTGTGATGCTAATGTGCCATGCATGCATTGTCTGTAGCCAGGTATACGACTGTCTGCATGAAGCACCCTTTTAAACTTCAGTTCGCCTGCTCTTATTTCGATCCTCCACAAGCGCACCTAAGCAGTGTTTTTGTGAGTTTCAAAATGGCTTCTTGCAGCGCGCCGCCGGCGAAGAAAACAAAGCTTGAAGAAAAGGGAAATCGAGGGACTGGACGTCACAGTTCTCCTTCACCGTCACCATTTATTTATTTATTTTAAGGCTGCACAATATTCCATGGCAGAATGTTATGGGCTTTGCTTCGGACAATTGCAACACGATGGTGGGTCGAGACAATTCTGTCCTTCGCAGACTGAAGGAGAAATCTCCAAATGTTTTCAGGTATGGGCAGTATTATTCACCTTCAAATATTACCTAAATTTAACAAAAAAAATGCTTTAAAATCTTAACAAACATGCTTAGAGATCGCCCAAATCCCCTATAGTGTACTGTTATTTTGTATCTTGGAACTTTGCTTTACATCTGAATGTATAGCATTATATTGAAAGGGCTGAATAAGATTATTTTCATTATTATTATTAACACAATTTCAAAGAGAATTATTTCTGATACTTAACTTATGAAACAAAAATCCATTCTGCTTTTGTTTCAGCATTGGCAGCATAAATGAATGAATTTGAAATAGTTCACGTTGCAGTTGCTGTTTGTTTTTTTGTTTCGTTTTTTTTTTTTTTGCTTCAGTTTTCTTTCATCTGCCGATAAATACAGTTTTTAAGTACTCAGTACAGGTGTGAAGGTCCCCCAATAAGGGAGGCATGAGGTCAGTACAGGTGTGAAGGCCCCCCCAATAAGGGAAGCATGAGGTATGCCTTGACAGGTATGGGGATGTGATGAAAATGTTGACGTCATCTGCATAAGCAGACAAGACTAGTGGATGACAACTACTGAAGGGCCCCGACAGGGTCAAACCACCTAGCTGAGTGCACAACCTGCACAGCAAAGGCTCAATAGCCAAGCTATACAGATGACCCGAGATCGAACAACCCTTCCTTATCCCCCGATCACAGACTGTTACTGAGTTACTTATGAATCAAGCATTTGTGGAACAAAATGATGCATAGTTTAATTTGTCAGTATACTGGAAATTGGAAAACCATAAAATAGCAATGGTTAAGAAAAGTGGATGCAATTTTATGAAGAAAATGATAATTAACTATTTAGAAAAATGGAAAATTTGTTTTACTCTGAAAAAGAACGTAGATTAATGAAAGAACCACATGCATTTTGAAATTCTGATGGTGATTTGCATGAAATTAAGTTAAAAGAACTTATACCAGGAATATTCTGAAGAATTAAGGTAAATTAAACAACAGACAGTCAGCCACAGCAGAATCATTGCGTCCCAGCAGGTAGCAGGCCCCTACGTGCCAACCTTGATTCAGCTGGATGTCCGTGGATTCTGTTGATGGAGAGGCTGATAGACAGACTCCTTACCACTGTTATGGCCTACTCCCGAGATCGCAAAGGCTGTTCTTCAGCAAACTGGGCGAGGTCTCCTCTGATGCACTGAAGAAGGAATTAGTTTATTGTGCAAAGTCCAATCAGAATGTCAAATTGGGACAAAACATGCCACAGACCCGTTTCTTCTGATGTATGTGGCTTGAATGAGTTGGTTTAAGCTTAAAAAATCAAATAAAATCTTCTTGCACTGTGATTTAAGGAAAAAGAAGATTAAAATAAGAAAAATGAATTTTAAAGAAAGGAACAGGATCTTCGCAGAGCATGACAGACTCTGGGCCTACTTAAAGATGGGGAAAAAAAATTGGGGGAGCAGAGACGGCTCCTCATAGCTTGGCCACCACACAAAACTCTCTGAAACAAAAGGAAATAAAATCAAGTTTTCCCGGGTATGGTAGGGTGGTCCAAAACTTCATGAAACCTGAGCTGGCCCAATTACATTTGAGCTTTGTTCAACAAAAGTCATAAACTTGACCTAAAAAGGGAAATGCAATACAGCCTGGAGTTCTATTGGTCAGTTAAGGTCCAGCTATGGTCTCCTAGAGAACAGAGAGATAGAGACATTTGATATGAGGAGTGAAATCTGACATAACGCACGGCTCAGGAGACGCACACACACAGGCTTAGAGTAGTTCAAAGAGTTTATTAACAGCAGGAGTGAATGAGTGCGTGTCTGCGGGGTGTAAATGTGTTGGTGATGGCGTCTGCTTCAGGCACAGAGGCAGGCGACCGTTCAGCCGAGCAACCCTATGGAGAGAGAGCACAGGGAGAGGGTGACGGGCATACACCAACACAGGAGGGATTTATGGCGAGAGAAGGACTTACTTGGATTGTCAGAATAGCTGGCACAACAAGGGGGCGAAGCCCGGAAGACAGCCACCTGGAGAGCTCCGTACAGCAGCGAGGAATGGGCGTTGGAGTGGAGATGTCCGCCGCCGGGGAATCCACCTGTGCACAGGGGAGCAGACTGGGAAAGAGAGGTAAGGGTTCTTACCCAAATAATCTTTGCTGAAGAAGGAAGTAGCTCACAACGGTGAGGGACGAAGTCTGACGGCTTCAGGCCGAGCCTCCGGGCGAGACGGCCTTTATCCCTCGCCGCTGATGATGGTCAGGTGCGTGAGCAGGTGGCGCCGCTGATGAATGGCGCGGCGTGACAGTACTCCCCCCTCTAGCAGCGCCTCCTGGCGATGGCTTATCCGGGTGCGCTCGGTGGAAGTCCGCGATGAGCGATGGGTCCAACACAAACGACGGGGGCACCCATTGTCGATGCTCGGGCCCATAGCCCTCCCAGTCCACCAAGTATTGCAACCCACGACCTCGGCGCCGGGAGTCCAGGATGGAGGAGACGGACCAGGTCGGATGGCCACCAATCATCCGGGGCGCGGGTTGCGCTGCAGGAGGAGGGCAAAGGGGGTCAGTGACTGCCAGTTTCACCTTCGACACGTGGAAAGTGGGATGGATGCGGAGGGAGGGAGGAATAGCCACGCGCACAGCCACCGGGTTGATGATCCGGGTGATGGGAAAGGGACCCATGAACCGCTGTGCCAGCTTCCTCCTCTCGCCTTTTAATGTGACGTCCTGGGTAGACACATACACGAGTTGCCCAACTCTGTACGCCGGGGCAGGTCGTCTGTGCTGGTCCGCCACGGTCCTGTTGCGCTCCGCTGTGCGTAAAAGCGCATGACGCGCGGCAGCCCAGGTAGAGCGGAACTGCCTAAGGTGCGCCCTAACAGAGGGGACAGTTACCTCGCTCTCCTGCGCTGGAAACAGCGGGGGGTCGTAACCCAGGGACGCCTTGAAGGGGGACATCCCCGTTGCAGAAGAGCGGGCGGTGTTGTGGGCATACTCCACCCAGGCGAGATGGTTGCTCCAGGACGTCGGCTTGGATCTGGTAACACAGCGGAGCGCAGCCTCCAGCTCCTGATTGGTCCTCTCACACTGCCCGTTAGACTGGGGGTGATGGCCGGAGGAGAGGCTCACCTTGGCTCCTATGGCGTTACAAAAGGATTTCCAAACCTCGGATGAAAATTGGGGGCCCCGGTCCGAGACCACGTCCACCGGAATCCCGTGCAGCCTGACCACGTGTTGGACGAGGAGACCCGCCGTCTCCAGGGCGGTAGGGAGACCTCGCAGGGGGACGAAGTGTGCCGCCTTGGAGAAACGGTCCACGATGGTCAGGACGGTGTCAAAGGAGTTGGAAACGGGGAGTCCGGTGACGAAATCCAGTGCGATGTGCGACCAGAGCCTGCCGGGGACGGGCAGAGGCTGGAGCAGACCCGCTGGAGGGGCATTTCCCGACTTGCTGGTGGCACAGATTGGGCAAGCCCGGGCGTAGCGGGCTGCATCCCTCCGCAGGCCTGGCCACCAAAAGGACCGTTGGAGGAGGCTGATCATCCGAGAGGTGCCGGGATGACAGGTGAGCCGGGAGGTGTGGAGCCAGTGGATGACCTCTCCTCGGACCGCAGATGGGACGAACAGTCTTCCCTCTGGTCCGCCGCCAGGATCAGGTTCCACCGCCTGCGCCTTCCGGATCTTGTCTTCAATGTCCCAAGAGATGGCTCCCACGACGCACGACCTGGGCAGGATAGTGTGGGGCGTCTCCTCAGCCTCCACGGGGGTGAACTGCCTAGAGAGGGCGTCAGGCAGGCCGTTCTTGGAGCCCGGCCTGAAGGTGATTGAGAAGCGGAACCTGGCGAAGAACAAAGACCAGCGCGCCTGGCGGGCATTCAGGCGCTTGGCAGATCGTAAGTATTCTAAGTTCTTGTGGTCCGTCAGGACCACAAACGGCAGGTCCGCCCCCTCTAGCCAGTGGCGCCACTCCTGTAAGGCGAGTTTAATGGCCAGGAGCTCTCTGTCCCCCACATCGTAGTTCCTCTCCGCCGGGGACAGGCGCCGGGAGAAGAAGGCGCACGGTCGTTTGGCGCCATCGTCAGGTGACCGCTGGGATAATACTGCTCCCACTCCCGTGTCCGATGCGTCCACCTCCACAATGCACTGCAGCGCGGGGTCGACCTGGCAAAGGACCCGGGAGGAGGAGAACTCCGCCTTCAGCGCCTTAAAGGCAGCAGCGACCTCTTCGGTCCAGCGGAACGGGACCTTCGGGGACGTGAGGCGGGTCAGCGGTCCGACGATCGAGCTGAAATTTGGGACAAAGCGGCGGTAAAAATTGGCGAAGCCAACAAATTGTTGCACCTGCTTCCGGGATGCGGGAGTAGGCCACTCCACCACCGCCTTCACCTTCTCTGGGTCTGGGAGCACCTGGTCTTGAGCGATGATGAATCCCAGGAAGGATGTGGTCCTAGCGTAGAATTCGCATTTTTCAGCCTTCACGTAGAGCCGATTCTCCAGCAGTCTTTGGAGGACCCGCCTCACATGGACCTGGTGCTCGTCCCTGGACTTGGAGAAGATAAGGATGTCATCCAGGTAGACGAACACGAAGAGGCCGATGAAATCCCGGAGGACGTCATTAATGAGGCGCTGAAAGACGGCAGGAGCGTTGGTCAACCCGAACGGCATGACTAGGTATTCAAAGTGGCCGTTCGGGGTACGGAAGGCTGTTTTCCATTCATCTCCCTCCCGGATCCGGACGAGGTGGTAAGCGCTGCGTAGATCCAGCTTGGTAAACCAGGTCGCCCCCTGGAGGGAGTGAAAGGCAGTGTCCATGAGGGGCAGGGTGTAACGGTCCCTCTCAGTGATGTCATTTAGCGCTCGGTAGTCTATGCAGGGGCGGAGGGATCCGTCCTTTTTCCCGACAAAGAAAAACCCTGCCCCCACGGGTGACGACGATGGGCGAATAATCCCAGCGCTCAGTGATTCCTTCAGGTAAGTATTCATGGTCTCCTTCTCCGGCGCCGACAGGCTGTAGAGCCGACCAGAAGGCAGGGGAGCCCCCTGGCGGAGGTTGATAGCACAGTCATAGGGTCGATGCGGGGGAAGAGACATAGCTTTCGATTTACTAAATACCATACCCAGGTCGTGAAATTCTGGAGGCACCAGCGACAGGTCCGGAGGTGCTGTATCCGCCACAGGGGGAGCCGCGGACGGGGAGCAGGTAGCGGACTGAAGGCAGGTGCCCATACAGAAGGTACTCCACGCCGATACCCCAGCTGACCTCCAGTCCAGGACAGGGTTGTGGAGGCGTAGCCAGGGATACCCCAGGATGACGGGCGACACAGAGTTGGGCAGGACGTAAAATACCATCTCCTCCCGGTGGTTCCCTGAGATGATGACTGGGACAGGCATGGTTTGGTGAGAAACTCTCCCAAGGGAGGCACGGGAGAGATGGACCAGGGAGATGGGGTGTTTTAATGCCTGACAGCGGATGCCCAATCGGGTTGCCAGGCCTTGTGAAATGAAGCTGCCCTCTGCGCCCGAATCCACCAGTGCGTGGGTGAGGTGCCCAGTGGGATTGTGGCAGAAACGGATGGGCAGCTTTAATTGGGTGAGGGTGTCTAACCGGTTGAGATCCGCGAGGCTCCCTACAGCGATTCAAGGACCCCGCCGACTGGCTTTCCGCGGGCAACGCTCCACAGTGTGTTGGTCACCTCTGCAATACATGCAGAGGCCCAACTCACGGCGGCGTTGTCTCTCCGCAGGGGAAAGCTTGGTCCAGCCCGTCACCATCGGCTCCGACTCCTCGGGGCACGATGCTGGCGGCGCTGCCAGGGGGCGAGCTTGGAACAGGTGCGGCGAGACTCCACGAGGGCGAGAAGAAGAAGACTTCCGCCCCAAGGAGCGCTCGCGCAGCCTGTTATCCAAACTTACCGCTAAGGATGTCAGCTCCGCTAGCGTCCCAGGGATATCCCGTCCAGCCAGTTCATCCCTCAGATCATTATTGAGGCTGCGGAGGAACAGGCCACAGAGGGAGCGTTCCTCCCAGCCCAATTCCTCCGCCGCTACCCGGAAGTCGACCGAGTAGTCCGCTGCCGACCGGCCTCCCTGCTGGAGAGCGAGAAGCCGATCGACCTGGACCGTCTCGGTTTGAGAATGGTCAAAGACCTCCAGAAAGCGCCTCACAAACTGGTCATAGGTGAGGGTGGCATAACTGGGCCTCGCCATTACGGCGTAGGTCCAAGTTAACGCATGCCCCTCCAGAAGATTCCCTATGTAACCAATCCGGCTGTGATCCGAGGGAAAATCTCCGGGCACACGGTGGAACACGGACTCACACTGCATAATGAACCCCCGCGCTCCGCCGAGCTTACCGCTAAAGCAGGCGGGGGTCGGAATCGGTGTGAGCCGAACCGGTGCCACTGGAGCCGGCTGGACGGCCGCTGGAACAGCAGGAGCCGCGCCACCCTGACGAGCCGGGGGGAACGGCTGTTGAGGATCCAAGCGGCCCAACCGGTTAGTTAAGTTTAATAATTGATTTAGGATAACCTGCTGTTGATAAGCAATTTGATCCACTCTAGCCTCGAGAGTGGTAAACCGGTGTGCGAGCCCGCCGTCCGCCGAGCCGCTCTGCTGAAACCGTACTGACATAACGCACGGCTCAGGAGACGCACACACACAGGCTTAGAGTAGTTCAAAGAGTTTATTAACAGCAGGAGTGAATGAGTGCGTGTCTGCGGGGTGTAAATGTGTTGGTGATGGCGTCTGCTTCAGGCACAGAGGCAGGTGACCGTTCAGCCGAGCAACCCTATGGAGAGAGCACAGGGAGAGGGTGACGGGCATACACCAACACAGGAGAGATTTATGGCGAGAGAAGGACTTACTTGGATTGTCAGGATAGCTGGCACAACAAGGGGGCGAAGCCCGGAAGACAGCCACCTGGAGAGCTCCGTACAGCAGCGAGGAATGGGCGTTGGAGTGGAGATGTCCGCCGCCGGGGAATCCACCTGCGCACAGGGGAGCAGACTGGGAAAGAGAGGTAAGGGTTCTTACCCAAATAATCTTTGCTGAAGAAGGAAGTAGCTCACAACGGTGAGGGACGAAGTCTGACGGCTTCAGGCCGAGCCTCCGGGCGAGACGGCCTTTATCCCTCGCCGCTGATGATGGTCAGGTGCGTGAGCAGGTGGCGCTGCTGATGAATGCCGCGGCGTGACAAAATCCTCCTTAAAGTAGATGTGCTGAATAAAGCATAAATTCCTTCAACTTTAGTGACTAAGATATTCTACTTGATAATGCAGCATAAAATGCATCTACATTGTAACTAATTAATTTGCGATAGTAAGCATGCAATCATTAATTTCTTCCTGAAAATAAAGCAATACATATCAAAATCATATCAATAAAAACATTTGAAACCATATTGTCCATCCCCAGAGTTCAATCAGGTCTTCAGTAGCAGATACTGTCTTGAGAGAAAGAATATGAGTTAATTCATTGTCCATAATGCATAAATTCCACTGCAAAGGGAAAAAGTTAAATATTCCTGATTCGTCCACCAGATGGCACTGTGAAACTGTGGTTGCTTACTGGAGGATCTTGGCTTCCCCATCTGGATAATGTCAACCATAAATCTGCCGATTAGGAACATTCCTTTGCCAAAGAGTCTTAGAGAAAGGGATTAACTTCCACTTTATGGCTGATGGATAGTGTTACAGCACTGGTCCTTGGATGAGAGAAGCAGTTCATGTCCAGATCTTTGAGGTGAAACAATTTTCCTTCAGCATAGAATGATTTTAATAAACTGGAACTCAAGGTCACGCTACAGATAACAGTTGAGTTGGCAGTATACTGTTGACAAAAAATGCAAATTTGCACCTTGCCAACCTCCCACCACTGTTCTAAGGAACTAAAACAAGGCTTTGTAGTCCTCCAATGTTCCCAGAAACACACAAAATATTGACAAAAAGTGTTGTCTTGAAGAAGCTTACTATTAAAATGCCAATATGATTTAGTTCTTTCCCCTGGTGAAATAATTAAAATCGCAGAGGCTAGATGATGGTCTGTAAAACCGACTGGACTTATGTTACTGTGACGAATTCTTTGGCCAAAACTTTGAGAAACATATATTCTATCTAATCTAGCAGCACTGACTATATTATCTCTGACTCTAACACAGGTATACTGTCTAGTTTTTGCATGTTTAACTCTCCATGTATCTAATAAGTCAAACTGTATAGTGATATTTTTTTAAAACTTGTGAAAACTGAAGATGGGGTTCTGCATTAGTTCGATCCACAGTAAAATCTAAGGTACAGTTGAAATCACCAGCAGCAATAAGTTGGTCTTGGTGATAGTTCTGCAATTCATTTTTAAGTTTATTGAAAAAAGCAATTCTTTCTGAACTCTGAATTGGAGCATGAACATTAACAAAGCAAAACACGGAATTCTCTATTTCTGCCCTAACAAAGAGCAGCCTGCCCTTCACTACCTCCACTACAGATAAAACTGTTGCATTCGCAGATTCCCCAAACAAAACGGCTACTCCTGCACTAAAATTTGTACCATGACTGAGTGAAAACGGACTCTTCCACCACAAGCCCCAGTCCACTTCATCTGCTGAAGTGGTAGGAGTTTTTTGCAAAAACAAAATGTTCAGATTTTTTTGTCTAAAAAATTCACAAATTAATTCCCTCTTATGATTGTCCCTCCCACCATTGATGTTTAAGGATCCTACTTTTATGTTCTGCATAGGGAGATAGAGGAGAAGACAGAGGGCAGAGAGAGACAGCAAAGAGTAGTAAATATATAAGAACACCGTGTTGTGCATGCCCATGTAAGTTATTTCATTTGTCGGGTGCGCATGACCTTTTTACCTCCTGTTGATTTACGTAGGGTTGTTAGGTGCTTTTTAAGGCGAAAACGTTTTCTTTCATCCAGGAGGTCAAGACCAACTTGTCTTTTTAGCACATTAACAGATCTGATAAATTTATCAGCATCACTGAAATAATCAGTAACTTTAACAGCCCTTTTATAGGTTTCATCTAGAAAAACATTTATTTCTTCCAATGAATACAAACTTGTATTTTTACTGCAAGTTTCTCCAATGGACACAGTATCAGAATCAAAATCCATTCCCTCACCATCACAACTTAACTGAATGTTTGATACAGCTGTCTCAGTTGATTGATCATGAGGTACAATTTCCTCAATGCCACTTACCGCAGCTGACTGGCGTTGTTCCGTTAGCTGTTCGGAAACGTTAGCAGCTACCGGAACCACACCTGCTGACTTAACATGCTCTTTCTCACAGCTAGATTCTGATGCACCATCAGTAATTGTTTGGGCCTCATCACCAGCCACGCTCCCAACCGTAATCTGAGCTGCAGGCACCACAGCCGGGCTGGCAACAGACACAGCAGCAGGTTCTGGATCAGGACCGGCGGAAGGCCCTGCAACACAGTCTGTAGTAGCGGCATGAGCAGAGGCCGCACCGCTGGTTTCAGCTGCGGCTTCATCAGATTCTCCTGCCCGTTGCTTGTGCGGACAAGGGAACTGTTTGTGGCCCATGTCGCCACATTCAAAGCACTTCATTTGTCCTGAGCTAGCATACATAACCCGAAAGGACACTTCTAGTGTTTGAGTGGGCGAGTCCAAGAACATGAGCACCTGTCACCTGAGTGATTTTACATGTTTTAATTTGATATCCTTACATCCCAAACTCACAGTTATAAATGGGCCCGCATTTAAACATTAGAAAGTTTTAATGATGACACTCAAAAATGGAAGATAAACCATGACGAGAAATCATATCAACCATCTTTTGTTCTTCGTTTTCCTCTGATCATTTCGGTAACAAGTCCCCCTGTGTTAGACTGGACAAAAATGGATGAAATAATACAGATCTTCTGCTGTTTACCACCTGGGCAGATCTCAGCAGGAACGATGTCCACAGCTGCTATTGCTTATGATCCGTCTCTATGGTAACAAAAGAGGGTACACAAATTATGCATTTCAGAGAGGAGGCATCTTTTTTCACTCTGTTCACAGTTATACATTTTATAAAGATACTCCTGTAATGAACATATTTACAGCTGAAGAATTCTTCACTGATTGTACACATAAAACTATCTGAAATTGCCTAAAAACACATTTCGAAAAATGCATGTGCCTAAATGTCTTGAGAAAGTCTCAGCCCTCTGGCTGGGACGTATTAAAAGCTCCAGAGTGAAAGCTTTTTCAATCATACCTGGCAGTGTGGGAGTAAAAGGTGAAACAGAATTTCTTCTGCTATGATGGATTTCTTATATGATTTTCAAACCTTAGGGCAAGTTGTTGAGAAGACCTTGCTCTTAGATTCAGAGTGACTTCTAAGGTTTCAAATAATTCCTTTAAACTCAACAGGATTTTCTAGGCTCTTTTCCTTTGACAGAAAAATCACGCAAGCATAAACAAAATTAAGACTCCACAAAACAAGAAGTTTTGTGCTTACAATGTAACGAACATGATTTTTCAGTTTTCTCTGGTTTACTATATACAGTGGGGTAAAAAAGTATTTAGTCAGCCACCAATTGTGCAAGTTCTCCCACTTAAAAGATGAGAGAGGTCTCCAATTTTCATCATAGGTATACCTCAACTATGAGAGACAAAATAAGAAAAAAAAAATCCAGAAAATCACATTGAAGGATTTTTAATGAATTAATTGGTAAATTCCTCGGTAAAATAAGTATTTGGTCAATAACAAAAGTTCATCTCAATACTTTGTTATATACCCTTTGTTGGCAATGACAGAGGTCAAACGTTTTCTGTAAGTTTTCACAAAGTTTTCACACACTGTTGCTGGTATTTTGGCCCATTCCTCCATGCAGATCTCCTCTAGAGCAGTGATGTTTTGGGGCTGTTGCTGGGCAACACAGACTTTCAACTCCCTCCAAAGATTTTCTATGGGGTTGAGATCTGGAGACTGGCTAGGCCACTCCAGGACCTTGAAATGTTTCTTACGAAGCCACTCCTTCATTGCCCGGGCGGTGTGTTTGGGATCATTGTCATGCTGAAAGACCCAGCCACGTTTCATCTTCAATGCCCTTGCTGGTGGAAGGAGGTTTTCACTCAAAATTTCACGATACATGTCCCCATTCATTCTTTCCTTTACACGGATCAGTCGTCCTGGTCCCTTTGCAGAAAAATAGCCCCAAAGTATGATGTTTTCACACCCATGCTTCACAGTAGGTATGGTGTTCTTTCTCCTCCAAACACGACAAGTTGAGTTTTTACCAAAAAGTTCTATTTTGGTTTCATCTGACCATATGACATTCTCCCAGTCCTCTTCTGGATCATCCAAATGCTCTCTAGCAAACTTCAGACGGGCCTGGACATGTACTGGCTTGAGCAGGGGGACACGTCTGGCACTGCAGGATTTGAGTCCCTGGCGGCGTAGTGTGTTTCTGATGTAGCCTTTGTTACTTTGGTCCCAGCTCTCTGCAGGTCATTCACTAGGTCCCCCTGTGTGGTTCTGGGATTTTTGCTCACCGTTCTCGTGATCATTTTGACCCCACGGGGTGAGATCTTGCGTGGAGCCCCAGATAGAGGGAGATTATCAGTGGTCTTGTATGTCTTCCATTTTCTAATAATTGTTCCCACAGTTGATTTCTTCACACCAAGCTGCTTACCTATTGCAGATTCAGTCTTCCCAGCCTGGTGCAGGTCTACAATTTTATTTCTGGTGTCCTTTGACAGCTCTTTGGTCTTGGCCATAGTGGAGTTTGGAGTCTGACTGTTTGAGGTTGTGGACAGGTGTCTTTTATACTTATAACGAGTTCAAACAGGTGCCATTAATACAGGTAATGAGTGGAGGACAGAGGAGCCTCTTAAAGAAGAAGTTACAGGTCTGTGAGAGCAAGAAATATTGCTTGTTTGTAGGTGACCAAATACTTATTTTACTGAGGAATTTACCAATTAATTCATTAAAAATCCTTCAATGTGATTTTCTGGATTTTTTTTTTCTCATTTTGTCTCTCATAGTTGAGGTATACCTATGATGAAAATTGGAGACCTCTCTCATCTTTTAAGTGGGAGAACTTGTACAATTGGTGGCTGACTAAATACTTTTTTGCCCCACTGTACATGAGTACTGAAAGATATTAAAATGTCACTACCGTGCAGAATGAAATTATTTCCATTTATCTTACAGCTTTTCTGAGATGGAGGATTATGAAATTATCATTTTTAGACCTTCACAACTTCACAGTCAAAGTGCCTTTATTGTCATTCCATTGTTAATAAACAATGCAACGAAACTGAGATGCTGCTCCCTAAAAACAAACTATCACACTCACAGTTCACTCATGCATTTAACATTCTTATAATTACAACAATAAATAATGCTTGAAACAATATTACCAAAAAGTTGAATACAATATGTACGTAGCAAAATGAAAACATACTGAGCGATAAATATAAAAGACCAGCTTATACACACAGGTTATTGCCACAAAATAACCTAAAATAACAAAATAATATCAGCAGTCTGTGCGTGTTACATAAATCCGTTCAAAATATGTACTGTTGCTGGGAAAAAACTATGATTGAACCTGGTAGTCCGGGTTTTATGGGATCTGTACCGCTTTCCCGAGGGAAGCAAGTCAAAAAAATCATGGCCTGGATGAGCACAGTCTTTAATGATGGCAGTAGCTCTGTTGAGGTACCGAGACCTGGAAATCTCTTCCAGAGAAGGCAGAGAACAGCCAGTGATTTTTTTGCGCAGTCTCGATCACTCTCTGGAAGGCTTTGCGGTCTGCGGCTGAACAGCCCTCATACCAAACCGTGATGCCATATGACAAAATGCTCTCAATAGCAGAGCGATAAAATAAAACCAGCAACTGTGCATTCAGGCCATTCTTCTTGAGGAGCCTCAGAAAGTGTAGACGTTGTTGAGCCTTTTTTATCGTAGCTATGGTGTTAACTGCCCAGGTAAGGTTGTGAGAACTATGAACACCCAGAAACTTAAAAGCCTCCACCCTCTCCACACGCTCCTTGCCAATATATAGAGGAGGCGGCTCACTGCTATGCTTCCTAAAATCAATAATGAGTTCTTTTGTTTTTTTTTGTATTCAATAGCAGATTACCACTCATGCCGAAGACCATATAAAAGTGGAACTTCCTGCCATCCAGCTTGGTGCTCAGCAATAAATGGAATGGAGGAGGGAGCTCTGTGGCGGCGCCTTGCATGGCAGCGGCCCTCTGATTCTGCACTTGGGGTGTGTGTGATTTACACTGTAGATAGGTAAAGCACAACCTCTTTCTGCTGTACATGATTGGTTGTACGGGTGAATGACAATAAGGGTGATTTAATTAATTTAATTTAATTAATTAATTAAATTTAATTTAAAAAAAGATTATTATCTGAGCACCAGCTCACCAGTTTCTGGACCTCATCTCTGTATGCGGACTCATCTCCTCCTGATATGAGCCCCACTACTGTTGTGTCATCTGTAAACTTCACTATAATGTTTGTGGGATGAACAGGTATGCAGTCATATGTGTACAATGAATACAAAGTGGGGCTCAACACACAGCCCTGTGGCAAGCCTGTGTTAAGCATGACTGTAGAGGAGGAATGGGGTCCGAGTCTAACAGTCTGTGTTCTGTTTGTTAGGAAGTCCTTAATCCAGCTGCAAGTGTGAGTAGGCAGACCAAGCTGAAGCAATTTGGTGATGAGAATGTTGGGAATAACTGTATTAAATGCCGAGCTATAGTCAACAAACAACATTCTTACATAGCTCCCCTTGTCTTCTAAATGGCTGAATGCCGAGTGGAGAGCTATAGCAATAGCATCTTCAGTGGATCTGCTCCGCCTGTACGCAAACTGGTACCGATCAAAGTCTGGGGGGAGACTGGGCAAAAGATGTTTCAATACCATTTTCTCAAAGCACTTCATAACAATGGGTGTTAATGCTACTGGTCGATAGTCATTCACACTGCTAATAGTATGTTTTTTAGGTACAGGAATAATGACTGCAGATTTTAAACATTGTGGAACAACGGCTGCCTTGAGAGACAAGTTAAAAATGTCAGTCAAAACAGAGCATAGCTGATCTGCACATGCTCTGAGCACCTTTCCTGGCACTCCATCGGGACCAGTAGCCTTTCTCGGGTGAACTGCTCTCAGTGTCTGTCTCACCTCATGATCCTGCAGGATAAGCACATCAGAGCTGGCATTCAATAACATCTGTGGGTCCGGGCGAGGTGTATTTGCCTCAAACCGTGCGAAAAAGCAGTTCAGTTCTTCTGCCAGTGAGGCGCTGATGTCACTGGAAATGATGCTGCTGCCCTTATAGTTTGTGATATGGTTAAAGCCTTGCCATACTCGTCTCGAATCATTATCAGAAAAATGGTCCTCGACTTTCTTCTTATAGGTCTGTTTAGGCTCCTTAATGCCTTTCTTCAGATTAGCCCGGGCAGTGCTATACAGATCTGTATCCCCTGACCTGAAGGCTGTATCACGAGCTCTGAGGAGTGCCTGGACTTCTTTTGTCATCCAAGGCTTCTGGTTAGGAAAAACCCTGATGCGTTTTTCCACAGTCACCTGATTGATACAGTAGGTGATGTAGTGTAATACAGTCTGTGTGTACATTTCCAGATCCTCATTCTTGAATAAATCCCATAGAGTGTTTGAAAAACAGTCCTGCAGTTGAGAAAGAGCTCCCTCAGGCCATGTTGTGATGTTCTTTATAGTAGGTCTAGCAGTTCTCCTGAGGGGGGTGTATGCTGGGATGAGGAGCAATGATAGATGGTCTGACAGGCCAAGATGTGGACACGGCACAGCTCTGTAAGCATGCTTCAGGTTCGAATACACCCGATCAAAACAATTCTTTCCCCTAGTGGCACATTTCACATACTGTGTGAAATTGGGCAGCACAGTTTTCAAGCATGCTTGATTAAAATCACCAGCTATAATGTGAACACCCTCGGGATAGGCCTGCTGCTGTTTATTTATTACACTGTACAAATGACTAAGGGCCGCTTTAGTATTTGCATCTGGAGAAATGTAGACGGCTGTTATAATAATCATGCTCAGCTCTCTTGGAAGATAAAAAGGCCGACATAAGACTGACATTGTCTCTAGATCAGGTGAACAGTAAGTGTTAATAATACGGCTGTGATTAGTCCAAGTGTTGTGAAGAAAAATGCAGAGACCGCCTCCTCTGTTTTTACCGGATTCTGCTGTTCGGTCCATTCGGTGAAGTGTGTGCTCTGGTAGCTGCACTGCAGCATCGGTGATCAGCAGGTGGAGCCAGCTTTCCGTTAACAACAGCACACAGCAGTCTCTCACAGTTTTATTAGTTGCCAGCTGTAGCTCTAAATCATCCATCTTGTGGACGATGCTTCTGGCGTTGGAGAGAAAAATGCTGGGTACCGGAGGTCTATGCGGCTGTCTCTTTAGCCTCGCTAGCAGGCCCGACTGGCATCCCCGCTTTTCTTTCTCTCCCTCCTCCATCTGCGTCGCTTCCCAGGATCGACAACAATCCATGGTGATCCCGCTGGTCTACAGATAGCCTCCGGTATGTTTTGTGTGTTCTTGAAAACTGCTGTAACAGCAGACTTTTGTTGAAGTCCAATGTTTATCAGCTCAGTACAACTGTACACAAATCCAGCTTCACACGGTCCAATATCCAAAAACAGCATACATACACACAAAAATAGGGAGCAAAGAGCCGCTGCACAACCGTGCGCCGCCATCTTGAGCTCATATAACTTGAGTCCTTAACTGGAGTTTCTCCTCAAGATATTAATGAAAATTAGTCTCAATAACACTCAGATATACCATATTGCTGCTAACAGCAATCATGAAATGTTGGAGAGTGAAAGAATTTTAAAGACACAATCTTAAGACTGCAAACCATTGTGGCATGTGAAGCATGTTGTCACCATCTATCATGCTCTGGTTCAAACAAATCTAACACCAAAAAACAGACAGACGGACAAACAAATAGATGCACATTACCTGTATATACCACATATACTAGATATAAAAAAGTGTACACACCCCTGTTAAAATGCCAATTTTTTTGTGATACCTTTCAACAATTAGATCCCTTTGATGCCTTGTAAGCTCTCTGTGAGCTGTGGCTTTTTCCTGGAGGATATAAATGAATAAATGTCAGGAAAATTCTATGAAGTCAGCTGAACTTTATTTTGGGTTCATCAGAGTCACTTTAATTGACGACAGGTGTATATCCAAAAATGCTGTAATTAAATGAAAAGGTGGTTCAACAAAATATTGGTTTAAGGGTGTGCAGGCTTATGTAAGCAGCTTATTGTACATTTTTTTTTACATTTTATATTTTTCTAACAGATTTGATTCTTTTTCCAGGTGAATTGTACAGATTATAGGTCACATTTACAGATGGTGTAAGTTTGAAAATGGTTTATCTTGGTCTCATTTTTTTACATCACAAAACCTGACATTTTAATAGGGGTGTGCACACTTTTTATATCTACTGTAATACCAAAGGTTACTGGTGTAACAAATTAACATTATGCACCGCAAAATGCAATTATGTAGGATATTATTATTATTATCATTATTATTATTATTATTATTATTATTATTATTATTCCTGCACTGTGTATATAACTGTGTACATATGTACAGTGGGGTAAAAAAGTATTTAGTCAGCCACCAATTGCGCACGTTCTCCCACTTAAAAGATGAGAGAGGTCTCCAATTTTCATCATAGGTATACCTCAACTATGAGAGACAAAATAAGAAAAAAAAATCCAGAAAATCACACTGAAGGATTTTTAATGAATTAATTGGTAAATTCCTTGGTAAAATAAGTATTTGGTCAATAACAAAAGTTCATCTCAATACTTTGTTATATACCCTTTGTTGGCAATGACAGAGGTCAAACGTCTTCTTTAAGTTTTCACAAGGTTTTCACACACTGTTGCTAGTATTTTGGCCCATTCCTCCATGCAAATCTCCTCTAGAGCAATGATGTTTTGGGGCTGTCGCTGGGCAACACAGACTTTCAACTCCCTCCAAAGATTTTCTATGGGGTTGAGATCTGGAGACTGGCTAGGCCACTCCAGGACCTTGAAATGCTTCTTATGAAGCCACTCCTTTGCTGCCCGGGCAGTGTGTTTGGGATCACAGTCATGCTGAAAGACCCAGCCACGTTTCATCTTCAATGCCCTTGCTGGTGGAAGGAGGTTTTCACTCAAAATCTCACGATACATGGCCCCATTCATTCTTTCCTTTACATGAATCAGTTGTCCTGGTCCCTTTGCAGAAAAACAGCCCCAAAGTATGATGTTTCCACACCCATGCTTCACAGTAGGTATGGTGTTCTTTCTCCTCCAAACATGACAAGTTGAGTTTTTACCAAAAAGTTCTATTTTGGTTTCATCTGACCATATGACATTCTCCCAGTCCTCTTCTGGATCATCCAAATGCTCTCTAGCAAACTTCAGATGGGCCTGGACATGTACTGGCTTAAGCAGGGGGACACGTCTGGCACTGCAGGATTTGAGTCCCTGGCAGTGTAGTGTGTTTCTGATGTAGCCTTTGTTACTTTGGTCCCAGCTCTCTGCTGGTCATTCACTAGGTCCCCCCATGTGGTTCTGGGATTTTTGCTCACCGTTCTCGTGATCATTTTGACCTTACAGGGTGAGATCTTGCGTGGAACCCCAGAACGAGGGAGATTATCAGTGGTCTTGTATGTCTTCCATTTTCTAATAATTGCTCCCACAGTTGATTTCTTCACACCAAGCTGCTTACCTATTGCAGATTCAGTCTTCCCAGTCTGGTGCAGGTCTACAATTTTGTTTCTGGTGTCCTTTGACAGCTCTTTGGTCTTGGCCATAGTGGAGTTTGGAGTCTGACTGTTTGAGGTTGTGGACAGGTGTCTTTTATACTGGTAACGAGTTCAAACAGGTGCCATTAATACAGGTAACGAGTGGAGGACAGAGGAGCCTCTTAAAGAAGAAGTTACAGGTCTGTGAGAGCCAGAAATCTTGCTTGTTTGTAGGTGACCAAATACTTATTTTACTGAGGAATTTACCAATTAATTCATTAAAAATCCTTCAATGTGATTTTCTGGATTTTTTTTTCTCATTTTGTCTCTCATAGTTGAGGTATACCTATGATGAAAATTGGAGACCTCTCTCATCTTTTAAGTGGGAGAACTTGCACAATTGGTGGCTGACTAAATACTTTTTTGCCCCACTGTATATTTATTTACTGCTTTGGTTAACCAATTTTTATCTTAGTATCTTATTTATTATTGCTCTGAGTGTTGCTATCCCTGTGCTGCTGCAATCCTGGAATTTCCCCATTGTGGAACTAATAAAGGCTTATCTGACCTTATCTTATCTTATTACTTTTTTGTGAACAGCACAAATGTTTCAGATAGCAGATGAACTAAGCAAATTCAAGACCTGGTATAAGATATACACTACCGTTCAAAAGTTTGGGGTCACTTAGAAATTTCCTTATTTTTGAAAGAAAAGCACTTTTTTTCAATGAAGATAACTTTAAACTAATCAGAAATACACTCTACACATTGCTAATGTGGTAAATGACTATTCTAGCTGCAAATGTCTGGTTTTTGGTGCAATATCTACATAGGTGTATAGAGGCCCATTTCCAGCAACTATCACTCCAGTGTTCTAATGGTACAATGTGTTTGCTCATTGCGTCAGAAGGCTAATGGATGATTAGAAAACCCTTGTGCAATCATGTTAGGTCTGCAATGCTGTAATTGCAGCAAATGGAGGATTCTTTGACGAAAGCAAAGTTTGAAGGAAAAAATTATTATTTCAAATATAAATCATTATTTCTAACCTTGTCAATGTCTTGACTATATTTTCTATTCATTTTACAACTCATGGTGGCAAATAAGTGTGACTTTTCATGGAAAACACAAAATAATTGTCTGGGTGACCCCAAACTTTTGAACGGTAGTGT